>JAOXXN010000001.1:92526845-92541156 GCA_026770055.1 Myrmophylax atrothorax
TCAGCTTGAATTGTCATTAGCTCCACAAATGGGGCTGTGAGGAACTCCTCATCTGGAGGGGTTGGTGAATTTTGCAGAAATTCAGTTTTAGCAGCTCCCATTCCCTTTATTCCTGGTAATTGGGAGCATTTTTCTCTTGGTTCAGAAAGATCTTGTCTCAGGACAGTAGTTTCTCCTCAAATGCTTTTCATCCACTCATGCAGCACAACTCCTCAGGCTTGAGAAATTCTGCAACTTCTTTATCAGTAACATGCTCTAACATTGATCTATATGCAGTTGGGTCCCTACAGTCCGAGTTTCACAATTTCAGGGACTTTGTACCAAGAATAGGCCTTGATGTCAGATGTGAAGTCCTTCTTTCCAGTCTGTGCAACTTGTCATGTGTGAGGAGGAGGGTCAGTAGCCTGGGTAGGACACTGATAGGTCTGTGCTCCACAGACACCATTTCTGTGTCCATGTGAACACTCTTGTTTTGAGCAAACTCCCTAGTGCTGATTGCAGCAGAAATGCCCATTGCTGTGTGCAGCACATTGTCTCAATTCACCTACTCCCATGTACCTCCCCCAAGAGACTGCCAATTGTCTGATCTATTGCTACTTCTCTGGTCCTTGCTCTGGAGTAATACTCCTCATGTTTGCTGTAGAGAGGGATGGCAGGAATACTGAAGGGGAGTAATTTTTTCTGTGGTCTAGAAGTGTTAGTTCTCCCTTACCAGGGAGGGCTGCTTACCAGCTGCTGGCCTTCCCTGAGCAGGGTTTGAGCTTTGTGCATTCTGTCATGACTCTGACTGTTCCACGTGTCTGTGTCTGTAATAGCAGAATGGATCCTTCTGACTGTATATTCTGCATGTTGCCTGTTTCAGCAATGTCCCTGGACATTAGGACAGCAATTGTGCACACACTATTGCTGTGGAGAGAGAGGCTGTACTTTTGACTTCCAGGAAATTGGCACTAATGTTTGAGTTGAAATATGAATGTTACTGTTGTTATTACAATTGCCCGAGTGCAGCTCTAGGTTTGACGGGAAAGCAGCAGAAATACCTTATTTGCAGAACTTCCCTGAAGCTGGAATTTAATGTTTTCTACTTGTGGTGTCGGTGTTTATCTTGGCAGCTTTCTGATCAGGCAGAGGGAAGTCAAGTCACTGAAGATACGATGCAATCTGCTCCCGTTTCCCCACTTGGAAGAATACTGAGACAGTACAATTCCAAGTTGAATGGGACCTGCAGTAAGGAAACTACTGGACACTTTTTTCTGATCTTGAAAGGTGTTGGGAAATAGTGGGTGTGACTTTTTTCCATTTCCTAAGTACACAGACCAGTCATCTGCACATGGGTGGAGAGGCAAGAGGTTCCAGTTGCAGGACAAACCAACTGTCTTTAAGATGTGGGTGGCTGAAGGTTGGTGTTTGCTTTTCTTATTGGCAGGAAGATTATACACTCTTAAGATTCCTAAGGTGCTTTTTACATTCATTATTATCAGTGTATTACATTGCTTTCCCCCCCTTTTCCCCATTTGTCTCCTTCACCAGTCCAGTAATGGTAGGCTCCATGTGTTGCAGGTCACATGATTCCATGACACATGTCTATGTATATGTATGAGATGCCTGGTCATTCTGCTCAGACTGTGCTAGACTTCTCTCTTCAGAAACACCCATCATTCCAGAGAAGGCACCTGCCACTATGATGACTGGGGGCTTATCTGACACCAAAGCTGCTACTCCAGAAGTCCAGCATTTGGTTAACCAGGTGAGTTGCATCCTGTCTTTACATGAAGTCTTTTGGGAAAATAGCTGAGTCCTGAAGGTTGTGTAGGGGCTGGCAGACCAGGTGATACTGAGCCAGAGTTTGTCAGCTTGTGCAGAAAGTGGGAATTCCCTTGATTATCAGTGTTTTCTCTGTCTCTTCCTTGTCCATAACCAGGCATAGTACTGGCTACTTTCATGTTCCCACCCACCCACCTCATCGTCTTCGCCCTCAAGTCTCTGAAAGATGAACTCTTCTCCCTTTGGCAACTGCATAAAGTGTAATTTAGGCCCTCCTTGGGAAAAAAAAAATGAAGTAGTGGGACTGAAAGATACCGAAAGATACTGCTGCACACTCCCTCTGCCTGGTGTGCAGGCTCCCAGCTCCCTTCTTTGCTGTGCCACTGAGGACAGAGTTTGCATCAGCACCATTCCATCACTCCTGTGATCTTGCCAGCTGAGACCAGGCAATGACCAAACCAGACTGACGTGAGCTGGACTGTGTATGTGGAGGGGCAGAACCTGCAGGAGAGATCTGTCAGAGCCCAGTGCTCTGACTGTGTTCTTTTAGGTAGTCCACAGGTGGATGGGATAACGTTTAACATCCACTTTACTTATTTGAAGGTGTTTGATGTTACATGAGGCTTGTGATTTAGCAGAGAGATACAGATATTCTGGAAACTCAGTACAGATCTAAGTTACTCTCAGTAAAATGTAGTGATTGCAATACACAGTTCAGTGATGACACCACCAGTGCAGTGTCATTACTGTAGGATTGTTACATTGAGTAGCATCCAATGAGAAGCTGTTTCTTCTCTCCAGTGAGAAAGTTATACTCCCCAAATTCTTTCTCATGGCAAGCTGACCTGATAGTCTCTTTATCTCACCTTGTTTTGACCAACCCGCAAATCTTTCTCACAGGACCAATTAAAACTGCCAGAGTTCTCATCCCTGCAGGTCTCTGACAATGTCAGAGACTTTTCTCAATTAAACAACCCTACACATTACTGATCTGTATAACATGCTCCCTGTCATGACACTGGGAATCCTCAGTTGCCAAGAAGGGATCTGTGGGTTGAAGACACTTCCAGCCAGCTGCTTTCTTCAAAATTCTTGTGTTCCCTGTTTCATTTTTATACTCTTGTGTTGGGCAGAGCCACGTATTCTGTCCCTCCAGTGCTGGTTTGGCTAATTCAGAGGGGCATTCCCTTTCTTTTATTGAACTCGGCGGGTTACTCCACCAGAATGATCCCCTTGACTGACAGAACTATTTCTCTAAAATGCCCTGTTGAGATAAAGTCAGCTTATCGTGAAAAGCTGTGGTCAGTCACACCCTGAATTATTCATGGAGTTTTGTGGGCAGCACATCACCCTCCCCAGGTCCTCTGAGCCTTTTTCCACTTGGGGGCTTTATTGGTCAGTCACAGCTGGGCTCACAGAGTTAGGCATATGTTGTAAAATGCCTCAAGGGCATTCTTTGAAGCCAGTGCAGCAACCCACATACTGAGCTACGTTGTCAATGCTGGGTCATATCATTTATGGGTGATCAAAAGTATTGCAATATGTATGGGAGGTGAAACCACAGCACTTGGCTATCAGTGAGTGAACAGGCACTTAAAAATGTGAATGCTGGTTTCAGGCAGTGCTAATGTTCACAAAGTACAGGGCAAATGTGGAATGTGAAATGGGGATGGTGCAGATTTTCTATTTGATACCAGAAGAAGAATGATCTCAATTTTGGTGTTCTTTCATCCTCAACTTCAGGAGAATGAAAACAGATTATTCTTTGCTCTTTATTTTCTGCAAAATGAAAATTTCTGCCTTGTGCTGAGAGCAGGAGAGAGGACTCTTCATAGTCCCTCCCCACCACAGAGGCTTTGGTATAGTTCTCTAAGGAAAATATTCTCATGGAGACAAACCTTATGCTGGGAAAATCCTGCTATGATTCCAGTATGTGTCACCCTTTCATGATGAAATTCTGTGGGATTTTATGCTCTACCAAGCAGAGAAGCAATTCCTATGATTTGGATGAAGTTAAGATCATGTATAGAGCTTGGGATGTCCAAGATCTGTCTGCTCATGGGATTACATAATTATTTACTTACACTCGTTCCTTGTCTGTAGTCATCATTAATGATGCAGGAAATGTTATTCAGTCTTCTTGTTTTACAGCTGTTGCCTAAAACTGAGAAATGTTTTAGGTATAGGCCATGTTAGATAAGAGCTTAGAAATGTGGTATTTTTTTAAGGATTTAGGAGATGTTTGCCTGCCTGATTTTACTGAGGGTTGGTCTGCAAATAACAAATGGGAGACATAGTGGCCAGAGGCTGGGAAAGAGAGCAGAACTTGAGAGAAGAAGCTTTGTTTTGTTTTATTTTATTCTGAGAGAGGAATATAATGTACCAAAAGTTGCCACTTAGGAGAATTCTAGGAGCCCCCTGCCAGAATTAAGGTTTCTTTGGTTTGCTAAAGTTAGCAGCTCCTGAGTTGAAAGTACAGCTGTCAATTCCTGGGACAGAAATCCTGTGGAAGCTGCTTGACAAAAGAGCAGAATAACAGATTATGAAGAACCTGAATATGATGATAATTTCTGACACACTACAAACTATCCAGATATTCCTTGGGTGCTTTCTGTGACCTTCCTGCTGGGAAGGAGTGTCATGGGAGTGGCAGCCAGCTGTAGGTGGATGTGCTGAGAATGCAAATTAATTCTGTGTATTTCTGCGGAACAGGTGGGTGGTGAGAAGCACTGAGTGCTGCTGGCCCCTCCCAGCTACTCTGCCCAAATGTTGCAGTGGATGTCATGTGCATGGATGTCATGTGCAGAGAGGCACCCACCCTAGAAAAGATTGTTATGCTTTTGGAGTGGTGGTCAGAGGCTGTCTTTGGCATAGAGTGATCATGAAATGATAGAGTTTTTAGTTCTTGGAGTAGTAAGGAAGGGGGTCAGCAAAACTGTTGCCTTGGACTTCTGGAGGGCAGACTTTGGTCTCTTTGGGAGACTGGCTGAGAGAATTCCTTGGGTGAAGTCCTGAAGGGCAAAGGGGTCCAGGAAGGCTGGATATTCTTCAAGAAGGAAATCCTAAAGGTGCACAAGCAGCGTGTTCCCATATGCCAAAAGATGAGCTGTTGGGGAAGAAGACTGGATTGGCTAAATGGAGAGTTTTGGCTGGAACAAAGGGGAAAAAAACAGAGTTTATGAACTTTGGAAGAAGGGACAGACAATTCAGGAGGGCTACAAAGGTGTTGTGAGGTTGTGTAGGGAGAAAGTTGGAAAGGCAAGAGCCCAACTAGAACTTAATCTGGCTGTAGACATAAGAGATCACAAAGGATGTTTTTACAAATACATCAGCAACAAAAGAAGGAGCAAGGAGAATGTCCATAATTTGCTGGATGTGGGCAGAAACATTGCCACAAAGGATAAAGAAAAGGCTCAGTACTTACTGCCTTCTTTTCGTCAGTCATTAATAGTCAGACCAGTTGTCCTCAGGCTACCCAGCTCCCTGAGCTGAAGACAGAAGGAGCAGGATGAAGCTCCCCCAAGTCCAGGAAGAAACAATTACTGACCTGCTTCTCCTCTTAAACATGCATAAGTCTATGGGGCAGGATGGAATCCACAGGAGGGTGCTGAAGAAGCTGGTGGAAGAGCTTGCCAAACCACTCTCCATCATTTACCAGCAGTCCTGGCTCACTGGGGAGGTCCCAGACAACCAGAGGTTGGTCAGTGTGTCACCCATCCACAAGGAAGGGCCAGAAGGAGGATCCAGGAAGGAGGATCCAGGCAACTACAGGCCTTTCAGGCTGACCTTGGTACCAGGGTAGGTCAGGAAAGAACAGCTCATCTTGAGTGCCATCACACAGAATGTACTGAACAACCACTGAATCAGGCCCAGCCAGCAAGGGTTTAGGAAAGGCAGGTAGTGCTTGACCAACCTGATCTCCTTCTTTGTCCCTCTTTGACCTGCCTAGTGGATGAGGGAAAGGCTGTGGATGTTGTCTGCCTGGAGTCTGACATCATTTCCTACAGCATTCTCCTGGAGAAGCTGGCAGCCCATGACTTGGACAGGTTCCCTGTTCACTGGGTAAAAATCTTTCAGGATGGCTGGGCCCAGAGAGTGCAGGTGAATGGAGTTACAACCAGTTGGTGGCTGGTCATTAGTGGGGTTCCCCAAGGCTCAATTTCGGAGCCAGTCCTGTTTAATACAGTGGTGATCTGGACAAGGTGATGGAGGGTACCCTCAGTCAGTTTGCAGACAACCCCAAGCTGGGTAGGAGTGTTCATCTGCTGGAGATCAGGAAGGCTCTGCAGAGGGATCTGGACATGCTGGAGCCAACTATGTGAGGTTTAACAAGGCCAAGTGCTGGGTCTTGCACTTGGATCACAACAACCCTGTGCAGCACTACAGGCTATCTCCTTTGACACAGAATTAAAAGGGCAGCAGGTAGGTGTTCCCCCTATACTGAGCAGGGGACAGTTCAGCTGGACAGCTTTGGGTCAAATGAAACCAAACAAAGTCAAATTCTAACAGGATTGTAAAGAATGATGGAGGCAATGCTAGAAAGGAGGGCTGGAGGTCTTCATGTAAATTGATTTAGAGTAGGGGTTCTTGGTTTATTTCATTAGGGGTGTATATGTGGAATATGGGAAAGAAAAGCTTAAACATGAACCTGTCAGTCATTTTCCCCTTTCTTTCTACAGGTGAAGCCACAATTTGAAAGCAGGGAAAACAGGAAGTGTCCCATGTTTACAGCCATAGTATATAGGACTCAAGTGGTCGCTGGGATAAACTACTTCATTAAGGTTTGTATATATGATAGGAGGCAATTAAACAATGTAGGTGACTTGAAGGGTGGGTCAGAGCTAGAAAGAGAAGCAAATGTAGTAGAAAAACATCTATGAGACAGTGATGTGAGTAATAGAGTTGGAGGCTATCTCTAGACACTTATAAAAGAAGACATTTATAAAATTCCTCTCTGTGGAGGAATAGAAAGAGGAATGAAAAGGAATACAAAAACCTTGAAAACATGCACTGGGTTTCTTCAGATGTGACTGGTAAGTTTCTTAGGATCATCCCACCCAAAGGCTTACCAACTCAAAGGATTTAAACAGGTCATAACTCTACTCTACTGTTTCCCTTCAAAACAAAGTAGCTTTCCTATTGTGTCTGTGCCCTCCCAATGTGTATTTGAAGTCAGCCTGAGGATCAGATGGAGAGTGAGAGTCCATTTTGTAAAGCAGTGCAAGCACCTCATGGCTGCTGACTAGTTTTGCAAGCAAGTGTGTTGATGTTTTGGTTCTGCATGACATGCTGCAGAGGTACAGCCTGCCTGATGGTTCTTTCTGTATTTCCAACACCCTTCTCTACTGTGGAAGAAAAATGGGCAATGCTTAGTTTGAGCTTTCTGATGGCATCACTCAGTCTCTACTAGAAACCCGTACCCATGGCTGTGAGCAGGTGCTTCTGTGAAGTAGCACAGAAGAAATTGCTGGTTGTATTTTACATCTGAAGGCTGTCAAGCACTGCCAAGGGGCAGGTTGGGCTTCTGGAGCAGAGCAGACATGGCATGAGACTGCTGTCTCTCAAACCCCATGGGTCTGGGGACATGTGCCTGGTAAGACACACTACCCTGACAAGGGTCCGAATTGTTTTATGAAAGAAATTGGCAGGGAGTGTTAGGGGGAGAGTAACTCTGCAGAGAGACAGGGTGAGCATTTGCTCCATGCTTCTCATATGTAGTTGATGCCAGGAAGGACAGACACTTCCAAACCTTTTTCTTTCCCAGGTGCTTCCTTAAAATAACTCTTAACAGTTATTTGTGCTCTGTGGGCACCAGGGGACCGTACTGACAGAGTATCTTTTCTGTGTCTGGTCTGAGTCTTACCTACATGAATGATGTTTATTCTTCTCTTGTGAGATGTGCTTTCACTTGGTGGACAAAGCACTGAGTAATTAAGAGTACATATTTACAAGTACAGCCAGAAGCCACTTGCATTTCTTCCCTTGGTACCATCTCATTGCTGACCTAGGCAATGCAAAGTACTTGTCTGCTGTTCCTGCTAAGACTCATGACCAAACTGCTCAGAAATGAAAATTGACATGTTACTGAACTTGGAAAAAATCCATTTGTAACACTGAGGACTGATGATTTCTCTCTTCTTTCCAATTTTGCCTGTGATGGGAAAAAGTTACTCATTTTAGCATTTACTGGAACAAGCTCTGTCAAAAGATTAATTCTTTTGTATTTCTGAATTTTCCACGTCACTAATGTGTTACCAACAGACATGCAGCTGAGATGTAATCCAGACCAAGACAAACTGCCACATTGCAGCCATCAGAAGGCACGTAAAAACAGACCCTAAGGCATTAACTTTCCCTTGATACTATGTACCTCACAGAGGGAGAGTTTAGTGCCTGTTGTACTTGGCTCCGTATGAATGAAATGATACAGTTTCCTATCAAGTCTTTATATGAGGAGTTCCTGAAGGGGAAGCTGAATTTCTTGGAAGAAGTATTTATTTCTGGCATTCACACACACTCCCACAAGCACCAAAATGTGTCAGGTTGCCTGTTCAGACACTGAGGTGTTTGGAGTAATTCTGCAGACAAGGGCTCCTGGCTTTCAAGTTGTCATTGTTTCTCTAGACCATGTGCTAGTTTTGGATGGATCTTTCTGTATCCTCTAGGTACAGAAACCTTTCTCCTAGTTGTGCCTTCTGATGCTCAAGCTGGCCTGCTCACTTTCCCTTCACATGAACCTGAAGGTTTTTTAATGGTTTTCTCCAGGTGATGACAGTTTCTGCAGTGGTTACTATCCAGATTTGGTTAAGAGCTGTTGAAGTAAAAATGAAGATACATCTAAAATTAGGCTCCTAGCAAAGATATTTTTTCAAGAATATAAAGAGTATCCTTTTGTTTGAACATGCTTTGAACCCATGCTCCTCACTTTCCCACTCTTTTGGTGTCTAGGTTGAACTCTCCAAAACTGACTATGTCCACTTAAAGGTGTTTAAGAGTCTTCCTCATGAGAACCAAGATCCCAGCCTTGTCAGTTTTCAGACTGGCAAAACCAAAGATGATCCCCTCACCTATTTCTGAGATGATGAGTGGTGCCTCACTTCTGCAGGTCATGTGGTGGTTCTGCCTGTGACAGTAAATAAAAAAAGTTTTGAAAGCCATTGTGCTTATTTTTGTTTTGCTGCTGATACACCTGCAGAAGCCTTTCTTGTTATCTGTCTCTCACCAGATTAAAATAAAGTATTTCTAATTAACACATAGAATAAGCATAAGGTTACCTGGAATTATAGAAAACACAGAAAAAAAATCTCAGAGCAGGGTAGTAACTAATACTGAAAAGCAGTAAGAGAACACTGAAACACCAGTCAAATATAAAAGTAAAAAGAAATATTTATTGTTATTAATGCAGAAATGCTTGTCCAGCATAAATTCCTTTCCAGGACTTTTCCATAGGACCGAGAACAAAAGCAAGCTGGTTTTGTTTTTTAAACTCACACACCCTCTACGGGGCATTCCATGCTACTGCTGCAAGAGGATGAACATGATTACCAAGGGAATGTTTGTTTCAAAGTACTGTAATCCTCTATCTCTTCCTTAAAAAATTGTTTCAGCTCAAGTCTCTCTTCAGGTCTTTGCCAATAAAATACATAGCACAGTTTAAATCTACACATGTATTCACAGTTGCAAAACAGCACAGAAAAGATTGAGGCTTTCCTCTTGCTCCTTGCTACAAATACATGAGTGCTACTGTCACTCCCCTTCTCATTTCCAGACCAAGGAAGTCCACAAACAGGACTAAAGTCTAAATTAAGTTGCAACTAAAGTTGGGTTTGCGTTAGTGTAGGTAATAGGAGAGCCATATGACTCTCAAATTCAGAGACTGCAAAGGAAGGGAATGGCATAAAAGAAACTGATTTTTTCCCCACCATTATGTTAAAAAAAGACACTTTTCTTCTCCTTCGTTGGCACACGAATCAACATTTTGTAGCCTACAGAAAATGCACATAAGAAACCATTAGGAAAATGCACAAGATGAGCTTGCTAGAAGAAAGCCAGTTCATCGTGCTTCGTCTTGCTGCCCTGGTAGCTGTGGAGGCTCAGGGGCTTGCTCTCGTGGGGAAGGCTCTTGAACACCCGCAGGTGCATGAACTCATCATTGCCAACATGAACCTGCAACACACGAAACCCAGTTAGATCCATGGAGTGAGAGCAGCCCTCAGCAGGAGGGATGGTGCAGATTGGTGTGTTTTGAGGATGGAGAAGCAGATAGGCAGTAAAAAAACCATCGCCTAAGAAGGTGTAAACTTGTTTTAAACCAGACTGGGAGCCAGGACTGTGGAAATACCACCTAATATTCCCATGAAAATAAGAATATTTCTCTATTTAACACAGACAGGGAGAGGGGCTGGGAGATGGATTTTTTTTTTAAATGCACAATTTTTTTTCTCATTAAGGCTAATCATAAGCATTCTTCTCTAGTCAAGTAAAGAAAAAACTCCACCATTCAAAATATTATACACATTAATTAAAAAAAAAATCCCAGTGCAGTCTACCTTGATGAAGTAGTTTGTTCCAGCGACCACCTGAGTTTTAAACTCCACTGCAGTGAAGACGTCAAAGGTTTTCCCTTCTTTTTCTTCTAGTTGAGATTTCACCTTAAGGAAACAGTAAGTTATTTAAGGCTGATGCAAGATTCAAGTATTCAGGACTTAAGACCTACAAGTCACTGCTGCTGAATTCCCAAGAGCTCCTGCTTTTCCAAGTTAATTAAAAGATCAAAATGCATCATGTTAAGTTTTGTGTTGGGGCAGGACCAGAAGTTTAGGGAGGTGGCAAAGCTGAGACTGCGATGTGAGTCAGGCACCACAGATTGACATGAAATCTGCACAACACTTACCTGACAGTTCTTCCATCATGTCTGCTGGAGTCTGTATTTTCAAAATGTAAATCAGTGCTCAGGAAGTCAGAATAACTTGTCAAATACCCTAGAGGGAGGCATGAATTCCTGTGAGTTGCAGCTCTTCTCTCCCACGCTTGGCTGCCTAGAACCTCGTGGTTATATGGTAAATTCTTGGTCAGGAAAACAGATTTCAGCCTTTGCTTACCAGGGCAAGATGAGTTGTCCTGGATTCCTTGCTGCAAGTCTGTTCTACCCAGGTCATACCTTCTGCACAGCCTCATTGTGTAGCCTTCCCTTCCCCTCTAGTGGAACAGTCCCAGCAGCAAGCAGATTTTTCAGCTAACATCATGCACCTCCCCTTCTACCTAAATTCGTGGGGAATAAATACATTTGCTTTCCTGCATGAATCCTCCGTGCTTCCTTGGAGAAAAACAAGTGCGAACTTGCCACTGCTCTGGTACTCCAGGTGAAGTATCAACAGAAACAATTCCTGCAACATGGTATGTTCTCCCACCTCTCCAGCACCCAGAAGGCACAGGACCAAACTGGTGCCATTCCTGTGACCATCCTGGCCCTGGGAACTGTGAACATACTTTTCATCTTCTCTCAGGGGCCATACCTCTGTGCTCCTTCCAAACTATGAACACTATGCCAAAAGCAAGATATGATGTTTGGACACTTTTCTACTTGTTTTTTTGCCATATGGAATTCAAAGCTGCATTCTAAGATGCCATGAGGGGCACAGCCCCAGAAAGCACCATGATTCAGTCCTACCTCCTCCCCTTCCCAAGTCAGATGATGAAGCAAGTGGTTTCAGTGCTACTTTTAAAAATTTTAAGCAGCAGGGGGAACATAAGTATCCCACTGACTCTATTCTGTCCTGTGCTCCTTTAACAATCCTAGCCAGCAAGGTTGGTTTCTGAGGTCTCCAAACTGTGCCCCCTCAGTACATTTTGTACTTCCACCAGCAAGCTGAACACTGGGCTCCATGGCTGCAGACAGCTCAGAGTCACATGCAGCTGCCAGCTCGTCAGCGTGTTATAGTGGCAGTGACTCACCACAGCATGTGACAAATGAGCATCCTGACTCAGTATGGAGAGGGAGATCCCAGACAGAAATACTCTCCTAAAGAGCTGGTATCAGCTCACCTTGACAGTTCATGTGATCTCAGACTGGATCCACCAGTTGTGGTGGACACAAGCCAGCACTGTGTCCTGGTGGTAACAAAGGTAACAGCATACTGGGCTGCAGCAGCAGCATAGCCAGAAGGGAGGCAAGTGGCTGTGGCCCTTTCCTTGCCACTTTTTAGAGCACATTTAGAATACTGTGTCCAGTTTTCAGTCTCCAATACAAGAAAGATGTCGATGAACTGTAGTGAGCTCAGCCGAGGGCTGCCACGAGCATTGTATGAGCTCAGATGGCTGGAGCACTCGTGCTGTGAGGAGAGGAAGAAAATGAGCTTGCTCAGCCCAGGAAAGTGAAGACTCTCAGGAACACTTTCCAGTACCTATAAGAAGCCAGGCTCTTTACTGAGGAGTGATGGCAGAAGAATGAGACAAAATGGTCATAAACTGAAACTTGAGGTTCAGACTGGATATAAGGAAAACCTTTTCCTCTGAGATGCTCCTGCAGTACAGCAGGCATGACCAGAGAAGCTGTGGAGTTTTCATCCTTGGAGGTTTTCAAGACCTGACTGGACAAAGCCCTGAGCAGCCTGGGGCTGCTCACCCTGTGCTCAGGCAGGGGGTGCAGTCCCTTCCCACCCAAACAATCCGTGACTCAGTCATAGGGCTGAAAATTATCAGGCCCTGAAGGCTCTTCACTGCTCTGCATGGCCAGTTTGGTTACTCCCAGCACAGTCACTAAAAAGCAGATGGTGCTAAATCCCACTGACGAACCTCTGCCACAGTTACCGATGAGAAGCCAAAGGCTGAATAGACCTGGGTGGAAATCCTTGCTGTGGAGAGGCAGTACCTACGGGACTCTGAAGCCAGACACTGCTGAAGGAAGCTGTCCTGTTTGTGTCACACTCCACCTGCTCTGGGTGAGCAGCAGTACTTGCCAGGGTCACAACACTGAGCAACATTTGGTCATTACAACGATTCTTATGAAACAGTGCACTGAAGGCAAGAACTGAAAAACCAGGAATAGGAAATATTTTTATGGCAAGCAAACTGGTAGGCTTTAATAAATCTCCACAAAGATCTGACTTTAAGCAGAACAAAATGATTTGTGAAGTCTACCTTGATTAAACAAAACTAATGCTTTCTCCACAGTCTGTCCAGATGAGGATATGACTGTGTGGGCAAGTTTCAGTTTTGGGTTTTCCCACTTGTATTTCATTAAATAATTTAAACTGGCAGTCAAAACAAGCTGGACAAATTCTGAAGTATTGATGTGATTTCAATGGAAATCCTAGATTTTTGGTTAATTCTGTCCACTTCTGAATCTAAGTGGGTTTTATTTTCACACTCTTTTATTTTTGAATTACCAAACCACTGCAGTCTGCCACAGAACACTCAGTCAGGATTTCAAATCTAGTTGTAAGACCATGTGCAATGTTAATTTTGTATTTGCATTAACTTTACCATGACATGTAGGCTTTTTCAGGTCAAAGCAGTAATTGTGACTCAGCAATTCTCAATAATGTACTTATTACTGGAAACTCAGGGTGGTGCTTAGGAGATGCACATTTCTCTCTCTTTTTAAAACAGCGAATCATTAGATTGTACAAATTAAATGTTAATTTCAATGTCTGCTGTGCCTTTGGGAGCTCTGTACTGTTTAGGAACTGCTGTAGCTTGGGCAACAAAACCCCAAAGCAGAAGAAACTTGAGTTTCCACTACAGAAACAGGACCATGAAAGAACTGAGTTGTGCACTGGCATTTTTAAGCGTAAAAGCATGTGCTCCATTAACATACGAGCAGAAAATGAAGTTACTGTAAATAGCAGAGTATCGGGATTTGGAGCTGGCAGCGACTGGAGCTGAATTCTGTGCTGGGGAATAGCAGAAGCAGCCAAGATTTCTTGCTTATTTCCCGATCTCGTCTCCTCCCCTCCCCATCCCTAAAACCCGAACCCGAACCCCCCCCAGAATCCTTCAAAACAAACAAACCCCTCTAAAACACCAAAACCCAAATGTGTGCTCAAGGTTTGGACTTTTAAAGAGCCACCTGAGCGCACTCCTCGAGCTCAGGACACTGGGCCCTCGGGCGCGGTTCCCGCGCGGTCCCAGCGCCGCTCCCGCACTCTGGGGCCGGAGCGGGAGCATCCCCGCTCTCCCTGCGCACTCCGGGGCCGGAGCGGGAGCATCCCCGCTCTCCCTGCGCACTCCGCGCTGCCTCCGCTTCCTCCGGAGCCCACCGAGCCCCGCCAGGCCCGGGGGCTCCGGGAGCCACTGACTGCTCCGTGCACTCCCAATTCCTTGCGCCTTTTACCGCGCGGGCCCCGGCCGTGCCCCCGCGCTCAGCACTGGCCGAGCTCACCCCCGGCCTCCCTGCCCGCGGGTCCCTCCCGGGGTTCGCCCCGGCGCCCTCACCTCCTGCACGATCTGCTGCGTCTCGTCGGTGGCGGGCCGGGTCGCCGAGGGGCCCCCGCACAACATGGTGGTGGCTGCGCTCCGGCCCTCCCGCTCCGCTCCTCCCGCGGGC
>JAOXXN010000001.1:92541984-92560387 GCA_026770055.1 Myrmophylax atrothorax
GGGAGCGGGACTCGAACCCGCGGCCCCGGCAGCGCCCAGCAGGGCGGGGTCAGCGCATCCCGGCGGGGCGGGGAATTGCCGCCCGCCAGCCCTTTACAGAGCAAAACAGGTAAAAGCAGCAATTGCAATAAAAGCTGCCGGCAGAATTTATTCTGCTCCCCTGGCAGAAGGGATGCAGCCTGTCCTCCGCCGGCGCCGTCCCTGGGACAGTCCTGCCTGCGTTCCCCCTTTCCTGGGTGTCACCTTTTCCAGCGGCGGCGTGTTCTCTTTAGCTGCATGGAAAGTTCCATCTCCAGGACTCCCTCGCTCGCCATGTTCGAGGTTCCCTCTCCCAGGCGGCTTTTGCCGTTCCTCAGCCCGCAAACCGAAGGTAGTGGTGAATTATCCAGCTCTGATAAATCCTCTGGAAAGACTTCAGGATGAATGTTTAGGTCTTTAGCTAAATTTCTCTACAATTTAAAAATCCAGGGTCCTTGGAAAAACAACAACAAACACCTACCTTCCTCCTCCTGCTTTGCAGCATCCCATGCTAAATTTGGTCAATATAACCTTAAATAATAGCAGCAGGTATTAGAAACTGAATAGAGATCCTGGGCTGACATGGATGGAGGACATGGTGAGAAGCATGAATTAGAATGGGCAAGAAGGGTTTCTTTCCCCTGCGACCATCTATAAATAAATGCTCTGCTGGGACTTTGGGCAGGTAGAGCTCTGCCAGGTTTGTGAGGACACTAGGGATGCAGGATTGGGCTTTCACTGGGATGGTTCCCTGCCCATCTGCCAAGTTTGCTGATGGAAATCCCCCCAGAGAGCTGCTACACTGTTGTTGCTTCACTAACAAAAGGCTCCGGAAATGCCACACTGGTGCATGCTTTCCAGTGGGATTTTTGAGCCAGGGTAGGTTCTTGGGCTTGAGCTTTCAAGAGAAGGATGTTCTCCAGCTTGTGTGACAGGCTTTTGGACAGGTGACTGACCAAAGCTCCTGGACTTGGCAGGATGAGAACAAATCCCCTTCTCCATGCATGGGAAAAAGATTTGGTTGCAAAGTGCCTTCCTAAAAGGGGTCCTTTTTTACTGAAATTCCCTTGTGCCCAGCATGTGTATCACTGCCATTGGCTGCAGCAGCGGCTCTCAGGCAGCATGTGAAGCTGGAGGCTGAGAGCTCCAGGTAAGAGTGCAGTGAGGGTGGATGGGGCTTTCCCAGAAAACACAGTATGGTTGGTCAGTGCTAAAAAATTATGGCAGCTGTTGGAAACTCACTGTGTGCCAGGGTATAAATTCCTTTTAAATAAATGTAAAGAATGAAAACCACCCAAAGAATGAAAAGCACCCAAATGTCAATATTATCTGTGTGTATAGCTAGTGAATAGTGCTCTCCAAACAAGGCAGCCAATGGTGACTGTTTCTCACATTGTGATTGTGCAGAGTCTGGTTTGTATCTTGTGCCGTTTTCATTTCAATCATTAAGCTCTTATATGTTTCAATGCTGTCAGCTTCACTTCAGGGGCTACTGTGCTGAGTTTGGCCCACTAGCACTAAAACTACCTCTCTACTAGAATTTTTGGAAGTATGGGCCGTAATCAAAGTGCTTTTTTTAGCCCTTTCTGCCATCTAGTGCCCATCCCCGGTCATGCATTGAGGCTCAGTACACTACGGGTCTCAATTCCTAAACTAGAGGCCACAGCCTGGGAAAGAACCTGGGTTTCAGAAGCAGCTCTCGGTTCTCACTGAGGGTCTAGGGATGGAATGTGGTTTCTGCAATTTTGGCTAGAAGGATTTGTATTTTCAAACTTACTTCCCCCCTGCCCCCCAACCAGCTGTGCCACAGTTCTAATCAAATATTTTACTTTGCAAGCCTTACAGTTAAAGTTGGATCGGTTCTTACGTGGTTTAATTAAAAATTGAGCCCACTCCAAGGAGGATGTAACAGATCAACAAATGGGTTAAAATAACTTGTGTGAATAATGTGCCCCTTGGGCTTCTGGACGTGCACTTTGCTCTCCTAAGTCAAAACTCCTCTTCCTTGTCAACAACAAGTGGAGGTGGCAAAACAAAGTTTTTATACAGTAATGTCACCTGTAAGTTTTATTTGCCTGCCCTGGCAAAAGAACAACCAAGCAAAAAACAAGAGAATTGTGGTGTTTTCCCCAATGCATTCACATACAGTCCTTTTGTCTCTGCTCACAGTGAGCTGCAGGCCCATCTACCTTTCCATGGTGGTCTAGACTACCTTCACGTTTGATGAGGAGGGATACTGACATCTTCCTGACAGATGCTTGTTCTTGCACGTGGAATATGGGAAAAGGGAAATAAATTCTGCAGTGTAACCCTAGCCCCTCCTGCCAGGCTGTCCAGGGGTGCTTTTTCTCTCATCAGGCTGCAACAAATCTCTCTTCTAATGATTCTCTGATTTCAGCATGGACCGAGAAGAACCACAAATGCCTTGAAAAACCAGGAGCCTTTATGTCTGCTTTAGGAGGAGTGGGAAAAGAGTAATGAAGTTCTGCTATGCTCTCTGCTGAAGTCCTTACTGTTTTTCTTTAGGTACAGTCCACCCTTCTTGTGCTAGGTGCACTCTCTTCAAGATGGGAAATAACCTAGTAAGTGGCCTATAGGAGCCAAAACATATCCGATTTATCCACTTCTCTGTATGTCCCAGAGCCCAGGCCTGTATGTTTTCCTCATCCAGTCATCTACCAGCACACACTTCAGATATTCACCTGCTGTGGCCATCATATCACCTCATCTGGGGACTACTTCTCCATCCCTCACTCATCCATTTTTCCTTCTTTCATTTGCTCTGCATCAGGCCCTCCAGTACTGCCAGGACTAACACGATGCTCTGTGTAGGTGTGAGGCAGATTAATACGGCAAAGCTCAACACTGACTAAGGTGTGAAAGGGTTAGCCGTGTATGCCACGTGGGATAGTACAGCAGCAACTCTTTGTTAAGCATACAACTACTAGCGACATAATCAATCATGGATACATCTCATTGTGCTTTCACAAAGTTCTCCAGGGGAAAATTTACAAGCTGTTCTCCCCCTCCACCAAAGCAGGCAGGCTGGAGGTAAAGCTACCCCAGCTGGAGGAAACCAATAGGAACCTAGTAGCTTGGTCTAGTGCAATGGAGTCTATGGAGAGTATTGTCCACTATTTCCTGTTGGGCAGAAAGGAGAGACTGGGACATTACTAAACATAAATAGCAGGGCACTCTGTCACATTAAATACTTTACATGTTCACACCCTTGGCTGTACACAGCATGCAGGATGTTGGGGACTTTTTTATTTCCCCCCCAACTGTGCTTTGCTGAAGTGAAACTGTGTACCTTGCTTTTGTAGAGCTGAGAGTCCTGATGCACATGGTTACAGATCACATATACTGGATAAAGAGGGAATACTATACATAGTGGGAAAGAGGGATATTATACATAAATGTAAAAGCAGGGTATAGTGGAATTGCCTAGTGCCTCCCATAGTCAGCTGAGTTGCAGTCTGGCAAGAAAAGCTTATGGAGGCAAGGCAGCATGCAGATTTCTGCTTAAGCCCCACCAGAGGCGATCTTCCCTTCTGAGATGTCCTGGTTTCAATAAATCAAATGCAAATTCAGTCCAAGGCTCCCCAGAAACAGTCCTTCCTCTGGAGGCACATGTGTTACCCTGCAGGTGCTAACAGTAAGGTGTGGTGGGGCTGCGTCACAGGGGTGTGTCTGTGTTTTCTTTCCCATTCAGAAGCAAGAGGTGAGCAAGTTCCTCTTGGGGGCTGGTGTGCTTTTCACAATCTTCTTTCGTTAGGAATGTATTGTGTTCTCTGTGACAGAGCCACCTCCAGTGCCTATAAAATTTCGTGAGTTAGCTGATGGCAGGGAAGGCTCTGCCTCAGGGTTTGGGACCTCTTCTTTGTTGTCTCCCGCCACTGACTCCTGTGAGCTGGTCTCTGGGCTGGAAGCTGCCTGGAAGGCGGGCTCAGCGTTGAGGGGCTCGTTGATCTGCAGGGGAAGCAGGGCACGGTGCCGCATCAGGCTGTCGTCGCTGTTCTGGGCCTCCAGTGAGTTCCTGCGCCTGGCATTCCTGTTGGCCATGGCATTCTTCTGCGGTTCCTCGAAGCTCAGTGACAGGGTGACTGTGCCACTCCCGAAGCTGACTTTTTGCTTGCACCCACGTTGCTGCTGGCGCTGCCGTTCTGCGGAGGCTGGTAGAGGAAAAGGATCCTCATGGTTGCTCTTGCTGCTGATGGAGGAGGAAGGGGTGGAGCCGGTGGAGCCCCCCAGGCTGTTGGAGCGCTTGCGGGACACGTTGCTCCGTCTCAGCGTGGCCCTGGCAGCCACTTTGAAAGCGTGGGCAGCTGTGCTGCAGCGCACCTCCTCGATTGTGTTGCGCGAGGGCTTGAAGAGGATGATGTAGACTTTGTTGAAGAAGATGCAGGCCAGAAGCCCAAAGCTGGCAGCCAGTATCGCAATCACCTCCACAGCAGAGACGAACTTGCCGTATGTGCTGGCGTAAGCAGGGATGAAGGAAATCCATACGATGAAAAATATCAGCATGCTGAAGGTGATGAACTTGGCCTCGTTAAAATTCTCAGGCAGCTTTCTAGACTTGAAGGCGAAGAAGAAACAGATGGCTGCCAGTAGGCAGGTGTAGCCAATGAGGAAGCCAAGGGCCATCAAGGAGCCTTCATGGCAGGTGATGAAGATGATCTCATCCTCCAATTCATGGTTTCGGTAGCTGGATGGTGGGGCTGTATAGAGCCAAATCACACAGATGACAATCTGCACAAATGTGCACAAGAAGACCAGGAGGAACTGGAGGTTGAGGCCCCACCACTTTCGGTGGAGGCTTGTGGGAATCTTTGCCTCAAAGACAAGCAGAACACGGTTGGTTTTCACCAGGATGCAGGAGATGCAGAGGACAAAGCTGATGCCAAAAGCTGGCTGTCGCAAGCGGCAAGTCCAGTTCTGGGGCTCACCAATGAAGAACAGTGAGCTGGAGAAGCAGCAGAGCAAGGAAAAGAGGAGGAGGTAGGACAGCTCCCGGTTTGTGGCCTTGACAATGGGTGTGTTGCGAAATTTGGTGAAGACTCCCAAAACAAAAGAAGTCAGGAAAATTCCCAGCACAGCGAAGAGAGTCAGAGCAATCCCAAAGGGCTCGGTCCAGGCCAGAAACTCTATCTGCTTGGGGATGCAGGATGTGTGGTTCTCATTGGACCAGTAATCCTCAGGGCACTTGTCACAGGCACTGGCATCTGGAAAAGAAATGAAAAGAAGAGGAAAGGTTTGTCAGAATTAGAGACTGAAATGTGGGGAGGATATATATGGCTATGCAGCTATGCACTAGCCTTCATCTTAAATACATGGGGTGTTCCACTCAGGTGTCTGCAGATCCCCAGAATCATATGTTGGTGTTTCAGAGTGTTTTACATGGAAACAACCAACCTCCTATGGACTATATAGCAAAACATAAAGCATGCTTAGTTCCAGCTTAAAAAAGTCCTGCCCCTGCACTCATGTTTTGTAATCCATTTCTTGGCAAAACTTTGCAAACTTCAGTTGATGTCAGGTGTTACACAGGCTTTGTTCCTCCCTTTTCCTCATTCCTTCATTTTTATCATCTACTTCTGTCTGTCTTCCTACCTCTCACACTTTTATCATCATTTGAACATCCTGCCTTTCTCTATTACAGAGAAAATTAAAAACGTGCTTGCCTCCTTAAATGCTTTGAGAGCCTATTTCATATTCCATCGAGGCAAGTCTCTGTTTAAATTGCTCTTCCCTGAAGGCAAGCAATGCCCTTGATTCCCAGCACACTCTCATTTCATGTTGGAATATCAGGGGAAGATGTGTCTTAATGATATCACTCTCCCCACACCAAGAAAATGTCTCACTGATACTTGCAAAGGGAAAATTGGTCCTTGTCTCTCCTTCCTCTGCATGAAAGCAGTTGTGCCTACTGGGATGGCATGGTTATGCCAGTGGCTGGCATAATCAAGAGGCAAGGCTGCTGCTTCTGCTCTTCTTCTTTGACCAAAATTCATCTTGCGCTCCAGCAGGGAGGGTCATCACTCCTTTGATGGCAGTGGAAAGGGGTTGAGAGTGGACAGCGGGACGTCTCAACTTACCTCTGCCTTTGGGATCCCAGCACGATAGCAAGGGGTTGCAGTGAGTTCTGGGAATAAACATTCAGAAACTCCTTAAGCAGAAACCTCCCTCTGAGCTTTGCACTTGAGCACAGACACAGACTGACCACAGCTTCCAGATTGATGCTAATGAGAAAGTCAAGAATGCCCAGCTAACAAGGGCAGAAGTTTTCAAGCTCTCTTGTTCTTGAGGCATGGTTGGAGGGAGCATCCATGACCTGACATGATACTGCTTTCCTAAGAACAGTTTGCCTCACCTAAGCTGTTCATGTGAAAACCTGGCACTAGATGAAAAAGCTCACAAAAAAAAAAAAAAGAAAAAGCTCATCCTCGCATCATTTCATTTACATCCATTCAGCCAATAATTTTTACTTTTCTTGTGCATTTTACCTGGAATCCTATTGCAAACTGCAGGCAAGGTAGAGTGAACTTCACATAGGAGGAATTCAGCTGTCTCTGCCTTTATAACAGGGCCAGCTATCCAGCAATGCATCCCAAAGATATGCTTTCACTGCTGTCTTGTGGTGGCTTAGAGACCATGCACCACTCAAGGGAGTAAACTAGATCTCCCTCCTCCCCTAAGCCTGCTCATTCCCGCCTTCTCCTTTGTGTTAGCTCTAGAGGGCATACAGCTTCTCGTTCTAGCTGGAAACTGTCAATAGTTTGTTTTCAGAAAGACCAGAGACCTGATCCAACTCACTGTGGTTGCAGGAATTACAGCAGTGCTCCCAGAAAAAAGGTGGGAGCAAACAGCTGGGAGAGGGCAGATTGCTTTTCCTCATAGCATCACTGTCCCAGCTGGATAAGCCTGGTTGTAAAAGTGCTCTCTATGCCTATAAAACTGGCAAACAAAGTGGAAATAAAGACCATTACTGTCAGCTGAAATTGCAGCAGGAAACTCAGGAATCAGAAGACTGTTGCCCTCTCAGTCCTGTAAATTTCTACAGAGCTAGCTCCCAAAATCATGTGAAGAACACCAAAATATCCCTATTACACATGACCAAAATTGCTTCTATTTAATCGGAAAGTGCTACTTCCAAGCATCCTGTAGTACTATATGTTTATGCTAAAAAATTGTCATTCCTGTCTGATAGGACACAAATTAGATTCTCTCAACAAACACTTGTTCAGTTTTGCAAGCAGTTTATTGTTTGTCGCGGGCAAGGTCTGCGGTGTTTTCTGTGACCAGCGCACTGGAGAGGGTGTGAGGAAATCCTGAGTGCTCTGCAATGTGGAGGGAACTTCTGTTCTGAAAAAATTTACTTGCCTTCATTACCCTGGGTATGCCCAACACCGAGGCAGCACTAATGGTGTTCGATATTCAAATTTTTTTAACTATTTCTAAAGCTGGGGTTACCTTTCCCCTCCACTGCAGAACCTGAGTGGCTTGATCCGAGCTCCCAGTGAAACCAGCAAAAGAGATGTCCATGAATGTGATCAACAGAAGCTGTGGTTGGTGACTCCATAAAGGGAAATACTCCTCTGCTTGTGAAGTCAGGGATGGAATGGATTTTATTTTTTTCATAAAGCATGAAATAAAACCCTGGCAACATGAGGAAAAGATGGAGGCAGACAGATATATAGGATTAGGGTTGGCAATGTCTCCTTCCTCCAGGTTTTTGGAAGAACAACAGCTACTGCTCCAGTGCAATAGAGTTTGCTTGTGGCTGCCTGAGAGGTTTCCTATGTGCAAGTTGTTTTTCAAGTTCTCTGCCTTAAGTTTCCTAATGCAGAGCAGAAGGG
The DNA here is from genome assembly GCA_026770055.1 of Myrmophylax atrothorax. Classification (NCBI taxonomy): domain Eukaryota; kingdom Metazoa; phylum Chordata; class Aves; order Passeriformes; family Thamnophilidae; genus Myrmophylax; species Myrmophylax atrothorax. Next base: position 92,549,859 of record JAOXXN010000001.1, read on the forward strand.
ACAAGCAGGCCTAGCAGAAGACAGCACCTGATGACCACAGGACTCAACTCCTTGTCAGAAGTTCCTCCAGACTTTCTGTGAAGCCTCCCAGCAAGGCAGCTGCCAGCTCAGCAGTGCAGGGAAGCAATTTGAGCACAACTGCAGGTGATGCCCAGAGGGTTCACACAGTCCTCTGCAACCCCCAAGGCAGCTCTGTGGGTATTACCTGTTTCATCACTGTACTCCCCATCTGGGCAGTCCACGCACTCGAAGCAGCAGGTGGGCTCTCCCTCAATAATGCCCTTCCTTGTGCCAGGCAGGCAGTCCCTGCTGCAGTTAGAGAAAGGCACCTGCAAGAAAAGAGCCCAAGCAGGGTTAATGGTGGCAGTGCCCCACAGGCAGCCTTTCTACATCAAGACCCTGGGCTTCCTCTGAGGGTGTTATTGCTTGACTGGTGTGCTGGATGGAGAGCCTCAAATGCTCACCTCTTCCCCCCACAGAACAGACATGTTTTGCACAATAGTCCTTCCCCAACCCACTGCAGTGGGACTTCTCTGAAATACCACATCAAAAGATGATAGGGAAGATGAACAGATCTTAGTAATCTCTACTGTGTTGTTGGCATTGCAAACTGCTATGAGACCATGAGAGACATACCAGAAAACAGTCATTAGATGGTTAAAAGAAAAGACAATTGATCTCTACGGGCAGGAATTTGAGTCAACATTGGAGAAGATGAACTCTGACTACTGATCCCCAGTTCCATGTGTTGCATATTGTTTGCTAATAATTTATGGGAATTAAAACAGGTTTTTGAAATCCACTTCTTCCTGTTCTCTTGGAGGCCCTCCCCAACCAGACACACACAAAAAGGTAAATTAGCTAAACAAGAGGAGTTTTCAAATGAAAGAGGAAAAAAGGCCCTGTTTTAAGAACTGGGCATCTAAAGATGCAAATCAGAAGCTATATGCACATCCAAAGACTTCTGCTGCTGTGAATGATGAGCTGTGTCGCCTGCTGGCTGTGCATTTATGCTGTTTGTGAACCCTCCTGGGCATGGTCATGTCCTGGCAGCAAATGGTTGCCTGGGCACGCTCACTGCATGCCTAAAGTACACTGACACAAGGAGTTCAGGATAATAAGTGGAAGTCTTGGCCTTTTTCACACAGGAGCATGACCCAAGGCTGAGTTCACCTTTCCCCAACTAAATTCAGTTGACACAGGACATGGCTGTCTCAGCTCAGGGGAGTTAAACCCACAATTTCCAGTGCTAGCAAAGTACCATGATCCATACATGCTTAAGGGCTGTTCTGTGTGGGAGCCTCCTTTCGTCTTTTTGGAAGTTTGGTGCCAGTTTACCCGAGTGCTACCAACCTACTCATCTCCAGGAACTTCCTGTGTGGATGTGCTTAGGCAGTGAGTGCTGGGTATGGTTTGGAGATTTCTTGTGTGCATGCACTGGCCTCAGCCACAGTGCAAGCAAGCGCTCAGTAAAGGCAACTTCTGTGTGGGGATGACCATTTTGTGGCTCAGAAATTCACCTGCAGCTGAGAGCAGTCAACTGTTGCCTATCACTCTGAAGTGTAGCTGCAGCACAGTTTGGGAATACTGTTTCTAAGCAGTTGATCAGGACTGCATCATTAATTGGACAGAGAAATCCAGGGAAAATCCCTGCAGATCCCCATGTAAAGGACTCTGCTGTTAATGCCTATTGCTATTAACACAGTGTACCTATTCCTTGGGACAGTATTTCAGCAGGGAGTGCATTCATCAAGAGGACTTCATCAGTCTAGACTGTCTTTCCCTAGGCTGCCACTGGTGATTTTGAACAGTGCTGAATCAAAGGCCTGACTGAAGTCACGCTCTGCTTCCCATTATCTACTAAGTTGATTGAGCTTCCGAGGAGGAAAATTAAATTGGTTTGGCATGATTTTATCTTGACAAATAAATGTTGGCTTGTTCTTATCAATTTATTATCCTCTAAGTGTTTATAAACTGTTCAATTTTTTTTTATCAAGTATTTTGGGTTACGGAAGCTCAGCTCAATTGTGTGTAATTCCCTTGGCTCTCCTATATCTGCTTTAAAAACAGGTATTACGATTGCTCTCCTCTAATCCTTTGAAACATCACCCATCCTCCACATTTCTCAAAGATGAATTGCTAGCACTTTTGTGATTGCTTTGGCTGCATTCTTAAGTATTCTGTGGGAAATTTCATCAAGTACTGCCAAAATGAATCTATCTATCTTACCAACTCTTTACCTCATTCTTTTGCAAGTCTGCCCAATGCTGAAGCTCCTGTGTGCAAATTAGCTACATTTAATCTTTTTCTGAGGATGACAAGAGGCACAGAAGGCTTCAGTAAGTGAAGCACTGGCTACTGTCTGAGCAGAGCCTTTAATCTGGAAGAAATTAAAAATCTATAAACTGCAAAAAGGCCGCAGCAAACAGAAATCACAAACCCCTCTGATCCAAAAAACTTGCCTGCCCTGGCATTGCACTCAGCACCATCCTGTCACATTTTTAACAGTTTAGGACAGAGAATGAAGATAAATATTGTAGTCTTGGAGAAATTTAGACCAAGAGAACACAATTACGCAGTTTAAGTAGAAAGCAATACAATCTTAACTGTTGGAAAAAGTGTAAGGGGCATTTACAAACATCAGGAGGAGGGGTTAGAATATCAGGGCTTTTAAAATTCCACTTATAGTTTGTGCTCAGAGACTGCAGCTGATCTCAGTATTTCTGTGTAGTATGCTCTGCTCAACCCATGCCTCCTTCAGAGTGCTCTGGATTTGAGCCAGAAGTGGAGCTGGGGTACCTGGAGTAGAGGTGAGGCTTAACTGATGGTGAAAGTGTAATAGGCAAGTGTAGCTAAAATGTAGAGGCATTTACCTGATCTGCCAGCCAGTATGAATCATCACCTGGGAGTGAATTGCCTTGTTCATTAATCAGGTGCTGATTTAACACATCTAAACATTGCAGCAGGGCCTGGCAGTGATGTTTCTGAGCTATTGCTCCACTCCTTGTCTCCCTTCCCAGACTGTGAACCTGCCCAGTATCCTCTCTAGGAGTAAGGGTCTCTGCCTAGGCTGGTGTGGGCTGCAGCCAGCTGTGACAGCAGCTCACCTGGCTCTTGTCTGGAGGTCTCTGCACCATGTTTCCATTGTGTGGGTAAGACATAGCCTGGCTGCTAATGATAATAATGATGCTGAAAAGATCTAACATATGCAAGAAAGTGGAGAAGGATTTAGGCCTGACTAAAATCAATCACTGCATCTTGAGATCTCTGCTTCTGAGACTGCAAAGCACCTTCAGGTACATTACAAAAAAAAGGTAGCGGGTGCTGGCATCTCCCACTATTTGAGCATCACATCCAAGTTAACCCAGGTAGATTGACAGGGCTTGTTCTGTTTGGTTTACAAGGCAAGGGTGAGAGGAAAGCTCTGTGACACAGTGGGTGAAGACAGCAGAAAGAGCTGTGAATGTAAGCAGGAGCAAAAAGATACTTCTTAATACACAGTTACTGGGAGTGAAAGAGAAGGCTGTTTTCAGCAATGAAACTACTGAGCTCAGGAAAACTTGACTTAGTCAACAACCAGGCTTGGTAATTAACTTCTGTTGAAACAGTGCTGCAAAATTCCACTCTATCTACTTGCGCCAGGAAAAAAGACATTATTTAAACCATTAATACCCAGGCTCAAAAAATATACAGGAGAGGAGAAACAGCTGCCCATTATTTCCAGAAGGATATTAGCAAGGATGTAAAAGACTATGGCAGAGACCATGTATACATAAGGTGAATGGATCTTTTAATGTGACATGGAGCTATGATGTAAGGAGTTTGCAGGTTTAGTTCAAATTTTAGCTGGTGGAAATGTGGGAAACAATTCCGGGAGGATTTAAGCACTTACCTCCTTAGAGAATCCACCCCACAGGATTTTGTTTTCATTGATAAAGAGCCTCTCCCCTTTCTTGGCATAAACGTTGTAGTGCCCAACCTCTTCAAAGACGACTGAGCCGTCTTCCGGAGACAGATGCCAATTGATTATGGAGTAATTTCCTACCAGGTCCCCAAACTCATCAAAATCCACTTGCTCCCCCATGTTATTGGTGAAGTTTAAGTGTCGCAGGTGCTTGAGAACCTGGAGAGAGACAGACACTGTGAACGTGAATGCCTGTGTGTTACAACCCTACCACAGCACACATCTGCTATGGGGACAGAGCTGGGAAGAATCACTTTACTACAGTTGTTAATCTCTTAAAAATCACTTAATCACAGCAGTAGGAGGCTTTCTTTCATAGACATCACAAACAAAGAGCCTGTACAAACCTTGCAGACAATACAAGGTATAATGACCCTCATGGAGGTCATCAGCCCCTCTGTAACACTTACTGATGCTACCCCAACATCTATTAGCATTCTTCTTCAGTCTCTTTGAGCCACCTCTGCAAACCCATTGCTTTTTGTGAGGGGGAAAGAAGTGGCAGCAGCCTCTGATGTGTTCCAGGCACCCATGCATCCCTGTCACCCTGCTCTTGCCAACACTCTGCATAAATGCTCCCACTTGGCATCTCTCATCTCTGAATGATCAATCACTCAGAAACAGGAATGCCTGAGAAAAAAATCAAACTTGACTTTTGATTGTAAAACCCCAAGCCAAATGCACTTCAGTAAAAAACTAACAAATCAAGCTTGTTCTCCACATGGCAGGCCTGGAGAATTCATACCACTTTTTTTTTTGGCTCCTGTCTGCTGGTTGCATAGTTTCAAGTAATCAAATCCTGCCTGTCCCCAGGAGTACACTCCTGTAATTTTCACCTCATGGCTGAAACTGTCATACAGAATCACAGAATCATTAAGGTTGGAAAATACCATTAAGATCATCAAGTCCAACTGTTAACATGGCACTACTGTGTTCACCCCTAAACCATATCCCCAAGTGCCACATCCACACATTTTTTGAATGCTTCCAGGGATGGTGATTTCACCACTTCCGTGGGCACCTTATTCCAACGCCTGACCACCCATTCAGTGAAGAAATTTTTCCTAATATTCAGTCTAAACCTCCCCTGGCACAGCTTGAGGCCATTTCCTTTCATCCTGTTACTTGGGAGAAAAGACCAACTCCTTCCTCACCACAACATCCTTTCATTCACCTGTAGAGAGTGGTAAGGTCTCCCCTGTGCCTTCTCTTCTCCAGGCTAAATAACCCCAGCTCCCTCAGCTCTGCCTCATAAGACATGTGTTCCAGACCCTTCCCCAGCTCCACTGCCCTTCTCTGGACATGCTCCAGCACCTCAATGTCTTTCTTGTAGTGAGGGGTCCGAAAGTGAACACAGTACTCGAGATGTGGCCTCATCAGTGCCAAGTACAGGGAGACAACCCCTGCCTTGGTTCTTCTGGCCACACTATTTCTGATACAGACCAGGATGCCATTGGCCTACTTGGCCACCTGGGCACGCTGCTGGCTCATGTTCAGCAGGCGATCAACCAATATGCTGTGGACAAGAACAGTTAACCCCAGGGACAACTGCAGTTGCAAAATTCAGAACCTAGATAACCTGACAGGTAGACCTAAGAAACTGCAGCATGAAAGAAAGCCTGTGCTAGCAATTGTGATACAATTCATCCACATCACGTTTTCCTTCAAAAGTTAGTTGCTGCTTTATGCATGTATCAGATTTCTCCCCACACTCCCCCTCATTTTATGGATGTTCTCAGTTATTTTATCTGTAGAGCTGATCTATGGAAAGACGAGTTGACTCTGAGGGCACCTGGCTCTCAGCTGTTCCTAAACCACTGCGGTGCAGTTGCTGCTATGGTTCTACTGACTGTGATAACTTGTAAGCCCATTGCCCTCTCTCTCACCTGTGAGTGTCCAAACTTACAATCCTAGAAGGCAAAATGTAAGAAAAAACAAAATTAAATCAATTTGTCTGGGCATGTAGAGCCCTCTTCACCCCACAGACATAGAACAGATAACACTGCTTTGATGAATCCTTTTCACCTGGAAACACAGGGACAGGGGAAGTGAATCACGTCATTAATTCCTGTCAGTTTTGCTAAATTGCCTCATTTTTCTCTGTTTCCTTTTGGGATCCTCCTATCTGAAGCTGAAATCCCCAGAGCAGCCCTCCTTTCACTGCCTATTTCAATGCCAGCCTGAGAGAGTCTGGAAATATCATGGTAGTACTACACAGGATGTGGCTGGCAATACCTTTTCGGCTTGTGTGATGTTGATGGAAGGATATCAAAATATTGCCACAGCATTCAGTCTTTGAAATATGGGTGAGTCAGCGAAGGCAGGGGTTTTTTCTGTGTTTCTCATCCCCATGGCCCTCCTCTGCAGACTAGCTCACCTATAAGGTGTGCAGCTGGAAAGATCTCACTGAAGAAACCAGACCTTTCCCTCTGATGGACACAGCAAAAGAAGGTGTTCTGCGCTGGCACCTTGCTATGGAGAGCCAGGGCACTGCATTCTGTGGGGAAGGAAACAGGAGACTGCTCCCCTGTCATTCCCCTCATTCTTGAGGGGTTCCCAGGAAGATGGTACTTGCCCAGCTCCATCAGGGAACGGTGAGAAAAGAGCAGAGGCAGCTCTGGGGTCAGAGTGGGTGACAGGGTCTGCAGATCCACAGTGCTGTCTTCTACTGCATCATCTCACTCTGGCCTCATCTGCACTGGGGCTGCAAGCCTGGACATGTATCACCTTGTCTGTCAGCAGTGTAGGTGCCAAGCAGGGAAGCTGCATTCCTCTGCAGGCTCTGGCACCTTCCAATGCTATGTTTCTCCTCGCTGCAGCTCAGTATTGCACTCTCACGCAGCACTGCAGCACCCTGCTGAATGACACCAGGATATCCTGACTGGATACCACTGGTAGGTTAACTGCTACCTGTGCAGACAGGAAGGATGTGCAGACCTTGCCCTTTTTTTGTTACAGTTGCTCCACACATGAGAAGCAAAAACCATACTGAAGATTCTTCAGTTCAGTCCTGCCTCTCCTGGCCAGTTGCAGTGGCAGAAGGCTCACTGGTTTTAGGGTCAGCAAGATGAACGGTGGAGAACCTTCTGGATTCCCTGAATGCAATTTTTTGTTTGTTTAATTTCATAACATTCATCTCAATTAGTCTGTTCCTTTGTCTTACGTCATCAAGAAGTCATCAGGCTTCCTAGAAAGCAATACATAACCCTGGCTATTGGTGGGATTTTGTAGGATTAGTTTAGCTGGATGTTTCCCTTGGTCACACACATACACAAACACAAACACAAACACAAACACACACACACACACACACACTCTCTCTCTAAGGATTCAGATTATAAACCATCTCATATATGACCTGATATGTCCACCTGACAGTTAATATTCATTTAAAAGCACTGATCTGCACTTAATGTTGTCTTTCCCCAGGCACAGTAAGTACAGTAGCTTCAGCTCTGCAGCTGTAGCTGGGGAGCAGGAGAACCCAGGAGTATCAGCTCATGTAGGAAAGACACATGCCATGATTAAAATCCCAAATGGAGGGACAACAGGAACAACAAAAGTAACAAAGCCTGCAAATGCCAAAGTTTGTCTTCAAGTCTAAATTTCTGATGGACAGCTTATGAAATGGTAACAGAACAACAACTACAACATGTTCCTAAGTCAGATGGTAAGAAAATCTCAGGGTGATATTGTATATTGCACAAATTTTGCTCTCTACAGCTGAAAATACAGTTTAAACAAACAAGGAATAAACACCAAACTTTGAAAGAGGAAGTTGTAGACTGAATAATTAAGCACTATTTTACAGTCACCAGTCAATCAACAATTAGCTAAAGTTTTTACAGTTAAAAATGTGTCACTGTGTTTTGTAACTAAAGATAGAAACATAAATAATCAGGATTCAATCCACAAAGACTTAAAAGACCCTGCTTCAGTCAGGGCAGGTGCATGTGTCAGGGGTAAGTGTATCATATCCTGGAACCAAGTATGAAAGAAGTGTTAAACTCCTAGCTTGGATACGCAGCTAGTGGAAGCCTGTGGGGAGTGCAGACTGCTGTCTCCAGATGTCTGTTTCTGTAATTTTTCATTCTTTTTTCTGCTCTGTCACAGGTTTTATGTTGAATTGCAATGCCTTTTAATTAAAACACCTATAATCCGAAAGGAGTTGCAAGCAGCTCTCTGGCTCACTCTCCCCTTATGCCTGTTTAGGACATTCCCAGCCTTGTAGCATCCCATCCTTTATTCAGGCTAGGTTCTGGATCATGTAGTTTCCACTCTTATAGGAGGATCATAAAACCATAACGTAAATACAGTTGTATTAGGTCAGGCTGGCAGCCCATCTCCCCAACACCTGTTTCTGACTGGGGCCAACAGCAAATACCTATACAGAAGCACAAGAGAACATGAGACTTTCCCTGAACACTATCACACAGTAGCTCAGTGACTTCCTTGCCAGAGGTCTTTGTACCTGATAACATTTGGGTGGATTTCTCTTCCATGACGCTGCACATTTGTGTTCTGCATCTGTGCAAACTTTTCACATGCATGGCCTCCCACAGCACAGAGATCTAAATTTTATGAGAAAAGCACCTCTTCACCCCTATTGGAACAAAGCAGCTGCTAATCTCTTTTGATGGCCTTTATGCTTATGTTGGCAAAGACAAAGAACTGTCAATTTGCTAGTCGTCTTTTCCATACCTCTCACAATTTTACAAACCTTTGTCAGATCTCCCTTCAGACACCTCTTTCTCAGGCTGATGAGCCCTATCTGACGTTGCCACATCTTGTAGAGAAGCTCTTCCATTGACCCTTTTCCAAACTTTCCCAGTCTCCTTCATCAGTTTTGAGACTTGCACATGATATTTAAGTGAGATGCACCAAAGGGATAATAAAGTGATCCCAGGACACTGTTTACCTCTCTGTCCCTTTTTCCAGTGTGACTATTCTTAACAGTGCACTTCCTTTTTTTGACTCCTATTCAGACATACCTGAGGAGTCTACCCAAGGATCTCTTCAGTTCATTTGTGGTAAGTCAGATCTCACCATTTATTTTTATCCTCTGCTGACTATCTTTCAATGAACTATTCATCCACATAAGGGCTGAATTTGGTGACAGGCCATCAGAAGAAGCCTTTAAGAAGACTGAGAACACTCTATGAATATAAGTTCCATTATCCCAATACCTTCAAAGCACTTCAGGAGGTTTATGAGGTAGGGCTTCTCTTTAAAAAAAGTCATGGTGACTCCTCTTCAGTATATTCTATTTTTCCTTCCTATTTTTTTTGCCACAGTTTCCAATAATGGTCTCAATTAGGCTCTGCTAGTTCCTTGGATGTCCTCCAGAACCCATTTAGAAAATTGATGTCACATCTGTCAGCTTTCTAGGTCTCAAGGCCCAAGACTGTTTCGAATGAGGGGTTCGACACTGCAGCCAGTTCTTCAGCTACCTCATCTGTGAGCTCTGGCAGAGCCCTTGAGTGAACATCACTCACTTGCCCAGAAGTATCAAGGTTCATTTTGCTCGTGTTCCATAGTTTCTTCTATAGTCACTTCAATCAGACAGATCCTCTACAAGTCCCCCATAAATAAATAAACCTTCTTAGGTTTGTCCATGAGGAGCACACTTGTCTTCTGTCATGGCCTTACCTTGTCATTTACAGTGATAATCTATGGCTCAACAGACAGCCCTACTGCTGAAGTGTTTAAAAAAGGATTTATGAGCTTTTCCCCATTTAGAGCCTGTTGCTCTTCAATTTTTTTTTTTTGGCCTGTCTTATTTATTTTTACATTTAACCTGCCATAGTTTACAAACCTTCAAATTTTACGCACTGGACTTCAACTCAGCTATTTGAAGGATGCTTTCTTGCTTTTAACAAACACTACCTAATACCTTTGTTTGGCCTTGCCGGCTTCCTTTCTTCACCTTTCCTTGATCTATGGTAGACACTTTGTGTCACTAGCATTAAGGCCAGTAGCAGGCAAAAACTCCCATTTAAATTCTGAAGGCTGTCAGACAGCAGATAGTTGTGCATGTGCATGCATGTCCAAAGCTGAACTTCTGTCCTCTGGAGCACAAGTCAGCTGCCAGCAGCATGGGCTTGTGTATTTTGACAGCAGCTGGACTAAACAAAAGTGGCATGTCCTGAATCCTCCAGTTAGTAACAAGGTAGAAGACAGACACACCAGTTAGGAGGCTGATGAAAGCGAAGCTTAGGGGACTCAGAGCTAGAAAGAAGGTGAAGATCACATATGGATGAAGAAAACACTGGAAGTAGGAAAAGATCCTGGAGATGAAGGAGACATGTGGAGATGAATGTCAGGGGATGCCCAGTGATCTTGGCCAAAAATGCACAAGAATGTAACTGAGAGGAGCTGCACAGCATGAACTGACAACTTCCACCCTGACAGACCTCCACCGTGTCCCTGCCAGGAAGGGAAGGTGAGAGCTAGTGATGTAACGCTCTGGGGAAAGCAAATGTGTGAGACACTGTTGTGGGTTCACCTTGGCAGGCCTGGATTTGGGTTCTGAGGTTTGGACCAGGCCTGGAATTGTCGGGTGACT
>JAOXXN010000001.1:92560810-92571947 GCA_026770055.1 Myrmophylax atrothorax
TGGCTGGCTGGGGGGGGAGAGGAACACTTTTTCTCTGTTCTTGGGCAGTTGGCATTTTGCCAGCTCAACCCAAGACAGACACCAAGGAGTTAAAAGTTCTCTCTTGTTAATTCTTAAATAAATGCAAATAAACATCAGTATCCAGATCTGCTATGAGCTGTCATTTACTGTGTCACCTGTGACAGGTCCTTAACTAGTCTCAATATGCTGTCAAGGGTTTAATGTCTTTGGTTTCCTTCTGTGGTTTCCTTCTGATTTGTTTCCTTACTAGGTCAAATAGTCTCACCAGGGATGGGATAAACAACTCCTCCTCCTAACACATAGTTGCAAGGAATCCTGTCTTGAGAGTTAACATACATTTTCCCGCACTGAATTTTAATTTCTCTCCACCTGGCTCTATCCAGACCTGTAAAATGGTTCTGGACTGATGGGTACCAAATGTTTTTCTCTTTGCTTTGGTAGACTGTCCATGCTGAGAGCAGCCAACAATCCCACTTCACGGCTCAATGTGAAGAGGAAAAGCTGACAACTGTATTGAAGATGGCAGGTCCTCCTTTTCATTTTGAATTGCTGAGGGCCCATTCTCCTTTCTTGTTTCAGATTCCTAATTAAGCACACAGAGGAGATGCCTTCATAATGTTTTAATAGGCATAAGGACTTGAGAGCTCAGCAGTGGCATCAGCCCAGTGGTGATGACACATAGGACTTTGTTTTTGCCAGTGGTCAAGTATCATGAGGAAATATGCCCAGGGGAGTTCTGAAAGAGCCACTTGTAACATACTTTAAGAGAAATGTTCCCTGAAGCAATAGTTTTTAACTGTTTTTATTTTCTTCCTTTTACTTCCAAGTACTTACGTGGCAATCTTCATTTACAGGCTAGCAAAATTCTAGTTTTTACTTTCTGGATCAAATCTTTAATTCCTGCTGCATTCTCTGCTTTGGAATATCTTGTTCAGCCTGGTTTTTATGTAGGGCTAACTCAGGCTCTCCCAAAGGCGGTGCTGTCATGACAGCATCAACCAGTTCTGACACAGAGGACCTGAGTGGGCAGGAAGGTTGTTGGCCCTAGCCCTTGTGTCAGTAATACCTGTTTCCAGAAGCCTGAAGGTGCAGGAATTGCACCCTTCTGCCCAAAGCATTGTTCTTGTCAGGAGAAGCTGAACTTTCCTTCCCCTCTGTAATCTCTACTCCTTCCCTGCTGCCCTTTGTACACCAAAAGGGACAACATGTAATGCTCGTGTTGTTTTTAAAATCAAGAAGCCAGGATATGCCAACACCATTAATCTCACCTTTATCCAAAGGCTGTTCAGAAGGTAATAAGAGTTTTTCAGTGAGTGAAGGATGTGATTCATTATCTCATATTACCTGTGAATCACAGAATATCCTGAGTTGAAAGGGACCCACAAGGATTATTGAAGCCCAACTCCTGGCCCTCCACAGAACCATCCCCAAGAATCACACCATGTGCCTGAGAGTATTATCCAAATAGTTCTTGAACTCTGTCAGGCTTGGTGCTGTGACCACTGCCCTGGAGAGCTGTTCCAGTGCCCAACCACCCTCTGGGTAAAGAACCTTTTTTCTAATATCTAATTTAAACCGCCCCTGACACAGCTTCATGCCGTTCCCTCAGGTCCTATCACTCGTCACCAGAGTCCACCTAAGTCACCTGGTTTCTATTTGTTTTCTGTTCTGAAGAAGTGACTGTTTACCTCTATATGGGTAACTCAGGTGAAGAAGTTGAAAGGGACACAGGAACAGAGCTGTGATTCTCACTGTAAACACCCCACAAAAAATTTTGATATCTTTCTATTACACACATCCAGCTTCATGCAGAAGGAGTGCCTGGTCTGTAGTTGGGATACTGAACACTTTGTGCCAAAACAATGAAGACTATTCAGGACCTACTGTACAAGGTCTGGGCTGTTCTCTGGGATTGAAACTGTCAGGTTGGCACCAGTGCAGATGAACAAAGGGAGATAAACTCTGGAAGAAGGGCTGGAGTCAAGGAGTTGAAGAAAGAGAACATTGGTAGTCAGCCAGAGATGCACTGACAATACTGCAAAGGAAATTTGGCAAGATGTGGGGGACATCCCAGCTCTGTTGAAATGCTAGATCTGCCAGTGACTTGAAAAACAGGGTGAAAGCAAAAGTGCAGTTCAAGACTCAAGAATAGCTTACAAAGGCTGAGAATAATTTAAGAACATTAGAATTTGTTATGCTTTGATAAGTACTGAATGACTTCCTTGTGAATGTAGGCAGGTCATTGGATAACACAACTGAAGGCTAAATGTGTGTGACAAAACCAATGTGCCATATGTTAGAAGTAATTTAAGCTATTCATAATCTTTATTGAAGAAAATTAACTGCTCAAGACAAAGACCTGTTCATTATTGTAGGCAGTTCACAGAGAACACTCTGTGCATTGTGCAGCTGAAAGTGCAAACAAAATATTAGGATATGAAAGTAAGAAAGACAATGATACTATTAATAGTACAGTCTCCCCTGGAAAATGCAGCTAGTTTGAGTCACTTGACCAGAAATGAAAAATAAAACTAAAGGAGGATTAGAGAGATCCAGAGGTGGTGATGATAGCTCTTTGACCATCAGTTGGACTCCTTTTTCTGATTTCAAGAGAAATAAAACTGTGCAATCATTCAATTGTTTACAACACATTTAGTGATTTGTGGGAAAGAGGTGATATTCTCATAGAAGTAGAGACTCCTGTCCCTGCAAAGGCAACTGACTTTATTCAGGTCTCCAGAGAAGTACAGGACATCAAGCTGACATGACAAGATGTGCTGATTGTCATATTGTAACTGATAATTAGTTTGGTTCTGCTTCTGCCAAGGATATGAGATCCCTAAGCAGATGAAAGCTGGATCTCTCTCCACCTTTTCCACTGAACATTGCCCTCTCCTTGCAGAGAGGCAACAAGGGTGCTGATGTATGGACCCATGCATACATTTTGTCCTTTCTTTGTGAGAAACAGAAACTTGAAGAAACCAGGAGAGGGAGGAACTCAGAAGGACTGTGTTGGAAGCATCTTACTTACTGCTCAGAGAAGGGTGCCTGGTGCTTCTCTTGTCTCATGCTACGCTGTGAGTGCTTAGTCTGCTCGGGAAACTGATGAAGCCTAGTCTCCTATGACAAGGACCAACTTTACTGCTTGCAACTGGGATTAACTTGATGGGATAGCTTATGTGGTCTTCTCACCAGCAGCCAAGGAATGCTGCTATCCTGATTCAAAGCTGCCACAGCCTTAATGTTTTCTTGACAGTGAAAGGTGACATAAGTAAATTAATAGCTGCTACAGCAGTAGGAGCAAGAAATTTAATGTCAAAGGCAAGCATTTCAAAATGGGACTTGATATAAAAAGGGACTAATCTGATTTAGGGTCAGATTTACTACAGTACTGTATTTACAAAGATGTCCAGAAAGAAATCAAAAGCACAAGCTTAGTAGATTTACAACAGCGGCTGCACAAGTCAGGTCTGACTGAGATACTTCAAAAAACTCATTAGGTATTTGCTGGTGTTTGCAGATGTCTCAATTCCATTACAAATCTGGGTCTAAAATGCTTCTTAAAGACCTGTCTGATGAGTCACAGAGGTACCCAAAGGAATCAAGAAATGATCTTAAAGAATTTTGGCATTGCATGGCTGCTTTTCCGGACTGATTTAACCATCAGTTAGGAAGGAGGTCAGAGGACACAGCAAGATGGGACCAGGGTATTTTGTTTCCTGAAGGTCCTCCACAAGTTATGCTGGCCCTGTGCACAGCTGCAGTTCCAAATGCAGTTACCTATGGAACACAAGTCCTGAGCTTGTACTGCATAATGCTGATAGTGAACAACACATCACTTAGGTGTGCTATGATAAAGAATACTGGTTTCACAAAGTGTGGCCAAAGATTTACGTAGGAAAACACTGTGTGAAATAGAGTCCAATGAAATTCAGTGCAAATATATACTTCAAAATCAAACTTTAAAATGTGACCTTCAAGTGACAGTTCCATTTTTAATTGTAATTCCTTTTTTTAATGGGGAAAAGGGAAGACAAATAATTTTGAGTTTGTCAAAACACTTGTTTGGACAGTGTTTTTTCAATTCACTGCAATTAGTGAGTCTGACTAACTCCAGGGAGAAGAGAGATGACAAAAGAGTTTTTACCTCTAACATTTTTCTTTTTTCTGTTTGAAGATCCAGCTGTATGATGGCACCCCAATATATCTGTATGGCCCAAGGCATGATATTGTACTATTAGTTCCCTAGAGTCCAAAAGAATCCTTCCTACAAGCAACTTCAGGAGTTAAGGCATCTGGAGTAGCCTCAGTCCCAGTTCAGAGCAATCCCAAACAGACTTAATCTGATCTACTGATTCAGTAGATTTCTTCTGGAGAGAAATGACTGGAGTGACAGCATCTCTTCCCTCCCTACAAATACTGTATTAATGCAGTCCTAGGATTTGGGAGAAAAATCATGGTAGCAAAATGAAAAATCATGTTTGTGGAAAAACCCTAGATGCAGGATATAATGCTATATAAAATCAATCAGGATTCTGACTAGTCTCTGCCCCAGTGATGTACTACATTGATGACAGAAGTCTCTGTACACAACAGAGTGGAAAAAATCCATGGAAAAACTAGAGGAAAGCACTGACTGACTGTACTGTATGTATGATAAACCCATTATTAGTTCAGAATTTTGTCTGTGTTCATTAAAATAAAAGCTCATTAATTAAGAACTAATGATATGTTACTATCTTCATCATACAAATAAAGCTCAAACAGCAGTAGTTATTATGATGTGCTCTAAAAGCACTAATCCGACACAGTCCATCCAGCCAAGGCTGTGAAAAACAAGTGTTATACTAACAGAAAGTACAACGTAAAAGAACCTGTAGAAAAAAGAAGAAGAAAAAAAATCACCAGGCAACATACTAAGAAGTTCCTTGAACATATTAAAATTGAAAGGTGTCAGCTATGCCAGATCCTCATGGCACAAGGCTGTAAGAGACAGCTAAAGAGGATGGAAAGCTAAAGAGAGAGCTAAGGAGAAGCAGGAAAGCTAAATGAATTACCCTTGCTATCAAAAAAAAATCATGGACATTCTTATCCCAAGGGCACTTGCTCTGGAGCCATAATGTGACATTAACTGAGGTAGAAGGTCCTTAAAAAGTGATTAGAGAGCAGCCTGAGCAATTTAAATTGGATCTAAAAGGCTGACAGAACCAGACAGAGAGTTCGTCACAGCACTCCATAAGCAATAAAGAGAGCACTAATACAGCAGGTTTATGATATACATATAAAAATGCCACTGGCGTTGAAAGACAAAGTCAATATGCTATCTACTATTATTCAATACAGCAATTCCAGTCCACTTTTCTGCTACACATGCACATATAGTGCACTCCCAACAGTGTGCCCCAAGTTCCCCTCCACGACAGTTTGTGAAAGGCATGAATCACAGCCAACTCCTCTTACAGAGGCTTGGATTTCTGCTCTGGGCTCCAACAGCTGCCAAGCAAAGACAGTACTGTGAAAGGCAGAGGGATGTCCTCTGTTTCCAAAGGCTGGTTAGTCTGACATCAATCACAGGATAAACAGTGGGAAAACAAGAGTTTAGGGTTGAGAATTAATTAAGACAAAACTATAGGACAGAAACATAATTGCTGCCAGCCAACAAGCTTCAAGGAATACAGATCTTAACTCCAAGTTTGGTTGGCGAATAAACTCCTTCAAAAGTGAAATATCTGAGCTTTACATTTAATGTAAAGCATCTGTTCATGAATCAAGAGTTGCCCTCCAGATAGGAACAGAGACAGGTCATTAGTTCATGGGAATTCCTCTAGCCTCAGTAAACAGCCCACTGTTTCCCAATATGTTCATCAATACTCTGGCAGCAGATACAAAACACTGCTGGGAAAGTGTGCAGAAAATTCATGGATGAAGGGAATGGTAAATAATATTCAAGACAAAGAATTCTCCCCAAACATCTTCAAACATCTGTGTTTAATACACTGAAATTCCAAATTAAGCATCAAGTCATAAGAAATTCAAGCCACAGGCACCGAAAGGGTACCACATGCTGCAGAGTATTACTGGAAACTTAATGTGACCTTTCCATTGCATGCTGTGGCAAGGAAAGCTTATGTACTTTGTGCGGCTACAAATGAAGAAGTAATAAGCGTATGCAAATGTGGGATTTTTTTTCACTGGCTGTGCTAGTTTGTTGAAGGAATACTAAATACATGCCAAAAAGAAGGATGAACAAATGGACAAGACACAGAAATAAAGCAGAAAATGTATCTTAGAACTAAAAGCCCACTCTGTTTAAATTATCAAGGTAAGAATGAGGAATAATTTGATCAATTTGCATAAATACTGTATGGAGAAAAATGATACATACTTCATCTGGACTTATAAATCTAATAGAGCAAGGCCAAGTAAGGACCAATGAAACTAAAGGTCAGTTAAATCCCAAGTGGAAATCAGACATGATCTCTGACAAGAGATGTGACCTGCCGTGGATCATACTAATTAAAAAAAATGTCTACAAGTCAGCATGTCTTTGAGGAAAATAAATCTTGCTAAACAGAAGTTTGGCTGTTAAATACAGTCCTTCAAAAGTGAAATACTTAGGTTTTACATCCACCAATGTGAAGCATCCCCTAGCTGGATCAAAATTACTTTCTATCCTGAATGTGGCACAAATTTACATAGTTTATTATACAAAGGATTTTAAGCTGCATGATCATTTGGAAAGGGACATTTTGGGGTTTCTCTTAAGATTTTGTGAAAGGAGATGGCTTCTGGACAAAGACAATGGTACAGGTGCAACAGGAGTTAATTGTCTGCACTGTTAGATGGTATTTTGTACTGTACTCTGCATGCTGCTGTTGTTAAATGCAGCCACAACACAAAAAAAATATCACAGCCACTTAGTCTAGACTTAATGTCATGTGTGCTTTGGTTTTCACTAGTACCAAATATACTATGAAGTCCATTGGGTACAATGGCCCAGGGTGCTGTGCACAAATGGTGGAGGATCCATTGGCAAAATTCCTGAATGAGTAAATAATGCTTTAAGACTCTTGGGAGGTCATCATACTGCACAATAACTATTATTGTGAAGTATCTAACAGGGCTTTTTTAATTAAGTCTAAATTTAATACTTAATAATACATAAAGACTTGTCCAATTTTTAAAGCTCTGAATAACAGAGCCAAAGGTTACCCTACAAGCTCAGTGTTTTCAAGTAGCGTAATTCACATATACTGTCTTGTGTAATCAAAGTGTGATTGAAATGCCTTTTCTGGGAGGTGTTTAATGTTGCCTCTACCCAGCTGTGCAGAGAACAAAGTTATGTGTCCCCTTGCACCCATTTGCTGTTGCTCTCTTCTATCAGCTCTTTATGGATCAGCCTCTTCAAAGTCTGAAAGCTGCATCCTGCACAGAACACTGCTGGTATTGCTTTGAAGAGCTGTGCCTTTTTCTAATCCAGGAGGAAGTCATAGCTTTGAACTATAAATCCTTTCCTATTTGGAACTACAGGATGAATCACTTCAATGCTTGGGTAAGCTGCCTCTCTTTGTTAGGACAAGAACAACTGATTCTGCACACTAGGTGTCATTTCTTTTAACAAAACCATGGTAATTCACTAAACCTGAGTTCAACGGTTATTTATAATCTATACAAGAATTGCTATCCATGAAAAAAACCAAAACAAAAAGTCCCAAAGTTTCCTACAGTCACACTGAATTGACTGAACTCATGCAACTGTTTTGGACATTCAGAGTGGGCATCTATTGCAAACACAGTCAGAGGTCCCATCAATGGTCAACTAATGTCCCAGTAGATTCACTTTTACTGTGTTTGGGCACAAGTTCCACTTGGCTACTAGCTTAAATCTGGTTTTTCCCATTTCCTGTATCCTTATAAGTCTTGGACAACAAACAAATCTCATGTTAAGACTTTGATTTCTAGAATTCTTCATGTAATTCCTTCATGTAAGTCCTTTCTGAGCAAAGTATTGCTTCTAGTCCAGTAGAAAGACCACTCTTAAAATTCTACAAGGTAAAGGGATCACCAAGAAAGGTAGTTTGTTCTCCTTCCTCCAAACTTCACCCACTGTATGGAGTAACACCAGTCCTCCATAGTGCATGAAAGTTCACTTTGGAGATAAAACTCTGTGACTGGTTAGTAAAACAACTGAGAAGATGGTTGGCTACCCAGAAAGAAAAGAAATAACAAACTATGCTATGATTATCATACCTTTGAAGTTAGCGTCAACCCTACCTCAAGATAAATGGAAATGGATCTGACTTTTCTATAATCTGGTTTGTCTCACTTGATAAGTGTTTTTAGGAAGCTCTCAAAGTGCCCTTTGTCACCAGCTCCATTTGTGAGTAGCATCAGGAAAGGTCAGTCCTAGAGGAAACCTTCTGTCCTTACAGAGACATGCTGTGTATTTGTGAAACATACTGGTGTCTGATATGTTGGTAATTCAAGTGATAATTATTATCTGAAGTCGCTACAGACAGACATTATATGAACATCTTGTGGAGTCCTCCCTTAAATTCCCATGTCCACTATAACTATAGGCTGCAAAATTGATTTCTCTTCCCCAAGTGACAAAGGTACTTCATGAAAGAGCTTCATAAATACAAGAAAACAATGCTTTTCAAATACACTTTTGTTGCAATGCAGCATATTAATGACTGTATAAGAACAATTTCTATGAAAAATTCAACATGTTGAATATGGACAGGAATACTGTGGGGTTTGTCAGCAGGCAGTGTGTGCTAACCCAATTTGAAAGAACATCAGCCATTCTTTAGCAAATAATTAACAAGCAGAACTCCTTTCTTCATAACAGAGAGGCTGTGCTGAAGGCAGTTCATTTACCCCTCTTCTAGCAACCTTGTCAGCGAGATGGTTTCACAGCACATTTTCTACTGGTGACATTCTGACTTACCCCCTTTAGTAAGGTCCAGTTAAGTGTTTCTCCTTTTAGTTGCAGAGGCATCTAAATAATACCCCATTTACTGTCTGCTTAGTTGAAGATCTCACAAGTGACGTTCTCTGCTGACTGGCAAGCTGTTATCTCCAAACTGATGAATAAGCAATCATCTGTTATTGCCCTTGTGGGGAAATAGCTGTGTTTACTCTATTGACCCACATGTTTCTGTGTGTGGCTCAAGTTGTCTGCCTCTCAGTTTGGTCTCCCGCAACAAAGGCACACTGCTTGCTTTCTGTTCATAACAAATATGTCTCCAGTGCATTTGTAATGAAGACTAGGTGAAGCTTTGCAGTTGCCTGATATTCAGCAGCCTCCTCTGTCTTCCTTGCAATTCTTCCCAAATGACTAATTTTCACACCAGCCACAGTTAATAGCTGTTCTGATCCTGTTTAATTCTGTATACTGCAAAGCAGCTGCTTTTGAATTGTTCAGACAGACCTCTATAGTTTAACAGACACAAAATTTGATTAGATAAGCCATTAGGCTCAAAGGTCTGGGGAGACAAATGTCATCTAAGGCATCATTTACCTCTTTTAAAGCCTTGTAGAATCAATTTCCAGCCAGGCAGACGTACCTAAATGTAAAGCTAGACAAGGCACCAATCCATTTTTACCTCTTCATAATGCCTATCACCAGCACTGAGGAAGGAACTGTTGGTTTGGAGGTGCACAGGTGTAATAAAGGACTTTAGGTGTTGCTAGGTGAAGCCATTCATACTTGGTTTTGTTTTGTGGAACAGCATATGGCAGCTTTTCACTAAGTCTGAGGTCAGTCAGATTTACATGAGCACACCTTTAACCTGCAAATTATCAGCCCAGCAGATTTTTCAGCCAGTGCAGTATGCTTTGCCTTGGTGCATAGAAGAGCTCTCATTTTTCACTCATGCCAAAGTTCACAGGCTACAGTAACCACAACCTGCAAATTGCCTGGGAGTCAACCCAAGAATGCGCTGCTCCATGACCCTGTGCCTGTGCACCTTTGCCTTCTCAAGTCTCTGGGAGCCTCTCTTCCCCATTTAGCTGCAATGCTTTTATTGCAAGACAGAAAGAGAGGCCTGTCAGCTGCTTATTGGCAATCATCAAGAATCCAAGTGAATGAGCAGCAACTGAGCGAACCATGTCTGAAGAAAAGACAGGTCTTTCCTCTTCTTACACAGAAATACTATGAAGTAGTAAATATTTGCTTTGTGGACAGATTAGGATCCCCTACTAGTCTTCTCCCTATTTTTTTCAGGACCACACAGTGTTTGAAGTTAGACAGAGACACAGACAGGCTCCTGTAAATGCTCAGAGGGGAAGTGAAAAAAGAACAGATAGACTTACAGTTAGAAGTGACCATGGAAACAGCCATATAGGCAGAGATCAAGAAAATGAAGGAACTCGAGGGACTTAGAGAATCTTATCAGGGAACATATTAAGACAAAAGGGCTTCAAAAGCAGACTGTTTGAGCTGTTATAGAGAAACAGGCCAAAGATGCAGGGAATTTTGACAAAGAGGCAGCATCAGTACAGCAGTTCTGAGACCATGTCCTACCTCTTGCCATATCCTTCCACAGCTATTCCATAGCTTATGGGAGAGGCTGTGTTTGGGGGAGGTACATCCACGAACAAGAGAAACATAGAATTATCTCAACACAATACAGTGTCCTAAAAAGTCACAACTCATCAGCAGAAGAGAATGGGCAGCCAGAGGTAATAGAGATCTTTAAGAGGATTCCTTCTTTTCTGCTATTTGCAGTCATGCACTTTAATTTGTAGCACTTTTTCTAAAATTTTGCCTTGCCCCAAAGTGACAGAATTTAGACATTTTGTTCTGGATTGCCACACACTTTTTTTTTACCTGAACAAAACACTGCAAAAAGAAGTAATTGACCTGATCTTGTTCAATATTGTACAGGACACAACAATGGCACATGCAGAGAATACAACCTGCTCTTTTCAGGCATCTTGCAAAGGTGTGTACTTGGATTATCTTCTGCCCAGCAGGTTAGATTCCTAAAACAAGAGAGCTCAGATTGCTCAGGGTAAGGGCAGCACAGACATCTGTTGTAGTTTGGAATTTTTGCATAAATTCTCTCCCCTGTCACTGACTACCCATGTCATCAGGGAACAAAGGAAG
>JAOXXN010000001.1:92572299-92589936 GCA_026770055.1 Myrmophylax atrothorax
AAATTCTGAATAGGGGAACTGCACTAGATTTAAGCAACTCACAGTAATTCTGTGCTAGGCTTCCTGCTATCCAGTTCAAATGAACTGATCACTGATGTAAAAATGCTGTTTTTATATACAGACCCACACAAGCACCCTTCACGTACTATATAGAGCACATCCTCCAAAAGGTTTGTATTATAAGTACATAAAATAAGCAATTAGCAGATAACAATAAAAACTGATATGTGTTAATAGGATAACGTCATTGAAAGGTGGCAAAATTAAATGGTACATAATTAAATTGCAGAATGCATCATTTATCCTCCCCACCCACTGACCCTCCTGGCAAGGGCTGCTCTGGACAGGAGCTCAGGCTAATGGAGCCAAGAAGTTCACCAGGTTCACCTTATCTGTACCACACAGCATCTGGCCAGTAATTGCAGGCACACTTAACAGCTGCTGCTTCCAGTCATGGGAATGGAGCCTCCCTACACTGTCCTTGCTCTCTCAGGTCACTTCCCACCAAGAAAAGCTTGAGCTGAGTGTGAGAAAGGGTGTAGGTGGTTAACACTGGCAGAAGTACCTCTGCAAATGAGATTGAGTTTACTAGAAAGATTTTCTTCTGCCTAGTTGTCAGAGAACATCTCTCTGGAGAATGTATGTTTGTGTGGTGAACTCATTAACCCCAGGGCTGAGGAAAGCTTCCTGAGGGTAATGAGCCACAATGCCTGGTATGAAGTAGGTGTGCACACAGATTTGGCATTTGCCTGCTATTCAAGTGTTTGATTTTGAAATGAAGTGAAAAGACACACCAATATCAAATATGCTTGATAGCAAACACCATTTAATGGTAGTCATTTGAAGTATAGCCTGTTGCTTTGTAGCACTCCCTGCCCAGTTGTGCTATCCCCACATACTCTTTGATGCCGGTTCCCTCCTTTTAGGCAAACATATATACCCCAAAGCCTGTATCAACAGGATGCTTTACATTTTGGTGTATAAATCCTTCAGCACCAGACAGGCAACACAGAAATGGGAGGTCATTCTTCCCAATTCTGGAATCTTCAACGAACACATGATTTTATTTAGCAATGGCATGATTATTCTGCTTCACTTTCCAAGCTGACAAGGTATAAAGGAATGAATAAAACATACATTTACTCTGGATCATTTTTACTGACACTGTGAAAGCTAGAATTGTGACTTGCCCGCTTCTGACAGTATTTTCCTGAAAAGCAGAATAGCTTTGGAAGACAGACACCTCAGAGAGAGCCAGCAATCACAGGATTCCTCTAAACCACTGTCAAACCCTGCACTCATCAATTCAGAGTAAAGTAGTTTTGGTAAACCTGATCAGGTACCTAGAGCAACACAAGTTTCCCATAAATGCCAAGACAAAGCCTTTTACTTTGATCTGACTGATGTTTTTGAGTTGAGTGAGATGAGACAGGAACAAATTGCAGTTCCCACATGTGAATGCTGACACAACATTTGCAGTTTGTGGCAAGGAGAGCCTTTGTTTTGCTTAGACTATTCCAAAGAGAGGAAATGACCCATGCAAATGGAGGTATGACCCTCCTTTTATTCACCTGTGTTGTTCTGATTTCAGGCATGTTTTTTGTGATGACCAGAAATGGGGCAAACAGAATTTATGCATATTTGGCATATCATCACTTGATAGCCCAGGTTAATTGTGTTCTTTAAGAAGGCAGTAGATATTAAAACCACATACTGAATACCACGCTGGATAGCATGAGCAAACATATGGTAAGGTATAGAGTATTCATAAAGGATCAGAAGACAAACTGGCAGAATACCATTCATGTGCCACAGGGCAGAATGCATTGAATGAAGGGTAAATGGGACTGAATCATTAGTATAATTTTATCAGTTCACAAATATCACTACCAAATCAAAGCAGCTATCTATTTTTTGCCCCAAAACCACCCATTACTTTCCTTCATTACTCAACCTGCTTTAGTTTGTTTCTATATAAGCTTAAATCTGTGGGGAAAAATACAGCCTGTATGGAAAATTGCTGTGGGATTGCAAAAGATGTAAAGCTTGCCAAAGAAAATGAACTCTAAAAACTGTTTTCCTTGTTTATGTGCTCCCTCTAGGCCCTCTTGTTTATGTAAGGGTCAATATATGATCAAGTTACATTGCGTCAACCAGGCTGTGGTAATTGTCTGTGTGTGCACTTTTGGCCCGCAGTGATTCCAAGGAAATTTTACTTGCTTTAAGATTCTTTCACTGCAGGCAAACCTAACACACCTTACCTTACATTTCCTGTGGGCTGGGAGCATGCACCTGCCTCACACACAGCAATACACTACAACCCAGGAGTCTTAAGCTGTGTCTGAGACCCAGGATCATGGAAGGCACCCTAAAAGGCATCTGGGACAGCTCGTCTTTTTTCTGCAGGTATATTGCACAGGCACACAAATGAAGGACTTACCTGCCATGCCTCAACCTTCTTAATGTCTGCACAGGACCCATTGGTGAAGAGCCCTTTCCCAGGGGTACAGGTATATATATCCTGCAAGGCATGGGCAATAGAATAGACTGCCAAATACACATTATAGGATATCCGCAAGTGTGTGTAGTCCATGTACGGTGTCTCCACACTAGTGATATTCTCATCCCCTGTGCATGGAGGTCGGAAGGCAGACGTTCCATTTCCAGCTCCCTGCCCCTCTTCATGACCCTTATGGAAGGAAGTTGAAGCTGGAGAATTTTTGGACCCATCAGGGAGGTAGCAGTTAAATGTCTCCTCCCAAAATTCCTTGGCAAAGCCGTTGTTGGTGGACTTCTTGGGATGCACCTTCTGCAGGAACTCACGAAAGCCTGGGATCTGTCCTGCCTTCAGTGCAAACCCGATGGTGCTGCCAATGACACGGAAGAACTCTGGCATGGCTATTAGGGAAGAGCTGGCCCAGGCCTCGCTCGCCAGCCAGATCTTGCCAGTGATGTTTCGCCTGACAATCTCTTTGATGAGAGGCTCCAGGTCTGGACCACTGGAGAAAACCACAATCACCCTTGCTGTGGAGTTCTGGATGACTTCTACCACCTGCTGGATCTCCTCTTCATCCGAGTACTGGGAGATGAGCTCGCTAAAATCAATGCAGATATCTCTCTCCTCTGCCTCTTCACGGAACTTTTCAATCCCTGGCCGGCCATAGTCATCATCAGCTGCAATTGTCCCCACCCAATTCCAGCGAAAATACTCGATGATATCTGCCATCGCTGTGGCCTGATGCTCGTCATTGGGGATTGTGCGGAGGAAGGACTTGAACTGGTTCTTGTTGCTCAGGAGGCGACTGGATGAGGCATAGCTGACCTGTGAGAGCACAGCAGACAAGCAAAACACACAATAAAGTGAAGTTCCTAGAAATAAATTGTCTACTTTTACCTAAAGTCACTGCCAATCTGTTTAACCTTGGGTGGGGCAAAGAGAGAGCTGAGAACCTCACTGCAGCCACATATTCACAGTCTGTGGTTGCACGTGGTCCTCCCTGAGAGTCTGTATGTTCTTGTAGCTGTGCCTGTCTTACAGAGGCACACATACAGGAGCAGCTGCTTGCACCTGAGAGTCTGGAGCAAGTTTGTGTCCACCTGCAAAGTCAAGGATTGGAGGGAGAGAGAATCTGACACTAGCTCAGAGGAATGGCAGAGAGGTGAAGAGGCGAACTACAGGTGGCCTACCTTGCTGCACTTCTTGCCAAATCCAGAAATAAGAAGAAAATATCTTTTAGATAAATGAGAGCAATGCACATAATTAAGACAAACTGCAGACTTTCTCTGTCTTGAACCAGAAATGAGACAACAGGATGGTATTGTCATCCTGAATGTACTGTGTGTCTCTCCTTGGCTCTGACATCCATCCCCACCCTTAAACAGGCTTCATCAGGTACCACATGCATTTTGTATACAATCCCTGCCAGGTGATGTAAGAAAAATGCAATGCATATCAGTTCCCTTGATCCTACAGAGGGTTGTGGCAATGCTGTTTTAGCATTGTTTCCTGATTGCTGGCCAGACTCAGCAAAGAAGCCAGTAGGCATTCCATGCTTTATAAGCCACCATGTTTTATGGTTAAAATTGGATTTTATTTCCTTTCCTAAAGCTATAAAGAACTATTCTATTTTCCTAATCAGAACAAGTGCCATATGCTCTTAAGATACAATTTGATTTTTCTACAAGTAGGAAAAAACCCCACAAACCCCAGATAATTATAGTTTAAAGATCTGGAAAACTTCTGAAACTCACTTATCTTTGCATTTTGAGATTAGTATCTGAATTCTTTAGGACAGACTCTCATTTGAAAGAGTCTTCTATAAACAGTTCATTTTGTACAAAGTGGTAATTTACAGAAAATCTTATCTCCTCCTTCAGCTCTGGTATTCAGTGCTTCTCCAAGAAGAAAGAAAAGCAGGTCTCCTAGTGTGGTTTCAAGGGCCACAGGAACAAATCCTTTCACAGAGTTATACTCTGCTCTGGACAGGCTCTTGCCCAGTGCTATTCTCACCTCCTACAAGCTGTTGCCAGGAGGTACATACAAGGTATCCCAACCCCACATGTGCTGCAAGGGTACCCTGAGGTGAGATACTGAGAAACAACAGAAGTCAAAACATTTTCAGTGTCTATGTCAACAGAATGAGTAATGAACCTTACATTAGCTGTAAAATACATCTCCAAGTTGTACTGAAATGCAGGGCCTAATAAACATGGATTTGCTAACGGCCTTGCTATAAATGGCTGTGATCATTCTGCCCACCAATTTGCAGTTTAAAAGCCTAAGTCTACTTTCAGTTGTCTATCTTAACCACCTGGCTGAGATTTCGTTCCATCACTGAACCTTCTGACATCTATCCACTTCTGCAGCCTCTGGATAAGGCTGCTGCATCAGAGCACAAATGCCATTCCCTGTTCAAAGCGAAAGTCTGAGAATTGCAAACGTCTCTCATGTTCAGTCAAACCCACCAAATTGTCTTGGCTGCCCTTGTTCACCTGGTAATGTGATGTGTAAATCAACAATATCCCTTAGAAGGTCATAGCATGGGGTTTATTATGTGCCAACTTCAATGCTACTCTGGGCAATACCTACACAGCACATACTGGTCTCGGCTTAAACCAATCCTGCTCTACTCAGAGACCAAATGCTCAGTTTTTCAGACTCCTGCAAGGGAGTCAGACTGGTAAAATTAAATAGATAAGACATATTACTGAGTACTAGGAAATCAAGAATCTTTCCTTCTTCATTTGTGGTGGAGATGCAAATTGGAGCCCTGGCTGAAGTAAAGATGTATCTCTCAGGACAGACTGAGAATGCATTGTCACACAATATTGTTATAATGACTCTTGTGAGCTCTGGCACCTGTATTCATTTAAGAAGAGGAATTTGAAATGTTAGGTTATTCAAGGTAACACATAAATGTTTAAGGCAAAGAACTTTTTCCAAAGTTGTCTTTAGTGTAGAAATCTAAAATCAAGAGCAACAATACCAGGCTATAACATGCCAGCCTTGTACTTTGCTTAAGAGCTTGGCAGAGCAACAAGCCTGTTAAACAAAAGGATGGGAAACATGGATGCTGGCACTGGCCCCAATAGAGTCAGAATGCAGCTAGAAAGATGCTGCTGGCACAAATATTTCTCCACTCCACACCTCAAGACAAGGGGGTTCACAAACTCTGTTTTGGAGGCCCTAGGGCAAAAGAAAGGCAGGTCAGCTCAGCATAAACCTCCACAGCACCTTATCAGCACAAGCAACAACTTTACAGGTCACCTACTTGAATGACCAGAGATGCTGAGAGACCTAAAGAGTAGCTGGCAATGACTGAGTTTTGCCTTAAGTGGGCTCTGTGGGAGCTGGACATGACTAGAGTCACCATTGTGAAGCAACAACACAACTACTCTGTCAGGGCTGGCAAGTGTCAATGACTGACCTAAATATCCCATATTCATAAACTAAGCCACCCTAGAGGACCCTAGTCCTCCTAGGCTAAGTTGCTGTTGGCCAAATTATTGGCTGCTTGGTAACCTTTGTGTTTGGGGACTGCAAATTGCTAGCAAAACATATTTATAACATTAAGACACCCCCCTCATCCCCCCATTTTGTATTGTTTCTCTGTTTGAATTTCCATTGGAAATGGCAAAGATTAAGCAATCCCTACTTAATCTCTGCAGAGTAGAGAAGCAGACCACTTGTGTAACCCAAATAAGCGAGGTGGAAGCGTACCTGAGGTATGTAAAAGAGTCCCAGCAGATTGGCCACAGCAGTAGAGATGCCAGAGCCGGTTGCCCCCACGACTGCAATGGTGGAAGGGATATGTTCTGAGCAGTTGCAGAATTCATCCAAGTTCAAGGAGTCGATCTTGTTCTGGGCCACAAAACTCAGTGTGGCCTCCAGGGCTTTAGAGACTGTGTTACAAGTGTCAAATATCCTGTATCCCAAGGTCATGTTGGGAAGGAGAGTTGGGCTACTGTTTATTTCTTCTATGGCAAAGATCATAGCCTGGAGCCAGCGGAAGCCTCGGAAATTATACCTGGGGGAGCAAAAATAAAAATAGAGTGAGAAGAAGGAAAATAGCAGAGAGGAGTCTAGGACTGAGGCAGAGTGAAAAATTACAGATAGAGAAGGCAAAAGCAACTTACACTAATTTTTGTATCCTACTGAACTGGAAAGTTTTCGTTTTGTCTTCAGTGGTTACAGAAGAGGCAGACTTATGCTACGAGGTTTAGTTCTAGTTTACAACTTTTCAGTTTGGGAGTTCAGTTCAGAGGTGGTGAGGATGAGATGAACTTTTCTAAGTCCCCTAAAATCTGGGAAAGTCTGGAGTGTTGACTCTGGCCTCTCCCTTCTGCTCAGGACCCTAAACCTGGATCTGGTGATGCCTGAGCAAGTGCTCTGACACAAAGCAATGCATACAAGGTTTCCTTCTGGCTCCTCTGTCATGTTTCTGAATGCAGATGGCAGTGTCTGCTAAGCCTGTGTGGAGTGCGATGCCGCCAGGGACTTGGGCTCAGGGATACTCTCTCTATCAGCTTCTCATGGCTTTAGGCAGGCAGAGCAGGCTGAGCTCTGGATGCACAGGTGCCTGGGAGCTCTGCTCAGGGAAAGGTGGCCTCACATCATACACTTCACTTTGTGAGAGAGAGCACAGTCAGTCTGTTTATATCAGAGAACAGAGACATGCTGTAAGTGTCAGTCCTAGTATAAATTACTAACTTGTTAATTAGATAATTCAGTGCTTTCATTGAAGGAGTAACTTTTCTCATTATTATGGTACTCTCATATATTTGCTTTAGACACAAACTCAGAAGATGCCCTCAGAGCTGGTCTGTGAAACTGAAACTGTTTTTTGAATCGTCCTCTCTTCTCTAAAATGGAGAAGCAGAGTTTTCTATCTTGTACTTGTACATGGAGCTAACCCAGAGGAGGGATTGGTGCAAATGTGCTGCAGGACCTGGGAGCCCTTATTTAGGGCATTGAATGGGCTAGGACTGAAAGAAACTGATGTGGAGCGACTGCTTATCCAAAAAAAGAAACTTCTTTGTGGAAGGCAGCAGGAAGAAAGTATCATTGATACATGTTAGTCTCAAATTTTACTGTTTTTTCTCCTGTAAAATTGTGTACCTGTGAGGCTGCTGTGTTTTAAGGTAATTCAGCTGGAATGACAGAATCTTTCATGAGCTGAAATCTGCCCTTCCTTGGAATGCACTATGGGTCAGGACAGCAGTTAGTTTGCAGTTTTGTGTTGAGTTGCAGCTTAAAACACGAAAATGCCAACCCTGTTATGCTGGAGATCTGTCTGCAAAAGAGACAAGCCCCACAACTGGAAAAGCATGGGAAAATAGCCTGCCCAAGAACAGATTCTATATGAAATGGTAAATTTTAGATTTCACATAAGTTCCATTTTGAAATGCTTTAAAAATGTTTCCATTACCAAGGTGAATATTTCCAAAGATAAGCTTCATGAAATCAAAAACTATCAGTGTCTGAGATGTATGACCTGAACATTTTTAATTGCTGGATTAAATTAATTGCTTTCAAAATTGGTGTTAGCTATGGCTGACTTTTTTTCAAAGCTGAATGAACAAAGCCACATTACTTCCATTCCAGGAGTTTTATCTGATTCATCTGAGATCAGAATTTCTAAAGATATCACAGCTAAGGTTAAGTCTTAAAAACTTCATTTTGTCAACTTGACTTCACCTGCTCCAGACATCTTTGGACAACTTCCAAATGAGGTTCAGCTCTGAGGTTGTGCCTCAAAGACCACACAGCACAGTTTCAGTACAGAACTGTTAGGTCAAAAAGTTTCAGGCCAATAAAAATACTTAGTTACAACTTATGACCAAAGTGACAACTAGCTTTATTAACATTACTCTTTGGAAACACAGGAGTGCGGGTAACTGTTAGAAGTAATTTGGTTACTTAGAATATTTTCCTTTAGCTCCAAACCACTAAGACGCTAGATGCATCAAGAGAGCTCTGAGATAAAAGGGAAGTCCCAGAGGGGTCGAGTCAGTGTGTGTTGTGTAGGGAAAGACGTGTTGGGCACACCACGTGGTCAGTAATGCACACTGGGATAAATGGAAGCAAGGAGGGGTTTTGTGACACTTCTTTTTAAAAAGTAACACATGTTTACAGATATTTTTAGTTAAAATATGAATAGGATTTGAAGCAAGGAGCCATATTCAGGAATCTCATCTAAAAGAGAAAAATGTGAATATATTTGCTATATTTAAAGGGAAAGCTGCTCAGAAGCTGGGAAATTCAAAGGTGCCACTACAGTACAGTGAACAGCTTCACACATTTGAGTATATGTAAAAGTAAATTTAAGCCTGTTTACATTAAACTATAAAGGTAAAGTATGACACAAAGTTATTTTGCCTACTTGACAGGAATTTGGCCTTACTTTTTTGTAAAATGCCACAAGGTGGTACCTTCAGGTGATATCTTCAGAAGCAGTGAAGTGAACTGGCCTGTCTTACCCTTGACTTCAAAAAAATATCTGGCATTTAATTCAGTAAATGCAGACTAAGGCCCATGATACACAGTTGCTTTTATTTCCTTTATGGCATATGCTCCTGATTAGTGTATATTTACATCATAAGGCCTCTACTTCAGGCACTTGCATTTGGATTGATTTTATTTTGGAGGAGAAAGGAGACTAGGGGCAGTTTTCTGGGAGCTAGACTCCAACATATCTTTAAAATGCTTTCAATGATTTATCTCAAACTAACGTAGGCAGGAGACCTGCAGTTCTCTTCAGTTGCACCTTTGTTGATAGCAGCATCAGCAGATCAGAAGAGGATCAGATGGAATGGAGACAGCACTTCTCACTCTGTCTTCTCTAATACCTTACAGATCTTCAGACAAACTCTCATGTTGTCAACAGTGTTGTACCAGTACTGTAATACAGATATGGTCAGACGAAAGCAGCGCTGCCAAACTGATCTAAATGATGCGAGATTCTTTCAATCTCTATGAATTTTGTGGATATATTCTCTCCTATTGTACTGTAAGATCCCAGAAAGGGGTGCAGATATGATCCTCTTGGGTTGGTGTGCACATGAGTGAGTGAGTGAGTGGTATGAGCAGCCTTTGAACGTGGCAGTAGGTCACACAGGTGCAGCTGACCTCCTGTGCTATGCTGCTGCTGTGATTAAAATGACTAGTCACTGGAATGCTCTGTCAACCATGCAGAAATCTGACTCATAATTCCCATAAAGAAACTGCACAGAATTACTAACAGAAGCAAACTTTCATTAGATTTCCAGAACACTTAAATAGCCAGTGGTATTTTCCTGGTGGAACACAAGCAGCCTCCAAAACTAGTGTTCTTCCATATTACTTTACAGGCATGTTCACATGGTCTTGCATTTTAAGCTTTCTTAGATGTGGTGTTATGAAAAGTGGCCATTGAGCTCTAAATGAGAGTTTAATGTAAATAATTCAGAGCCCACAGGTGTAAATAGGAATTTTTATTTACACTAATGCCTTAAAGGTTTCCCTTCTGATGCCTATTCTCCCATCTGTCACTGTACTCAACCCACTGACCTTTCTATTCCCAGGGAGGAGCACAAACAGAGAAATCAGAACCAACAAGTCCACAAATCCTCACTGTAATTGTCACATCTGCAGAGGACAGATGTGCAGCAGATGAGTTTTCTAGATACTAAATGTGTCTGTCAAATGGTGCTCAGGATGGAATAAATGTCTCAGTCAGTGTTTCAAAGCAAAGGTATGTAAATTAAGGGACACAAGCTCACTGCATGGTTTAAGCTCCCCATAGCTCCATCCCCTGTTTGTTTGGTTGGTTTGGTTTTAGCAGCTCTTACTGTCTGGACCCGGCAGGAAATTGGTTGTGATCTTTGTTGGTCTCCATAAAGAAATAATTTACAACCTCACATGTATTCATGACCTTCATTTATCACATTTGCAAGGCACTAAGCAATAAAATAGGAACAAAAAGAAGGGGAAAGTAATGTGAAAGCTCTGAACACAGCTTTCACTTACCCCCCATATCTGACAGGTACTTATATTCAAAAATGGTGGCAAAACCTGCATATGGCTTTTGTCTCACACCAGCACCTCTCTTTCTTTAATGGTTGCATGCACATACTAATTTCTCTGTCCTCTCTAGGTTTCCAGTACATTAATTACATGTTATTGCTGCTACTACCACTGTTATTTCTAAGCAGTCTTTCATTGGATTCCTGCAGGTATAATGAGTTGCTTACCACTCTTACAGTCTAGGCCTATGGGTAAGTGGAATTGTGCAGACAATAAAAAATAAGAATTAAAAAATTACAACTCAAAAGGTGAGTGGGAGAGAAAGAGCAAAAGGATACAATTTTGTCTTAGGGAAGAAATCCTAAATAACTTGTTATGCATTCAGGTGTGCAGTGGGATTAGAAAATGCACCTGCAAGGGCTAGAATTAAAACTCTGTTCTCTCAGATGGATACACAAACTCAGTGGGCTAAAGAGTCCTGGAGCCATGCTCTGTGAAGTCCTGCACTATGACACAGGGAGAATGTCTCACCACAGTTTCACAGCCAAAAAACTGTGTCACAGTGTGGGACCTTGGCTAGACTGCTGATCTGAATACAGGAAATACCATTAAAAATTATGACCTAAGAACACCATATTGACAACACTGTATCTGAGCTCAGTAAAAATATACCCTTACTGCAAGCAGTTCATTACAGTAAGAGGAATACATGGGTATGGCCCATCTGTGCAATAATGCTATGAATGACTAATGATGCTGCCACAATCACTACTGCTAATCTACCTGAAATCAAGAAAGGGCAGAGAAATCTGCTTATGAATAGGCCTCTGTGGGTGCTGACAGGGAATGGAATGGGGGTCAGGGCTTGCTTGTGCTGTGCTCAGCCTCTGCCTCCACTGCACACATCAGATATGCATCAGCAAATGTTACAAGGAAAGTTGCTGCAACAGCACCTGAGGCACACAAGGACAGAGGGTGTATTTATATCAAATGCGGGATCCTTGATTGCTGAAACAATAAACAGGAAGCAAAATTGCTCTTGCTTTGTGTACTCCTATCTGATATTTAGTGTGGCAAAATCACGAGTGTGTTTTCACTTTGGACTCTACAACTCAGTGCCTGAAGCACAAAGATCCCTTTTCAGTAGCAACACTACAAAAGGCAGATTGTTACCATTCCCTTTTCCTTTCACTGCTGAGTTACATATATAGTCTTCCAAATAATCATGTGCAAGGTGTGCACAGGATGTTCAGGCCAGTATGTATGCTAAGCTGGAGAGGAAGGTGCTGTGTCACAAGAGAATGAAGAACCTGAAAACTCAAAATATGGAGCGAAAACTATCCAATCCATTTTGAGAAGCCCTGTTTGGGAGCATAGGCATGGCACTGAACACAGCTAAATGTGTGGGAACGTCCAAACTGATCAGGTTAAGCAGTTCTCAAAAGAAAGGAAAGGAAAAGGAAAAGAAAGGAAAACCACATTAAGTTGTTTGATACTGAACTCTAAAATAGACCACCCACAGGGTTTCAGTGGGACCCTTTGGACTTGTCTTAGTTTCAAAGCAAGGAGCTTCTCGTATGGTCTGATGACTTGTTGCTGCTGCAGCCCAGTATGGGAGAGTATGAGGAGAGAGGATCCTCATACCCCCAGGGTGACCTGGGTCTAATTTTCTTATGTGGTATGAGACACTTTTACCTATGTATTAAAGAGTGTAAAAGCTCTATACAGCCATCTGAAGAGGGGTCAGCTATAAAACTGATTAGCCTCAGCTTTGAAAAGATACAGCAGTACTGGAGAAGGCTCAGAGAAGAGTGACAAGGGCAGTTTAAGGCATGGGACAGATTTAGCACCTTTGGTTTGACCAGGCACAGTCACATTTATGCTCTTCTGGTAGATTCCCCACTCTACAGAAGTTTTTGAAACTACAAGACTAGGGAGATTTACTTTGTGAAGAAACTAGAACATACACTTTTTTCTCCCTGCAACAATAGGAGTTTGATAATTCCAGACTAGTCAATTGCCCAGAACTGAGGAAACTCACATATGATGTGTAAGAATCTAGCTAATGTCTTGAAGAATGTATTGGATTCTCAGAGACAGCATGTGCAACCCTGCCACAGCCTAACACCTAATCACAGAGTCCAAACCCAAAATGAACCACCATGGCTGTGTTGAGAGATCTCTGTCCAACTCCAACAAGAGGAATTTTCTGACTTCAGTACTGCTTAAAACAGAAAATCCTTTCAGGAAAAATATCTGCTCTCAATTTGACATGTACCAATAACAAAAAATACACATAAATTTTCTCATTTATTAATTATCTCCATAATTAAAATTTGATGATAAGTCTCAAAAATTCTTCTCAGTCCAACCTCTTTTGAATTAAACAGTTCCTGCAAATGGATGTTTTCTGGTAAAGACATGTGTAACGAGGAAATTTCAGCCATCTCTGGTCCAATTATCCCTTTGTTCCTTTTGTAGTTTCTACTACCCTGCAGCTAGATTTCTGTCCTTCATTCTTTCTCCATTTGCACTATGCTGTCAGCTCACAATTTGTCCAGTTCCTTGAAGGACAGCAGCAAATGCCACCAATGCCTGCCTCTGCAGTCACCTTTTTGTCTTTTGCACCTGCAGCTTCTTGGTGCAGGGGTAAAAGGAACACAGAGTGTATCCAGACAAATTTCAGCTGGAGGATGCCTTTTAGCAGTTCAAATGCCACCCAGAAAATCTCCCATTGTGTCCTTAAAACAGCTAGTCTGGCTTTTCAGGGTTTGTCCGGTTTTGGCAGTGATACCTCATTAACATGCCTTTTGGCAACCACACACTTGTAGTACTTGTGGTGGAACATTTTTCAGTGATCCCTTCCAATAATGTGACCATGTCAAGACAGTCACTGAGGCTGACACAGCGTTGAAAGAATTGAAAGCTATATTCAGTTTGCAAATATCTGCATTGCCCTGCCTGCCACCTCAGCAGGTGAAAAAGACAACGGAGCTGAAAACATCCACTGCTTTCCAGCATTCCACTTTTAAAATGCTGCATTTGGGAGAGAAAAAAAAGGCTGAAATGCTGGCAGAGTTTCTTGCTCCATGAAGTAGAAATTCCACATACATTTAGTTCATGACTTTCCTCTGCACGCACAGAAGAAGCCAAAATAATCTCTGCTTAATTACACCTCTGTGTTCCCTATGAGAGCATTTGGGGATGATCTCATAACCTAGATGGACTTATCTTGCTCAGTGCCTCAGTGGGAAACCACACCTGAAACCTGTAAGCATAGCAGGAGTGCTGTCAGCCATTCTTCCTTCTACCTGCAGCAAAACTGTACTAGATCCCCCAGTGTCAGATGAGAGATCCAAATAATTCCAGATACACAATTTTTCACATATTATTACCGAATAAGCCCCACAAAACTGAAGTGTTTTCCTGTGCATTGTCATGAGGGAATGCCACATGAATTTCTTGTATTTTGTTTAAATGACTTCCAGTTGCAATCAGTTTCTGTCACACTTTCCAGTTGTCCTTTGTATTATATGCAGGGTTGTAAGGTTAAAATTTCCTCATGTTTCATCATAAAAATGGCTACATTTCAATAATAAGAGAAACTTTTCATGAGCATTTCTTCCTCCAGGATTAACTGCCAAACGCTTAACCCAAAACCTATATGCACTGCTTACACCGAAGAAAAGGACTCTGGGTGAGGAGAGCCTGAGTTCAAGTTTAGAACTTTATAAAGGTTCTAAAGAGATATTTATGTGTTCAGTAGGATTTTTCAAAAGCAGTG
This sequence comes from Myrmophylax atrothorax, assembly GCA_026770055.1. Classification (NCBI taxonomy): domain Eukaryota; kingdom Metazoa; phylum Chordata; class Aves; order Passeriformes; family Thamnophilidae; genus Myrmophylax; species Myrmophylax atrothorax. The sequence goes on from JAOXXN010000001.1 coordinate 92,586,588, forward strand.
ATCTACCTTGCTTTCACCTATTTGCTTGTTTAGGCAACTGAACAGCTTGTAAAGTCTTAGAAGATGACGGCCAGAACTGGGGAAAAAAACCCCAACCAAATTTGATTTCTAAGCTATTTTGCTATGCATTACTTTAATCAAATGAACTAAGTGGCACTATGGGTTATTTTCTGTCCTTCTGCTAGGAAAGCTAAGTTTCAGATACTATTCAAATGTCCACTGGGAAAGGCCAGATAGATCAGTATACTCATGTTTTGACAGTTTCAAGTAATACCACAGCCCTCTTTTACTCCCAAAATAATAACATAATTATGTTACTGTATAATATACACACTTTTTTTTCTGTTATTTACACCAGTTGTCTCTAAAAGCATCAGATTACAGATCTTATTTACACAATCTGTAGAATGTCGCTTCAAGTCAAGAAAGGTGAAGACTTCCCCAACAAACCTTTTTGTTTTCCCTTTTACCAGCTTACCTTATACACTCCACTGATTCTGGTCTTGATTTTAGATCCTGGTCTTTAGCAGCCACTCCAAAATGAATGGGGAATAATCCTCCAAGAATAATGTCTCCCTTCTTCTGTGCCCGTTGGTTTGGCCCATAGGCAGCAGTGTTCCAGGTAAATAGCAAAAGAATCAAGCAGCAGCTATATAAAGTCATTGTTCCTCTTTTCACCAGGGAGTTACAGGATGCAAAACTGGGAAAGATGATGTAAGAAAGCAGAGGTCGTAATGTCTAAGCTTTTTCTTTCCTTAACACAGCACAGAGGGGATTTGGTACACATGTTTGCAGGGAGTTAAGCAACAAGGTGGAAGCCTCAGTGCTGGTGATTCTTCCTCTGTCTTCTCCATTGCCAAACAACTATCCAGCAGTCCTTCTTTCTTCATAACCAAAGCATTATGGAGAGCCCATCTCTGAGAACTGCAAAAGAAAGACTTGAAAAGTGATCCCAGCTACACAACAGGGCTCCACATTGCTGTGAGGGTTCTGCTTTGTCAAAGCAACCCTTCAGTATGTCCCCAAAGCTCCCCCCACTCAACAATCCACATAAAGTGGGACACTTTACAATTTTGACCAAGTAAGTCAGGCACCCCGGTGACACCAGCCACACCCCCTCAAACAATGTCAGCTTCCTGATTTCCTGTCAAGTATGTAAGGCGGGCTAAATCTTCCTATGGTTCTGTGTGACTGGTCACAGGAGATGCTGTAACACCTGTGATGAGGCGTCCACAAACAGAACACACTGTGAGACCTGGATGGGCAAGTGAAGAATAAGGAAGCAGCAAATTCAGTAAGAATCAACCTTTCTCTGAAACAAATAACTACAATAATCTTGGGGCATTGGTCCATCCCCTCCTTTCCATTGATGGTTCTTAACTTGCTGACTAGAACTTATCCTTGCTAAAAATGCAACAAGGTCACAAGAAAGAGTTCTTTCACATTGAAAGGGAGAAGGACTTCCAGGGAAGTAATTGAAACCAAGATATTTCTCCATAATGAATCATGAAGGCTTGAAAGGTTGGGTAATCATATCACTGAAAGCTTAGCAATAGAAGCCTTTGAAGCCTGCTTGCTGGGGATGAGAAATACTGCAGCTTCTCTGTGCTCAAGCACATCTGTAGGCCTCCCAAATGAAGAACTAACTTAATTATGGCATATGAAAATGGCTATGGCTATGGGGGAGGAGATAGGACAAAAAATTTATGAACAGCTCTTCAGCTTATTTGGAATAGGTCTAAAAGCCAATAGCAAAAGTCTGAAGTTGGTTAAATTCAATGTAGAAGCTAGGCATACATTGCTAATCCTCAGGAGAATGAATTACTGAAGCAAATCATCAAGCACTTCTCAAGTGCTGAGAATTTTTTTATGAGAATGACTTATGCGCTAAATGCACCTAGACATATTTGATCTTCACCTAGGTCAAAAAAAGTGCTACTGCAGGGAAAAACTGTGATCATGGGGCTTCCACCAGTAGCCAGTCTTAATGATCATGCATGCTGTATGACCACCAAGCCCTTGGAACTATTTAATACATTTTTGTTACAATGAAGGTTTGGATGCAGCAGTCAATGAGAGAAGAGAGACAAGGCTCATGTTGTTCTCATGCCTCTGTGGTCAACACACTTAGACAGCTGGTCAGACACTGCAATTCTCTGTGATGGGTCCACTCTAAACTATTCTTTGGCCCTGGCCTGAACAAGTGCATTTTTATTGGCAAGGGATATCAAATCTTTGGCTAGATATCAAAACATGTCTAGGTACTGGTATGTGGCTCTTTGATAGCTGGATGACAGAACTTTAACCAGAATCAAGATTAGGAGGTGACAGAGCAATGCAATAAGGGAGTGTACCCAAGAATTTGGGTTCTCATTTTTCCTGGCAGATGGATGGTGGTTTTGGCTTCTTCAATGCCCAGTAAAATAAAGAACAAAAAGCTTTTCCCTGTTTCAGCTAGGGAAAAGTCATCTCCTTCCCATCAGTTATGGTTTCAGCAAAGACAGTAACAGCAGGAAAGCACTGATAGAGTGTACTGTGGTGAGGACCCGCACAGGCAGGGTCAGCACTTCAGAGGTGAGATGTTTGAAACAGAGAGAATAATTTTTGAAGAGACACTGCAAAGAGATGGGATGCTCTGACTAATGCTATTTAGCTTGGCTCATCCCCTCCCCTGACTCCCTTCCAGGTGGCAGAAAGACCTGTGGGGCTGCACACTCCTTCAGGAGCAGAGATGGAGACAGCCAGCCATGGGGTCCCCTGAGCAAGGAACCACGCATGCGTAGGACCTAACTAAGGTGGGTTGGGGTCAGTGACTTTCCCATCTGCTGTGGGAAAACAGTAAGCCCAAGAACACAGCCTGCTGATTTACTACTCAATTTTCTGCTCTTCTTTTAATAAGCCTTTTTTCTACCCTTCAGGGGTATGTGCTTCTGGAAAAGGAAACTGTTTTCATCATGAGTAGATAGACAATCTAATTTAGTTTGCTGAGATGCTATGGAGGGGTTTGGGCTGATGTTACTGAATATTTAGGAACCACTCTTCCCCACTTGGAAGTACACAGCTGAAGTATTAAATGTAGGAAAAATAAATTCACATTCTTTTTTCTCTGTTCTCACAGTTCACAAAGTCAAAATATCTAAACTGGTAAAATACAGTTAATTTTAAAACAGCATTTACAGCATTTAGTGGTCCAAGATGTCATGCAAGAACATGACAATGGAATAGACAATGAAAATAAAGTTATTCATTCACGGTATAGGGTACTTTGTATAGGTATGGGATACTTGGTATTCCCCTGAATAACTTGGAACTAATTGTTCTCAGGGACAGGACACAGAACTGAAATAAC
>JAOXXN010000001.1:92590767-92601689 GCA_026770055.1 Myrmophylax atrothorax
CACAGAACTGAAATAACATCACAGAGGTGCTGTGTGAGAACAAGATGGGCTGTGTATATATAAAGCACATCCATGAGGCAGCAAACTGAGGGACAAATATCCAAAGATGCCCTGGCAAACAATGATATCTAGAAAAAGCAAAACTAAGTATATTCTCACCTCCTTATAAATATCAGAGTCAAAATTTATAACTCTCCATACCTAAATACCAGCTATAGCTGGAAAACTAAACACATTTAATTGGGAGACACAGGTCTCCCAGCTGCTTTCAAGTGCTTTCCATGCCTGAAGATGAATATATTTGAAAGTACTGATTATAGTACCAGATGAATAGTTGCAGCTTGCTACCAGTACCTCAGATAAAATCCTCTAGTGTCAGCTTTTGTTGTGGCAAATGTTCCTCCAGTTCTCTCTTCCCTAACTAGGTTAAGATTATGAGCCTCTTCCTTATTAAAGGAAAGCATTATACAGCCTATGATTGAATTACCTGCTAATGCATGCCTCCAGACATAGAACTTAGCAAACTATAGGTGGAAATCGTACTACTAATAGAACAAATTACTGTGGTGTTGCAGTTTTCAGCTAATAAATTAAAAAAGATTAAATTAACAAACTACAGAATTAAGATGGAAGCTTGGAATCCATTGCTATTTTTATCCTTTGCAGATGTTTTTAGATGTAAAACATTATTTAGTGTTAGCACATAAATTCTCTGACTACATGCTCTTCAATGCACAACACCTTTTCCTTACATATATTCAGCAAATGCAATTCCATAAGATTACTTTTGCAAGAAAAATACAGAGAATAAGTAGTCATTTTTATATTTCTTGACACAGCCCTCTTTTTAACCCCCCCCTTCCCTTTTAAAAATAATCTTCAATGTTTTTTCCACTGTGTTTTGTTAACTATAAGAGATTTTGATTCTGAACTCTCTTGGAAGTGGAGGTAACAGCTATCTCACCTAAACTTCAGTGGAGGAACTTAAAGTGGTTCCAGGAACAGGGTGAGACATCAGATAACTATTGTCATGGCAGACACAGCTGAGGTGGGGAGAGATGGTACCCAGGGTTCAGTTGGGGGTATTTGAAAGGGTTACAACAGTTGGTACCTTTTTGCTAGTTGAATGAATGTTTTAATTGTCAGACTAAATCATGAAGAAAAGCCAGAAATGTTCAATAAATCTTTTTTCTTTGGGTGAGAAGAAGCTGACTGGCACACTCATGGCATATATTACTTATGAAGTACTTATTAATCAAACAGGAACTAACCACAAACTCCCAAGAGCAGCTGCTCAAGTACATATAGTAGCGGAGTTGGCAAGGATCTCAAGGGATCACACAGCTGCCCCTAAGCCCAAGAAGGGCTCAGCAATAGTAGTGCAGTTCCTGGCATGTTTTCTCTAAAACCTTTAGAGGAAGAAGACCTGCCAGACACACCAGTAGGGCAGCCTACTCCAATGCTTCCCTGCTCGTACCAAAGCAAATGTTTTCTCATGTCTAACTTGAATGTTTTTTTGTTGTAGCTTAAGCCAGTCTTCTGCCATCTATCACGTGCAGGCTAGTGCCTCCCTGCTCAACATCACCTTATTTGGGATTCAAATTCATCTCCCCTTTTTCTTTTTTTGGATCAAGCAAATTAAATTAATCTTTTATTTTCTTCTTTTTCTTTTCATAAAAATTATTTCCTGAGCTCAGATTATTCTTGTTTCATTCCTCTGGCCTCTCTTCAGCGTGTCTCCACATTTATGCAGACCAGTGCCCAGAAATGGTGTCCTTGTTTGGCCCTTACAAGCACTGAGCAAAGTAGTAGAATTACTTTGTGTGTCTTGCAGGCTACGGCCCTGTTTATACATCTCAGCATGGCACTTGTCTTTTTTGGAAGAGCATGATATTGTTAACTTATGGCAGATCATCAGCTGAACACAAAGTTCAGCATGTTTGTATCTGCAAGGCCATGAAACTTCACAAGAAATTCTCGTTTTCCAAAAGCTTCTCCCTCACATTCAGTTCAAAGGTAGAATCTGCTAAACTTCATGTGATCATCCTGGATACCAACAAGGAACTGGAGTGCACAAGCTCTGCTCAGTCTCCTGGGCTTTCAGGACCTTTTTACAGCAGAAAGCTGGGGAAGATTTGTGATCATGCCCACGGCAAAAGGGCTGTCCCAGACCCAAAAGGAGCAGGTTTGTCCTGCCTCTTGGAGGCCTGGATGTCCCATGGCCAGCACAGTCTGCAGGTGAGGTTGCACCTGGCGCTGGGTGGTTTGGAGGAGCCAAGCTGCTCACCCTCCCCTTGGGGCCTGCTGGGCACAAGCAAAAGCTTGTGAGAATTCCAGCTGCATGTCCACAAAGCACTGCTCCCCCAGGAGACTTGCACAGAGCTTCTTTGCTTTGACAAACCATCGTTTTATGATGAAATGCTGCTATGTCAGAACATACTTGAGCACTCTCTCTTCAGCTTTTGCTTGTTGAAGTTTCAGTTTCTATACCTTTCCAGCAAAGCTCAGTCAGGAGCTGTGGAATCTGATAAAATAATTACTGGCTGGAGAGTTATACCTTGTGTAATGCAGGTGCCAGAGCAATTAATTAGCTTTTTTTGTGGCTTTTGAATCTGGGAATCATTAAGCCTCACTTTAATGAAGAGTTTTATTTTGCTGCAGTGACAGAAACTCTTCACAGATATCCTGCTGTATCTTGAAATTCTCTCATTAATCCAAGGCCTATGGTTCAGTCATGGTAAGGTTGGAACCATGAGCAACACTCTTGCCCTCAACAGACAAGGAAGAGGTTCAAGTAGAACAGAAAACAGAGAGGATTTATGTGGTTAACTTTGGCTCCAATCTCATTGCTCAAGATGGCTAAAGAAGGGCATTTCTGAGAAGTGAGCAATGGACACAGTATACAAGCTTTCATAGTTCTACAAGCAGACCAGACTTCTAGTGCTGGGGTACCATGACTAGTTCTACAAGCAGACCAGACTTCTAGTGCTGGGGTACCATGACAATAAGAGAAAACAAATTGTTCACAGTTGTCACCAAAGCAGGCATAGTTCAAAATCAATTTGGTCAAAATGAGGGACAAGTGCATCAAAGATGCAATCAAAACTGGACTGATATTGTGCTCAGAGGGAGGAGCTGTGCTTGAACTTTGTGGAAATAAACTGCTTGATCTATAAAAAAGTCAAGTGTTAGCTGAAAATTTACTATGAAGAACTTATTGCCAATGCAGAAAAACCCAATTCTTACACAAAACACTGCCCAGAAGAAGGAGATTTTTATCTGGACAAATAGCATGACTGGGAAATGGAATATTAGCCTTGGAGAAGTTCGGAAAGTTTAGATGAGTGTAGAGCAAAATTCAGATCTAGAATAGACACTCTGTTCTAAAAACATTACCCATATGCTGGGTTTTGAACAAATAAAGAATGTGACTGCTAGACCTTTTACTGAGAATAAGATTTTACAATATCATCATGACCACAAGACCAGCAGGATCACCAGGACAGTATTGCCATGCCCTGCTATCAGCTTAATGGCGTGTTATCTGTTAGGGATGGATTTCTTCTGGAAGGAATCAAGATGCCAACATACTACTACACTGAAGAAAACATATGTTAAAAAATGATAACATTACAGTCACAGTTGGCATTGCAAAAGCTAAGAGGAAGCCAAAACCACAGCATACAAATCAGCCATAGTGCTAAAGAAGCTGTTGAAGCTCATAAATAACTAGACCTGGTCAGTCCAAATGAAGAAAGCCACATACTTTGCACTGGGAAGAATAACCTGCAGAAGAAAAGTGAGGCCTAAGAACGTGTTTAGTTTGGTTGTGAAAAACCTGAACACTTGTCCTAGAGTAACATTCTTAATTCTCCAAGATAAACTAATTTTTAAAAACAATTTAGTAACCCAGGCAATTGTAACATTAAATTCTGTTACACCTGATATGCCCAGCATTGTTACGTTTATCCGTAAGTTAACATTTCAGTGTCCAGAATTTTCATATATTTAACATCATTTTTATGTAGCAGCCACATCTTTAGCTTTTCTTTACTCCTAAGATCGTATAGTGGTGTCCAAGTAATACAGAACCTACTATGGAAGAGAGTGGAGTCACACCCTGATCTGTGTTGAGCACTACAAAATACCACAGTGACAGAAATATGCTGATGATATCGCTGCTGATAGTCTGCTCAACACAGAAATGTGAGAACAAGGAAGCCTAAACTGTTAGAGGTTGGTGTCTGAGGCTCTGTGGAACTGCCAATATGGAAAGTGGAACCGCCAATATGGAAAATGGAACTGGAAGTAAAAAGAGAACACTTTGTTTCAAGGAGTTTCAAACAAATCTGGCTGTGGCAACAGCAGTCAAAAGAGTATCCACTCCTGACTCTTGCACAATCAGGTAAAAATCCAAACCTGCCCACAGGCAGCATCTACCATGCATGGATTTAATGTGGGATGTCCCTTCCACTTTAGTCCTGGTTCATAAAGTGCACACAATCACATGCCAAGCAATGTAGCTGCAATTATATGGCTTTGTAGCAACCACCTTTCCATCAGGCTCTGGGATTCACATAATGCTTCTCAAGTAACTTGCACAAGTATCATGTTCACCATCCCTGATCAGTGTGATTTGGGTCCTGGGATGTGATATCCCTTTGTGGAAATAATTCTGTGTCTGCTAATGGTGGGAAGCAAAAAACCAGAAGTGGTAATAGAAAATACCTTAGAGACCCATTGAATGCACTCAGCAAACACCATCAGCAAACACAGAGCTGTAAGTGGTTTTTTAGTGCCTAGTGGAAATCTATGTGGAGGGTGACCTATGTCTTTGGAGTAAATTCTACTCTGGTGTGGCTGTAAGATGGCCTGAGAAGCAGCTCCAGGGACCTTATAGGCATGACTGGGTTTGCTCCTCTGAAAGGTGTTTTCTACAGTAACAGTTAAGGCTCATTTCTACAAGACATATCACAAACCTCTGAAACAAATACTGTAAGGGAATAAGACAATTCTGCAACTTGTCGTCTTTCCAATCCTGTGCTTTCCTCAGTGTGAGTGCAGCAAAAGTGCATGTGTGTACACAAAAAAGGGAGCTCTGAAATGCATGAGGTTGTCAGGGCACCCTATCAAGCAAAGGATTCTGCTCCATCCCCAGTGTTCACAAGGAAATGACTAGACAAGTAACGACACATCACAAATTCATTACTGTGCTTAATGAACTGCTAAGAAATTCTGAGGAGCATTCCAGCACTAAACAGGAGCCATGCAGAACAGCACAGCTTGGAGGGATTCCCAAGTCCTAGGGAGTTCCAGAGCCACAGCAGCCCATCTGCAGCCTTTTGGGAAGCTGCCATAAACTCACAGTTACTGACTGTGCTAATTTATGCCGGGAGCTGCATTGGACCCTTGAGCAATCTCAGATTTAGAGACTAGAGGTACCAGGGAATCCATCTTGTCTATGTCTTAGATGCCTCTCTGCATTCCAGATTCTGACCTTCGCTGTGCCATGGTTTACCAACTTGGTTGTTTCCTACCCCTTCTGTGTTAAAATCTTAGCATCAGTTGTTAAAGTGGATGAAAAGAAGCCTTGGATATAATACCAGTTGAAGGCTTCTTGGTAGTTTCAATCAATTTTGTCTTCATGTACTGGGGAGATTAAGGGAGACCCTTAAGATTTGCAATAAAATATGAGGTGAAACACTTTTCTAAGGTAACATTTTTTATTAAATTGGTTTCTCTAACTTTCCTGGTTTCTAAAGAAAGTCTTACCCACCATATTAATGGGTATACATTCCAGTGACAGCTCTTTTACCACACCCCATATTTCTGGGATATGGCTAGACCTTCCTGGACAGATTAAGAAAGAAAGCCTGGGGGATGCTCTGATGCTTTGCAGAAGGAAGACACTTTATATGCTTGTGGTATGGTGCATATGGCACTGGGATGTGGTTTGCAAAGTTTGAGTTGACTTTTGCCTGCAGGTGGAACAGCCATGCATTCAGCCTGTGTGCCTTTCAGGGTATCTTACATTCCTGCATATTATATATACATTCCTGCACCTCAAGCAAGCCTTTCCTCTGCATCCAACACAGAAGATTTGCCAGCAAGTGTTACTCAATTAAGAATTACTCTTAATTCCTAATTTGCAGAATTAATATCTTTTCTGGGTCTGGCCTTAGGAGGAATAGAAGCATTAATGGTTGCTGTGTTCACAGCCCACAGAGGTAAAGTCCAGCACTGCTCTACAGAATGACCCTGCACAGGTAACTGGGAAATTTCTTCATCCTTCCCAGCTCCTAATCTGCTTTCTTCTTCTCTTACAAGAAACATCTCTGGGGATGACAAGTGGACTCAATCCCCCTAGCAAAGTCCTTCTGCCTTGCTCAACATGCCCATAAAACAATATGATGGTGTTAATGCTCTTTCCATGAGGCCACTTTTTTAAAAGATGTGCTTTTCTAAAAGCAAAGGAAAAGAGACTTCAGCTCAACTCCATAATCAATCGAAGAACACAATTTATGAAATCGTGTTTCTCTGGTCTGTCTTGGAAAGAATAATGAGGAACTATCCTTGTTATCAACTCCTGGGTACTTTACACCATACACTTCCCTTCAATTTTTGTCTCTTATTCTTCTGTTTAGAAAATAATAGGTTAGGACTGGTCACTGGGATAGGCCATTTTGAGCTGTTGGTTTTTTGTTTTTTTTTCCTGTCTTGCAGAAAAGAATAGAGGAGTGGTGAGGGAGATGCCAAAGCAGCCAGTTATTTGTAAGGAGTCAAAATTACACAATTTAGTGCATTGTTATTAAAGAGATGTCGCACTTTTTAACCAGTTAGCATCAGATCTGCTGGTTAGTAAGCTGAAAGGTCAGGGGACATGAAATAACAGAATAGGAACACTAGAATAAAGGAAAACAGAGTTATCTTTCTGTATTTCTCTGAATTAATCAACCAGCTTTTGATCATTCCTTTATGAAATAGCACAGGCAAGTAAGATCAGACCATGTAAATAAACATAAGAAGAATCTGGTTTGTATCAGCAAAATTCTTCTTTCTAAAACCTTCTGTAATGCATCAATATTAGGTGCAAGCCACTAAATCTTTCTGTTAAGTGCAGCTTTTAAATAAACTAGGATAACATACTTCTGATTCCAACTTGGTGTGGTTTTGTTGAAAGTGATGTTCTCCCACAGACGGTGTGGGGAAGGACCCTTGACATGATACCTACTTCTTTTTCCTTCCTGGCAGGGCAGCCTTATGCCAGTTACTTTCTTTGTTTGGGACTTTGCTACACAACTTGTAATAGTATCCAGAAATAACTTTTAGAAATGTATTGCAACTATGGTTCATCCATGTCAACAGATGTCAAACTCAGTATTAGTTGAATCAGGGCTGACTCAGATTTTTCTCTAGGAAAAAAATAAAATACAGATATGAGAGCTGTACGCTTTTTCAAATCCAACTTTATCAAATTCTTTACAAGAGAAAAAAACATACTTTGCTTAGTAATTTCTTCTGTTTTGTTTTGGTTTGTTTTGTTTGTTTTGTTTGGTGTTTTTTTAAAACTCCCTGTGTCTGAAGCAAAATGCTTTATTTGATCCCCTTTTTTCCCCTGCAGAATCCTCAGTGAACCAAACAATAACAACAACTGTCATTCTAAGCTGGTTTCAACATAAATCCAATTCAGAAAAAACACTTAAGTATGTGCTCAACTTTAATGAGACTGGACTTTAATGACATTTAGTAGATTCTAAAAGCTTCCCCACGCACTTTAGTGGTTTGCTGAATTGGAGACTGAAGTAGTCTCTGGCTGGCTCCTCCACTCTCATTTATACTATTATTAAAAACAAATAAACACTGTCTTTGTGTTGGATGGTTTCTTTTTAAATTGAATCCAGCAGGATTTATAAGTAAATTCTTATGGATTTTTGGTCATCTTTTTCCTATCTTTTCTCCTACATTCCCAGTTCTCTGCTGTCCCAGGATGTTGTTCTTTTTTTCCCCCCATTTTCCCATTGTTTATTTTCTCTTCTGTATGATTATCTGAACAGAATAATTATTGTTCCTTCTCCAGTTTTCTTATCTCTCTTCCTTTTATTCTAATACCAAACCACTCTTTTCTATTTTTGTATTTCTTTTGCCTGTATACTATGTGTAAACTCTTTCTGTTAAAGAAGGCAGGAGTGAAGAGGGAAAGGGAAAACCAGACTCAATGTAAATAGAGTCTCAGAAAGCTCATCATAAATGCTGAACTCTTGTAAGGATAGAAGTTCTGCTGAACACATAAAATCATTAAACATAAATCAGTGGAAGCAGAGAAGAAATTCAAGAGTAGAACTGCAGGCACGAGAGGAGGTGAGGAACTGGCACAGACAGGCACATGTCCCACTGTAGCCCTACAGTGAGAGAAGGCAGGTTTTGCCGACTTTTCCTTGCAGAGCTGGCTTGTGCTAGCATGTCCCATGGGGGCTGGGGCACAGCAAAGAGTACAATACTGTATGCTATACACTGACCCCTGGGTAGGAACAGTGACCCTTATCTGCCTATGCAATGGGCTGGAAGATGAACGTGAGATGGAAGGACATGTTTATCCATTATGATTATTTGTATTATTCACCTAAGAAATGCTGGCTGGGCCTGCGGGGCTGCCCCTTCCTGCTGAAGACGTCAGTAAGATGATACCACAGACCTATGACATACAGCCAGTACTGGCAAGTAGCAATACCAAAGCAGCAGCATGCAGGCAGCCAGCGTCCCTCTCCCCTATTGCTCCACCTGCCCTCCTCAGGGATCTATCATACCATTTACAAGTTTGTATGAAGCAGAATTTCCATTTGTAAAAGATGGAGGTAACAAGCATAAATGTTTTTTCAGTAATTAAACTTAAGTTCTTTACAGAATTCATCCTGAACCCAACAGATGCATGCTTTCTGCCCTGTAATGTAGGAGGATGATGGAAATCACCATCCAGTTTCAAATCAGCAGCCCCTTTGATATAAGAGCCTGCCTCTAGCAGGAGACAATGATATCTGCTTAAAAAATGTGCTAGACAATTATAGGGCTAATGCCTTACAAGACACTAGCTAGCACTTGGTTAAAGTCCTAAGGAAAAACTTTTGTGAAAAACAGTCTTAATTTTATAAAAGCCAGCCCTAGAATTACCTAATTAACCTCTTAACTTCTTTTAAATTCATTTCTCTTCACAACTGAGACTCCAACATTCCCCTGAGCAAAATATATAAAGCCCTGAGTGTCATTCTCCTATTGAAAATTCCCTGTCACTCTCCTTAGCTGCTATAGTCACCTAAGATACCACAATCTCACCTGGGATTCTTTATTGCATCACCATTGGAGCTCTTCAGGAGCTCTGAAGCATCATCAAAATAGAGCTCGAACCCTCACCTTAGCTTTTTTCCTGCAAATTCTGGCAGTTTAGCTTGAACTGCTGCAACAATGCAATTAACTAAATCAGGTACATTTGGCACTGAAGAAGACCATGGCTCTTGCTGGGGAGACTCCCCAGGGGAAGAGTGTGCTGTTTTAAGAGGAACACCTCAAACTGCTACAACTGGATCCAGAGGAAGATGTCTATTAATTCTTGAGCGTGGGCTTCTTTGGAGTACATTTATCTCAATAGATCTATTATCATGCTTTTAAACCACAAAAAGGCTAGGAATTGTATCTTTCTCACTTCTAGATTTATTTAGCTGGTGAATTCAGTATTGCAGCTGATTCTACCAACATATTCTTCAAGAAGTTTCATATGATTTATCTGGTAATTAAGGTACTGCTCAGTGAGAGTAAAGATAGCAAACATGAAACGTCTAAAATAATCTGTATTCAGAGCAAAGAATTTCATCCATCCTTTTCATTGTACAAAAATAAAACTCATAAAAATGCATGCATTAATTTTCTTTCAGGATACAACATCTTATTCTCTTAAAACAGCAAAGGATGGAAAATTATCATCTTTTTCTGGCAAAGCTCCTCTCTGAAATAAAGCAGGAGGTCCCTAGGCTTGTCTTTGAGGAATCTAATTGCTAAGCTTTGAGTTCTCTGCCTTTCTAAATAGAGCCTTTTCCCTTTGTGTTGGACATTACAACATGATTTTTTCCAGTTTATAACTTAAAAATGATTGGTGAGGGATACCAGAGCTTTAGGGCAGGGCAGATAACAGACATCTTCCTCTGCTTCATTCCTATATCCAGCACAGAGAGTTCCCAGCAGCTTGGGAGCAGAAACAAATACAGGGTTTGTGTCATGGAAAGAGCTGAAGAGCATCCTGCATTATTGCAAAAATTGGCATGATATAAATGACTTGAAGACCTTCAGCTGAAAAAAGAGCTTGGTACTGGAGCACCAGTTGTCCACCAGGAGGGCAGGATTGCCCACTGCAGACATAGGGGCAGAGAGTGAACTCAACCAGCGAGGAAAAACTAGTATCAGAACCACGGGAAGATACATGAGAGGTTCCATGGTCTTCACAGTCCTTTTTGCCACATTGTACAGGAATCAGAAGACACTGTGTCCACCCACTTCTTCCATGCATGCCTAAGAAACACAGCCAAGTTAACTGGCCACAATGTGGCAACCTCTTGTTAACACAGTGCTTTTTCAAATAGTATTTTTAATTGATTTCCCCCTCACTCCTTTTTGAAGGTGATCTTTCTGGAGGAGAAAAACAGCCAGGGTCACACTCCAGTGAGTCCCAGCCACCTCGCCTGCCTGCCAGCTCTGCACGCTTCATCTCCGGGACGACGGTGTGACTTTTGGAGGCTCTATGCCTCATTTAGCCCTGGTAATGGCCTAATTGGGTTGGAAAAATGCAGGAGCAGGAGTGTGATAAAGAAACAGCTCTGCTGTGCTTATTTAAGTAAGTGGAAAAAAGAAGAGAAAGAGAAGAGAAGAAGAGAAGAGAA
>JAOXXN010000001.1:92602464-92613515 GCA_026770055.1 Myrmophylax atrothorax
GAGAAGAGAAGAGAAGAGAAGAGAAGAGAAGAGAAGAGAAGAGAAGAGAAGAGAAGAGAAGAGAAGAGAAGAGAGAAAAGAGAAAAAAGAGAGAAAAAAAGAAGAAACTACGAAACCCACATTTTCTACCTTGACTAGATATTTATGTGTGTAGCTTTGTTTGTACTGGGGCATTATGCTGCCTGGTTGTGCTGCTATCCAGATTAACATGTCAAATGAAGGAGTACCAGGAGAGGGCCAGAGCTAGATAAGCCTGTCCAATTCCAGTAATGTTTTCCACAGGAAATAGCCCCCCACCTGCAGGACTTCACTCCATCCCAGAGAGGTTTTTAGTAAGGGCTGAGATAATTGGTGCTTTTATCAGTGTGGGAGAAGAAAGTGGGAAAAGGTAAGAGGAAAGTCAGGTGACAAGACTGACTCTTTCAGGAAGAATGGAAGAAGCTCATGCCATTAACCAAATGTTCATTCACAATTTCGCAGCCATACTTTCCCCTCTCCTGGGAGGAATCTTGCTACCTACCAAAAGAAAGCCATTCTGTCCTCTCTTGAGCTACCCCCATAATTTTTTCTGGCACCCTATAAACTGCCCAGAATATTAAATGCTACCCTTGCCCTTGGGAAATCTGAGGAAATGAACTGGAGAGAAGAAATACAAACCATTTTTAAGTTTCAAATGTGAGGAACCTCTTGATTTAAGGATCTGTTTCCCAGCAACAACAAGACTGCAGTACCAGGGGATGAACCAAACTCCCTTTTACCTAAAGTGACAAAGATAAACCAAAAATGTACTTCATAGTGGAAGAGACAGCCTTCCCTTCTGATGGTCCTTTTTAAATGTGCTTTTACCATGCTCATTAAGATCCCAGCCATTTAACTGCTTTTTCTCCCTTTTCTCTCTGAAGGTGCATCCTGTATTACCTCAGAGTGGAGCACCCTTTTGGCTGGAGCCAAAACTGCTCATAAAGCATTGAAGTTACAGAAGTACTCTGTACTTGCCACTGTGTAAAGGACAACTTATATCCATTTTAGCTCTCCACCTGTACAAAATATCCTGTGCTTTGTTCACTCTAGTATTAAAACTTGCAAGAATAGATATTTGGCTGACAAAATTTCCAGGGGACCCTGCTGTAAATCAGAACATATCTTCACTGGTGAAATTTTAAAAATGATTGGGTTTTGGTGCCCTTGTTTACAGCCCAGCCCTCTAAACATTTGCACTAGCACAACAGCAGGGACAGCAAACAGCATGGAGTAAGCATGAGCAACCAGTGGGAGGGGAAAAAAATCAGGGATTTTCAGGCAACCCCTCATGCTTCCTTAGGGAAACTCACTGGAATTGTTCCTAATAACTTTTTACTCACATTTCCTGCCTGCTTCTTATTACAATTCCCCTTGCTAACTTGAAATAAACTATGTTGTGGGGGATGTGCAACTTACTGTTTAGTGGCCAGTAAGTTTTCCAGTGCTCTAATGGTAACTTAAAAATATCCTGGTGGAAACTCGAACAACTCAGCCACAGAATTGTTTCCGATGGACTAGAAGTTTTAAGTGCTTGCCTCGATCTGGCAATTGCCTGGGTACCTGTACTGGTGATGTGGTTACAATTAGGATGTGCAAGCAGAATGTGGCATCAACCAATAAGAGGGAGCCGGTTCCACAGTTTAGGTTTGGAGCTTTAAACAGGACAAACTTTGAAAGTTTAGAGCAATCATTGTTCCCACTGACTGGTAGTGTAAAATGAAATGGGAAAGGTAAATTAAAGTGTTAAGCCTATCCAATTATGGACAAAAATGCACTTCCAAACACAAAAATTTTTCTACTAAGCCAGAAACTATCTGGAATAAAATGTGGAAATAAAAATACTAAAATTCAGTCATTTGTAGCATGGAAGAAAGGGGAAAGTAAAAGTTAATAACAAATTCCAAGATACAATGTGTAGGGAAGTTATGAGGGAAATTCATAAAATGAAGGAAATACTAAATAGTTAACAGAGGTAAAGAAGCAAAAAAGATAACCTTTATAAATATAAAATGTGCTTGAGACTGGCCAGGAGCCCATTGCTAGATGCAGGTGATAAAACTGCAAATGACAATCCAAAAAAGGCGGAAATATCCAATAAACATTTTGTCCTTCGCACATTGTTTTGTCCTTGGAATGAAGCTGTAGAATGTATCATCCCAAATTACGTCAGCCCAACAAAATTCACTGTAGGTAATAAAAGGAGATGTGAGACGAGATCTGCTAAAATTAAATGTTTTCAAATCAACAGGCCTGGAGTCTTATATAAACTAAATGAGGAGTTCTCTGAATCACTAGTGTTGATACTGAACAACTCATGGAAAAATGGGAAAATGAAGGGTCAGAGAATTTCAAGTGTATCTAGTTATTAAATAACTACTAAGGAAGGAAGGCCCAGGAAATTATAGGCACCAATATAATATATATTATTACAAATATATTATATATTATAAATATGTACCCCAATAGCAATCTGGATACAATAATGAAATTATTTAAGTCAGTATTCTTTCTAAACCTCAGTGAGAAATAAACATGATTAATCTGAACCATAGTTTTAAAAACCCCACACTGTTCTCTTTATGAGGTAATGAATATTTAAAGGCAACTATATAGAGTACAACACAGACAAGGCCTATTACTGACCTCTTTAAAAATTGCAATTAATAGATTAAAAACTAGTTTATGGATAGATCGCAAAGGTTTTGTTAAAGGGATGGTATTCACGAGAAGAGGAACTTCTAAAGACATCACTCAGAGATCAATCTCATTCTGAACCTATTCCATATGTTCTAATCAGTCCCCTAGATTGTAAAATGAAACCTTGTTTGTTAAAAGCTGAGACAAACACAAAAGCTGAAGAAGACAGTTTTAATGTATGAATGATCACTAATGTCAGAATATACAGAACTACAACCCTGCCCTGGGCACCAGTGATTTTCTGTGCTGTGCTCAACATACTCATCTTTCTGGTGGCTCTGCATTGAAATGAAGTCTGTAACTAAGTCTCATGTTTCAAGGCTTCTGTGGACAGCCTGCAGGAGGGAGAGGACAGTATTTTTTCCTGATGCCCAATTTACCCACATGCTCTAGGATGCTCGAAGGAAGACAAAGCTTCACTGATTGGCAGCAGCTAAAGTGGGACCCTGAAAAATTGCACCAGTGTCCTGCTAGGACACATAGGATCTATTTTTTCTTAAGTGCGTATGTTGGTCTATCTTGCTCACACGCTGAGGGTCAAATTTAAAGTCAGATATGGAATTAGGAAGGAATTTTCCATCCCACAAAGACTGGCGAGAATCCCAAGTGCAGCTAACTTGCTGTTTTCACTTCTTATCTCCCTAGACTTGAACAAGGGGATGCAAATAACAAACTTAAACCCAGAGATTTAATAGATTTACAAGATTTTAAAGCAAAAGAAAGAACATATTTCTTCAGAGGATGTCATCACTGCATGACTCCAAGAGGCTTGCTTCTCCTGAGTCAGTGTGGGGCAAAGACATGGATAGCATTTTGGTAAAGGAAGGGTATATTTGATGTTTATGTCTCATAACAGTTTTACTAAAAGCTCCAAGGGGCATAACTGAAGCCTCAGGACATAACCAAAGCCAATGTGTGTAGAGGGTGCTATAGATGTGTCATTGTCATAAAATGAGAACAATGTGATGCTGAATTCTGCTGTAGATCATCTAAACTTTGGTTGTTGAGGAGTTAATTCACTTAGCAGAGCTGTGATGTTTCAGCTGTTTAGGCAGTCCTCTTAGAGTCCATCTAACAAAATGCCCAGAAAACCAACTAAAAACTGGCCACTAGTTATAACTGCTAGAACTACTTTTGGTGTTGACATATAAACTTACTGACAAGGAAAGTGTTTCCTATAGTGTCAGCACAGTAAAAGTTGAAGTCTCGGTCACATGTGTACTTGTTTCAAACATAAACAAAAAACCCTGATAAGTTCCAGATCCAGAGCCGTTTTCCTGTGGGTGCTACTGTAGTGAAGCAGAACAAGCCTCACTTGATGTTCAGATAGCAGGATAAACCTGCAGTGTTAGCAATGGTGCGGTGTTTTGTTTTGACTTATGCACTGAACAGAGCAAAGACAAAGCCACAAGAGCAGAATAAATATAGACGAGCGAGAGGTTATTGCATTAATAGCTCACTTTCATGAAAGCTGCCCACACTTAGAAGGGGAAGTGTAAACACTGAACCTGGAACCCTCTTGAGGCTTCTTACTAAATGATGTCCAACTTTTCCTCTTTTTGGTTGTACAGATTCAATACTTGAAATGCACTCTTGCTAAGTCCAAATGTACCAGATCTGTAGCCATTTAAAAGAGTAAATATGATACAAAGTGAAAGGGAATACTCTTAAAATTAATCTATAAATAGATCTCCCTTCCCACTCTTGAAGAGACAGACCAGGGTGTACCACAGAAATGCACTTGAGCAAACCTGGATTTCTGTAAACTAGAAAACTCTATTTAAAGGTACCAGACTGGCATTATAAAAGTACCACCACAACAGTCAAGGCAACAAACGTTTACAGAAAAGACTGGGAGCTGCAAATTTTAGTCAAATCACTCAATGCTTTTGTTGTTGATTTTGAATATGACAGACAACATTGTTAAAGAGCTTTGCTAAAGACTCAGAAAAATCACCTTTCTAAATTATAAAATATCAAGGCAGACTGCTCCTAAAACTTCGGAAGACAGCATAATCACTTCTTTTGTTATTTGCAAACCTGAAGGGAACAATTTCAAACAAAACAAAGCACTCTCTATTAGCTCCTCTTCAAGGAATCAAGGGGAACACAAAACCAACATTAACATTTGTAATCTCTTTCTGAACTCAACCCATCAGCAACAGAAACATCACTAAGAAAACAGTAGTTGGAGGCATTTCAGTAAACAACCACATCACTGAGATTTCGAGTGCTCACTGCATATGCCTAATTTCTTGCCAGCTTCATTTCTTGCTCAGTCATTTACTAGTGCAATGTTGAATGCAGCAAAAGAAATCTCTGCTTCCCTAGCCTGTAAATAGGTAGTAATTGGCTTTGACCTCTTCTGTGGAGGATGGAGGATGTTGAGGCTGAATAATTGTTCCTCAGCAAAATAAAAGAACAGAATATTATTATATATAAAATTACGACAATGATACTGTGTACTCCTTGCGTAGCGTCTCTCCAAGGATCTAAGACTTCCTAACAAACATTAAATTAATCCTCGCTACCACACACTTGGAAGACAAATGATTCTTTGCTACAATTTATTTGCAAGTGGGAGAACATAATTAGCAGCTAATGCCTATGCACCTGATTTTAAAAAATGCTTTCATGATTTTATTTGTAAAAGTTTTATTTAATTTCCCATAAGTTAAACTAGGGAAAGTATACTATTTCATGCCAGTCTCTCTCCTCTCCTTCAGCTCCTTGAAGCCTTATGACATCAAGCCTGTAAATTCAATTTCTGTGTCTGGAGACTCAGCACTAATAGCTCTGTCTGGAACATCAGTATCAAGGGACCATGTCTTCAGAGTTTAGAGGAAGCCAGCAACAAGCTTTCTGGAGAGATAGGGAAAATTTCTATGATTTATTTTAGAGAGAGATTATTAAGATGTGATGATTTTAGGAGTCTATTATTTTTGTTATCAGCATCCCAGTATTACAGCATACACCAAAATTTATGTACAGACACACAAAAAAATTCATTCACATCTCTATATAACTCACCCAAATTCTCTCTCTAGAAAAAAATCATGACTACTCATTTCAGAGTGAGATAGACTGAGCTGGTAATTAACCTCCCACCTCAGGTCCCATCATCATCTCCAACAGTTATAAGTTGTTTAATCACTGAGGCAAAAGGACTTCATATTTCTAATAGTAAGTCTCATCATTAGCAGTGAATATTCTTGCTGCTCTGACTATGCATCATTAGTTTTCAAAAAACTATTTTTGCAAGCCTGCTATATTCTTGGGCCAGTACATTTTCATTGGTGTTTAAATTTTCCACTGAATGACACACATATCCAGAGTGTTTTTAAAAACACACATTGATTTTCTGTCTATCCTGACTAGAGGATTCAGTTGGGTAAGTTCCCCAAACATATTATTGTGCATACATTAAGAACATCAGGAAGAGTCAATGATCAAACTGTACTTAGGAGACAAAAACTGAGGATTGTATTGCTGAAATCCAGAAATCCAAGTGCAACAGTTCCTTTTCCTTTTTCAAAGGTGAGCCATTTTTCACTCAACTGTCCTTACTGTGTGTTTGTCATCATATCTTCTATTGAGAACTATGAATCAGACACTACTATTGTTCAGATTTTGGTATTTAGGTGATTAATATTTCTGGATTTATAAATATATGTTTATAGTTTGGTATTTAATGTATTTATGTATTTAAAAACACATAAACCATCTGTGTGTCTGTCAGCCTGCTGTTCCTGGCTTCAGCCTTTCTAGTAAAACTACCAGCTTTGCTGCATCTTCTGGGATCTAGCCATGCTGAATAAATTTTGCACCATGTCAGCCCAGTGAAAATAAGCAAAAATAGTCTTTACTTGCAGCTTTCAAACAACACAATTTCCAGGAAAAAAAACCCTGATGTCTCATTTTGAAGGACACAGATTCCAAGCCAGTGTGGTTACACAGGTCCATCACCTTAAGAAGTTCAGGCTTTGAGACAAGTTTAAGCACCATTTACTGTTAATGCGTTTGAGACACTGAAATGGATCAACTACTGTAGTTAGATCAGCTCTCCCTAAGCCAGAGTATCTTATTTAGACCTGTAAAGACGTAGACCTATATAGACCTGTTTCTGATACACCTCCAGCAAAACAAACTGCTGAATAAAGACAGCTAGTAGGGAATGAAGAAATTAGGTGAAAGGAAGAACAACTTCTACATGCTTCCACAATTTGTCAAATCCTACACTCATTTCTCCTTCAGAGACATATAATCCAACATATTCTCAGTCCCCCTCTTCCTTATTCACACAGAACAACAAGAATTTGATGGTTTGTTTGTGAACACACTGACAGTATGCTGAAATGCCCAGGTCAGGTCTTGAAAGCTGGGCTTTTAACTTAGGGTGAAGAACCTCCAAACATGCTTTGCAGACCATACAGCAAGATGATTGAATCAAACTTACCAGTGTGGGAAAGGTGTGACAACAGGAAATGTAGAGACAGGATGAGAAAAATGCACAGCACCAGAAACCAGGAGGCAGACTGAAAGAGGGGACAGCCTTGAACAAAGGTTCAAACTCTGTTCTAATTTATGGGTGCAGAAGAGTTGTCCAGACAAACAACATTTGACAACCTTTCTTTCTCTTGATACTGTGTGATCATAAAAGGAGCCAATAGTTGTGTACATGCCTACTAATTTCTAAACTAAAAATAATTTAAGACTATGGAATAGCAAACATTAAATGAAGAACTATGAAGTCAATTAATTCCTGGCATAAATTTCTAAACAAATATTAAAATCTGTGTCAAGGTAATTAAAATTTCAGGACCTGCTTTAAATATTACCTATGTTCATTTTGTAATTATCTGATTGCTTATGCATGATTAAATCACCCTGTAGCTAGAGCAGGAGCTTTACCTCAAATCACAGCTGGACCTGAACAATTATTTTGCTATTTTGTTGAAATGAGCTAAAATAACTTCAGTAACATCAGCACATGAACTAGGACTGAGCTGAAGAAGAACTGACTGAGCGCCACAACATGAGCTCGAATCTGTGCTGCTCTATTCATCCATTTTTTAATTTTTCATCTCAGTATAGAATGAATGAGAATGACTTTTTGATTTTTCAACTAGCTAAGATTCACTTTATCACACAATCTGTATTTACACAGTCAGAGAGTATTCCTAGAATAATATCATGTCAGGCTGCTGTTATTGTAGTTTTATATGTATCTGTGTAGAGTCTTGGAACATGGAGAATGCTTCTGAAGGAATGGCCCCAGCAGATAGTGTGAGAAGGACAGGTCAGTTAGCAACCTGCAGAGGAACCACAAGATCCTTTCTGTTTCTTCAGGCACTTAGGAAAAACAGAGGCATAGTGAGTGAGAGCTAAGGTTTGCAATTTTATATAGTTAGGAATTTTGTTCAGACTGAGGACATCTGCATATTTTTATATGTAATTATTACTCTTAACCATTTAAGCTGCATTTTAACCATGCACCACGTTAAACAGATGTCAGGACTGCAGTGAGCTTTACAAACTAAACAGACTGTGGAAGAGTGGTTTATTTTTTGCCTTTCTAAGATTTACATAATCTATGCAGATAAGGATTTTATTGCTTTATTAATAAGAATTAAAGATAAGAGAAAGCAATGAATCTAAGCATCTGTTACCACCCACAGAATAAATAGTTGACTGAGACGAGACTATGTGCTGCAACGAATAATTACATGCAAGTAAATGTTGCTGTACAAGTCATGCCCAGGTTCTCCAAGCTGTTCTTGGCATAAGACCAGAAGAGGTGAACCAAAAATAGTTTCGTGTCCTCTTTGGAGTTGCCCAAATCCAGTAACACACAGAGGCCAGCCCCAGCCCCAGCCCTGCATGCCCCAGTGTAGCTACAGGACTGTTCTGTGTATCACCCACTTGCCTGTGGTTTCAACAGTGTATTTGATAGCTGAGGACCCTTGGGAGAATGTGAACTTCAATTCTCAAGGGTATTTTCCTCAGGTATAGGAAATATTAAGGGAGCTGGCTGGTACCAAAATAAATAGATCCCTGGATTTTAGAAACATCTCAACTTAAAAACTGTCCTCCATGAACTTTTTGGATGAAACAATGCTGCAACATTAACTTAGAGCACCTACAATTAAACTGGACAGAGTATACAGGCAAAGCAGAGAGGCTATACAGGAAAGACAGGCAGAGTGTACAGGCAAGGCACCTGAGCGCAGCTTAAGGAGGACTTGGGGGTGTTGTGGATGGGAAGACTGACATGACCCAGCAATGTGCACTTCCAGCCTGCAAAGCCAACCATATCCTGGTTGGCCAGAAGGGCAAGGGAAGTGATTCTCCCCCTCTATTTCACTTCCATGAGACCCTACCTGGAGTACCACATTCACCAACACAAGAAGCCTGGGGAAGAGAAGTTTGAGGGGAGACCATATGGCAGCCTTCCAGTACAAAAGGGCTACAAGAAAGCTGGAGAGGGACTTTTTACAAGGGGATATAGTGACAGGACAAGGGGAAATGGCCTTAAACTGAAAGAGCTTTAGAATAAATATTAGGAAGAAATTCTTTACAGTGAGGGAGGTGAGACCCTGGAACAGGTTGCTCAAAGAAGCTGTGGATGTCCCACTCCTGAAAGTTTTCAAGACCAGGATGGATGGGGCTTTGAGCAACCTGTTCTAGTGGAAGGTGTCCCTGTCCACAGCAGGGAGGTTGGAACTAGATCATCTCCAAGGTCCCTTCCACTCTAAACCATTCTATGACCCCACTGTGTTCAATTTCTATCAAGCCACGGCACTGAAATGGAAAGATGAGAGACATAAATGATCTAACATCACTGTCAGCTGTTGTAGTGAAACCATGTTCTCTTACTTAAGAGGTGTAGGTCTCATCATCCTTTTGCCCCACAGGATGTGAACTCTTGCTCACCTAAAATGCTTCATTTAGGAGGAAATGTGCCTTGTCAGGTATACACCAGCACTGCTGTGCTACATGCTTAACTAAGAATTATGAATTCCTTTCCTTCCTAGTTATAAGGTTATTATATACCTGAATAATTTTTATGTTGCTTTGCTCCTGAAGAAGCTGGTCTAATGTTAGTGTAAGCATCACAGAGGTATGTTAGCTGGCAATTACTGGCTAAAGCCAGAGAGAAATCACCAAAAGAAGAAAAGAATCTTAAAAGCACAAATCCCAAAGAGAAACAAAATATTTAGGCTTTTACATGTTTCATATGCTCATCAAAAATTCCTCCTTTTTATCCCTGGGCCTGGAAATCAGATAATTTTTCAAACTTGAACGCAAGTTGCCATCTAAACCTGTATTTAGATTAATGGCATGAATAAGAATGTGAGTACCTAACAATAGAAATCTGAACCTGAAAATTATAGTTGTGTATTTTTTCTACTTTGATAATCCTTGATACAAAATGGGAACATGTTATGCTATAATTAGACATTTTTAAAAGCTCTTTCAGATCTCTGGATGAAAGGCAGTATCTGCATGCCAAGCTGTTGTCAACTTTTTTTACTGTCTGGAATTGTGTGTTCAAATCCTGGCTCTATCAACCCACCCCTTCTTATTTCTGAGACAGCTATTTCAATGTGTTCTGATTTACTACAAGCAGAGCTTTCAAATAAGGCCATATAATGTAGGGCTGTTTCAAACACTGCCTATAAAAACAAAATCTTAATACTCCACATGTGTTGCACGCAAGTATATTCTTTATAATTTACAAGATCTTACTGTTTTTAATGGACATCCCTCCAAACTTACCTGCCAGTTTGCAAATTGCTAACAGCAACAGCAGATTGTCAGAACAAACTGCACCCTCAGTGTCACCTACACTATTCTGTGTCCCCCAGGTTGTCAGCACAGCTGTCAACAATTTTCAGTTACATGTCACTAATTCTTTGGGCAAGGCACATGAAGAGAGAGGATGCAAATTGTGGTGTCAGCTCTGCTGGTTTTGCAATGTTAACAGAAACTACAGCACCAAGATTTCCTTTAGTGTTTGGTAACTGCACCGATCACCTTGGTGAACATCACAACAGACATATTGATTAAGAAAATGAGATTACTACAAATCCCCTCTCAGATTAACATTTCTCTTTAAAAATTCTGACCACTAACTATCATGGCGTTGCTTTCAGGAAAGACATTTTGGCCAAACTATAAAACTTTGGGGAAAAATAAGTAATTTCAGAGTAAGTAATTTACATTATTTCCATATAGTAGCATTAAAACAATCTATTCCTCAGTAATAATCTTTGTCAATAGTATTTTCTTGCAGGATGTCATTGGGATCCTTAGTGTCATTTGCCAGGCAC
>JAOXXN010000001.1:92622641-92640715 GCA_026770055.1 Myrmophylax atrothorax
GGCATCGTGCGTACCGCCCAGGAGGCGCGGGGAGGTGGGATACCTCTCCATGAGCCTTCCCGTGGCCGCACTTCGGGCGCTGACCCGCGGGAGAGTTCCCTGCGCGGCGCCGGCGCTGCTGCCTGGTCCTGTTGGTGCCCGTGCACCCCGGGTACATACCCCTGCAGCAGGACGCTACTGGGGGTAAAACTAAAGAAAACAAAAAAAAAGCATCGATCTCTCAGTTTTCTTTTCAAGACTGGAATCTTCTTCCAGGTCATCGCGAAAAAGTCTGGCCACCTGTTAAATGCTGTTCCCTTGTACCTGAAGTCCACGCAGTGAAGACACCAGAGACCTGTATCTCTTGAAGATGAAAATCCTCATCTTACTCTGTACAGTTAAACTGTTGTGTCGGTATGAACAGCTCCAGATCTGCTGTACCTACCAGTTTATTTGGATCTTAAGAACTGAAATGCAGAGAATGAAATGTTTTCATTATTATTTGCTAGCACTTACTTCACTGCTTTCCGAGTCCAAAGATCTGCCAACACTGGTTGATAGCAACACTGTTTTTTGGGATCATTATACCGTTTATATCTGAAACCCCTTAATCTCATAAAATGCCTTTTTAAGGAAAAGGAGCACATATCCCTGTACGCAGACTCTTATGCCATTCTACAGCCCAGTCAAAGAGATCCGGATCTGTCCTGAGCACAGTTTTCATTTGCCAAATAATAACAACAAAAATATTCTTAGAGTTGTGATGTACTGGTTAGAATGACACTTAGAATATATTAAAAGTGTACTGTATTTGCATCTTGAAGAGGTAACTGAGACCTTTGCTTCTGAAGGAGATCCATGAGACTTAGCTTTAGTGAATGTCTAGTCCATATATTACTGCAGAATTACCCACAGACTTGAAGTCACCTATGTCCTCAAATAGCATTTCATGTATTAGGGTGCAGCTCATTTTGGTAAATAAATGTTTTTACTTTCCTGCTTCCACTGCAGTACAGTAACTTTTTAAGACATTGATCATCATCCTTATGATAGTTCATACATTATAATTGCACAATCATAATGAAATGACCGCAATTACTTCTCAGATTAAAAAAAAAATTACTGATTGCAAAGGTGAAGGAATAGCTTCCTTAATTCTTAATCAAGCTTAACTGAAGATGCTTCCAAATACAAGGTCTACAAATTCAGAGAACTCCCTACTAAGGTTAATTTAAAGTTTGATTTATGGACCCAAGAAAACCTAACACTTCCCTGCAAAAGACAAAAGTGTTAATGTTTCAAATCCCAAATCAAAATAAAATTTTGTTTGAAAAAACAGTAGAGATTTCTTTGTACACCAAGTATTTAGAGGATCAGGAAGTTGGTTATTTTAAGTAATTTTATAGCTATGGGGCAGAGACAGAAGAGTTCAAATGAAACAAAACCTTTTAAATGGCTAATGATCTAGGACAGATACCATGTTGTGGTACCATCCAAAACTTCTACAAAATCTGTAATAATACTGCTGTATTCATTGCTGCACTACCCCCACATAGTCAAGCATGCAATTTATGCCATAGGGTTTTGTGGCCCAGTACTTGAGGCATGGTTGTATTAAATAAGAAACAATGTAACAGATTTTTTAAAAAATTATCTCAGTATTAATTGTATCTCCCCATGATCTGTGATGTCATCACATTGTAATGACTTCTTTCATCATGATAGTAGCAACAGAGCAAAAACTGTTTCCACCAATAAAACCAGGACAACGGAGAGGCAGTAGGACAACCGATAGGGACAGTCTGTGATCTTGCTGGACAACTCTTTGCTTGCTAGACCTTAGTGACACAAGCCAAGGTAATAAAATCACATCCATTCAGGGCCCTTCTATTTAAGCCTGAGCAATGTGACAGGCATTCTTCCTCTTTCTCACCTAGAGAGTTCAAGCAGACCACACCAGAATGTACTTGTCAGGATCCTTGAGGTCCCAGTGTTTTGGGGAGCCCAGCCAGGATGCAGAAGGCTCACTTGCTCTTGTATCTAAACAGATTTGAACCCTTATCTCTCACTTCGCAAGGAAATAGCCTAGACAGCTGGCCATAGTGCATTTCAGAGGAAGAATTACCTATGCTGTCCTTTTGAAACCCACATTAGCCTTCATTTCATTTCAAATGACCTCATTTTATTTTGAATTAGGTGGGAAGAAAAAGAAGGAGTAAGCTACTGACTCCATGGAAATACTAACATTCTGAGTCCTGTGCTAATGTCTGCTGATTGCAGTTTTGCAGTCACTCTTTGCAGAAGAAGCTGACAGTTTTAGTAGAGACTCTGGATCCCAGCCAGTTTCAGTAGTGACTTGGGAGATATTTGGAAGCTAGTCCTTATATCCCAGCTTTTCTCTGCCTTTGCCATCTACAACAAAGACTTAAAACACAGCATAAAAATACAAAGTAAAATCCAAATATCTTATTTTTGTTATTTAATTCCCTCTTTATTGCAATACTAAACAGCATTAGTAGCTCAGTGATACAATGCCTGAGAAAGAAGGAAAACAACAAATACTGAGGATCACTTCTTCAAAGGCATATATGAAAGCAAAAAGAAAATTAATACACAGAATGACAGAGAACATAGAGCCCTTAGTTTCTTTAAAACTACAAGTCAAAACCACAGTCTGGACCCATAAGGCCTAAATCAGCTCTCAAGTCCAACAGTTAAACAAGGAGAAGCTGGGAAGGGCGGAGATGGAATTCCAGACCTAAGGATAAAGGAGAGAAAAGTTGATGTGGCAAGAGACTTCTCTGGTTTCTGTGATAGTGTCACAGCCTCTACTGCACTGTGGCCTTCAGGGTTTGATGTCAAGGGATTCAAGGCTGTATTGTCAAGCCATTCTGCTATGTTGCAGCAGGTCCTTTATGATGGAAAGACATCTTTGGCATCAGTGGGGAGACTCTTTAGGGAGAAACAAGGGAATCTCACAGAACAAAGAGGAGAGTTCAGAGAGACAGAAGGATGCTCAGAAACAACTACTTTCCTCTCGCAAAGGTTTTGTTTGATTGCAGGGCTTATATGGTTTTCAACTGATGCTCAGGCATGCTTAGGCATGCTCAGGCATGTTTAGCAACTCAGTCAGAAGCAGGTTGGGAGACAGGTGGGCAACTGTTGGGAAGGACTCCTGGAGGAGACCATTGATTGGAGTGGCATCTGTAAACCGTTGGACCTACTGAGGATTTATGTGTGTAGCACAACTTACTGCACAAAATCAAGCCAAACAGGGTCTCATAGGCTGTCTTTTAGGGCACAGTGGGGATAAGTTACCTTGGCTGATGATTCTTTTGATGATGTCTCTCATGATTCCTGGTCAGGAATAATGACTCTGTTGGATGACACTGCACACCCATCTTACACTAGCTCTGTGGATGACTTTCTTAATCCCAAATTAATTTCCTAGTGAATAGCCAGGGCAGGAAATGTGCAGGTGCCGTGAAGTGATGGTCTCACAAAGGCATGGTGAGGTCATTTGTTGATGTGAGCAAAGCTTGTAAGACAGAGTATTGAAGCCTGCTCATTTCATACAGACATTTTGTTCACTGACTGTGGTCCCCTCTATGTTTGAAGGACAAATTACTGCCATGGAGGCATTTTTCTGCAGAAACTCTGTCAGGAAGAAGCTATAAAGATTAGATGTCAAGGTGCAAAGCCAGATGGGATAACTGGAAAGTCTAATGTTCATTCTGACAAAGCTTTCTGAGGATGCAGATAGTGTTTGCCAGAGGTAGGCTTAATACAATGAGTGTGGATATAAGTACCTTGAGCCAGTTGCCTGGGAAGCTCAAGCCCTAATTTGAGCCAGGTTACTAATGACTGAATCTTTTTTCCAAGGCCTGGCATGCTGAAGAGAATTATAGCAATTAGGTCTGAACCAGGCTCTCCATTATTTTGTTCTGGTACGTAAGTTCAGAAATGTATGTGACAGGGAGAATGACTATGTCTGCCTTAACTTCTTAAACTCTTTTTATTGCTAACAAAAGAAGCTAGACTGATAGTTTGAAGACTGACAGGCTCTTCTTTCCATTGTACAGACTGAGCACCACAGGCAAGGCATATCCCTGGATCCCTCTTCCCTAGAAAGTTCCTTGTCTTCAGCTTGTATTGGAGAAAAGGCTTCCTCTCTGCTGAGGCTGAATGATGAGCACTCAGAAGGAATGTATGTAAGCTGAGCTTTTACAGGGATTCTGAGAAAATCTGAACTGTTAGGCTAAGGGACTGGGGCTATCAGAGGGTTGTGAAGCTGATGTACTTATGCTGTGTAGATGTGGCTATATCACTGTCTAGTGGCTGTCCCATGGAACACAGGTCCCCGTGCTGCAACTAGACTTTATGGATACACCACGTGCTCAGATAATGAGTTCTATGTTTGTTGAGCCAAAAATTCTTCTCCTCCTGCTGAGGACCATGAAGTTTGTGTATCTGCAACACATGGCTCCCTTACAGAGGAACAGATTTGCTCTTGGAGGGCAGTTCTTGTTGTTTTGCTCAGTGCAGGAATGGAATCAGTTTTTGGTTACTAAATGCATAAGGATTAGACTGGTATTACACTGCCCAAAATGAAATCTACTAGTCCAGCTAGGAGTGAAACATAAACAAGGCAAAATCTGAATTAAAAGCTTCTAGAGAGAGACAGCACCCAGTGTGCATTGGATAAAACCAGCAGCCCTGTGGACTGAGGGCAATCCAACAACAACTCCAGCCCAGCTCCACAAATGTTATTGAACAAGTCTCATGAAGGTGTGTCCTATGTGAATTAGCCTTAAACAAAGAGGACTAAAAATCTCAAGCCTGTTCCTTCTTCCTCCCTGCTGTCTTGGTTTAAAAAGTTGAAAAGTCATGATTAAATTGGCTGAACTTGTTATTTAATATGTTTTATTTAGTTTGTAACTATGATTTTTTTAAATATTTATCATATTGCTAAAGAATGGTGACTGTTTTTATAGAAACTGGAGATGGAAGAGACCCAATAAGTTCACATTTAGTCCATCCCCCCTGCTGCCATTGCAGAATTGTTCTGCATGTACATTTTCCAGGACCACCTCCAAACTCATTTTGAAATGTTCTGCTTTCTTGGTGAGGGTCTCTACTCCTCATGTATGGATCTGGAAGCAGCTGGTGATGTCCATTCTCACATTTCCGTTACTGTTTTCCCTCTTTATCTTCTTTATCCACACATTTTCCTTACTCCTTTCCCACTTCATTGTCTTTATTCTTGTATTCCTTTGTCAGGCACAGGCATTTCTTATTTCGTTATCCTTAAAAGTTTCTTCTTCCTCCTTAGATTTTTTAAAAGGATCTGTGCAGTTGGGCAGCGTTACTCTGACAGATACAAGCAGCCTAAGCAATATCACTTGAGCAATTATTTGTTGAGCAACCCTGAAATATCCTGTCCTGGGGAGCACAAAAAACCAAAACAAAATCTCCAAGGTATTTGCTGAATATCAAAGCAGAAGCACACAGAGAACTTTGTCCCTCTATTAAACACAGCCAAGCACACTCTCCTTAAAATCTTACTCTGTAATAATTTTTCAGCAAGGAATTTTCTGTTAAAGATTTATTTATAACTATTGTAGTTCCTTTGTTTATTATTCGGCCCCTGCATTGGTTTGATCCATAGGTCACATTTGGCCTACTTATGGGCAGCTCAGTGAACTGGCTGTTTGCCTCCATGGCAGTCATCTTGTGCTTCAGGAGCTAGCCATGGATAAAATAACAGTTTCATGTCCACATTTTATGATTGCAAAAAAACCTTTCCAGATGTAAGCCAGTCAAAGTGGATGTTGTGGTATCTGAACCAGAAAGCTACCAGCTTCGAAAAGTAATCTAAGAGTTAGGACTTGCTTTCCTCATTATTTCAGCTCCTGAGTCTGTTAACAACTATTTAAAAATGAGGGTGGTGAACATTATCTCTGTTGGCTCTTAAATGAAAAGCAACAACTAGTGTGAAAAAACAGGCCACTAAGGACGAAGCTTTCCAGCATTGGCACAATAACTGAACTGAAGGCAAAATTTACTAGTGTCTGGCTGTCTGCTTTTTTTCGGTCAGGCTCCTCCTGTATTCTCTCATCTTTCCTCAGTCAGTTTTGTTTTGGTTGTGCTGGGCTTTTTTCCTTCTGGTATTAGTTCTCTTACTGTCCTCCCTTATTTTCACATCTGTATGTCTTCTCTGTATTTCCAAAGTTCGGTTCTGGTGAGCTACAGAAAAAGCTTGCACAAATTGGTCTGTCTGTTTTTTCTTCAGGCTGAAGCACAAAAGCAGTTACAACTGTTTGAGGCAATAGTGATTGTTAAGTCTGAAGGTCTGTGAATGTTATTCCCTTTGTGTTAGTCTGCAGTTAGTGTAAGTGAAGTGTTGGGATGGAAAACCCTCAAATCTGACCTCAAAGGAGGCTTCCAAACATCTCTTCAGCACAGACAACCCAGGAAAAGGTTATGCCATAGGATTAAAAACAAACACAGAAATCAGAAATATGTTGAAATTAGAAAACTGAAGTTACAGGAATTATTCCCATCCTATATTTAGAAGTGCTTTTGGTGTGCCTATATATCAGTATTAAAAAGTTTCAAGGTGGAAACTGAACTGTAAGTGTTCATTTAGTCCTGAGAAGACTCTTGATCTTCTCTCATGTTTCCTACAGCTCCTTAGCTGCCTTCCTTCCTGATCTGCTGCATTTCTATTGAGAGCATGTCACAGAAGTGCTGCCTTTAAACCAGATTTCTAGCCATATGTACATAAGCTTGCTTTTTTGGGTTCTTCTCCCAGCTCCTTTCTCTTGTAATTTCTATTCCACTATCAAGTTGCACATATGATCTGTCCCAAAATTATGGTATTCCTGGAGAATTTACACTTTGAACAATAAACAGGCTTCTAAGAACAGAAGAATTTTTATTAGCTGACACACCATATATAATTTTAAAATGTGATTTATTTAAAGAGCCAATTCTGTTTCATGCCATTTCAGGTGTGAGCAGATTTTGACAGGTTGACTGGGTGTGGGTTTTGTGTTTGTTTTTGGTCAGTTCAGGTATTATCTGCCTCAACAAACATTAACTGAGATGAATCTTAAGTTCAGCTGCTGTCGTGGTTAATTATTCATAATGATGAAAGTCAAAAGCTGTTTTTCCCTACAATCTTTGTAAGTGAAAGTTTTTACTCCAGTACAGACTGAATGCTAATGCACTGCTCCATATAAATCACAGGGATCTGCCTTCCTACAATTTAGGTGCTGTGTCCTGTTGTTATCTAATACCAATAGACAGATGAAGAACTGGTGGGGTGAGCAGTGACATAAGGCAGATCCTTTAGGATACTGTATAACACGTAACAGAAGGTGACTGAAAGTATAAGGCCCCACCAAAACATCAGAGCAGCCCCCTGGAGGTGCCTGTCTCTATGGAGTAAAGAGTCAGCATGCAGCCATTTTTGCTCCTAAACAAGATACTTCAGTCAGGACCATAAAATCTGGATGAAAAAAGTCTTAAACCCAGAGTGAACGTAGTTTTCCACATCTTTTTAGATTTGCACAAAATGCCATAAGTCTTTCCTCTGCGCTTTTACTCATTCACAACAATCTAACCATTTCAGATGATGTTGAGTGAGAAAAGAAATAACGAGAATTCACACACATTGACATTTGTGCATGTGTTCACTATGGCTGAGGCCTCAACTGCTATGGAAGCAGTTGGACATCTCAGTGGACATGTAGATGAACGTCAGGTTCACCCAAACAATGCTGCACAGAGAAGTGATAATTTTTAAACTGAGGACCTTCTGTCTCTGATTTGCACTGCTGTGGCAACAGATGGAATGTTGTATCAAGTACAAATGTTCTCGCTTTAAGACAGATGGCCTTAAAACTGGAGATGAGCAAGAAAAAGGACATAACAATGACTAAAGATTTGGGAAAAAAAAGCCTCAGTGAAAATTTGAAAGAGACAGATTTATTTAGTTTATGAAAAGGAAGATGAAGGTGTGAGTTTTTCACAGCCATTCAGTACCAGCACCGTAGTGGGGAAAGTGATAAGAGAGTTCAGTTTCAAAGCCAAGAACAGTTTTCTGGGAGTGAAAGGAACACCTGTTTGGTGTTCTCAGCTAGCCAGAAAGAGATGGATTAGTCTCAACTCTTCAAATATGGAGAGACACCCATTTGCCTGCGTTTACACCCAGACACCTAGCCTGACAAGAAACACTTATGGAAATCTGAATTTAAGCAAATTCAGAGTTGAAATCAGGTGAATTTGGTAATATTGCTGACAAATAGGTGTCAGAAAAATTACCAACAATTACTCATGCAAAGTACTTTCAATTTAAAACTGGTTTTTTTAATAGTCAGGGCATTAATACCAAATTCAACAGTCTCTGTTACAGAACTACATGTTCACAATGCTTTCCTGTCTTTATAACATCCCAGCCTCCGAATTTACACCTTCATTATGGTATGGTTTGATCATCAGTCTTAATGAAGGTCTCATTAACCACCTCTGCTTTCCTGTGAAATGGTCACATGTACTGTTCAGCCATTACTGAATAAATCTAGTCATTAAAGAAAGGAAATAATTAATCTCCTCTTGTCTTCTGTGTCACGGTTGCTAATGGGATGATATGATATCTAAAATGTAGATCAGAAAGTACATTCTGTTTCCTTTTAAAAGCATAAAAAGTAATTTCAAATGTTGCTATTGTATCGCACCTATATTTTGTCATGCACTTTCCCACCCTTATGAGGCCTTAGAATATGCCTCTTGGGTAGAGTAGTCCTCAGGCTTTTATTCACATTGAGAATTTTCTGGCTGGCTTTTAAATACTCACTTATTGGTCAACATTGACATCATGTTTGAAGAGCGAGGGAAGAAGATGTTTAGCTCTATGTCCTCCTACATTCTTTTTCTACATCAGTCTTAATAGTTTCCACAACAAGATGTCTCAATTAAGGAAGTATTTTGCTTCTTGGAAAGCTCTTTGCTCCAAAGACACACTTGGTTATGTGTGGTCTCTCCTTCGCATAAGGATTCAACTCACTTGAATTAATATCCACATTCAGTACTGCAGAGTTAAGTTTCAGATAGTTACAAGAATGAGTAACTCTGCAAACAAACAGTCTCTCTGTCCCACTGGGCATTGGTTTACTCCATAGGCTTTTAGTGCTGGGTATTTGTAAACCTTCCCACCCTGCCAGCTGTGACCTGGTGTCATTGTAACAAATTTCATACATTCTTGCTTATTTCATTATCTATCAGTGACTGGCCAGTTTAACTGCCTGATTCCACAGCCAAAGCCACTCCTTTGGCTGGTGGCTGACTCAATAACTAAGTCACTACTGAAATAAAACAAAAAGGCTTGACACCAATAGTTCTGGATTTTTATCAGAAATAAAACCTAACAAGATACTTAGATGAATATAATTTATCACCTGACTGTATCTGAAGCTATGGCTCCAAGAAAGTCCTCCAAGTAGAGCCACAAAGTTAGGAGATTCCTCTTTGCCTCCCTCAGCCCCAAACACTCATTTTCCTCCCTTTGTTGTGTTTGGTTGACTGTGGAGGTGGGCAGGAAACTGGAGAATCAGTCTGATTGAAGAATCAAAATTAAAAATACATTTGTGTTTAAACTGATCCTATCCCCTGTACAGACACCCAAACTGGTATCATCACAACTAAGAAGCCTAGATGGGAACAGAAAGGAGACCTGCCTCAATCAGGAGAAATAGCTATAAAAAGTGGCCTGAAAGAATGCCTCTATTTCTTGAAGGTTCCTGCAACCATTCCAAGAAATAACAAAGGAAACATTAGTCAGTCCAAGGAAGATTCTTCCAAATGGCTAACCCTTGCTTAGCAGTTCTTAAAATGTTTTTGTGAGCCAAAGTCACTACTGAGTTTGAAAGGCTCATACCCTTAGTATAATCAAGTTTCAATGAGACATTAATTCAAGTTCTTTTCTTCTTAATGCTCACCTCAGATTTCTAGGAATTTGGGAAAAGATTGCTATAAATATAATCTAATTACTCAATTCATTATGCATTTTCAAGTCTAAAACTACAGGAAGCACTTTAAACATAACTTAATTTTTATAACAAAAGTTCAGCAATCAGTATAATATTTATGCTTCCCGGAATAAATATCTTC
Source organism: Myrmophylax atrothorax (assembly GCA_026770055.1). Lineage (NCBI taxonomy): Eukaryota > Metazoa > Chordata > Aves > Passeriformes > Thamnophilidae > Myrmophylax > Myrmophylax atrothorax. Next base: position 92,632,794 of record JAOXXN010000001.1, read on the forward strand.
ATAGTTTTCCAATCTGGCATGACTGAATGATAGCACTCAGAGATTATATCTCACAGAGTATTCCAGAGTCTTAACACTAGTATTCTACCTTTTTCTTTATGTTGATTATTGCATAGTCTCCCATCAGTAGTTGTCACATTTCTTGCTTTCACCATTTTCCTTCTCTTTTAGTCTTTACATTTGCTTTGAGTTGTTTGCTTTTCTAGCAGCACTTTCCACACCCAGAAATATTGTAATTATTAATTTTTTACCTTTCTCAGAATCCAATTTATTTTGCTTAGAGTTTGAAATAAAGTCATCATCCATCATCTTGTAAGACAGAAGGCAATATTTGGCATTGTAGCTTGCTGTTTTTCAGACTTATTTTTCTGCTGCTAGTTTGTTTTGGGTGATAGCAAAAATCTTGTAATTTGCACTTGGTTTTTTTGTTCTTTTTATTTTCATGGTTGCTGATTTTACTTTTTTATTCTTTGTTTTTAGAAGTACTTATGTAGCACAAGAGGACTTACACTGTTTACAACTGCTTGCAGTTCTTTACCTTTCATCTTCTTGTTGAATAAGTAGACTAGGAGACACCATATGAAGGTCAAAAGCCTGACATGTCCACATCTTGAATGCTATCCTCAGCGCTGGTCTTTCCCACTGAAAACAGGATACACTGGAGCTAAGGAGGCACAAAAGAGAAAGGATAACCAGTGAACTGGAATAGCTTATGTACAGGCAGAAACTAAATATGCTGTTCAGCTTGGAAATGAGGCAGTTGGGGTATGTTATGGTAGAGGTCTGAAAAATCAAGAATGACTTAGGAAAAGAAAAAAAAAGTTTGTCATTTCAGTGCCTCACCTGGGACTGTTTTGTCTTTCAGGGAGGACTTGAACTGGTGGATTTCTAGAACCACATTTGGACTGTTCTTTTACTCCTTCCCTCAGCGTTTGTCACTGGTGTATAGGGGCAGTATACTGCCTTCTTAAGGGGACCTTTAGTACAGCTGAGGGTGGCTGCTCTTACCTGCTTCAGCAGAGAGGGAGAGTTGGAGAAGAGACTTGAATGAGGCTACAAGATCATGTCATGAGTGAGACAGTGCTGAGTGATGTTACTGCTAGTTGACTGCTTGATGGAAAAAGCAGATATGAGGAGAGCAGGGAAAGAATAAACCTTTTCCTCTCCTAGTCCTGTAATTTCAAGTGGCTTAGTTCACAATCTTTTGTGTGAGGCTGCTGTCTTGTCTCCTATCTTTCTCGTATTTACATTCTCTTTGTAACCCTTTGGCTTGGGCAAATGGTGTCTTTCTAAACAAAATCTTCCAACAATGTCACCATATAGGTAAGGTGTTTGTGGCCATATCTATTTCTATTCCTACCCCTTTCACAGACTCACAACACTCCCTAAATCAAATATTAGAGGCAACACCTGCCCTGAAATAAGCCTTACACATTCCATACCGTTTCCTTTGTCACCAGAAGCCCTATAAAAATACAATTTCTCTACAGGCTGCTGTTGCCCTCTTCTAGCCATCACATCGCTTATTCCAGGCCAGCTACTTCAATGTTGCCAATGGTTTCCCCTTGTTGTGCACCCAATGTATAAACAAAGGTCTTTTTGCACAAAACAAAGTCGACTTATCATCTTTGATCAGATTGTTTGGATCAGGTTCAGCTGACAACTACAGAGTTGTTTTTCCACCCCTATACATTTTCAACATGCTGCAAATCCCTTATGCTTGTGGGATTTCAGTTTGTTTGCTTGGGTTTCTACAGAGGTTAAGTTCTCCAAAGAGCAGCGTGGAAAAGAGAGGAATGCAGCGAATTTCCCAGATCCTGAGGAGCAAAGAATGTGTGCTGCTGGCAGAATATGACTGCTAAGAAACATCTTGGATGCCATCAAGCTAAAAGCATAAGGGCTGTGGAGTCAAAGAGTGCATGCACTAAAAAAAAGGTGAAGCAAAGCTGCCAGGCCTTTGAGCATATGGTGCACACATGAAATAGGTCTTCAAGATCAAAGGTTAAAAGTTATTTTTTAACTCATGTCAACAGTTCTTTGTGCTATCACAGTGCCTTTCCCTTTGTCTAGGGATGCTAAAGCGTTTTTGTGACTCTAGGGACCATTACCTTATCTAACAATCAGAGACACTACTAATGTGCAGAGTTGAGGTGCAAAGTCAAGTCAGACAATCAGAAAAGCAAGGGCTGGCAAAAGAGGACACTGTGCCTTTCTCTGTGGACCTTGTTTTTATAACACCAAGAATTTAAATTTTAAAAGGGCCAAATAATTTTCAGCAATGTGGTTATGAACAGGTTAATCCTTCCTATAGCCAAAGACTAGCCAAAGGTGTACTGTGATTTACCAAAGGGGAGACTGATGCCTACCCAGGCAAGGAAATATTATGCCTGTTTTAAAGATCAGATACTCAACCCTCTGCCCTGAGTTCTAATAAATGAACAATGTTTGCAAAACTTTTTATGTGTGCCTACCTCTACTCTGCCCACCTTAGTAAGAGTGCAGGTACTGATCACACACAGTTAGACAAAGCAGCTGCACTGCTGGTGAAGTCTCAGCCTTACTGCAGGCCCTGAGCCCTGAGTGCCAAGTCTCCACCTGGGACACTGCACACTGTGGTACTGGTGCTGTCAGTATCAAAGAAGTTATTTCCTGGATACAGAGCTTGACAACAGCAATGCTAGGCATGTTTTGTTCATGTTTTTCTCCATGTTTGTACAAAACATTAGTGCTCCAAGTTTAAATTCGATTTATGCTTTTAAGTGCTTACATATCTCTTCACTTACCCTCATCAACCAGGAATGAAACTAGAAATAGCACAGTACTGAACAGATAGATCAGATTGTTCTTGCACTATTCTTCAAACCCTGGAATTGAAATATGAAGTGGTTAATTCTTTGATCTAGAGAGTCTGAATAACACCTAGAGTGCCAAAGTGGTCTACAGGAAAGGGCATAATGGAATGTAATCATGTTGCCAAATGTCTGTGATTTTAAATGAACCACGCTGAACACAAGCAGATGTTCAGAAAATAGGCAAAGTTATTGGCAAAGTCCCTAGAAGGAACCACTTTAGAAGGGTGTCTGATTTGCAGTATCTTGATAGGCATCAATGGTGTGAAAAAAAGTAGAGAAAGGTTGCAGAGAAGTTTGAAGCAGTTTTTGATTCTGCAAATGTCTGATTTAGAAGTATCTCTTCTTCCTGAAGTGTCACAAAGACCCTAAAACTGTGAATGGAAGTTCACAGTGGGAAACAATCTGTGGGAAAAGAAAATAGGGGAGATTTGAAATATTATTAAACTAATTTTGAAAATCACTTTTTCCATTTGATCTTCTGAAAAATATAAACCTTTTAAAACATAATTGTTGGAAACCAGAAGATATTCCAGTTGAAAAAGAAGACTTAATTTGAAAGCATTAAATTCAGATATCATAGCCATATAATTTTTTCCTCCAAACTATTACTGAGTCTGTTGATGAAAAGCTGCACTTTCTCACTAGCAGGGCTGGTTTCAAAGAATTATTTTTTTCCTAATTAACAATGGTACTTCATAAAATCCATAACCAGTTTAAAGAAGCACAGTGTTTAAAAGCTGTGCAAAACTTCTCACATGGGGGCCTGGGAGCACATGCTGCTTGTCAGTATCAAATGCATTATCACCTGGTGGTAACTACCTTTTTAACAACAGCTGCCAAAAGGCACAGGTCAGCAAGACCAGCACAGGGAAAAAAGGTGCTGATACAAGTAGCCAGAGTTGGAGGCCTGACCATGTAAGATAAGGAGATGATAACTTGAAGGCTTTTCTTTTTCTTCTTTTTTTTTTCAGAAGGGCTGAAATTACTGGAGGCAACAATTAGTCACATGGATATGCACACAAGAAAGTGTGTTCTTTATGGCTGCAAACAAAACAGGAAATTACCTTCAAGGCAGTGTGTCTGTTACTATATTATCCCCAACATGGTGAAGCTCAAAAATTCCTGATCAGGTTGGGAAGCTGATCCCTACTGACAGCTTCCTGGCATTTCCTACTAGCTACATCTGCACTGTACTGCTGATGAGATGCATTCCCTTAGGTGTCTGGGAAGTGAGCAACTACAAAAAGATTACTACGGAAAATCTATTAACACTGCTGTGTACTGACTGCACATGTACAACAGTTTAGGATCCAGGAACCATGGAAATGCCAATGGCTGGTTTAAGAAATGCTGTTATTAATATAAGATTAAGTTTATTCCCTTGGATGAGTGACAATTGGGGTATTTGCTCTAGATAGTGAAAAAGCATATTCTGCCAAGAATATAGGGCAATTAAACCAATAAACCAATACTTCCTTAAGTCCACATTTGTCAAATGGCTACCTTCAAGCCTCTGACTTGACTTGTTTCCTTCACTGTGCTCGTCTTCCTTTTGAAGATCAGTCTGCTCAGATTCTAAACATATTTGTTATCCAATTGCCATTCAGAAACATCTACATCCTTTTTTAACTGGGTTCAAGCAAAGCCCACAATGTGGATTTCCTGCTGGAAAAGTGGTCTGCAGTGACTGAGATCAGTTGTCAAGCAGTTGGCTCATCAAGGAAGAGTGGCCTAGTGGATCAGATCATCGAGTGACTTTCAGGAGATCACATTCCATACCTTGCTCTTTCAAAGCCTTCCTGTATGATGACTTCAGCCAAATTGCTTAATTCTGTGCTTTAGTTCTCCCATGGCTGTTGCAGCGTGACAGAACTTGCCCCTTGGGAAATGCTTGTGTATTACAATATATAGGTATATAGATATCTACATATATCTAGATAACTCCAATGCCAATTTCTGTATCTGCCCTGACATAAACTTCAGTGCTACAAAGATACCAGGACCTTCACAGATGCCTTCTCTCAAAGTTATTTTTTCTCAGTTTCAAAGTTACTGTTTTCTCAGCTCTCCTTTGGAACCATTTAGATCCATTGTTTCAGTTCTAGGCTTTTCCTATTGCTGAAATGTTTCATTTATACCAGATTAGAAATCATGTTCTACCTCATGGAAACAGTAATTTTATTTTTTCCTATCTACTTTCTAATGCAGGAAATAAGATGCTTGGAATTTTCAACTAGTCTTTCTAATTTCATTTGGACCATTTCTCCATAGGCAGTGTTAAACAATTGCTGTGGTCCACAGGTATTTTAATAGTGAGCTGGTCCTACGTAGGATGAATGCAACACATGCAGATTTAGGGAGGCCTTCACATGGCTCCCTCACTGAGGGTAACAATCTCTCAGGTGCTTTTCCTTATGTCTGAGACTCTGTTGCAGTTCATTCTTTGGATGTGTTACTGTAGCAGAGGTCCACAACACCAACGACTTGGTTTTTACTCTCATCAAGGACATTGTAGAGGATCCTGTATTTTTTTTCTCTGGCTTAAAGATGGCAGATTTCTCCTTCAGTAACAGGCAGTTTTGTTAATCACTGGGAAAAGACCACTGGGCAAATATGTCAAAACAATCTGCTTTCTCTACTATGTGTAAAATCTAGCTCACTTCTTTCTGAAAATGCATATCTGCCAGCTGTGTTGGACCACTTGCTTAATGTAAAAGCAGTGCTTCTTCCCACTGAATGCTGAGTAGTGGTATTGCCATAATACACAAAAGACTGTCTGGGTTTTTTTCTGGTTTTGTCTCACCAAGTTACTGTGAAGGTCCTAATGCACCAAGATCTAGTTTTACCTAACTAATGCTCAGAAGCCTGAGGTGATCTGCTGTCTTCCTCTTTTTGCATGTACAGCATTTTGGTTATACTTACATCACCTGGAAAAGCTAGGAAGATCCATTGCAGTTGCCTGCCATCCAACATGCTGTATTTGCTAATATACTTATTAGAAGTTATTTAAGGAGTGCACTTGAATCAGGAAATACACTCTGCATGCTTTTCCTGCATGTATTTCTGAAACTTCTTGTGGAGGGTGACTGAGTGCATCCCTTAAGGAAAGCTGTTTGGAGCTCTACCTTAAAGAGAAGAGACCTACCTGCAGTGTGTGTGGCTTGTGACCAATGAGAGGCTGTGGTGTATGCAAGGTGAATTGGTTAACCAATAATGTCATGGCATATTAGATGGGAGAGTGCATAAAAGGTGGGGATGTTACTGCGTGAGAGAGAGATCTGAGAGAGATCTGAGAGAGATCTGAGATCTACAAGAGATCTATTAGGAACTGGAGATGATGTAATAGAAACTTCTAGAACCATCTACTTCTACTATGAGCTATGAGAACTGTCTGTTATCTATCTTGAATAAATTCTCTAAGTATAAGCCTTCTGATCAAGCCTTCTGATGTCTGCTGTGCCTGAGCTCTTCTGACGGTCAGTCCACAGCACCCCAGCTCGGGACTAAGAGGTGACCCCAATACTCAATATATAGCAAAAATATTGAGAAATATTTCTCTAATTGCATACATTCAATTACTTATTTTGTCTCCTGACATTTCACTGATTCTTCTGCTTATGGTATCATTTGAAGAGTTTTGGATTTTTTCGAGAAAGAATGTAGCTACATGTAGCCATAGCCTGAGGCAAATTTAGCACTGCAGAAGTATATGAACATTTTTGCCCTTTTCAGTATGTTTCACAAGATGAGATGCTCCTGGGGCAATGTAAGGCAGATTTGTACCTTTCTTCTGTTTTATTTTTCTCCTCTTAAGTTTCTGCCACTTCTTTGCAACACCTAGATATTTCAATAGTTTAAATCCTTCCTTTCAATCATTTAAGATGCTGATTTGTTTTCTCTGGGTGATTTCTTTAGTCACTGTTTCTATCTTCTGAAAGTTTTCTTTACTTATTTCTTAGTTTATTTATTTACTACATGAAATGTTGGAATTTTAGAAATATTGGAAAGCTGTTACTGAAGTCCATGGACTGTATTAACTGTGCCCCAAACAGACTCAGTGAATTGCTTCTCTAGTAAGAACTGATACAGAAGTCTTGCAGGCTGACAGCAGAAGCTGCTTGTCCAGTGGTATCCACTGTCAGCAGCAGATGGGGGGAAGGAAGGAAAAACATTCCTATTTTAAGTATTTCTTAGCTGGGGCATCAGAGTAAAGCGTATAGTGTTTCTCAAAATAGATTAAATTGTCTATATTCATCACAGTACATTCAGCCCATGACACGTTAAACATCACTGTTAATTTCATGTTTGTTTGTTTGTTTGTTTGTTTTTCCTAAGAGATAGTATCATCTAGTCCAATCCCTTATTCCTTGTTGCTGTTGAAAATTTCATCTGTCTCTTTCTTTGAAATTTATTTCCATGTTTTCTTTTATTATTACTTTTTTATATTCTTGTAGATTTACATCACCTCTTCCTAGGCAGGATCACCCTGCTTAACTTCAGATAAAGTACCAGAAATGAAGATAGCAGCAGCATTAATCATGACTAGTGAAAAAATTGAAGAAATTAAAGAAATGTTATTTATTGTAGGACATTAAAATTTTTAATAATGTGTATTAACAAGAGTGTATCAAGTCAGAACACCTTCAGTCTCCAGTGAGGGTTTACTTTTCCTCTAGTATCAGTAATTCCCCAAATGGTATCCAGAAAGTAAAATATCATGACTGAACAAAGCAGAATTAAAATAAAATAGTGCACTCTCACTGCATAATGCCATCTTCAACACTCCAATTTTCTTATCTCACATTATAGGTCTCTTGAGTTCATTACTTTGTCTCTGATAACAGATGGTGTTTTCACAGAGTCATTTCCATAAGGATTACGCAAGACAACAGAAATAATATCATGAAGGTAAAGTGACTAATCTTGCAGTTCCAATAAAATTATGTAAAATTTCAGCTCTCAAATTAAAGGCATCAAAACCACTTATTCAGCACTCAATTTGCTAAAATATGTATAGGCTGAAGAGTCACTGAAAAACTGGTAAAGGTGATTAAACAGACAATTACCAAA
>JAOXXN010000001.1:92666628-92679922 GCA_026770055.1 Myrmophylax atrothorax
TAAAGAAAAAAGGCTAAACAACTGGATTGAAAATGTTATTACAATACTAGAGAATGCCTTGTTTCTTTCCTCTCACAGAGGCAGCAAAATATTCTAGTATGGATCTTGACAACAGAAAGGTTCATTCTTTCCTGTGTCCTCAGTACCTTTCCTCCACCCTGTGAAGAAAGCCCAGATCACAGAAAATCAGCCCTTTCCTCTCACAAATAGATTTGTTCTACTTATAGCAAACACTCTCTGTCCAAAAGAAGCTTCCTCTTTTTAAGTTGAAATTCCCCTTTCAAAGCACATTTAATTCTTTCACAAGTGTCAGTGTTATTGACAGTGTCCCTGAGCTGCTGTGTTGCCCCAGTGTTCAAGAAAACCTTTGCTTGCATTTTGCCTGAAGGAAATAACCCTTTTTGAATAAGACTAAGTTTTCATGGCTGGCAAATTCCATTCACTTTTGTTTGCTTAAATAGGTCTTATAATAATAGAATATGAAATAGATTTTTGGCAAAGACAAGTTACTACTATGAGATTGAACAAAACTGTCTGTCCTTCCCAAATACTCTGTTTCTGAAAGTCACCAAGTTAATTTAAGAACTGATGACACAATAAAAATACATCTGAATTCATTGTTATGTAAGAACAGTGATATCAGGACTGATTCCATAATATTTATGGGAAATTGTGGAAATTTAAGGCCATATCTATGCTACAGCTGCCCTTCTTGCTATGTTCTCAATGACTTTTCTATATGACTTCCTAAAGAAGTTATGCTTATGTGTTTGACAATTTGATAACTTCATTTTCGTGTACTGCCAATTTATTGACATGAATTTGATTTCTCCTGTAACCTCATTTTTGATTCTGCTAGCTTAGTAAAACTTGCAATTTTATAATTTGTTAAGATTTGTTTCAAGTTGGCTTTTGAGCGTGCTGTGAGACTTGTAGAAGCCCAGTTTAATGACTGCAGCTTGTCAGCTGTAGATCAAACAATATTCACACCTGACTCTTTTTTTCTGTCTGCATCACAGTTTACATATGGCTTTCAAAACCGGAGTGTCTGGGGAGGAAAAAAATCCATCCCATATCTACTGCCTATTAAACATCTTGTACCTATTGCCTATTATTAGAAATGAATTCCGAATCAGTTTCTATACACACATTTTTCTTTGCCCAGGACAAACTACTCAACAGCTCTGATTAAAAATAGAGAAGTAGGCTGTTAAGAGTGAAGAAGGGGAATTTTTTTCTCCAGTCTGTAGCAATCAGAGAACTATAATTTACTTTTAACAGTTTCCTGTGAACGCAGCCAAAAGAATAATTTCTTCAACTAGATTGATTAAAGACTAATTGGATCTAATTTAAGTGTTTCCCAAACATGCTCAGCAAAAATCTAAAACCTAGGATCATTTACAGGCTTTGTTTTTTTTTACTTATTTGCAACTTAGGCTTGCAGTTAACAAGAAAAGCAGGAGAGGTGCATAGGATTTTCAGAGATGATGGAGTATCCTCCTCCCACTCTAAGATATCACCAAAAGTAATGATGGATGAGGCCTAAACATTGCACTGAAAGTAATCAAATTGGAAATGCTAAATATTCTTTGTCTTTCTGCCTACAGTCTTGCCATTTTTACTGAATGTCATACAAATTTATTGAGTTCAATTTTCATCTGAGTCAAATCACCAACCAGCCAGGTTGGTTGCAGTTGCTTTAGAAAGTAGTGCTCTTCATATGAGCCTGGGTAACTTTTGAAGGGATGGGATTTGGTTCCTAGTTCATAGTGAAAGTTTTGCTATGCATTTATAGGTTAGCTTTACCTACACTGATAATAATAGGTATTTCATGCTGATAGCTCTGTTTGCAATGCACTGCCTCTGATTATCTATTAAAAACTTATTGGGTGGCATCTGAAATAGGAACCCAGTGTGTCTAACTCAGAAGAGAATCTAAAAAGTTTGGAGCAAGACAGGGACAGTGAGTAGACAAAGAAAGAGAAACTACATCAGGTTTTAATTGAAATATATAAAAACTACATGAGAAGACCAGAGAGGCAGGAATTTTGTAGAATAGAAATAGGAGTTAGCAGCAGGTAAGAAGGTTTTTAAGATGAGGTTAGTGGGAATACTCTCTAATAGTGTTGGGGGGAAACATACTTAATGGTACATCATGAGGAGAAGGTAAGCAATTATTCAGAGAAACAGACTGAACTTGAAAGCACATGCTTAAGAGTGAGTTGTCATCAGAAGTTTGGCCACTTTCTAGAAGACAAACCTTGTCACTGAAATTGAAGAAACATGAAGATACAAAATAAGGATTGAAAATAGATCTCCAGGTATATATAGAAAGAGAAAAAGTGTTCTTTGTTGAATCAGGTCGCAACAAATATTGTGTGTATTTCTAATACAGCATAACCCTAAAAGCTGAGATGTTCCCTTGCAGCCTGTGAAGGATCTCCTCTGGAGATATGTAGCAGCAAGGACAAGATGTTATGGTCTGCACAGAGCATCCCTGAAATACACAACTGTTCAGCAGGGCTGCAGGTTAAAAAGACTTGCCAGTCTGGAGCTGTTTGTGTTACTGTGAGGCACTTACATTATGAGAAGATGATGTGCAAGAGATCGACTGAAGCACATGGGGACATATGGGGACATGTGCCTGCCACCCCCTGCAGGCAGGCCAAAACTGGGGTGATGGCATATGTGGCAAAGAGAACAACTCAGTTTACAGTGAGGGAACCCCTTTAGCCATATGTGGGATTTCAGTTTTCTGTCAGGCATAAGGGATGGCAAAACATTCTTCATTATCCCGAGTATTAAATGCTGATGCAGAAATGATGTTTGACTGATTAAAAAGCAAGATGAGCTCCAGAAAAAGGTGTGTTACAGCAAACAACAGGGAAGGTATTGTTAGGAGGTATTGTGAAACCCTGGAAATATAATTATGAAATTGTTTTGGCATGGGCCTCTTAGAGTCTCTGGGTACCAACAAGGCTAAAACCTTTGCTAAGTGGCCTGCCTGAGTGTACAAAGCACAAAAAAAATGGAGAAACCAAACTACCTTGTTTCTACTGCCACAGTCACAGCTCACTCTGAAAAATGAAAACAACCCTGCCATGGGGTATTCCCCAAATGGGTTGTACAAGACAAATTTTAAAATCTAATGAAGGTGGTGATAGTGGTTTTTTGCCATAAATTGATGAGACAAGTTTTGTAGACAGAGGAATATCTTTTATTAGATCCAAATATTGGTGGAAAAAACAGGAAGAGCTTGAAAAAGCTTGAAAAATGCCTGACAGCCTTTCTGTTTTCCTGTTGTATGAGTTGCTGCAATAGAAAACATGATCTCCCTACAAATCTTGCTTTACTTAGACTGTCCTGGTTACAGCAAGACTGCTATTATAATTAAGGCTTTGAATGCCCACATCCAGAAAACAAGAGATGCTAAATGTAGAGTTTGCATGGGGAGAATGCAATGCTTCCGAATGGAAATGTTGACAATTAGCACACTGATTAGGGAGCCACCTACATAATTCTATGGCAGAAGCCTGCAAAAATTTGTTTTCAGTCTGACCACTTTCTAGGATGTGGCTTTCATGTTCTGTGCTAATAGGTATCTGATTTCCCTCAGGATTCTCAGCCTAAAAGCTTTTCCTGCTAATAGGCACCTTCATCATTTCCTTTAAAAAGAAGAATGCATCACTCTGTCAGAAGGACACAAGCAAATCCCCTTTCTGTTCTTTAGGAGGCTCAGATTCATGGTCCTCATGAGGAATGTCTGACTTGCTTTTGCACACTTCAGGATTACTCTGTGCACCAGGCTAAAGGCTGTCCTGTAGCAGGACCAAATCACTTCTGAACCAATTCTGCTTTGCACAGAAGAATGATGAAGTCTCTAGGCCAGAGAAGGAGCAGAATGACCTCCATTTACTAGTGCTTCATGTGGGATATGGGACGTCTGGATTCTTACTGCTTCTCCCAAGACTGTATGAAGAGTTTTGTGTTAAATATTATTATGACAAATGCACTGGTGGTGGCTTGGGGCTGAGAAGAGACCAGGAGTGACCTCTTCTGTGAGACTGCTTGCATCATTCAAATGAAACAGTATTTCCCCTTTCTAATTTGCAGGTTCAGTAGTGGTTGAGAATTACCATCTCCCAGGGAATAGCTGCTACAGTGCTATTCCATAACTGGAGAGACAGAAGCACACAAACAGCTGACAGGCAGGTCTGGGAACTGGCCTGCACCCTCCTCACCTCAGAATGAGGGCTCTAACCACTAAGCACCTGCCAAAGTAGTCCCAATCTAGTAGGCAGGGACACATCATCCTTCTAACAATATTTCCAAAGGAATAAGCACCTGCAACTGAATTCTGTGAAGAGACTGATTTAATAAATATGTTCTGACACAACCAACTACGTCAAGTCCATCAAAAAAGGCAAAGAGATGAAAGGCTGGGACTTGGCTGAGGCTGGCTCTTGGTAGGGCCTGAGTTAGCAAACCTTCTCTAAATATCTCAGGTTTTGTCACCTGGAAACCTGAAACCTTGGAAGCCTATAGAATTTGCCATCCTAGATGCTGAAAAACTGGTGGATTTGTCCTAACTGGATAGATTCTTTTTCTCTCCTTTTGTGGCCAGAGGCAGGTCCTGAATTGCTTTTTGTTGTATCTTCAGTGATACTGGTGATTACCAATGTCTGCTGAAAATTACTTCCCACATCTTCTTAGCTCATATCATGGCAAAAACTTCTGGAGATCAAAGGAAATATCATAGAAGGTTCCACTCCATGGCCAGCAGTGTCTGGGAAAACAGTCTACCCCTCAGGAAAGACAGAATTAAAATTCTGCTGGTCCCAGGGGCCCATTTTGGCAAGTCCTAACAGTCGTCCAAGATTGAGAACCCTCAGTCACACCCTGCTTAATTTGGATTCAAAGATTCAAAGAGAAGTAGTTGCTATTATGGGGCAGGGGAACTACTTTTAAATTTCAGCCCTTAAGAGTATTTAATTTGCTGTGTCTTACAGGATGTTCTAGTTAAACTGGGAGTAAAGTTTATTTAGTAAAAAATGCCTGCACTTTGAGACATGAAGATTAAAGTACCCAGTGCATTTGGAAAGGATTTCATTCTCATGGCATCTGGTTTAGCAACTTATTTAAACAAAATGTGATTCTTTGATGTGGAAGTGATGGTAACATGCAAGGGAATAAAATACAGAAAATTTAAATACAGGGAATGAGTTTACAAACACTTAGCTGGGTATATATGCCGATGTACTGAAGTGCTCTTGTCCATGCATCCTATAGACTTATCCACTATTTTTCTTTGTTATGCCAACTGGAAGAATTATGACATTTTAGACCAGAGCAGAGAGGACATCCTTTTCAATTCAAGTCCTCTCAGAGCATAAGAGAATCCGGCAGTCCTCCTAATAAAAAAAAACAAAAAAAAACCCTGGCTGAAAGTAGCCTTTTCTGCAGTACAAGTCCACTGAGTGGAAATATTACCAAAAGTGAACTGTCAGATTTTACTCTTAAATGTTTTTGAGCGTTTTTTTATATGTACCTTAAAAAAGATTAAAGTAATTGTGAAATATGGAGATAATCACCTAAGTTGACAACTTACAAACACGTTTTTGGGGTTTTTTAATAAATATTGAGAACAAGTAGCTTGTCTTTGAAGTCATCATTTGGAGGCAGCACGGAAATAATAAACCACTTTGGACAAAGCCTGGGTATTTAAACCTCTCTATACATACTCTCCTCTCAAATGCTCTACTAAAGATGTTTTTCTTTACTTAACTGAATTTCTTATTATTGTACCTACAAAAAGTTCTTTTGCCAGGGGTGACCTCCCTTCATCTAGGGTGAATAAAATTATTTTATTTTCCTGACACTTTGCTCCTAATAGGATCAAGAATGATTGAAAAAATTGTTGAGAGAGTACAAAATATTGACAGGTGCACTGGGCGTATCAATAGTCAGAGAAAATATTGGTGAATTAGGTCATCAATGAAACTAAACAGCCAGAGGAAGTGAGAGAAACTGACAGCATCATCAACTCATCTCTTATCCTATGTGGGATTTAATAAAAGAGCTGGGTAGTAATCTCCTTATCCTGAAAGCTTCCTATGTTGAGACCCTTTTATCATTGCTTTAAAAGAGGTTGACAACATGCAAAGTGCTAGCAAGAGAGTTCCATTTTCAGTGTTTGACATGGGGCTAAATTGAAGGTAATCCCCTGAAGTTAAAGGGGTCAGAAAAAGAAGATGAAATAACATATTTCAGAGATACAAGAGGTGACATCCTTCAGTACATTTGGGGAGTTGCAGAGAAGAAGGATCTCTTTCATGAGGGTAAGTAGCACAGGTAGTTTCCTCTTGGACCACCAAGATGCAGACTCCTGCTGTCCTGAGGCTAGTGCAAAGCAGATGACAGCCAAGACTCTGCAAACTAGCCTATAGATAGCTTCCCTGCTGGTGAGTAATATTTGTAACCTTTAGAAACTGTGATTAAGTGTGCATGCATGGTAGCTTGTACACATCCAAATATGTAGGAATTGCTATCTTAAATCATATTGCATTGTGAGGGTTGGAAACTGTGTGTAGTGTATTAGCTTGCCAAAAAGAAAAAGAGAGGGTTTTAAGCCATTTTGAATGAAACAAGAGCAATTAGGTTGAATAATGGAAAATTGCATAAGTCCCTCAACGAAGAGCAATTTTGATAGTTGAGCAGCTGCCTCGAAGAGACTGAAAGAAGGTTGTGTTTGTTATATTACCATTATCACACATTTCAAGTCTCAGACAGGTAATTTCACAACCTGAATCCCATTTGTGTTCATGTAAAGTGCAGTTGTTTACTTCATATTCTATCTTAAAAGTATAGTGATTCACTTTATTGCAGTTGTAATTTAATTTGAGCATTATCTAGCTTGATTTCAGTTGGCTTAGTGGACAATGCAGTTTTATTAGATCTGAATGAATTTGAAGCTTCTTTGTTTATTACTAGGTAATCATTCCTGTAAAAGGCTTTTGGGCACAGGGTTTTTCCCTTTCAGAAATGTAGTAAGGTTATAAAAGCTATAGTCATTGTGCTGGTAAATATTTGTCTCTATCTCTTGATGTGTACCTGTGTTCTTTGTAGTACATTATACACTTACACATCTGTGTAAGACACTTGCTTACCTTAGTTTTTACATCAGATGCCTACAAGTAACAGTGTGTCACTGAGTATTATATCAACAGGGCATGAACCTGGAAAAAAAAAAGCTAGCTATTTCTAGTTATATACAACTTCAGAATATTTAATGGACTGTTTGTGTAGTTATGGTCTCCAAAAGGTCTATTTGGTCCACACTGCAGTTCCCACTGTATTTTGACATCCTTCATCCTTAGGCTCTACTTTTTGAACAACTGTAACTTCTAGAACTCGACGTATTTCACCTTGAATTTGCATTACACATAACAGCCAATGGATCTTGAAATATTCTTCAAGGTTTTTTAATGTGCTTCTGTTATCACAGTTCTGGCAAACACAAGTGGAAAGCTGTGGAGTTTATTAGCAATGCTCTGAAATATTTAGTCCGTCAGAATATGCCAAAAATTGGTTATATAATCAACAAACGTTTTTTATACATTCTAGATTTACATTTTTATTGCAAAGACAAGCTCTTCAAAACTCAGAAATCCATGCATACATTATAACGCTCCACCTGCCTTGCCCAGTGCATTCATTTATGTGGGCCTGAAGGAAGCAATGTACCAAACTAGTATTGTGCAAGAATGGTATAGTCAAAACCTCATTAATTGAGACAGATGTATCTGCTCATGTGTAGTGCCATTCAAACACCTCCTTCAATGAATTATTTTTGTTATGTACTATTTATATCCTACAAAAATTCATGAGCAGCATTGGAGTACCTCTGGCATTCTATCACTTGAAATAAGACATGTTGTCAAAGACTTTGTTTTTATGAAGCATAAAGACTGGGTTCCAGTTTGGTAAGGAAAAGACCTGAATAAATGGAACAGCCTTAGTAAAAAGACATTTTAATTTCACTGACATTTTCAATTACATTGACCTGCTCAGATGTTAATGATGTGAATGTTAACACCTCTGGTTATGATGTGATTAAGACAGACAGAGAGGGAAAAAAGAGTTTCAAAGGTAGGACTGTGCAGGGAAGATACAATTACCGTCTTTTAGGTCTGTAGCCCATAGAACCATGAATTATTTAGGTTGAAAGGGACCTCTGCAGGGTCATCTAGGGGAACCTCCCTGCTCAAAGCAGGTCTAATTAGATCAGGTTACTCAGGGCCATGTCTAGTTGAGTCTTGAACACATCTTGGGAAGGAGACCTCTCTGGGCAATTTTTTCCAGCATGTGACCACTCTCAAGGTAAAAAAGACAAACCAAACCAAACAAAAAAAATATGATCTATAATTGAAATTTCTCATGTCTTAACTTGTGTGCCTTTTGCCTCTCTCTTGCACCTGCAAGAAGAGATAAATCACAAATGAAAATTCCTGAATGCCTATAGACTAGAATGCCAACTAATGATGGAAAATACAGCAAAGGTAGCAGAGTGGAAGGAGAGAATAAGAGGAATGTGAAAAGGGCCAACCCCTTAGAAGGGTTAGACAACTTGCAATTACACCTAATCAAGTTTCTACAATGGTCAGAATTCAAATTTGCAGTGTTATGGGGGAATTAAAAACTGGAAGATTTGCAGTTACCAATTAAACATCAATAGAGTTTCATTTTTTGTTCTAAGACTTTCAGACTCTCTGGACAGAAGGGACCTCCCTGTTCACCTAGGCTGACCCTCCCTACGCAGAGTCTGGATAATATTTTTTCAGAACTAGATCAAAGAATGTCTTTTAAAAAGAGATCTAATCTTGTCTTCTGCATTCAAAGCAATGGTGACCTAACAACTTTTTCCAAAAAGTTGGTAAAATGTCACTTATATAACTTAAAAGCCTTACCAGCATAAGAAAAATATTTTGGACTTCACTACAAGGAATAAAGATGAAAGTTGCTGAATTGGAACTTGGTGGTTACCAAGAGACCAGTGTTCAAGGCCTGATTATATTTAGCATGGCCAATCACAGGAGAGTCTCAAACACAGACAGCTTCAAAAGCTTTAATTTATGAAATCTCACAAAAGTTATAAGCAGTATCTGTTGGGGTAATATATCTGGGCAGAACAATGTACATAGAAGATGCTGGCTCTTGAGGAGGGTTTATTAGCTGTCCAAAAGTCACCATCAAAGAAAAGAACCTTGGTCATACTGTTTTCAATTGTTAAGGGAAAACCCTGATTAGAAATAAAGAAGCAATTTATAACTAATGAAAAAATTGGAAACAGGCAGTAAGGATATTGAATGAGGAGCCATAAATCTTGGGAAATTGATATGGGAAGACAAAGCTGCCAAAGAAGAAGGTCTCTTACTGGAAAGTCAAAAGACAATATAAAGTTAAGAGCATTAGTATAATAAAGCCCCAACAACAAAAAATCCTCCTCAAACCCCAGAAATGTTTGGCCATAGGTAGATGCAGCTGATAAAACTTCTCATGGTGCAGAGAAGACAGAATAATAATTTCTTTCCCATATTTGGAAGAAAGCAGTGTGATACATGTATGTCAAATTAACTATTTTCTGACCCACTGATTATTAGCATTTTAAGTAACAGAGGCTAACACTGATAACGCTGCAGGCCCAAATTATTTGCTGCTATAAGTGACAAAAGTATTGGCCAACCTGACTTCTGCACTTTGATAATTTTAACAAATATAGGAGTGATGGAAAAAAACACAGGAAAACATGTCTTAGTGATAATGTTGTGTCAATATTCAGAGAATGAGAATGATACTGCTAATTATAAGTTAGTTAGTCTGATTCAGTCATGGTAAAACAAGGAAAAAGTGGTTAAGGAATTAGCTGAGAAAGACCTGAAGGGTAAGATTATAATTAATGTCAGTTAGCATATTTTTAGGAAAATGAGTCAGATCAAACAGTTGTGCTGGAAAGACAGCAAGACCCACCGATTAAGACAACGTTGATACAGTATATACAGATGTTTATAATGCAGTTGATTTAGTACCTCATTACACTGATTAAAAACTTTGCACAGTGCAGTGAGAAGACAGGCCACATCAACTGGATTAATAACTGGCTAAAGGATGGCTCCCAGTTTCGGTTCGCAAAGCAGAATCCATGGCTGAGCCATCATATGTTGTTACTTGGAAGTGGGTATCAGCTGGGCAGTGGCTTGTCACGTGCTGTGTAGAGTGCATACCTTTGAAATTTCTTTTGGACAGCCATGCTGTGACTGAGAACACACTGGTAGGTGGGTTTTTGCTCAACAGGACTGTGTTGTGAAGCTCCATATGCTATGTGAGCAATTGTGAAGAGCCTAAGGTCTCTCACTGTGATAACTCTAGCACAAAAACGTGGGGAAAATGGACCACAACTTCTTCCCCCAGATGATTTTGAGAGAAAATATCCACTTCCTCAGCTTTGGCTGATAGTCCATGCTTGTGGACAAATAGCTCAGAGGAACTTGGCGTGAATCAGGACAGATGGTCTGATAGCCATGGGCTGGCTTTTCTTGGGTGGGAATGCCATCTTCAATCCTCCCTGGCTATAGCAGGAATGGCCCAGCAAGATATTTTCAAAGTCTTGTCACTTATTTAAGTCAGAACTTTTCTTTTTCAATTCATTGTTCAAGCTTGAGATGGTTTGGAGATAAGCTTGTAACAAAACAGGAATTCCCCCTGCTTTCTTGATGAAAGATGCTGAAACTGGTTTTGCCTAACCTTAACAGCAGAAAATTCAGCAACTGGATAAACCAGCCATGGGAAATTTTTGTCAGAAGACAATTATGGGCAATTGCAAGCAAGAGATTAGCATTGAAACCCTTATGCCTCCTAACCAAAATGAGCATTACTGATTCAATAAAACTACATTATAGATGATGTATCTTTTGTTTAATCTCGATTTTTCAACATTTTTCCCCCTTAAAAAGGGCTCAGTGTAGGCACTTATTTCTCTGCTTCCCACAACCTGCATCCTGGAGCCCTCAGCAAAGGCAGACTAAAGGGAATTTTTGAAGGATTTTTCAGAATGAATCTTGGGTGCTTTCTTCTTAGGTGCATTTCTCTTTCAGTAATGATAAAGTAGTACCATAGTGGAACATTTATTCTGACCTGTGGGGAATGTGTCATGATTTGTTTCCTGCCTGAAGACTGATGAAGCTGCTAGCATATGAAACGCTAGTTGTTGGCCATGCTGACAAAAAAGGCATTTGTAGTTTTTAAGAACAGTCATTAATCATACCTTGTGTCAGGGAGTGAAGGGTGCAGCAGTGCCAGCACATTTCTAAGAAGAGAATGAGCTGACAAAAAGAGGAGTGAGACTGAAGGATTGTCTGTGACTGGCTGCGTGGCTGTTTGGTGCTGTGCCGTGGGGGTGGAGTGTGCTGGCGTGACAGGGAATGGGGGTTCCCAGGCAAATGAAGATAGGAACCTGAGCTGCTAATTCAGAAGGTAACTTTTACCATGCACATGCTCTTGGGAGAAGTGTGGAAGGTGGAGAAGGTTGCTTGCCCTAACTTTTCACTCCTTTGCTTCCCAGGGTCCATACCAAGACTATTACGTATTTGTGTACCTTAAAATTATTTTTAAAGTGCATCTAATTACTTTCCTAATACATTTCAATTGTTAAATAATGTCTGTGAGGGATATGAAGTGTAAATTGTTATAGAGAACATCTAAGATTTATGTGCTGTTATTAGCTGTAGATGAAGTTTAGTGCTATAAGCTGTATTTAAAAGCCTTCTGTCTAATGTAAACAGTATATTTCATCTACCTGTTGGTAATTAGGTAAATAGACCTGAAAAAAATGTGAAATAGCATAAACAGAACCATTCCAAGCACAGATCTACACTAAATGCTATAGACATTTGCAGTATTTATTATGGGATATCTATGAACAACCTCTGAATCTGTGCCATGAGTAAAATTCAGCCAAAACTAAATTTCAAAGTCTTCATAAAAAGAAATCATAAAACTTGAATGCTGGTACTTTAACAGTAGCATTTGAGCAAAAATGAATGGCTATAAATTAGTCCAACCAAATTTAAAACAGATGCCAGAAGATTTTAAACACCGAAGAATGAATTTCTGGAACATCCATGCATACTGAGATGTAGGTGCAATCTGGTTTGAGTCAAGTATACCACAAAGGAGGCAGAAAATGTGGTTATGGGATGTCATAAACTCATAAAATGTAGCTGAAAAATGGAGAAACTGATAGACCTAATGATGAGCTGGGGAGGGTGTCAGTTTAGCCACAGGCTTTTTGCCAGAATTGCTCCTCTATGCAAAAGTAGGCAGAGTAGGAGCAAGCATGAGGTAGAAAGCAGGCCTGGAAATACCTAGTCAGGCCCTTGTGTCTGGATAGAAATATCACAGCTGCAGAGCATGCTATGAAAGAGTTTCATGAGGCAATATCTATCAAAGGTATCAGAAGAACAAGTCTTTAGTATTGTAAAAAATGTGCAAGTTACAGTGATCTCTAAGGCCTTCTATAAATATTCTTTTGTCTCTGAGAGACATCTCTTTCCTGCAATACAGCTGTGTGATGCAAGTGGCTCACTCAGATCTGGGTCAGGTTTGTTAAGGAAGTTGATTTTCTGTAGTTTCATACACCTTCTTAAGGCCAAACACATGTGCTCCCCCTGAGATTTTGATGGAAACTTGCTGGTTGTGTGGGTAATACCCCTGTGTCCTTATCTCACCATTCTGCCTTTTCTCTGAATCGATGCTGCCCTGATACTCAGTTCTGGAATTTCTCCCCCAGCATGGCATTTTACTCTTTGACATTTCAAGATTGTTCCATGCCTAAATAATTTTGTTTCAGTTATTTTTATTTCTGCTTTCACTTTCCTTGCTGGTGTTCTGTCTGTTCTGTATGTTAGAAGAGGAAGCATTTGTGCCTGATTTTATTAGGTATTCTCAGAAATTGCACATTCCCCCTCTATCCTGCTTATGAGCACCTTTTTCCCAGTCATTCCATCTTAAACCCCAAATTTTCCTGCCTTGTGAACTAGTTGGGCTCATCACTATAACTGCTGGCATTTGGACATTTTCTATTACACCTGCCAGCTGCTTTTTTGCTGACATTGCTTGGCATGTTTATTTATTTTGCTTTTTTTGTTTTCTCTGGTCTTTACTGAAATAGTTTAAAATGAGTTGCTTAGTATCACGTAATCTGTGCTTTTTAAAGGCCTTTGGGATTTTAATTCAGTGG
>JAOXXN010000001.1:92743549-92766738 GCA_026770055.1 Myrmophylax atrothorax
GGCCCATGTGCATGAAAACTTCAGACACTGTCTCATCTTTCTTATAATTCCTCAAGTAACTGTTGTGCATATTATCTGTTTGTTTGTTTGTTTTTAACAGAAAGTCTTTGTTCTGTTTTATGTTTTGTTCACTGTTCCTTTCCTAGTTAATTGTATTTTGTATCTTTTAGGCTCCTAGAAAAGTACTCCAGGGTGGCTTTTCTGCAGTAGCATTCCTTTTCAAACTCCTTATCCACTGTATTCACCTCTATTTATTTACAATTATTAATAAATATTTTCAAATTATTGATAAATAAGCATTTGCTCAAGCATTCATCCCTGTAGGATCCTACTGGTGGTTTCATCTCACAGTGATAATTGGTTGTTTACATTTATTCCATGTCCTATCTTTCAAACAATTATTCATCTGCATGAGAATTTTTTCTTATCCTGTGGTAGTTTAGTTTTCTTAAGAGTTTTAGTTAAGAGATGTTCTCACATCCCTTCTGTGTATGTTGTCTCTCCATATACAACTTCACTTCTTAAAAAGACCTCAACATCAATCTGAAGATGAGGCTTCCCTTTACAAATTTCTGGCTTTTCCTCAGTTCACCTAATTTAAAGCTGTCTTCTGATTGATGCTGCCACTTGGGCACATAGTGGTTTGTTAACACTATTTTGCTTCACTGCAATACATGTCATACTTATTCAGAACATGCTTCTCTCTAAATCTTGCAAATGTGTGCAGGCAGGATTCAGTCTGGCTCTGTGTTCCCTCTCAACTGTTTTACAGTACTGGTGCCATAAATAAAAACAACTGCTTAGCTAAGAATCTTTTTTGTATGTCATTGATATTTCATCAAATTGTCACAAGTGTGCCCATGCAAATCAGGAAAATTGACCATGAACAACTGTTGTCTTGTGTTCTTCTTTTTAATAATACAGTATTCCCACTGAATTCTTCTCACCCAGTTTGTGTTAGCTCATGTACAACACATTTAGGTCACTTGTTCTCAGCGGCTTTTTTATGTGTTTTTGTACCAATAATGTTAAATCTTATTATTCAAAAGATTGAAAATTCTGCTTTAACAAAAAAAAAAGAGATGCACAAAGGCAAAGTGGAATTAGATAAGCACACCTCATTTCTGTAACTTGTGTTGTAAAATAGTGAGGTAAACATCTGTATGCAATGATAACGAAGAAATGAAGTCATGCTAGAGTTCAGGGCTAAGGCTCAGACTGAGAATTTTGATTCTTTCTAATAGCATCCTCCCCTGCTCTTCTCATATTAACCAGATGGTTTGCTCTGAGGAAAAAAAAATTGTTTCCCATTGGAAACCTTCGGATTTAACATTTGTTTTGATTTGGGAATTACTCAAGTTATGGGAATTCTGTTCATGAATTTAAACTTGTTTCCTATCATTTGGAATTAAGAGCAGAGCGTATAATAAGGAAATGAAATTAAGGTTATGCAGTCTGTTTTGGACTGTGTTACAATATTAAGTAAACAGGCATGACAGCTGAGTAAGAATTAGCATATTGAACTCTCAAACTGTGTATGCTGAGAACAGCTCCATGGGCACATGTACAGAGAGGGAGGCAGATGTGAGTACACTTTGCTCTGATCTGAAGCCAGATGAACAGGGCAGCTGTAATTCAGAAACGGTGCCTAATACACTGGTAGTGTACACTAAAGCTTTGCACCATTCTGGTGAGTTTTTTTGGCTACCACACTGAAATCAGCTCCTCTTCAGCCGTTCCAAAGAAAATTTAGAATGTAGTTTGGACCAAAATCTGTGGAAGTGGCCCAAGCTTTTATCTAAAGATAGAAAAGCTTTTGTGGCATGATGACTCTTAGGTGTTTGGGTTTTTTTTAATGATGCTTTTCCTACTGCCTAGCTCACAAAATAGCTTAGATTACAATTATCTGTAAGAGATTGTATCTTGTCTTGGAAGATCAGTACTTAGCTTGCTTCATAGATTAGGTCACACAGCTATACTGGGGGCCAGATAACATCTTGTTCTCTTATTTACTGTCAAATGTTAACCTTCTTTGCTTCCTGCTGAGTTTAATTGACTGCTGCCAGTGTTTAGGTTCTGTATATTTCTGAGCCATCATTCACAGGTACTTTTCCCTCCAGTCTTCCACTTCCTGTTTTCTCAAAATGGGCTTGATTCAGATCTGTATTTTTGGTTAGTTTTGATTGACTGTTTCATGCGTGTAGCAGATTGCCATCACCATTCACTTCTCACATGTTACTCTTGCTTCACTTCTGATTAACTTCCTTCCCCTGGTTTATACTTAATGCAGTATCTTCTCCCTCCTTCCTTTCCTACTCTGAAGTTCATCCTAACCTTTCTCTCCTAACATTGTGGCCTTGCAGTTATCACCAGGTCTTAACCTTCACTCAGATCATATTTCCATCATTAATCTTCATTGTGGGCTGCACACAGTCCTTCTCCTGTCTACAGTAATTTAATTTTGTGTTTCTGCTAAAAAAAACAAAATAACAAAAAATATGGAGAAAAATTGGATAGAAATGTAGAAAATCAAAATGTTCTGATATTAATCGTAAGTTCGTTTCAGATTTAGTTTTGAGGACGTTTAGCCTTTTTACTAGGGGTCAGCATTCAAGTCTTGCTTGCATGAATTTTGAATTAATTTGGAGGGCCATATAAGATCTAGTTAGAGAGCAAAGTAAAGCAATCAAGTGGCAAGCAGAGAACAGAAATGTTTACTGCAGTATAGATTCTTAAGCTGAGTTTTGAAATGTGGGTCTTTAGAACAGCTACTTAAGCAGCGGTTTGTTTATTAATAACATCTGGCAGCAGGTCCAGTTTGTCACAGATTCAAAGACTAGCATAGACTTCAGTGCTTCACTCCTGTTACTTCCTCAGTTATGAAATTAAGGGAAGCATTACAACTGATTATTTAATGTTATTTATATGCTAAATATTGTCTAGTGCAAACATTAAGACCTCCTTTCCATGTTGCCTATTATCAGCAATTTAACAGGACTAAGCAATCAACATGCTTAGTTTCTTGTTCCGCTCTTTTAATTAATCTAAACTGTTAAAGGCAATTGGTTTCTTCATGGATACTTAAAGGCTTATGCATTGTGTTTTATGACTGAGCTGAAATCATACATTGCTGTTCTGTATGAAATGTATGGTTTCGTTGACTAATTTTGAGGCACTGGTTTCCTCAGTGAAATTAAACTATCTTTTCTAAAAGTTTAATTATTCTCTTAAACGTTATCTTGTTCTTTGTGAGTCATTAAGATAGTTTGCAAGTGGTGTGCTTCAGTAGTGGCAGCTTTATTGCCGGAGCCTCATTAGAGATACAGAAAACTGTTGATAATAGTGTGCTTTTAATTTTCATGTTACATATTTTCCTATCATGTCTGTAATTGTCTGTCACATCAAGAAATCCTGTTGCTACAGTCTGAGTGCTTGAATTATTTGAATCTTTTTAGTAGATACTGGTATAATTTCCTTAGATCAGTAGAGTCTTGTGCAGTCTGCATTTTTCCACCATTTTATGAAGCTGGGCAGACAGGAACATGAATAACAAGAATACTTATTTTCTTTAAGATTGCAACAACTCTTTATTTAGTATCAGGCTGAGTTTATCAAAGAAGCATTTTCACTCTGTTGCTAAGGATTAGAACACCTGCCTATGTGAAAAATAATTTTTCAAGTTCTAAGGCTGTCCTTGTGAAACAGGAATAATAGCCTTTCTTAGATTCCTGTGTGAAGGAACCTTCCCAGTCACTGCATAAGGTAGAAAGATAGGAATGATTACATGCACTTATTAGACCTATTTATATTACTTTGCTTGAAAGCGGAGTGGCCTCGCAGTAATTTTTCACTTAGGCTGGTTTCCTTCACTTCGTAGCAGCAGTGTGCATTTTGGTAATGAGAGATCCATTTGGATGGGCTGCATTTCCTTCAGGTTTGTTGCTCCTCTAGCTGATCTCTGGGTAGATGCCAAGTGTGTTGTAAGACACTGACACACTTGTGACAGAAAAGTGTTATAGGCTAGACACAGGGAGAAGGGTAAGAAGGGGAATTCTCACCTCAGCCTCTCGCCTATCCTCAGCTTATTCACTGTGGGGGTGCAGAGTGGGGGAGAAAAAAAGAGAAAGCCTTGATACTGTGCAAGCACTACTTAGCAATAGTCAAAATTCTGGTGTGTTATCAACACTGGTTTAGTCACACATCCAAACCATGCAATATGCAGGCTGCTGTGAAGAAAATTAGCTCAGTCCCATGTAGACTCAGTACACCTGCTCCACCCTCAATTTGGGATAATGAAAGCCCCCATGGAAGTGTTTCTCTGAAGAAGTAAAGAGATTTGTGTGTAGCGTATACATGTTGAAGTAAGGAGTAGGTATGGGTGACGTGTCAAATAATCAAAGTTTCTGTGTAGCACCTTTTTGATGACTACCTTTCAACTCAAAGTGCATGATTTCAGTTTGCTAGTGCAGAGTTTTAATTTGTCATCTGGTTCCTTAATTAACTTGTCTATGTCTCATATCTTCAGTCTTCTCTGTTCATAATTGATCTATGCTTATTCACATCTTTTCTCTAGTACCTCACTGCACAGTCTCCTCTGCTTCCACATGATAAATACACTAAGCAGCCCTGTAGCTGATACCAGAATTTCTAAATCTCTACACTTATCCTTATGGTATAATGAAAATGGGCAATTTGTTTTCTTCATATTCCTTTTGTCATGGAACACATGACAGTGATCTGCCTCCCTTGTGCTTTGATAGTCTCTTGTGAGACTTTCAAATGATACAAATAAACCAGTTCTTCATCTAGTGGTTTGGCATACTGAAAGAATTCTACATAGGAAGACCATTTTTCTTTTAGAGGCCTGATATTTTTCACTTAGTCATACGGTTTGCTATATGATTTCAAACTGTAGATTTATGTGCTACCAAGTGAAGGAATTATTTGGCTTATCTCAGGAAAACTGAAGTCTACCTAAATACAAATCTGAATTACTATTTCACAGTCCTTTGGAATAATGCTTTTGCTTAATGAGAGTGTGCACGATTTTCTTAGTAGTTCAGCTATTTCACTGCTAAATTCTTTCCATTAGCTCATGATGGATGTTCTGTTTTATTTAGAAGAATAAGCATTGCATTCATTAGGCAAAATTCATTAAATTTGGAGCTCAATCAACTAGAACTATAATTATATGGAGAGGAAGCTTCCTAATCTGACGTTTGTAAAACTGAGCCTTTTTGGAGTCAGTTATTATCTTATGCAACTTGACTAGCTGAGCCTTTTTATTGAACAGAGGCAGACCCTGGGAGGAGTGCCTTCAGCTAGGAGAAGTGTTATTTTTCTGTTATAGTTTAATTGATTTAGAGCCTTTTTCACCACAGAGAGATATCTGCTCGCTCTGTATCTGGAGCAATAATACACAGACTGGTTGAAGTGGTAGCAAGTAGTGTGTACTCCTCTGAGCTTTTATCTCATTGTTTAGGGTTACTTTATGGCTCTTCAAATGACATCTTGTACAGTCTAAGTCCAGGAAGGCTATACTCTTGTCCTTTATGGCAAAATTCATAGATTTTATCAGGATTCTGAAAACAAAAAAAACAACCATCCTCTGTTATGAATGGAAGGTGATTTCTCTTTGTGACTTGAGACAAATGGTTCCTATCAGCACCAGGAGAGGGAGGTACAGCTGCCTATCCACTGCAGTCTGCTTTCCCTGTAGCATCACGGGTGACACTAATTCAGGTCAGTGATGTTTGGACACTTGCTGCTTCTCCCTGCTTGCATTTCCACTAACGCCTTTCTGCCTTGGTCTTCCTGCTGATGGTATTGCAGCGCATTCTAAGATGAAGACAGCTGTGACAGTATCACTGCCTGTTTTGGTTACTTTGTAGACCTGAGCAGATACAGAAGAATTCAGTGGAAACTCTTTAGTTAGGAACAAATGATGTCCTTTCCACATAGTCCTTAACAAAGAAGCTGAGAGTAATTAATTTTACTCTCTAACCAAACCCACAAATGGTTTCAAGTTGTACCACTTCTGGAGTATGGGGCAGCTGAGGTGTTACATGAGTATTGTCATCAGCTTTGCTTTATGTCCAGCACTGCCTTCTCTTCTTGTAAGCACAAGATTCTGGATGTGAATTCCTCATTTTGGACTCTTCCCCCTCCATGCCCAGCAGGAGGGAATTAGCTGGCTTTGTACTGCCTGAGTGACACTAAAGGAAGGAGTCTAGGTAGACAATCTGTTGCAAAATATTGACTTGTCATCTCTTGACCTTTGCGAAATGTATTCAACCAAAAGGTTTTAAAAAACCAAAGTTTTTTTCTTCTGACTCTTCCTCAAGGAAGAAGTACTCATCATGTGCAGAAAAAAGAAAAATAACCCAAATTTGGTTGAACTAGCCTACTTACAAGAAAGAAGAAAAACTAATAATTTATTATGGGTTGGGGTATGAATGCTATCCTTAAGTGATGGTGTTAAAAACAGTTGAGCTCTCGTATGGAGTCGAGAAACTATAACAATATTGATCTGCATCTCAGAAACAGGTACCCATCTCTGCTTAGGGAAGAGGCACATGTGAGTAAGAGGGTCTTTGCTCAGTAATGTTTTGTTTGATGTTTGTGGTCCAAGGAAAAATAAACATGAAAATATGAGAGAAAGGAGTGTGTAGGGAGCAGGAGGGAAAGCTTGAACAAACTGTTGGAGTATAGCCCAGACAAAAGTTTAGAGTATCAACCTATGCTTTTAACTGACCCGTCAAAAATTGCTGAGCAAGTCTGTATAACTGTATTGGGCTGCATTTGTTTCTGCAGCTGCAAACAGCTTGAAGCAGGTTGTCAGGCAGTCCCTTTTGGGTTCTGCTGCTTTAGGTGAGATCTTTGTACACAGGGTTGAGGGCTCACTTTTAACACAGTGATGATAAAAGCAAATTTGTTGTCTGTATTTGGTGAAGTCATATTGTTCAGTCATTATGGGATGCATTAGGGAAACCATGGACACTTTTTGTCAGTTCTGGAGAGATGTCTGTTCCACTTTCTCTGAATGCATCTATTGGATTTGTGAGATGGCAAAAGTAATCACGTGCTTTTGCGTTTCCATGGCCCTTTCATGGTTCTGTGCAGAGAACTCCATGAAAAAGGTTGTTTAAAATTGTGTTTTTGAAGATAGTTTCTTGAAGATTGTCAAGTAGGTATTCTTATGCACAACATGCTTCTGTCCCATATTGTGAACACTGGAATGTACTTCTGAGATCTAGAAAACTGGATTATTGCACTGTGGTGTCTGAAATTTTGGGGGAGAAGATGGGGAGCATAGAGTCCTGGACAATAACATGCCAGTCCATACATTTGCATGCAGTGTATTCTCCTCATCTCATGCCAGTTGGAGAATATGAGGATTTACTGATGTGATTATCACTGTGTTTTAAGATGCAAGGTTTTTATTTTTTGAAACTATTACAAGATGAGCTTTCAGGATTTCCCAAGGGTATGTATCCCTATTTGTTCAGACACCATGTATTTGAAAGTTTTATCAATGTGGTTTAGATAAGGACACAAGTCACTTTCTGTGTGTTCTGGAAGCAGTATAACACACTCCAGCTTTATGTCAAAAGATACTTTGTCAGCTGGTACAGAAGGTAGTCCTTATATGCTGGTGTCATTTGCATATTTTTGAAGTGCTATATTAGGTAGCTGTCACAATATGCTTATGAGAAGGTGCACAGTTAAGTGCAGTGCTGAGCTCTGCTCAAAGCAACCTCCGCTTCAGCACACGCGATGGAATTTGTCATTTGACTGAAGGTGTTGAACCTCACAGTACTTATGCACCACTGTGAATTAATTTCCTGAGAGTTATGGGCATGGATGGTGGCCAGTTTTTCAGAATATGCCTTTTAATTAATCTTGCAAAAGGTGGTGTGTCCTGATCTGTATTTGAATATTCTTTATGAATACCACCAACTTTAGGCTTTCCATATCTAATTGAAATTAATTAAAACTGATTCTTGGCTATTTTTGAAGAAACTAGTTGGTGATTACTTTGTCATAAAGGCTGTTGTGTTTAATTTTTATTACTTGAGAAAAGAAGTCCTTGAAAATGAAGCTAAGCTTGCATGTGTGTCAGTCATTTAGGTGTGTGAAAGAAATACAATGGGGGTGATGGCTTCATTCAGTTATTGTTATGCTTGAGGGAAAAATTACCATGTGAAAGTCAGAAATGGATGAACAAAAAACACCAAGCAGGAACACTTCACTTTGGAGATTCCATTATGGGTGAGAACACATTAAAAAACTCTAAAATTGGCTTAGCTTGTTAGGACACTACTGTCATTAAATTGCTAATCATAGTTATTGTACTGATTTTTAGATTACAGAAATGAACAGTGGAATTCAGCTATTTTCTTAGTGCATAGGATGTTTCATACACTATGAAAATGGTAATTTTTGCTTTCCTCTAGAAACAAGGATCTCTGCCTGCTGAGGGCAACAGCTTAGGCAGGGGTGCCCTAAGGAGACCAATGCTAACACGGGCAATGGCTCGCCAGCCTCATCATCCTATCCCCGTGTACAAACCGATGAGTCACTCATCAATCAGCTCTAAATTGCTGCTGTTTCAAGTGAATGGCATTTTGGGGTAAAGCACCATTGATTTTTATTTGTCTTTCAATGCTCCACTTGAGATGGTGACAGCTGAGAAAACCATTAGCAGCTTTAGTGTGGAACCCCGGAGACACCGAGGGAGCATCTTGGGACTGTGGCTTTCCCAGTCAAGCCAAGCCACTGCATCCCTGCTCATCAGTCCCTGCTTTTGAAGGATTAGGTGGCTTTCATAATTGCATAACTTTGAACATTTCAGACGTAAATGTTGGGAAATGCAAGAAATTACTGCAAGTATGGATTGCTTTATCTTGCATATGATTTTTTATCTAATACTTTTGACCTAGAATTCCTAGTAATTTTCTGAAGCTGAATGTCTTTTCTGTCCTTCTTTTTGTGTCGAAGTGCAGTTGCTCAAGTTCAGGTTGGGAAAGCAGATGAGAAGGGCTTTTTTTCTCTCTTGTCTTCTTTTCTGCCCAGAGACCAAACTGTGCCAGAGTGGTGCTTTGAAAGAGAAGTGGGAATCATCTTATGTACCTGATAATTCCTTACTTGTTTTAATTATTCTTTGTGCTGACATCTTTGTAGTAACTTTGCTACTGCTTGGATTATTTTGTCATATCTGTGATGTTTAAGAAAAGTAACAAAATAATCACTTGTAATGTTCCTTCTTCTTTTTGCATGTAGGAAACTCACAAATGGGTGCTACCATAGTAGATGCATTGGATACTCTTTATATCATGGGGCTTCATGATGAATTCAGAGAAGGACAAGAATGGATCGACAAAAATCTCGATTTCAGTGTGGTGAGTAGAGCTTGCCCTATTATTTCTCTGTCCTTTTCACTGTGTTCCTCTTGGAGGCAGACTGAAGAGATCTCCCAGCTGAAACTTAAACTTACGAATCATATGTAAGCTCTGAGTTCTCTGTGTATCTAACCTTATTTTGGGGGAGAAAATACACCCCAGCCCTTTTACACTTAGAATCCTAAGTAATATATATTGAATTTTCAAAGTGCAAATTACAATTGGATAATGGAAGAAAGGAAAAATGTTTGTGAGAACCAACAGGGCCTCAGAAATGAAGGCGAAAGATGAGGTTTTACTAGCTGAGAGTAGTTGCAAATAACTGAGCTATGAAAGACAAATTTCCCCCAAGCCACAGTGTATACGTTACTTAAGAATACAGTATCTTCTTCAATGTCCTTAAGAGTTTTAACATGAAAAATGCCACTTGAGTTGCTGAGTTTTCCTTTTCTATTGCAAGAATTTCCCAGTTGGTCATACAGCATCTGACATTGTTTATGTGTGCAGAATTTGGAAGCATTACATGGAAGAAATTACTCTATTTTAGTCTTATTGATTAGTGTTCTTATTACTAATTTTGGGCCTGTCACAGACTGACTGATGGAATTTTTATCTCAGTCCTTGGATCTGCCTTATGATTCCAGAAATACTTTTTCATTCAGTAAATGCACATAATGAAATGTAGGCATACAGTCAAAATTCAGCAAATACTTACGTTGTTTTTATATTTTATCCTACTTTTCAAAAATTATTTGTTTAGGCTGTTTCCTGTTGTTTTATACATCAACTGTCTGGTAAACATTAAAGAAATTTTACTCTGATTTTTCATTTAGTGCCAGGTAATTGTTCAATCTAAAACTGAAGATACTAAATATATCAGAGACAGTGTAGACATAATGGTACCATTATGAGGGCGAATTAAATTGCTTCCATAACTTTTTTCTGATCTAAGGCAATTTCAATACAAATTTGCAGAATTAATCTAGGATTTGGATGGAAGAAATTTGCATGACCCACTGGGATTCAATTGCATCTTTCTGTGTATCAGAAACCATCTCCGAAGGTTAATGAGTTGTCTTGTATGTACACCAGACTTGAGTAATTTCTTAATATGGTTTGAAGTTTATAAATAAATGCATAAATTTGTTCCTCTTGGATTCTTTTCCTGGGAAATGGGAATAAGTTGTTTCACTTTACACTGTACCATTGTATGTGTGATTCATGACTTTAATAGCTGTTAGTGAATCCTATGCTGCATCCATGTTATTTTTCTTGTTGTCATCTGTGAATATGTGAAAAGAGAATGCCTTTTCCTAAAAACCTATATTTGGGACTTTTAATCATCAGTGCTATATGAGGAAATCTTGAAAATACTCATGTAATCTTTCTGAAATAAGTAATACATGCAAAATGCATTTAATTTGGACACAAGCAAAATGCATGATACAGCTGCAAGTGCCATGGAAATAGCATGAAGGGAAAGACATACCTGTGAATATTATTTCCTCTGTATGCAGACTGATGAGTCAGCTTGTACAGTGTACATTCCAGTGACTTTTCTGGATAAAAGGAAAACTCTGCCCTGTCTCCAAATCTCTTAATAAAACTACATTTCTCTGTCTAATGGGTTGAAGAAGAGTTTATGGGGGAGACAGATGGAGTGTATGCAGACAAATGAGTGAATGGGGCACAGAGGGAGTCAGGAAGATGTTAGAACTACCTGGTTCCTCTTAATTTTTCTGTGGATTAAATGAGTCAAAAGATACTGTGGAATTTAGCCCAAGGATATTAATGTGGAGGAAGGCAATAAAAGGGTTTATTCTCTTGAGTTTCTTAGTGGTCTTGCAGTATTTCTTGTCATAATATTAAGTACATAAAGGCCATTCCTAGACAGAGATTATGTTAAAATGGAGCTCTGAATTTGAGATTGCACTTCAGTAATTCAGGTTAAGAAAGTGCATCTTGGGAATTCTCTAATTATTATTCTGCTTTATCCTGTAAACCTAGAATATTCGGTGTTATGTTTAAACATAAGAGAAAAGATGCCGAATTATGGAAATGTAGGGTCCTTGCCTTCTTACCCAGCATCCCGAAATCACTGTAATTGCAGTTGGTTGTGATAATAAGGTTAGATGGCAGGAGAAAAACTTAAGTTGATTTTTAAAAATTCACTTGAAGCTGTAACTAGAATTACCATTTGATGTCATGAAGATGTGCACAAGAATTTCAGTATGGATCTAGAAACTGCAACAGTACAGATCCTTGCATGTGGGTTGATTTAGGATACATACTTGCCTCTGCTTTGATGTTTTTTTCCCCTTTGATTAAGGAGTTGGTTAATCATTTATTCTTCCTTTTTGTTCTAGAATTCTGAAGTATCTGTTTTTGAGGTCAATATTCGCTTCATCGGTGGTCTTCTAGCAGCATACTACCTTTCAGGACAAGAGGTAAGACTGGAGGGTGTCTGCAAAATTCAGTGTATTCTGCAAAGGCTTTTCTAGAATCTTGATTTCTCAGTAGTGTGCAAACTAATTTTACAGGAGTCAATTGTCCAAAATAACCAAATTCTTCGAGTATGGAATCTTTGAAGTTTGCTTCTGTGCAGGTCTTTCACCATTTAGGACCCTTTGTTAGAGCTTTGAAATGCTTCTTTCATCAAGATGTTTCCAGAGGATACCTGCTCAAATAAGCATCAGCCTGAAATGTCAAGTGAAATGTCAACTTTCTCATGCCAACAATAACTTGTTTTGATATTTTGTAACTGCATGAAGGTAGGAATAATAGCTTTGTCACTTGTCCTGCAAGGCTGTAGGTTTGCTTCATCAAAGCACTACATAATCTTCTTACCACTTTCTCAGTGACAAACTGATAAATAACAAACCAATTTTGTCCTGCTTTTGAAACTTCTATTAAAAAAGATCAAGCACTTAAACTTCTGAGCATGTATGCAAAGACATGGTTAGGTTGAAAAGATGCATATACCCAAAGACTTGCAACCATGGACTTCTTTGGTCCAGCAGTCACGTTGCTGTGACCTCCTACTTCACTTGCTTTGACAAGGCTGGAGCCTGACCCACATTACAGATTAAGTCATAGCTCTTCTCTCTCATGTCTCAGCAGCTGCATGTCTTTAATCTATTGCCTGTGTCTTTGATTTCTTTGGTTTTGTTCTTTTATTTTTCATGGCCATTCTGTAGCCCACTACCAGACATATTCCATGGTGTAATGTTTGGTACAATTTCAGGTGTTCATGAGTATCTTCCTGCTTTGTTTAGGGATGCACCACGTACATATCAACAGGTTGTCAGGGGTTTTAACTCTAAAAATAACTAAGAGAAAATCCATAATTTGTTGGCTCTTTAGGTCTTTGGCATCCTTCTGGGATCTGTGAATTTTCTCTTATATGAGTGTCTTCTCTTTGGAAGAAGAGTTAGTGGCAAAGCAAAAATCCGGTGTACATCATGAAAGAAATGTGTAGTTTATTTTTCATCAAGTGCAGCTGCTTCACGTTTTCAAAGTGGAGTCTGCTCCTTGGAGGCAATTGTGGTGAATATGAAAAGCCCCAGAGAAAAAGCAAAGATCCCACGTGTAGCTGGATAGTTTGTATAGATTGGTACTGCATCTGTGCACAAGCCCCTTAGCACGAACTGGTTTGCCCCAATTTGCAGATGGGTGCAGTCAAACACTGCCAAAATACATGCTTACCTGCAACTGTAGTGCTGAATATTTCTTCGTTCAGTTGGTTCTAACCACTTGGTAGAGTCGTAACAAGCTCCTCTGCTTAAAGAGCTTTCATTTCTTCCCTTCTTAGAAAGCATCTACCCTTTGTCTTTCCTAAGTATTGGCCGTTGGGCTGAGTCTTTTGTTTTTAAGATTTCTGTGGCATCATTCTCTCCAACGGACTTCAAATGGTTCGTGACTTGTGCTACAAGATTATTCCTGTCAAATGTCCCTATGTATCATCTTTATTTTCCTAAAGAACAACTGCTAAAAAAAAGCACTCAGACTGCATTTCTTTCAAAATAGTGTGGCAGCTAGGATTGCTTTGGCTATCTGAGAGAATACTTCATTTGCCAAGTTGGATGGTGTTTCTCTGCAATTTGTCATTGTGGATATGACAAGCAAGGGAATCTGAGGCTTTTCAGCAACTGAGCCCAGAAGAGACACCTGTGTCTGGGAACTCCTTGGAGCTGGAAACAAGTTTGTTTGAGATGTGATTTCCAGTCTGGTCTTCTCTCTCCTGTTCCCAAGAAGGGAAGGTATTTCTTAACTCAGGATTGTGGCATGCTTGATTTCTTTTTTTACTGCATTCAGACATGTGAGGATACTGGTTTAGAATGTTTTCATGCTGATTTCCATACTTTTTCATGTCTTGTTTGATGTGTTTAAAGTAAGGTCCAATACAATGAACATGCTGCTTTGAATTAGTTCTGGTTTTCTCATTTTAATATATTTACATTCTGCTTAGGTCCACAACAGGAGTTGCTGCTCTTTGGTGATAGTTATAAAAGCTGTTCTTACTTCATTTTGACTGCTGTTACTTAGTGTTGTTAAAGATGCTGTAGAAACAATCATAAGAGAAAGTGTCCAAAACTCAGCATCAGCTGTGGAACTTTAATAATTTTTAAATGGCTGCATGTGGAGAATTGAATAGTCATCATGGTTTGTCTATAGGGTTTTGCAGTTTGTAGAGAGAGGGCTTGATAGGATTTTATCTGATTGAATCATCATGGTAGATATTGACTGTAGTTCTGAAGTACAGCAGACTATTAAGTTAGATAAAATTGTCCCTTTTAGAGCTTTTATTGGCAACGATAGTTTTGAGAAATGGTTTAGCATGTCTAGTGGCACGACTGTGGTCTCCATGCTGTATTTGTATTCTGTCACATGACTGGTATTGCATAGAGGAGGATCAACTGTGATCATGGGTTTAATACTGCTGGTTACAGTTGATGGTAAAATTTTAAACCTTTCATATTAAGATTGTGAGTATTGCTGTCCTTTCTTTTATCAGTAGGAGTTCCTCTTACTCACCTCAGTGAATGGGGACATAACGAACTATATCTCCCTTACAACCAAAAATAAAGCTGCTGTTTTTAGCAACTGACACAGATTGGCTGAAAATGCCTGTGTCCTGTCTGTGTGGAGTCACAGGCCTTTCTTTATGAAACATGACACTTGTCAATTTTTAACAGCTCAGCCTTTTACTTGTGGGAATTCCTGCTGGACTTCACTGAGTGATGAGCATGTAAAACTAAAGATTGAGAAGAATGCATTTTCATGTCAATGTCTTGGTTGCAGTTCTTCTGATTTGGAAAAAAGCATCATCTTTTTCTGGTTTTACATGTCAGAATGGCTTTTGAATAGAAGAAAGTAAGACATGCCTGTGAACCTTGGAAAATTTGCCCATGTGTCTGTTTCAGTCTTTTCAAGTTGAAACAACACTGATATTTATCTGGTAGGGGTTGTAGGTCTGCAGTCTGGGGGGTCCTTGTTTAAATCCTCTGCACAATGAGTTTTGCCTCGCTGCTCCTGGATGGGCCGGCCATCTGGTGTCTGGCTCGGTGTATTATCAGATCTAAGAGTGTGCCTTCTTTGCCTCACCTCCTGCGTAGGAATGGGGTCTCAATCTGTCGGTGATTTTGAGATCCTTTGAGCCTGTGGCTTTTCTCCAAAGTACCTCATTGAACTATATAATGAACATATGTTAGAATACTGGAATATAGAATTATAGAATGATTTGGGTTGAAATGGACCATTAAAGATCATCTAGTCCAACACCCTGGCCATAGGCAGGGACACCTTTCAAGACACCAGGTTGCTCAGAGCCCTGTCTGACCTGGCCTTGAACACATCCAGGGATGGGGCATCCATGGCTTCTTTGGGCAACCTGTCAGTAGCCTCATTACCCTCACTGTAACAAATGTTTTCCTCACAGGGCTTTGAGCAGCCTGATTTGGTGGAAGGTGTCCCTGCACATGGCAGGGATTTGGAACCTGGTGATCTCTAAGGTCCCTTCTAGCCTAAACAATTCCATGACTGTGTCATGTCTAAACCTACCATCTTTGAGTTTTAAAACTGTTGTCTCTTCTCCTGTCACTACAGGCCATAGTAAAAAGTCCTCTTCATCTTTCTTACAAGCCAGACCCCTTTATGTAATGGCAGGCTGCTGTAAGGTCTCTGCAGAGCCTTGTCTTCCCTAGACTGAACAACTCAACCCTCTCAGCCTGTCTTCATAGAAGTGTTCCAGCCTGATCATTTTTGTGACCCTCTTGATCATTTTTGTGACCCTTTTTTGGACCTTTTCCAACAGGTCCATGTTCTTTCCTGTCTTGGGGTCCCAGAGCTGGAAACAGTACTAGGGTCCTCCATAAAAATGGGGTATACTGGAATTTTTTTGGAAATTACATTGTTAAACCAAAGAAAGAAAAAGAGACTTAAGAAAAAGAAGAAAAACGTGTGATCTCTTCCAGGAGTGCTGCATGTCATAAAATCATAGAATCATCTAGGTTAGAAAAGACCTCAGAGATAGAGTCCAGCCTGTCCAGGCAGGCTCTCTTGTATTTTTCAGCATGCCAGAGATTTCTTCCCAGTTTCCCCTGAGCAACCAATGCAACATGTTTATTTCACTCATCACTATTCTTTATTAAGCTGTATGTTAATAGTCATAACCTCTAAGTACCAAAATCTCTAGAAAAGAAGTGCTAAATTCATTGTGCCTATACTCAGTCAGGAGTTACTAATTGAATAATTTTTGAGGTGCAGAGTTTAGGAGAGCTATTTAGTAGAAAGTGGCTAGGAACCATACTGTAGTACTGGGCACTCTATTTTCCACTCCAGGTTATGATAGAGTGGATAAAATATTTACATTTTAAATTTTGATCAAACAGGATTGGAGTTAAAAGGTGTGAACTGCAAGTTTTCCACCTTCTGAGTTCAGAGGTACCACGATGCTTCCTCTTTCCCATCTGCCAAATGGAATTAGCAGTCCAAAGTAACGTACTGGTGGTAAAATATATAATGACTTCTTATCTAAATTGAGCCGGGCTGTTTCTCAGTAATCCCTGCAGCAATCCTTTAATTTCTGTAAGAACCAGATACAGTCTTCATTATGCTTTAGGGTGGGGTGGGAGGAAACAACACTATGATACAGTTCATAATATAAAAGAAATAAGTAGAAATGAAATGTTCCATATGCCTAGTTTGGAGTAAACACTGAGTATGGCAGCTTAGGATGAAAATCAGCCTTACATGAATTAAAAACCAAGCAAACAACAACAAAAAACAACAAAAAATTCTGAAACAAAACAAAAAAGCAACCTTTTTTTTGTGTGTGTATCTGCATTAAGAGATTTGTTTTCTTTCATGCATCATCCTGGCACAAATATAGTTTTTCTCTTTAGTTATGAATCCATGGTTTTTTTATAGTTTTCAGTGATGCTGAGGAAGGCATTGCTTTAGCATTTTTCCCAGAACAGTAGGTTTCTTTGTTTATTCCAAGTTAATTCTCTAGACTTACTGTATAAGAATGTTGTGTTCTTTATTATTTTCTTTTACTTATTATCCAAGACTAATAAAATAAAAGATACTAATATCACTCTATTATATGTAATAGCATCAGGACAGAATGCTTTGTGAAAGAGTATCGTGTATACTCAGAGATTAGAACAAGATAAAGCCATTTGCATTTTACTCACAAAAAAAAAATTATGCTATTGCAAGTTACACTCTTATTGTTAGAGTGGAGCTGTCTGTTCATATGGGCTTTTAAAATCTTTTTTCCAGGGAGGTCACCTGGAAATCAGCCATAGTATGTAGCTGGTTTCTCAGGATGTAGCTCTGGAATTCTTTGATCTCCCATGGTGTCTATCTAGTCCTATAGCTAAAGATTTTGTTCAAGATCAGTCATGTTTGGTGCTGCCTTTTCTCTGGGTAACACGAGGTTTTTGCTTCACCATGTTTGTTGGTATTGGTAAATTGTTTTTTTCAACACAAATCATCTAATTGATCTTTATTTGTTATATGACTGGTTATGTTTTTCAGTCACATTTGTGGATCTGGATCTTTCTGGGCAGCAGGGTAGCTGATACTGATTTCTGAGAGAGAATAGGAGCACTGCTTTGTAAAATCACTGCCTGACATAAATGCTCTCAACTTCTGGTGCATAAAACAACAACCAGGCAAGCAGTAAAAATGAATGGCATGAAGCAGAAAAGAATTGGCTGATCTTTCTGTGTTAATGCTGAAACAACAAAGCTTGCCAACAGACTGTAGTGATAAGCTGCAGGAGAAGTTACAAAATAGATTCATGATGAGAGTGTCTGAAGGTAGAATTTGTGAGAGTAAGCTACCAGGAGACCAGGAGTAACAGTGGAGATTTGACACAACCTAATGCAGGGTAACACACTGCAATCTTCAACAGAAATTGGGTTGTCTTATGGTGTGATGCATCAAATGGCCCCCACACCTGGGTAGTAAAGGAACAATCAATACAAGGAAGACTTCATAGATGACAATGCCAGCAGAAACCAGCTGCAGTCCTTCATACTGGCTGTGTGAACTTCTTTGAGCTCATAAAGGCAGATGGAGATTCCTAAGGCATCTTGCAGGATCCATTATTCCTCATTTCTGAAACCCATCCAAAAGACAGCAGTTTCGATGCTGAACGCTGCTAGGAGCAGTATCTCCACTTCCAAGTCTTTGTGAACACACTGTAAATGAACTTTCTGCTCTCCAAATGGGAGTTTGCTCAAGAAGGGAGAGACAGCTGCAGAGCTCAAGTGTTTCATACATGCAGAATCATCCTGTAATTAAACACACTGAATGATCATAAGAGCAATAAAGCTTACGTAAGATAAAGAATTATGCTGTACCAGGGTGGATTTCTCTGTGTTCAAAATCTGACTTTTTTGCAGTTGTATGTGATGAATTGCTGTCACTTCTCCTCTATGGCTCCTGCTCAGTAGCCTCTGGCATTGATGATACCCACTGCTAGAATGAACATGATGCTCCTGTTACATGCCAAATGTCTGTTCAACTTCTTGAATAATAGATGAAGTCAAGGTTTTTTTGCAAATTTACAGGAATAGTAGTCTCTTCACAGTGATCCCAATCATAGGCATATCTGCTGTCTCTGGATACTGTGACGTCTTCCCTGAAGGTTGATAATCCTTGAGTCCTGTTTTTTTTCTCCATGCTGTGGGACTTCTTCTTACTCACTCCTTACTTCAAGAAAATTTGTGTTTCCAGAGTGACTTGGCATACTTCCTTGTTACTTAGCAAGTCCTAGTCAAACAAAAAAAAGAGTCCCACCCACTGATCTTTAGAGTTATCAACATCTCCCCAGCTAAGGAAGGAGTCTTCTACCTTCTTTCTGTATGTCAAGTCTACACCTTACCCATGGCTACCATCCCAGCTGTGTCTGTGACTCCATGTGACTCACTGTGGTGGCAAACCCTCAATGCCATGGCCCCCTTCTGGGGCTTGGTGCCACCTGGGGGAGTTGATAAAGTCCTTCAAATAGCAGTTTCAGCCTAGGTTAAGAATTTTGGTCTTTCCCCTGTGTGTTCCCAGCATGCTTTATTTTCTGCCCTCTCATGATTGTTAGGAGTTGGGCAAGATCCTGTTTATACTGAGAGCAGGAAAGAAAATCTTCTAACACTGAAAGTACCTGGAGCAGACATATCTAGGTGCTTACTGGAGCTGTGTCTTCAGGTAGGAGAAGGCAGGATGCAAAATACATGTCATCATCCAAAGACTGAAGAGATGTAGTTAACTGAGGCTGAGAGACTCAGAGGAACATGGTGTTACATGAATTTATTCACTGCAGCCCTTGTTTCAGGTACCTAGACTTTATTCAAATTACAATGGAACTTTTAAATATGTGGGTTTTCCCTGACTTTCTGAGCATTAAAGAAGAAATGGTACAAAAACATGTAAATAGAGGACTCACCTATACAGAAAAACACAATTCATTAACATTAGTTTCTGTGGGTGAGCATATTTTTTTTCCTGACAAGAAGTCATTGCTTGTTTTATGTACTTGCTTTGCAGTGTTTTTTTAAAATTGTATCACAGGTTCTAGAATGCATCTTCTAAGATGACCATTTTAAGGGCTTCCCCCAAAGGCCTGTGTGTGCTGACTGTAGTACTGACTGCGGGCGCTTCTCTGTGCCACATCTGAGGGGGTCAGCAGGTCGCAGGGTGCTTGGGAAGTATCTCCCTCTCCTGCAAATGCGTGAAGTGCACCTGTAGCCAGAGGGGAGATCACAGGGGAGGAGCTCGGTGGTCATCACTCACACCTTCTGTGCAGGAGACTTGGCAGGTGTGTGTGTGTCTAACACCTGTCTTTATAAGTACCCAGGATGAACCTCCTGTTCTTGATCTTTTCCATAGAATTGCATTGGGCATATATAGGGCAGTCCCATGGTGTAAAGGAGAGCACTCTGGACTCAGGTCCTTGGGTTTGAGTCTCAGTGGGACCGTCCCCTGGCAGTTCAATGCCTCCCTGCCATCCCATCCCGTCACATCTCGGATGCTGAGCAGGGTCAGCCCCGGGGTTAGTACCGGGTGCTGTGACAGTCCCAAGGACTTCCCTGTCACTGTCCAAGCTCGCTCGGCTGTGGCAGATGGACCTTAGGATTTAAAGGGTGGGGCCAGTTCTGCACACGCTGAGCCTCACCTGAAAAATCCACTGTGCAGGCTGGAAGGGCACAGCCACGTGGGGAGAGCCCTTCCCAAATCTTCGTGGGGAAAGTTTGGCCATACATACATATTCATGACAAATCTGTGGCTCTAATACATCAGTGGCAGACCTGACACTGATTCACCAGGGACAAGATTTCATCCTCTAAAGGTATTGTTTGAAATGCTTAACTGCATGTTTATGCTAAATGCCTGTAACAGCTTAATATACAGCTTTTGACTGCTGCTTTTAAACAACTAACCTTTTGTCAACCCCTAAGGTTTAGCTCAGGGTTTGGCACTCTGTACATCTTTCTTAAAATTCTTGAAAATATGTATTGTAGATGTAAAGACTTCACTAAAGACGTCAGTCAAGGAAGCATATGAAGCAACAGTTTTTCTTATTGATATCTGTTAGAATACCATAAAATCTGGTTCAACAAATTAGGTTTATCCAGAAACCTGCTACTGCTATCAACTTTCTCTGCTGCTGATCACTAGGGCTGACCTGCCCAAAGCTAGAAAGGCAAAACTTTGATTTTCACAATTTTCACCTTGAAAACAATCATCCTTTAGTCCCTCAGGAGAGCACCACGCTGTATTTGAAAATCTAATGAGCCAGCAGTTGGTTAACCATTGTTTTATTTTTCTTAGTAAAGAAATGAGACTTCCAAGCCTCATTTCCTTGCACTGAAGAAATCAGATATGCTGTATTTTTTCCATAGAAATTTGCTTTCTTATTATTTTCCACTGAAATGAGTGCCAAAGCTCTTAAAGAAGCTAACACAATGCTTTTGAAGCCATGGTGCATGATTTTATATAATACTGACTCTTAACAGCAATCACATCTCTTTTTTCCTGAGATGCCTCTTCCCCCGGGCAAAATCCCACATACCAGGACTTAAGTGGTAAGATTCAGATTCCTCACACCATTAAATGACAGTGAAGTTTACATTTAAACACAGTGCAAATAGGAGTAGGTTTTGGCCTTGGTGTTTTCTATGACACAGCTCCATACGAGTTAAAAGGCAACCTTTAGAGCTTAAAAACCATACTGTCAGATAAAGGCCAAGAAGTTTTCATATATTCACACCCATGCTCCCAGAAGGGTTTTGAGATGGAGAACTCATAGTGATATGCTTTACTGAAAGCCTCTGGAAAAATAGCAACAAACAAAACAACAGCAGGACTATTGGAGCAAGAGGTTGCACAGCCCCCTTAGCTGTACGACTGCGGCTGCCTGATCTTGTTGCTGAACCTGAGAAAAGTTCTAATAGCTAGAGCAGTAATGTGGTTACTTTGGAGAAGCTCATATGAATTGTCTGACACAACAGATGTACCTTGTGGTAGGCAAATAGTTTATATTAATAAAGTTTTGTGAGCTTTCACTATTTTGGTAAGGATCTATTTGGAACATTGGAAATTCATGCCTGAAATATTCTTCTAGTTGAAAAGGGTTGTGGGTTTTTTTTCTTATAAAAGTTAGATTAAAATCAATTTGTTTAGTTTGGAATTACAGTTCTTCAAAGTCAAACGCTTTCTTTAGAAGGAATAAGAACATGTTTTAGCTATGGCATACAGCACTTGAAATGGGCTCTATTTATTCTGTCATCATTGCAGGCATGTAATTTCCATTAGTTTCAATAAGACTGATGTGTTTCTATCAAACAAAATAATTTCTTTATAGTGTTGCCTTAAATAACTTGGAAACTAAGATCAGAAGAGATATCTAATGTCTCCTTAGAAGTCAATGTCAAGCCTCAATAAATTTCTAACAAAGCTTGCTGAGCATAAAACAGAACATTTCCTAGCTCTGTAACATCTAGGAGAAGCACTGTGATTCTGGAAAAGAACTAATTTTTTTGAGTGGATTGTTCATGTGTCCAGACTCCAATTTTTTTATGACACAGCTTATATGCCGTTTGCAATCTAAACTGTTTTTCCTTGTCTGCAAAAATTATGTAATCTATGTTTGTATCAAATGAAACAGGTCTAATTTCACTCAGCATGGGACAATTTGTGATCACCCTTCTCTTGTTCTGCTGGGGAATTTCAACCAGTCTGATATCTGCTGAAAAAGTAGCATGGCAAGTTGTAGGCAGTCCATGAGTCTCCTGGAACGTATGAAGGATAATTTCTTATGCCAGGTGGCAGACAGCCCTACCAGAGGGAATGTGATACTAGCTTTGACAGTCACCAATGTAAGTGAGCTATTTGGGAATGCCAGGATTGGAGGTAGCTTACATTACAGAGACCATGCATTGGTGGAGTCTGTAGTCCAGAGGAATATAGGTCAGGTAAGGAGTGAAGTCACGCTCCTGAACTTTAGAAAGGCAGAATTCAAGCTTTTTGGGGATGTTGTTGGTGAGATTCCCTGAGAGATTGCCCTCAGGAACAAGGAAGTGGAACAGAGCTGGCAAATCTTTATGGAAGTCTTCCATAGCATGATGGCTGTTGAGTGAGGGAGAAATGAGAACGAAAAGACTTCCAGAACACTCTGCCTGGAAAGGCATCAAAAGCAATTTATTAAGGGAAATTTGGGTTTATAAAGGGTTCTGAGGGGAAGGTTCTGGAACTTGGATGGGATTAGGTGAAAGCAGAGCTGCAGTGTATAACTAAGGAAACCAGATAGCCAATGGGATAATGGTCACCAAAGGCCAACGGGAAAACAGGGTCTTGGGCAAAGGCAGGAAAGCTAATCAATGGGGGTCCAG
Organism: Myrmophylax atrothorax; assembly: GCA_026770055.1. Classification (NCBI taxonomy): domain Eukaryota; kingdom Metazoa; phylum Chordata; class Aves; order Passeriformes; family Thamnophilidae; genus Myrmophylax; species Myrmophylax atrothorax. The sequence goes on from JAOXXN010000001.1 coordinate 92,766,348, forward strand.
GGATCAGGGCAAGGGTGAGAAAAGGATAAATAGGGAAGAAGACAACATGGAGGATAAACCAGGGAAAGGGTATGAGGGAAAAGTGAGGGGGGGGTACACAGGACTTTTATAACTGTCTTGGGTTTAGCCCTGCTTTCTCCTGCCAGGCCCAGACTGCTCGGACTGGGAAAAAAACCCTGAAAAGACAGCAGGAACTCAAATAAAACCGGACTGAATTAATGTGTGTATATATATATATATTCCAACATTTATCACTACACACGTAATTGTACCCACCCAGGGGTCCCCAGGGAAGGGGGGGAAAAGGGAGGAAGGGGGTTTGGGAATGAGAAGGGACAAAAGAAAACAGACACACAACAAACAGAATACAATCAAAGTTTTGAAAACAAAC
>JAOXXN010000001.1:92769499-92782716 GCA_026770055.1 Myrmophylax atrothorax
AACCAACTGAAAAATAGCAAAAATGTTAACAAAAATCATGTTGCCTCTAATGATGTGTTCACCTTATTGCATGATAAGATGGTGAACTCTTCTAGTCTGTTAGGAATCAAGGGATTGCTGTCTGCAATAATATTGTATTACTATTTATGAATTGGATAATCTGGGAACAAATCATTAAAGAAATGACCAAGAAGCTCTCAATCTTATTAACATTAATTTTTTAAATTCAAAATGTAAGATTGCAGATAAGTGCCTAAACCAAAAGAATACAACTCTATGTTCTGAAAACATCTTTCAGGGTGACCTAGGTAACTGTGAGCCAAATAGTCAGATTTCACTCCTCTTCCTCATCCCTGAAATTCACTTAATGGAAAATACAAGATCATCAGTACAGTAGTGACTTGACAATAAAAGTCCTCTCTTGAAATTTATAGCTGACTGTGGATTTGCTCATGTTGAGATGGCAAATAAGTAGAAACTCCAGAGAAATTTAATTGAATGTTCAACTTGGCCTGTATAAATTAAATGCATTTTAATGTTGCCAAAAGTGTAGGTGCAGGCTGCAAGTTCCAAGAAGGGTGAACAACCCATGTTAGACACACCAACGTGGGAACAGAACAAGGGACTGTCTTTTGAGTAGTTGTGGCTTTGAAGAGTATGGGAAGCTTACAAAAGGCAAAGCTGCTCAGCTTGAACTTCTGGTATGAAATCCTGTGGCAAAAGACCTTTGAGCATTTGGATTTATAAACAGGAACTTTGAATATGGCAAGAAATTTATTTCTGTTTAAGTCATTAATAAGGACTGCTGTTGGTATGCTGCAAGATTCTTGGTAATCATATTCTTAGAAGGATTTGTAAAACCAGCAGAAATGGTAGAAAAATCGTGAAAAGTTAGAGGACTGATAGTTGTGCCTCCTGCACACATGAATAGTCAGCGTGTGGGACATGATGCAGCCCAGATGTGTCTCTGGAAGGAATGCTTCTCTGAAGTACTGCTTACTGATGTAAGTATAAAGGTATCATGGTACTTACGCTTTATTTTATGCAGATGATCAGATTGTTGCTCTTGAACCTTTTTATTTTTGTTTGCATGGCATAAAAATGAACATTTTTATCTTATATTCCTAGCCCTGAGATCTATAAATTATGCTACAGGAGTTTAGGGTATTTAACTCACTATTTTTTCAAAATAAATGTCTGTTTTTTCAAGTGCTTTGCAATATTTATGCAACTATGAAGAGTCAGTACTTACTGATTTATTGCTCATAGGTTTTGTTTGCCAACTGATTTCGTGTCAGAACTTGGTCTACGTATATATGAATAATAGCTTTAGATAAGCTAAATGTCTGTTAATCAGTGAAAACAAGCCAGTTGATTCATTAAAAAAAAGAAAAAAAAAATCCAGACCACTGTTTGCTTTCATCAGGTGCAATGCAATGTACTTTGAGCCTGACATTGTGTAAAGGATATGTTTTGGAAGATGTAAAAGCTGTGTGATTTTTACTTTTTCTTTCTAGTGTGTGATTTTTGCATTATAATCTGTCACATACCAGTGGGAAAAGGGAGGCTGTGTGTATAATGACTGCACATAGTGTGAAACAATATGTAATTTAATCTCTGTTTAACTTTCTTCTTTGTAAAGGCAAATGCAGTCTAAAAGGGACTGAGTCATTTCTGGCAAAGACTGAAGGGGAAATCAAGATTAAATTTAAAATGGAAAGCTTGGCAGCAAATTCAAGAGAAACAGGAGACAGAGGAATAATCTGAGAAAGAAAGTAGAAATTGATACAATATAAACACAGAGCTGAAGGACAAAATATAACATGGCACAGAAAAGTATATGGGAAAATAAGGAGATATTTGACGTGACTGGAGCATTAGGAGCAGGTGTTACAAAAAAGAAAGCCAATGTCAAGAGAGATTAATAATTGCAGAAAGTAGATAATTTCTGTTTCATGCAAAGGATTCTCACAAAACTTGTTAGTACAAATAGCTTAATTATTTGACATCAGAACCATTTCTTAAGGTTCCTAATACAGACTTTTTTCTTGAAAAACACAGACTGGATCATCACTTGGGTAGGTACTTTCAGGAGCACAATGCAATTTGTTAGTCAATGCAGTAGAACAGCTGGTAGTACCAAAATACGAAAGATCACTGGTTAATGTGACAAAAAACCCCGCCCCAAGATTAACCATTTGCTTTGCCTGGTTGTGTTTGGTTACAAAGGCACGTTCTGGAAATGAGAAAGCATTCCACCCTTGTTGCATTCCCCGAGATGTTTCTCATACTCCTGTTCCTTACAGCTACACTCTTGGCAGTCCATCCATTTTATGTCTTACCTGCTTTAGGCCTACATTCATTCTCTGTCTTTCCTCTTGATGCCTTTTTTTCTTCCCTTCTCCACCTCTTTCTGCTCCTTTCCTTTACCAACCTTTCCCTGACACTTCATCCTGTAGGAGATGTGGCACTGGAATCCCTGTCCTTTACCACTTCTGCTTCCCCGCTGGCAAAGCTCTATCTGATCTTCTGTCCCTTGGTGGCTCTTTCCTTCAGTTTCCTGATGGCTGTTCAGAATAATTTTTCTCCCTTCTCTTTCTCTGTTCTCTTTTTCCACAGTTTAAATCAGTCTTTCTCCATGCCAGCAACTAGTGGGGGAACATTTAAGCCAGATGCCAGACGTTGTCTGTGCTCTCCCATCTGGTTTCCTCTGCTACTGTAGTAGCTCCCACAGCAAGAAGAAATAATCTGAAAAGAGACTCTTAGGGCATGCTTAGGCACAAGTGATTGTGATTGGTATGTTGGGCAAATTGAAGATTGTTGCTTCTAGTCCTGGGACAATTTTTTCACAAAGGTAACTAATCTGGCAGGTTAATACTGCTTGTGAGGCTAAACTGACAGTCAAGAAGCCAGAGATATGAAAAGCAGGAAAGATAAGGCACAAAAATTGCCTAGGCTGAAAGCAACTTAATAATAATAATAGTAGAAGAGAAAATTGACTCCAGACTACCGTGGGTTTTGGCACAGTTAGATGGAATGTGAAAAAGGGTGCTACATCTTCTGGAATTATCAGATCAAGGAGGCATTTATATGCTAGATTTTCATCGCATTAATTCTGAATTTTAAGTGATTTGTGATGTTGACTGACTGGTGTAAAGTGCCTTGGATTTGAAGGCCCTTTAAAAATTGAGAACATGTAACTTTTCTACTCAAATATGCATGAAACTCATGCCAAGGAAGCTGATACAGCTATTGAAGTGAATGGAAATTATGCAGTTTAATTGAGGTGTTATTAGCCAGTGCCAGGTAGTTTAAATGTGATTATCTGGTTGTCCAGTGCATGCCAAATTTTTATGGTTAGATCTTCTAAAGCAAAAATGTCAAATATTTCTAATAAGTTAATATATGCACAGACTTTCTCATGTGGGTTTTTCAAAACTATCAGTAGTGTGAAACCAATGAATATTTCATTAGATCCTAAGATGCCTCAGTCAACGGTAACTAGATTCTTCATGTCTCTTGTCCAGGAAAGCAGCTTTGGAAAACTTTTGAAAAAGATAGTGTCATTTAAGAATTCTGTTTGCAAATCTTTCCTTGCTGATGGTAGAAAACCACCATAGTATTTATTATATCTAAGAAGCAGCATTTGAAAAAATAATTGCTAATTTGTAAAATGTAAATAAGGGAAGTTGTAGTCAACCAGGAAGATATCTGTTGTATCTGCTGTTAACTGATGTGGTTTAAATATTTGTGTTTATTTTTCATTTGTAAACTGTAGCTGAAAAATAAGATCAGATAGGCATTTTAATGCTTTTTAGTACAATTCTTGACTTAGGAACTACCGTTAGGATGGTTTCCTAGATTGCCTAGTCCATCCAGATCAATTGATCCAACTTCTTGCCATCTCTTCTGCTAGTCCTTGTCCCTGTATTCATTATTCCAGAAAAACATTAGCTGTATTTTCATCTCAACAGTTTAGAGCCTTTAGGAAACAGGGGATCTGACAACTTTGGTGTATGACTGGATGTGCCCTGTCCTGTGGGCTTTACTGAGCTTTTGGTTTCAGAAGTAAAATGCAGATCACAGTTGCAGCTTCTCCTTTGGAAGTTATGATAATTCTGATACACTGCATTAGCAGATTTTTACAAGCTGAATCTCTGCATCTCCAGGCTGAGACACTGAGGACAGTTAGGCTTGTGCCGCCGTGAATTTTAGATCGGAGGCAACTGTTACATCACCTGATTTCATGCATCATCTGAAACCGGACAGCCTTCCTTGCCTTCCTATCATTCTTTAAAACTGTTAGCAAAGTCTGTCTTTAGGGGGGGCATCCAGTGTAGTTTTCTTTAATAAAAGGATTTATAGAAGTCTTGTGTATGGTGTTACTGGCTAAAGAAAATGTCAACCCAGTCTTGAAAACTAAGGGAGTTTCTTTTTCCCAAAAGAAGGAACATTTTATGAAGCATTTATTGTCTTGTGAAATGAGTAAATCATCGAGTTATGTAATATTTATGGATTAAGTGCTATCTGCTTTATCCTATTATTCTTGAGAGACCAGAATTCTCATAGCACAGGAAGACTTTGCAGCAATTGTGTGAGCAGAAGTATTTGGTCCTGGATTCCTATCAGGGTGAATTTGACAGTTTCAAAATTTTGAAGACTGTATGAATTAAGCCCAGTTTCTTTCTTTCTGCCTGTGTAAATTGTTTCTGTATAACTGCTGCCTTACAGAAATGTAGTAGCTTACAAGGCAGAGGTTTAAATGAGTAATGATGGGCACCGAAACTAATTCACAAGATGAATGGCATCACCCCTAGATTAGTCTGACCTTCAGAAAGGGCAAGCACGAGGACTCAGAGCACTACAGGCTGATCAGCATTACCTCTATCCCTGGAAAGGGGATGGAACAATTCATTTGGAAAATTATTCCCTGGCCCATGAACAACAAGGTGATTGGGAAACTCACGCTCAACCAGCCCTGATAACTAATGCTGTGGTGCAAAATACAGTCTGAGGCCAGTAACCAGTGGTGTAGCCCAGGTAGCAATACTGTGATTGATCCTGTTCAACGTATTCATTAGTGATCTGGGTGATAAGGCAGGTAACACCCTCAGCAAATTTGCCGATAACAGGAAACTGGGAAGAGTGCCTGGTATGCCACAGGGTGATGCTGGCAGCCAGAGCTACCTGAGTAGGATGGAGGTAGGAGGGCTTGACAGGAACCTCATGCAGTTCAGAGAGGGCAAGGGCCTCTTGCATCCTGCGTCTGGGGAGGAACAGTTCTGTGCACCACTTTATGCTGGGGCCACCCAGCTTTGCACCAGGTTGACCATGTGCAGCAACATACCCTTGCAGGCAAGAAAGTGAATGGTATCCTGGGCTGCCTTTGGAATTTTGCCAGCAGATCAAGGGAAGTAATTCCTCCCCTTAGCTGTGTCCAGTTCTAGGCTCCATAGAACAAGAGACATGAACACTCTTGTTTAGAGTTTCAGTCTTTTAGAAATGCTAAGTGTTGTTCATTAAGTACCTCAGTAATTGTTGCTGCTCACCAAAGACAGGAACATATCTTAGCTATGGCATTGTCCTTACAGTATCTGCAAATATTCCTTCCTTGAACATCTACTACAACTCAAGAGACCTAAAATGCTGAAGAGGTGCTGTTAAATTTATGTATTTCTACGTAATTTCACCACTATAAGTAGTGTGGTTTGTAGCTGCCTTGCTGAATTTCATATGAACATGATTTATGTTCTCCAGGACCAAGTCTAGATGTGCCATACCTCTTCAGTCATCACTCACAAACATCTGTAAAATAGAGCTGAAGTGCTCTCCCACTCTCATTTCATACTGTGATAGCTGAAATCTTAGCAGAATCTTACAGCATCTCCCTCATCTCACAAGATGCCTTTGTAATTAAATCCGTGGAAATTATTAGAAGCAAATGTGCAAAGAGGGAGCTATTTCTCAATTTCTTGGTAGGAGGATGGCCCCTCCTTGCAGGGGGGTTGGCCCTAGGAACACTGTAAACCCCAGGAGTTCCCAGTCTTGAAGGGGTAAAGTGTGTTGGAACTTAGGGCTGTTCATCTGGTGTGCAGACATCTTTCTCCTATACATTAAAGCTTGTGTATAAACGGGTATCAAACCAACAGTTCTTATTAAGCTACATATATATTTTAATTTTATTTTGTGACAATGCTGCTTGATTTTCACCATGAGCCTTTATCTCTACTCATGTAGAAAGTCCAGTCTGACAAGTTGAGCTTTAAATGGGTGGTTAGCCTCCAAAAGGCAGGGAAGAGTTCACTGTTGCAGTCTGAACTCTGAAGGTAGAAAGACAACTATTTCTGACTGCACCAAGGAGTACCATATAGTTTCCTTAAGGCTCTGAGTCTAGGATACTGTCAGGCACTCTGGTTTTCTAATCTACATTCACTAATTAGGTAGGTCTACTTCGTCATCTTCATCCTTAGTGTCAAAGGAAATGGGTGCAGGATTTGGTAGTAACAGTAGGACTGATGGTGATCTGAGCACTAGGTTTTTGTAAACTTGTGCAATATATGTGTTTTGTCTGATTTTTTTTTCAAGGATCAGGAGTTTTCAAACCTACAGAACCAGCCACATTGCATGGTCATAAATGCTCCCTGGTTAACCATCAGACTAAGGAGAAGTCTGGCATTTATTACTGTTTAATAAGAATGACTCGAAGGCTGGTCTATGCACATAAGTGAAAGGGGTTCTTTATTTGTATAAAACATCTATGATCTCTCTCAGAGTTAGGAACAGAGGCCATTCGATGCTGTTTGCCATTCACAGTGCTGGAAGGGAACACCTAACAGCAGTATTAGCATAATATAGTCTTATGAGAGTTGCAGCCGTGTGTCTAGGCAGTCACTGGATACATCAATAAGGCTTTTGAAGAATCATTGGAATCTTTAAGGCCTTTTCTGCAGAATGTTTTGGCCTTGGATTAGGCTCAGGAGCTAGCTTTCATGTTGTGGGGTGGGTGGCAGGTTTGATATGTTTAGCATCAATTTAATGGATGAAAATTATTCAGGCCCTCACAGCTGCCCTGCTGTTCAGACTACTTTGTAAATACTGATTGCTGTTTTCATCATAATGAGGGATCTACTTATCCGATTTGAGGTTTAAGTTTTGCTTTTTCTGCCAGTTTTCACTGTCTTCCCTTCTAGCTGTAAACAGCTTGATTTTTTTTGAAATGGGGAAAAAATTCTTCCATTCCTTTACAGTATTTGTAGAAAGAAGATTTAGCCTAGAAAAGGCCATGTAATTTAATGGATTTAGTGTATTAGATTTTGCCATGTAAAATGGAAATGCTTTTCCAAGTCTGTGGTGGCTTCTGAAACTTCTCTGAAAAGTGTTGATATTTAGAGAGCATACAGAACAGCTACCCTGGAATTAATGTGCATGTTTACCTAGTACAGTATTTTTGCATCTTCAGTATCAGATGTCTTGCTACTGCTGTTATGGGGTCTTTAAGAAGATTCTGATCAGTTGCCTTCACATCTTAAGGCCAGTGCATGCTGAATTCTGTAATTTTTGCAAGTGTGAATGTGTATTTGAAAAAGATGGAGTTGCCCTGCAAGAGTGGTGGTTTTTTGAGAGCTGTCGACTTTTTGGTTTCTGTGACTTCCTCACTGTTACAGGGTTCTATACTTGTGAGTTTTGTGCTAGTGAAGAAACTTGTGGGTGGATGATCTCCATGATTTATGCAGCAGTTACAAAGATGGTGTGTGGGTCTACAGAGTAGATACCATGACCCCAGAGACTAAACACTTTCCTTTACATGTGTGGCACAAGGCACCTCATTACTTGGGAATTGTGGTGGGTTGACCTTGGCTGGATGCCAGGTGCCCACCAGGGCCACTCTGTCACTCCCCTCCTCAACTGAACAGGGAAGAGGAAAAAAAAATTTACAAGGAAAGGCTCATGGACCCAGGTAAGGCTAGGGAGAGATCACACACAAAGTACTGCCATGGGCAAAAAAAAGTTGATTTGTGGAAATTAATTTATTACCAATCAAATCAAAGTAGGATAATGAGAAATAAAAATGTAATCTTAAAACGTCTTCCCCCACCCCTCCCTTCTTCACAGGCTCAACTTCACTCACGCTTTTGTCTATCTCCTCACCCACAAGTGGTGCAGAGGAACGAGGAGTGGGTTTGCAGTCAGTTCATCACAGATATCTCTGCTGCTCCTTCACCCTCAGGGGGAGGACTCTTCACATGCATCCCCTGCTTCAGCACAGGGTCATTCCCACAGGAGACAGCACTTCATGAACATCTCCAGTGTGTGGCCTTTCCACGGACTGCAATTCTTTGCACACTGTTCCACATGGGTCCTTTCCATGGGGTGCAGTCCCTCAGGAGAAGACTATTCCAGTGTGCGTCCCCCACAGGCTCACAAGTCCTTCAGGGAACCTGCTCCAGCATGGACTTTTGTTTCCATAGGGCCACAGGTCTTTGCCAGGAGCCTACTCCAGTGTGGGCTTAACATGGAGGTTACCATCTCCTTTGGGTGTCCCCCAGCTCTGATGTGGGGGGTTTTCACACACAGCAGGTGGATCTCTGCTCCGCCATGGACCCCCCTGGGCTCTAGGAGGACAGCCTGCCTCACCAGGGTCTGCCCCACAGGCTTCAGAGGATCCTCTGTTCTGACAACTGGAGCACCTCCTTCCCCTCCTTCTGCACTGACCTTGGTGTCTGCAGGGCTGTTTCTCTTGCTTATTCTCACTCCTCTGTCTTGCTGCAGTTGCTGTTCTGCAGTTGGTTTTTTGCCACCTTCTTCAATACGTTATCCCAGAGGTGCTACCACCAATGCTCATGGGTTCAGCCTTGATCAGTGGTGGGTCTGTCTTGGGGCCAGTTGGCATTGGCTCTGTTGAACACAGGGGAAGCTTCTGGCAGCTTCTCACAGAAGGCACCCCAGTAGTTCCCCCTACCAAAACCTTGCCGTGCAAGCCCAGTGCAGCAACATGGCTGGAAGACTGGTCAGGCAGCTAAGTAATTCTCAGTTATTCTTCTCTTCCCTGGCAGAGTCAAATCTCTCTGTCTTTGTGCTTGTGTCTGTTGTACAGATCATTTTTAAATGCTGTAGTGATGACTTTGCTGCAATTGCAACCATGCTGCATTATTAGTTATCACCAACTTTTTCCTATTAACTAACTTGCTTTCCCTTGCTCCATTTCAATGTTATTTTCTGTTCATGTCCATGGAGAAAGTATTATTTCCTTTTCCTTGTTGTAGCCTTTTATATACTAAAAAGTCATTATCTTGTCCTTTCTTGAACATTTTTTATCTCGACTAAATAGCCCCAATTCTTTTACTGTTTCCTAATGAGCTCTATTTTCAAGGCAGCCATTCATTTTTTGTTCTTCTCTTTTCTTCTTGCCTATATATTTTTTGAAATGCATTGCCTGTCAACAGGAAACTGCCAAGGCTAAAATAGATTTTATCTATTCAACCTGTTTTAAAAAAAAATAAAGTAAAAATATTATATTATCAGTAACCATGTTGTCTGATACCAGCACATTATTTAAAAGCTAGAGCCTGAGGCTTTTACTGTTGTTCTTATGGTAAGTCTGGAACTTGCTAAAAGAAGGCATTTTAATGAGCTCAGCAGGGCACTCTGGACACATCTGCGGTTTCCCCAAAAAGGTACCTTACCCACCACTACTTGCTACATTTCTTTCTTTTCCCCACGTCTCTCTGAATACGCTCTTCTGGTCACCTGGCCCTCATAAAATCCTATCCCAGTTCTCACTCCAGCCTGCATAGGTAAACAATGGACTGAGTTTTGTTACACAGAAGCAACAGCGAGGTAAGACTGAGATGGCTGTAACAGAAAGTAAAGTCATGCCTTCCACCCGGTTTTAAGTGTTTTCCTTGCATTCGGTCTTGCATGAGAGGGATGTAGAGACGGAGTTTTATACCTTCTGATGCTAAATCAGTGGTGTGTAGAGTCCTAACCCAATGGAGGTGACAGGAGGGTGCCTCTAATCTCAGCGAGTTTTGGCAGGTACTGCTAACAACATGGTTGTCTGAACCAGCAGTTACTGCTGGTGCTGTGATGCTGAAATGGCTCAGTGACTGCCTTGCTTTAACTGCCTTGTGAGATTCATGCACATTTAGATCAGCTCAGCCTGTGCTTCATATGCTCCTACTAAAGACTCCTATAGCTTGTTCCTTAGATGTTGTAGTACATTTCAAACTATTAAAAGCTGGATAGCAGTATGTAAATAATTAACTTTTAAGAATATTCTTCTAGTAAGGATATTTGTAGAGTTTTTCTCCCTTTGACTATTCTTACCCTATTGCTTCAGTATCTTTTATTAATGAATAATGCATTAGTGTGTAACACTTTCAGAGGGTGCCGGATCCAAAAACTGAAGCTAAACAAATTCATGCTACAAATGTCTCTCCAAACTATTTAACTGGAAGTCATCATTCTGTTCTTGATTAGGTGTTGAAGCTTGTGTGTGCTGTAGAGGAACTCTCTGTAGATAGTTCTGTCTGGTCTTGACCCATCTACTACTTAAAAATCTAAAAGTTCAGTATGAATTTTTGACACTTATCTATAGATGTAAATCAGGTAGTTTATATGTAACTGGGCCAAGAATGAGCTTTTAGTTCTCTTCATGGTTTCTTTATCCCCAGTTATGAGAGACTGCACATGTATTATGCCTCTTCCCTTAATCTATGCCTTCCTATTTTTGACCTGGTCCTTTATTTAAGGTCAGAGCATTTTCTAAATTTTACTGCTAAATTTCTGCATATTTTCTCAAAGACTGTCTCTTGTCGGTTTCTTTGCTAAAAATCATTCAAGCCATATTGTCACTGTTGCTTCACAGTTCTGTCAAATCATATCTGAAGTATCCTCTTTTTCAGTTTAGGCATATCCCATCTTACAATGCATTTGGAGTACCTCTGTAAAAGTTCTTTTTCCTGGCTCATTGCTTTCAGATCCATTTCCATCTCTCCATACTACACTGCATCAAATGCAATTAGATGTCATCTTTAATATTTTGTTCTGGTTTATTTCATGTCTCACTAGCCATCTCCTCAAACATTTAAGATACTGATTTTTTTTTTCCCACCTTCGTACGAAGGTGTTCTCAATTGTTTATTTTTTAGCTTACTTCTCCGGTGAGCATTTCTTCTGTTCTTCTCCCATAGACTTTATAAAGGGGAGAGATACCTTTTATAAATCCAACAGACCTATCATGTAGTCCTTCTTAAAGATCTTATTCTTCTTGGTTACTTGAGTATTGGTCAGGTAGTTGATAATAATAGAATGGTAGAATATCACAAATGAGAAGGATTGTTGAATCCAACTCTCTGCTTCTCTTAGAACTACTTAAAACTAAACCTCGTGACTAAGAGCACCATCCAAATGTTCCTTAAGCTCTGATGGGCTTGGTGACCACTCTCTCGGTGAAGAGCCTTTTCCCAATCTGAAATTCCCCTGAAATTCATTGGATTTCCTCATGTCCTGTTGCTGGTCACTGGAGAGATAACGTTTCTATACTATGTCCATGCTGCCCAAGTTATTTTGGAGCATGGTAGCTCTTTTTGTCGCATGTTAATATGGTGCTTCAAACTGCTGAATAATGTTATCTCCAAATTAGATGATACTTCTCCACAAATGTAATGAATACTGAAAGTGCGTTAATTAAAATGTACACTGGCAACTAACTGGTGAAAGCAGACCCATGTCATGGGGATCTACCAAATATGCCTTATTTGGAATGTGCTTCATGTAGCTTCAAATTGCTCGTTTATTTGACAGACATTAGGCTCTGAATAAGGCTATTACAGATTTATGTTCCAAAAGTAAGCAGAAATAACACTAGAAATGAAAGAGATTTTGTTTCATCAGTAATTTCTCTGAGTAATCAGACTAGGAGGGAAGATTAGGCCTGTAATTATTTTTATATGTATTATCAATGAAGGAAGAGCTGCAGGAAACTGCATATATGGTTTTGCATAGATGATGCTCATAAAAGAATAGGATTTCTGCACTAATCTCATTAAAAAGAGATTGGAAGTTTGTTACAAAGTTAAAATATTCAGGTAGGAGAATTGTGTCTTGATTTTTAGCTATCAAATATGAAGTACGATCTAAGGACTGTTTCAGAAAGCACTTGAAATTCCTAGTATCTGTGGAGAGAGGTGGGAGGAGAGCTGATATTCTTCTGTAATAGGAATCTAAGAACTATTGCTGGAGTGCTTGGAAGGAAAGAAATCAAAATGACAAGTTTGCTTTTCATGTTCCAATCTAAACGAAATTTATAAAGTGAACAAGTGGCAAAAAATTATAAGTTAATATGTTTTTTACAATGTAAAGCTTTTCTAATACAAAGAGGTGGGTGGAGCAAAGAAATGTCAGTCTTTATAGTTCTTGGAGATAAATCAGACTTTGTAACTATTTGCAATTGATCCTACTATCTTAGGTTTTCAAGATCAAAGCAGTGCAACTGGCAGGAAAACTTCTTCCAGCCTTCAACACACCTACGGGTATACCATGGGCAATGGTGAATCTGAAAAGGTAATGAGTTTTCTTTTGTGGGAAAGTGTGTTCCTCCGCCTCCCTCCAGCTTAAAATTAGTAATGGCATACATCAATTTTTCTTAGTAGTGGAGCTGTAGAAGATGGAGACAAGCTGTCATTCCTGGCATGTTAGAGCAATTTTAATGGAGTTTAGAGCATTCTAACTCATTAACTGCAATAAATTGTGATCATGTTTTTTTTTCCTTCTTGTTCTTCAATAAGTATGCAATGTGCCATTGCACCATACCAAGTGTATTACTCTGTGTGTTGGTCTAGAACTTAATAATTGTTTCTTTAGTTATGAAAGAATCTATTAAAAACCAAAATTGTTTGCAGGACATGGTTGAACTTACTGGGTTTTCTGTACAGTGTGAGGTGTGTGTTACCTTTAGAAGACTCACAGCATTTGAGAAGATGATGGAACTCTGAAGATACTATTTCCTTGTACATTTTAGCTTAGATATAAAGTCTGGTGTGTCGAAGTCCACTGTGGTCTGTGCAGATGGAGAGGCTCCGTTAGATGACTCTTCAGGTCAGACTGGACTCAGATGGTCTCCACTGCCTTCTGGAAGAGAATTACCTTGCCTAATTCATCTTGTCTTGCTTGCTCTATGCTGGGAGTTCCCTCAGATTTTGAGAGAGCAAGTTTTG
>JAOXXN010000001.1:92814804-92869759 GCA_026770055.1 Myrmophylax atrothorax
GCTCGCTCGGCTGTGGCAGATGGACCTCAGGACTTAAACGGTGGGGCCAGTTCTGCGCACGCTGTGCCTCACCTAAACAATCCCCCCTGCGCAGGCTGGAAGGGCACACCCACGTGGGGAGAGCCCTGCCCAACTGTGTTTGCAAAGTCTGGCCATACATACGTTCCTCTAGCCTGCACCAGTATCCAGATCTGAAAAGAATTCATCCAGACACTTCCTCCTTTTAGACTCAATCCCAACAAAAAAGGGAATCATTTCCATCCAAACTTCAAGAAAGCTGCGAATTACAGGGAGAATTAGATTTTGCCAAGGAACAGTGCATCTTTCTTGGCATAAGCTCAGGCTGTAAAGCCACAGCCATTCTAGTAACATCCTTTTGCAGTCTCTCCTCTTGCTTCTTCAAAAACCTTGCTCTTCAGAAATTTGAAAGAATTTTGTCCAGTCTAGATTATTCTTTGGTCCATGAACAGTCTCACATTTCCATGGGGTAAGAGTGTATACTAGGAGAAGGTTAATTGTAGTACCCGATGTGCTGCAACTTACTGTCCTAGGTGTCTTGTTCAACGTTTCACTTTTCCTCCTGATTTCAGTGATGGCATCTGCCAGCATTCTTTGTGCATTTGTCCAATGGAAAATTCCTCTTTGTTTCCCAGTATTTCTAGTAAGCAAAGGTGATAGTAAGGACCTTGAAGAGTTAGCTTTGATTGACTCTGTTTTCTGTGCATAAAAAGTGCATAATTCAAAACTTATTTGCTCCCCTGCCTTGACTCCCCTCAGCTTCTGTTGAGTGTAACCAGCAAAAATCAGAATTAACGAAAATCTGGGCCTAAAGCTCCATGTGGAGAGAAACTTCCTACCAGCTAACGGGCTGAATCATAGATTACTGAACTACAGGTAGCTACGTTCAGTCATTGGTAATGACAGGCATCCTGAGCCAAACATTTTCCTTCACCTCTTTCCTTTTCTGTCCCTGCATGAATCTATTAAAAGAGTTGGTGTCTGCTGAGGAAGCACAGTCAAAGCAGCAGGGAAGCACAAATAACCTGTGAATCATTTCAGAGTCGTTTCTTTGGAGCTGGTTTTAATGGCTGATATCCTTGTGTGCTGTAAGGTCGTGCATGCGAGTGGAATAATGAAAGCGTAGGCGAGAGGTGCTCTGAGCTGCTAACAACGTTCCTTCCAGTCTCCTCCTCTTCCACTGTGCTTTTTGCAGTACTATGTTGGAGCTGGACGGTTTGTGAATCGCAGATCCATTGGCCCCTTTCTGCATGGGGTGTTTATGGTTTTAAATTCCGTGCATTAAAGAGGTCTTCTGCAGTCCAGCACACAAGCTGACTTGAGTTTCAGCTGTATAAAGGGAAAACAGAGAAGAGTATATATAGGAGATGGAAGTGTGGGGGGAAAAGCAGCATCTAGAAGAGTTTATAAGATGAAATCAGCAGTCCATAAAGATGAGTATAGTATTTTATTCCTACTTTCAATAAGTCTCTGTAAGTGGCTACTGGTCACAGAATTCTTGTAACTCTTCAGACTCTTCCAGCTGCAAAATCCAGGAGTGTTTGTCATATTCCTATGCATATGGTATTACATGTTGCATTGATTTGACTCATGGATGTTCTAATCATTGTTACCTATGAGGAGCCATACAACCTCACAGCAAAAGTCTATGGAGTCCTTGTCATGTCATCAAGACCAGTCAACAGTAACTACCCAGGAAAGAAGGAGTCCTTCCCCACAATACTTTCTTAGCATGTAGCAGTTTGCCAAATGCAGTGTTGTTAGTAGCCATGGGAGGATGATACTTCTGTATGTGTCCTGTTCTTTTTTATTGTTTTTTGTCAGCACGAACTGTTAATGCCCATAACATCCTCTGACAAGGAGACTCACAGCAGAATAAAGTGGCATGGAAAGAACCACCTCCGTTGTTGAACAAGCCTGATCCTTTAATGGTCACAAATGTTCTACAATTAAATTCTCCATGTCTTTTCCCTCCCTCTTTGCAGGCAATTGACAAGTATTGCCGAGTAAGTGGTGGCTTTTCTGGTGTCAAGGATGTCTATTCCTCATCTCCTACATATGATGACGTGCAGCAGAGCTTTTTCCTTGCTGAAACTTTGAAGTAAGTCCTCTTTACTCCTGTGTCTTCAGTAAAAGCTGGTATATAAATTCTAGAAGAATGCAGTGGCTCAACAAGTTTTTGCTGTAGCTGATGTCTCTGAAGATTAATTTGAGGTAGCGGGAGCACAAAATGGAGCAGAGAGAAAGCAGGTCCTCAAAGTGGCAGTACTGGTGCCTATTTCAGGCACCACCACATGTTTCACTGGCAAGAAGGGGCTCCAAGTTCATTGTGTGTAAGGATATAGTATAGCTATTCTGTCCTGATGGCTCCTTACCAAATTCCTCTCCATAATCACAATTCTTTGTTTGCCTGTGTTATCATCATTAAAGGAAAGGGAGCTACTGCTACCTGCTCTCTTGTCTTCTTTAATTTTATTTAATTTACTCCTTCAAGTTCATTTTCTGGAGACTAAAAGCTATGCTCCCAAAGAGAGAGGCAGCAGTTTCAAACAGGTCCAGTCAGAGAAACAATACCTCCACAGGAGCTGATGTTATATGATTGATCTGCCTATAAAACCCAAATTAGAGAATGAAATCTGCTCCTAAAGGACTTCTGTGGTGACAAGGCTGACTTGTGATGTATGACCAGAATCCTGTCTGCATCTTAAATACAAGGAGATCTGAAAAATCACTGACTCAATAACTGGATATACGATAGTGCAAGCATTGCAGAAGGTGGCAGTTCTGGGAAAGAACACGGGAATTTTTATTGGCTTTTGGTCTGGATCATTTCCTGCTTGTGGGACAAAACAACATTTTATTGGAGAGCTGGATATTAGTTGTTTGACAATAATGCCGTTGGCATAGCCAAACCAGAAACTGGATTCACATTGAGATAAAATAGAGAACAGAAGGTCAAGATAGCTCAAATGAAAATAAAGACAGAAGGGTTGGGTGTGATGTCATGGGGAAAATGAAGATGTCTCTTAGAAGAGGAGCATAAAATGTGTGTTATGGAATGCCTGCTGTAATCTCTTCTGCTATTAAGGGTCACTTCTGCATCTTCATTCCCCTGAAATTCAAAATTGGTAACTCTCCCAAACAGGCATTGTTGCTGCTCATATACTTTGTCTCATCAAAGATACCCAGCAAATTATGAGAGTTTCTGGGAGTACCTGGCAAGAAGGTACCTGTTGAGTGGGGAGGAAAAGATGTAGAAGTAGGTTGCTTCAGTTATTCAAAGAAAAAGTGTGAATCAAATGAGGAAGTGATTTTGAGTAAGATGTGGCAAAAAAGAGTTTGGAGAGCTACAGAAAAGAAAAGCGAAGCAGCAGTATAGAGGAAAGGCAAGGCATGATGCTTTACAGACAAATAAAAAGTGTGGAGAAAGAGGTATGTGTGACAAAACTGAATCATCTCAGCAAGAAATTTTTATCTGTAAACAGGTAATTGATGAGGAAGGGAAGAAAAAAAGTAGCATTCCACTGACTGGAATGTTCTGTGGATAGAGCTGGCAAATAAAAGCAATCGGAGAATTGATCAGGTAGTGACACATCACTGTAGACAGCAGACACTACTGGGATCTGATGGAGAGAGCATGAAGGAACAGCAGAACAATGTGTATGCACAGTCTGCATGTGACAGAGCCCACTAATGGAAATGACACCCCTTCTTTGTCAAGTGCTGCAAGACCTGTCTTGTTCTGGATAGCAGGAAAGCAAGCTGTAGCAGGAGCTGAGAGGTCCTGCACACCAGTGGTGTTGTGCTTGCACTCACACCAGTCACATTTTCTGTAACAAGAGAAATGTCTTTTGAATTTCAGCAGTTGAGTTAAGAAGCCTTGACAGAGATCCTTACTACCAATACCTCCTACAGAGCATAGCATAACCTCATTCAAAGGTGTGGATTAAGAATAAAGAAACAACAAATACTTTTTTTCCATGTATGTCCAGTAACCTTAATTTTATTACATGCTTCATGTCCTTTTCCTTACATTATAATGCACAACATTTCTGAAACCCCTCTGCACAACTTATAGTCCCATTTCCTCCAACCAGAAGCTGAACCAGCTTCTAGAACAGTGTGACAAGTCAGAATCTGCTGTGGCCCAGTGGTTTATCTTGTGCTGCCATGAAATCTTTGATTTAGATTAATGAAGATTAGTCATTTCCAAGTGGGTTGACTCTGTTAAGAAGAGTTTTTGGACAACTACCTCTCTGCTCCCCTGTCCCCCAAATCCTTGTGCTTGGTGTCTTCATGTTTGTTTTACACTGCAAGTCTCTGAAAGGAGACTTGCAAAACTAAAGTTTCTTGGAAAGATTAAAATGCTGCCTTTAAAACAACTTCTCATTGAAGGCTTAGATCATAATAAAAATTATCCTCCAGGTCATTATAATAGAGAAGGTTGTGTGGGTGCTGTGCAAAGGTTGAAAGTAAGTAATTTGTTTATAGCTTTAGCTGCTGAAGGGTGGGTCCTGAAGCTGCAGTGTTGCTGCTGCCTGCCTTTTGCTCTGCTTTAATACCCATTTTTCCTTTCTGTCTTGTTATATAGGTATTTGTATCTGCTTTTCTCCAATGATGATCTTCTACCATTAGACAACTGGGTTTTTAACACAGAAGCTCATCCTCTGCCTGTTTTACATTTAGCCAACACCACACTGGCAGGAAATCCTGCATATCGATAAAAACAGCTCTATGAAGAGGAAGAGAGACTGTTTTCAGCTCTGTTTTGTTTACATGGACCACTTGAGACTTTAAGCAGGAGAGGAGACAGACAGACACTTGGTAAAACTCGACCTCCAAGTCAAGCAAGCACCGACGTGAGAAACGAAGCTCTTCAACACATAGATAAGTTAAAAGTTCTGTTTTATACATGACCAAAACACTCTAGTGTGATTTTTGCAGGACAGAGACTTCACACACTTTGACATGGAATCTACTGATAATATGAATGCAGCAGCCTAAGGAAGAAGAGGCTTTCCCATCCAGGGAGAGGAACTTGCTGCTGCTGTTCACTGTTGCAAGGAACAACACACCAGTCACCTCTTCAGATCGTGTGGGTTCCAAATGCCTAGGTTTTCTTTTTCTTTCCTTTTTTTTTTTTTTTTAATGATGGCATGAACAAAACAACAACAAAAAGCAACATCACTGCACCAGCAGCATCAGGATTTGAATTTTTTCTGTACCTGTCTGAATTTCTTAAGGAGCATCTGTTTGTCCAGACTGGCAGCCATTCTCGGGGCCTCTAAGCTATTAAACTCTAAAGTATTAAAAGTACTGCCTCCTCATTTCCCCTTTTCAATACAATGCTTATATCCAAAAAGAAAAAACAATTAGTAAGCCTTTCGTTTGTAGTTCACTCTCAGCAGTATGGGCTTGGTTCATTTGTTAAGCTACAGTCACAAAGTCTGGAGTATATTGCAGGGGTAGGAAGGAGCCTAAGTTTCCCTTCCTCACAAATCAAGTCATATGAAAAAAACCCATTCTCAGTCCTGGTTCTTTTACCTATATAAACAGAGATGACAACGTAAGAGAAGCAGTCTTTCATGATTTACATAGGAGGATACATATGGAATTAAAACATGCTCCCCTTGAGCTAAGCAGCAGAAGTTTGTTGCTTTATATTTTTCTACACAATCTAGATTTTTCCTAAAAGTTACATTTCATCCTTTGGATTCTATTCACTGAACCTTCTTTGCATGTGTGTTTGCAACAGAAGCCTAAAACTGCCTTTGATTTAGTTTACAAAACTTGATTTCTTCTGCGTGCTCCAGTACAAATGCAACATGATCTTCTTCAGAAGCAACTTAACATCTCTTACATATGAGTGGAAAAAGAAACTAAAGAGTCTCTTCTATTAATTTATGAGGAATGAGATGCTACTACCTGCATGGGGTGTTTTTTCAAGTACTCGATGGCTGGGCTGGACAGTATCACTTAAATGGAGTCTGCTTCAGTCTTTACTTGCTGAAAGAGGTTTGGACTTCTCAGATTTTATGTCTTTTCAGTTTTGTCTTTCTCAATCTCTTTCTTCTGTTGTTCCAGTTCAAATTACTCTTTTTATTCCCCTATATATCTCTCAAATATTTTTGCCATGGCCTCTTTGCTGAAGAACAGCTTTTAGGTGCTCCTTTCCCTCCTAAGTAGTGCACAGGTTGAGTCTTTAAAAAATCTTGATGATGTTTTCATACTGAAGTGATTGGAAGAACTCTTTAGTGAGCTACAGTAGTACTGCATCAGATCTAAAGGGAGTGAGTGCTTTTTTCCCCCCACAAAAATTATTTTATCTGAAGTTTTATATTAAAACTTTTCTCCCTATCCTATTATAATGTATCTGACTGTAGAGTTTACCCCCTAATATTATTCTTCACTTGTCTATGACACTAACTTAGACATAGAAATCATCATGTGATCTAAATACAAAGGCTATCAGGTGCTTTTTTCCAGCCAGTTACTTTACTTAAGGAGGAAGAAGATGCGGAGCTTGCAACAGGCTCCTATCTCAATGTTTGTACCTTAATACCAGTTACTTAGTTACTATAATTTTCAGCAGTATCTTAAAAATAATTTGAGAACTGATAAAGTAATACAGTAAGTATGAGAACTGATAAAGTAATTAATACAGTAAGTAATACTGATTCCAGTAATTGTTTATTTAAAATTAGAAGTAGCCTAATAAATGGTTTCTTCTTACTGGTCCCACGTTAATTTATTTTTCTAATTGTTATTCAGTGACTCACTGAAGAACTACTCACTTTTCATTTTCCAAAGTTCACATACGTTGTGTTTTCAAATTATTTTTCCAATCCCATGAGAACTGTTATTAGTTTAAAACTGCACTCAATTGCCTTGTTCTTCAAAATCTCTTTGGGTACAAAGGAGAAAGAGGAAAAGCAAACTCTTCTGTTAAAAAAAAAAAGAAAAGAAAAAGCACCCCATACACCTCCTAATATATGCAGATGTAGAATGGCTGCCAGTCTGTTCAGGGAAAGGTCAAGGACAGAATCTTGGAGTCTCCAAAGCAGCAAACTTCTTATCATTGCTGCTCCTCCATGCCCCTCTTGTGAACTAAAGAGCCACCCTTCAAATTAATTCCTCCACAAATCCCAGTGGGTTAACTCACTGCCACAAGAATGCCTGAGTTGAGGACTAAGCCATTCCATGTTATGAGATGGTATTTTTCTCAAAGCAGATGTACAGTACTGCTATTTCTTCTTTGTGTAGATAAGCAGCAAGTACCAAATAAAGGACACTTGTTTCTTATTTTCCAGCTCCCCCAACAGCAGTCAGTTTCTACTTTATCACTCTTTAAAATGCCTACTATCCTTTCCCTCCAGAAGTTACTGATGTGCATAGTCTTTCAAAATAATGCATTTTAAGGACTAATTGCTGTGTCTTTCGTGAACCTCATCCTGGGATTTCCTAGATCAAGGGAGTTTGGGGGTCTTGGGTTCTGGATGAGGTTTGTGCATAATAACCAAGCACTGCATGTATTGAAACTTCTGACTGAAGTGGTGTGTCCTTGTTCTGAGTCCTTCACAGAAAAGTAGGTTCTGATCTGCAGAATGGTATTATGTGCAACCCAAAGTTCAGACTGTTTTCCCTCTGGGTACGTAAGGCACAGTAGAATATTTCCATTTTCATTCTGTTGCTGCTGACTTACTTTCTTGAAGACAAGAGTGTAAATTTAAGCACAAAATGACTTTTTAGTCCTAGTTATTTCCAAGTCTTGCACTATACTCTCTAACAAAGCTATCCTCATTTTCTTTAGGTAGTTGTCCCATTTTACCAATTTCTGCAATACCCTTTCCCCTTATAGAATGAAATAAAGAACAGAAAATCATGTACATTTTTGGCACACTGGACTTGGGCAAGAGCCTGGAAATCCCAGAATTGTCTACTTCCTGTTTGCATGCAGTCAAAACAAGGATGTATGGTTCTTTTCCTAATCCAAGCCTCAAAATTCCCTGTTGGTCAGGATCTGCCAGCAGTACAATTTTTTCTAACAGTTACAGCTTGACTTTTCAGACACCAGATTTCTGCAGCTTCCATTAACAACCCTGGAGCTATGTGTGTCCTGCAGTCAAGAAGTCAACTTCTTAGCTTTCTCCTCTAAATAAAAACAAACCCCTTGAATGATATTCTGTGTTAATTTTGCTGCACAATGTAGTCCTTAAAACAGAAGGTGTAAGAAAAATATAGAAAATAGTGCCCTGGAGTAAAAGGAAAAGCAGGTAGTTCCATGTGCCAGTCACACCTTTGATGATCCTTTAGTCCCCTGCTCCAAATTTGTGGATCACTGTCTTCTGCCTCCCAATGACTGGTGTATTCCAAGCAGTATTTTACAAGATTTGAATGTTACCTGTGTTTTGAAAAGTGACAATAATTACTCCCTGTAATGCCATCCTTTACAGTTAAAGGTCTATTCTTTAAGTAAAGCCCTATTGGGCTGTTGTTTGTGATCCCCTTTTCTGTCCCTGAGGAAATGTATTGTAAACCTTCATAATGTGACTCTCCTCAGTTTGAATGAAGAAATGGTTAATAGCATTAACATTGAAAGGATTAACAATGTAAGATGGCATCCACAGAAAATAGTGAGGCAGTTTACATTTTCAGGGCTGTAGAAACAGGCTTTTAGCAAACTGAGCCTGATATTTACATTAGTGAGTCTAGTCCATGTTTTTAAGGGGACAAATAAGAAACAGGCTTCTTGATACCAGCGAAAAGTGAAAGCAAGCTCTTGATCTGTACTGTAGTTGGGAGATCTGTTTGCCCTGAATAAAACATCCCTCTTTTGCTCCTTGAATTTTGAGAAACAGTCTTCTGACTCAAGGGTTTGAGTTGCCATACAAAGAGGAACCCCAAGTTCTTTTGCAAGTTCCATGTGTATGACTGTAGCAGAGATGATAAGCATGAGCTGCACCAGCTGTCAGCGCCTTCTAACAAACTGCTCTGTAGTTGCCCAGGAAAGTTGGGAACCACTGAAGTCTGAGGAGACAGCCTGATTTGTTACAGTGAATTGTTGCCTTTAATCTTAATTGCTTGGTGGAAGTTGGGTTTGCATTATGCCTTTATTCTTGCTTTGTCTAAAACTGACAGATTATTTTTCCTCCAAAATAATAAAAGGGCAAAAGTCCGTCTTCTGATGTGGAAACCTTCTGCCTCTGACCTGGAATCCTGCATATGTACTTTTTACAGATTAAAAAATATTGTATATAAAAAAGATTGAATAAAGAATGTCTTTAAGTGAAAAAGGTGTGGTTTGTGTCCTTTGCCTCCAACAGCAACATCCTGTAGCACTGGACTGTGAAGCTGACCCTATTTCATAGGCTTAGTGATGCTGCAACTTTTCTTTCCCCTGCAGCTCTGCTAAGGACTTTGCCAACTTAAACGTGTGTCAAGACCTTTTGTTGCAAAATTAAGCCCCTGTACCCCTTACTTGCTTTTGACAGGTCACTGTAGTGCTCTTATGGTTCTCAAGATGCAGCTGCATGCAGAGCAGCTTGAGGCTGTTTCTGTGTGTCATTGTAAAAGCCACAAAATCTCACAAAATTATGAGATTTTTTTCCCGTTTAGTCAAATTTGTGTGAAAACGGCTAAAAAGTTCCAATATTCTTAGAGATGAGGGTAAAACAGGCAGACAAGCAGCACTACTAAATGAACTTAATATTCTTATGACACCAGGTTTTCATGAGACTAAGTAGCCAGGGAACTGGGCAATTGTCTGTCCATTCCTGCCCTCTGTGAAATGGAAAAGTTGTAACTTTAAATGTTATTCACAGGGCAATTGGTGTGATAATCCTTACTGTCTGATGTCACCCATGTTGCTCATACATGGTACCTTGTTTTCATAGTTTACCATAACTGCCAGCCTGTGTGTCCTGTTTCAGTGCTTTACATCCAATGCCCAACCTTCCCAGTGTGTTTTAACCTCAGGATGCAGGGACCTACTTCAGTATTACTTCATAAGAGAAAATTGCTTCCAAAGTGCCATAATTCAGTGCAACACATGCCACCAGGGCCATGCCTCCTGCCCTGACATGCCATCTATCTTGAGATCCAGTTTTGCATCCAGCTGTTGCTCCCTTGCTTTCCAGGCAAGTACATTCATGATGCACCCAGCTTCCAACTGCAGTGCCACTACCAAAGCAGCAGGTTTCGCATCCCTTGGTCTCCTGTGGTGTGCTGGGGCCTGAAGCCACCTCACTAAAACTTGCTGTGTGTATCAAAGCATATTTATGTCCATTCACATCACAGTGTCTCAGCCACTGAGCCCTAACACACAGAATGTTGCCTCCTGCCCTGGTACCATCAGGCTCTCTGTCCTTGTGTGTAATGTTTTGGCTGACACAGAAGGCTGCATGACTGTCCTCACTGCATTTCACACAGGATCCTGTCCTTAGTGGTTGCACTGCTTGTCTCTGCCTCCTCAGCCTCTGCTTCTACCTCTTCTGAAACACACTTTTCTTTTACATGTTCTCTATCCAAGAGATATATATATATAAGGAATATCCTCTTTTATTACTCATTTGGCACACAGCCTGCATGTCACCCACCCCCCTGCCTTCCCTTGCAGACTCTGATTGTGTGTGCTCCTTCCTAGAGACCATGTGCCTTTCCTATGCATATTAATTAGGTGTATTTAAAAATCCTGAAATTAATCCTTTAATGGGTTATTTTTAGCCTTCATCTTGTAGCTCTGGGAGCTGCTTTTTCTCAGTGCAAAGCCATAGGCTTTCTGTGGGCTTCGGAAGGGAAGCATTACTCTATCTGTGCTTCACATGTGGGATGTGTGAAGGTTGCTGATGGTATTTTTTTTTAATGTGAAGAGCAAGAGTCTTTTTGTCAGTGTTTCAGGCTGAGCCAACTCCCATATGAAAAGGTTTGAGAAGAGCACTCACTCATACAGCCAAACTTACTTGCAGGTAAAAATTCAGGGATGGATTTGAGGAGGAAGAAAAAGCACTGTCTGTCCATGTGTACCAACCACTGCTTGCTTTCTCATGGGGTTTCCATTGTACAAATAGTCACTTGCAAGAGGTATAATGTCCTTCTGTTGTCACATAAACCAGAAAGGATGGGCTGCTGCATGACTGGGAAAATGGCATCATGTTGGTCACATTGAAGTCCTGTATGAACTATATTATGATACAGCAACAAAATTGAAGAATGTCCTCAAGTTGCTCTTCCACAAGCTGGTGCTGTGTATGTCTGCACACCCATCTGTTCACCAATCCATGCTGTTGCTGGAGCAAGGAAATCAGGGGAGGAAGCCTCAAAGAATATGAGTGGATGCCAGCAGACTGCTACAGCAGCTGTGGCAGAGGCCTGTGCACAGGTTCCAGGAGGTGAGGTGCCAGAAGATTTCCTATGTGGACAGATAGACCCATCCATGGCTGGTGTGTGGATCATGCCCAGCATTCCTGTGAATCCCTTTACAGAGCTTCTGGCTGAACTTGAACCATCTGTGAGGCCACAGAATGTGATTTAAAGTAAAGAGTGCCTGGAGATGCAGAATTGGGATAAAAGTTCCCAGGGTAATCAGATACTTTTCATGAGATCTGTCTTTTGCCAGGTGAAGGATGGATGTCACATCTCATGCACTTGAACTCCAGTAATGTATGCAATAGTGCACCTTGCTTAATTTGTTGGAAAATAAAAAGTTGAACACAAGAGCTGCACAGTGGGTAAGGAACTGGATATAGGAGAAATGAATCTGTAGAATGGAGAAGGAAACTACTGGGTTCCCTAGTGAATGTCACTGAATCCTGGTACTAGGACAAATCTGTAATGGCAAGAACTGGTTTGTAGAAGAAAGTTAGAAAGAATTGTCAATGAAGAGAATGAAGGATCAGATAATCTTGAGGCCTTGAACAGTAGAAGACAAATTTAAAAGTCAAAATGCAAAGTTGTTCCTCTAGGGACTAAGAACAAAACTTTTCACTGTAATCTGGGATGTTATCAATCTGAAATCAGTAACAGTGAGAAAAAACAAAGTGTAGTCAGCCATAACACACAGATCACCAATGCAGGGTGAAAAAAAACCAAGTGAAAATAAAAGAATGGCTGTACTGGGTCAAAACTAAGGTCTCTAACCTCAACTCTGATTAAGAGCAAATTCCCACAAAAGAGCAGGAAAGTAAGTATTGATACTTCACAAATGTACCTTGAAATGATCTGCAGCTTCCTGAGCCATAGGTGGTTATCTTTGTGTTTAATAGGCCTTGACATGCAGAGAGGGGGGATGTTCTTAGGAATTAGTCCAGTCACTTACTGAATCAATACAGGCTGTCAGTGTGCAGAACAAGCTCTGCCGAAGAGCCTCATGGTGTTGGCAAAGCGTGCATGCCCTGGAAAGGTATTTCTGATGACACCAAAGAAGTGTCGGTGTTGTACAAAGCAGTATGAACATGGCTGAGATACGGTGTATGGTTCTGGTCACCTGCGTTTAGAAGGGCTTGTCTCAGTGGAACAGGTGTAAGACAGAAGTATTGAAGCTTACCAGGGAATGGACAATTGGTGTCAGGAGAGATAAGGCCTTAGCCTGACAAAATGGAAGGCTGTCAGAGGGGATTAGTGCTGTCCACAACACATCAACTGGCTGATCATCCTGGGGGAGAAAAAAAGCTGTTTTTCTTGGAGGACAAACCTGCCACAAAAAAACCCACAAAAATTGTTATCTGCGATGTCTGCATCTTTTCTGACAATGAGGTCCTAGAAGTAGAAAACATATTTATCTGAGGAAGAAAAGGATGATGTTGTGTGCCTAACTGCAATTTCATGTACCTGAACCAAGGGTGTAGGAGGTTCTTTTTCCTGTCCTGCATTCTAGAGCACGTATGGGGTCTCTCAATGTAGGGCTGAATTTACAAAAGCCCTTTCCTTTGTTTTCTGTTCTAGGGCAGGGCAAGTATAAAATGCCAGTGGATCAGAAAAAGAAACCCTTGGTATCTTCATGTTTGCTATGCTGATTTAGTAATGATAAGTAGAAAGTCATCAAAATACTTTCTATTAAATTTTCTAACATGGTTATCTGACGATCTTCCAACACTGATTTGCTGTGGCTGAATCAGAAGGATTGCAATGTGTTGAAGCACAGTGTGCTTCATAGGATACCAATCTTTTTATCCCAAGAATTGTTTTTGAACCAAAACCAAGTTACTTGTTTTTTGAACCAAAACCAAGTAACTAAAAATATGATACTAAAATAAAAAGAGTGGTACAGTTCACAAATAAACTCCTTTGTGCAAAATAAATAATACACAGCAAACTAAATAACACATGGCAAAATAAATGAAGATCATCAGGACCCTTGGAGAGATAATCTCTGAAGATACTGTCTGTTGCATACACTTGAATTCTTTTTTTTTGCACATACTTGTAAATGGCTCATTTTGTCCTTCATTTGGTTACATGACCCATTATTACTTGAGGTGCTTTATGTCTGTGGGTTATTTCTATACTAATTAATGTTCACATGAAGGGATTTCCCTGACAGTTCTCTGGCATTTTTGCAAGTGTCATCTCAGATCTGCACTGATACATGGCTATCCATTTTTTACACTTTAGCCAGGCAAATAATTTCAAAGACTCCATAGATTATTGCTGTTGGTATGCTCAAACCTTAGAACCAGTGTTTCTTGGGCAACCATTTATGTCAAACTAGTGTAACAATCTGCTAAAATTTTATGCCAAGCTCAGACACTGTATTTCTACTTTTATCACACCAAGGTTAGCTTTTCAGGTTCTCATTAGATCTTTTGCAACGGAAGTGAAAATTTTCCACAGGAAAATAATCCCCCAAATCTTTGAATACACACCAGCCATCAGCTTGTGGAGTTAATTGCATTACTGTGAAGCAGACTACAATGAATTCAGTTGTGACAGTGAAAAATTTACCACTACATCCAGGAGACATCATGACATTGATTTTTTATTAGCTTAAATAATACACAAATGCTGTTTTTCCAGGTGTGTTGCGTGAGTAAACCTTTCAATATGCTGCCTCCTGCTCATGGTATTTCTTAATAGAAGTCTATGGGGAAGCACGCCCACCCCTTCACAGAGCACAGCACGTAGCCCTGGATGTGTTCCCTCTGAACAGGCTATGTTCAAAGCCAGATGCTTGTTAGCTGCATCAGAAAGATGCTCTGCCCACATCCATATTTTACCCCTGCTGTAGAAATTTCTCTGCCAGCCTGAGCAGTACTGATGTGGCTGGGTGTGATCAGGTGCTGGTACCACCGTGCTCACCTCTCTGTTGGCTGCTGTGTTCTGTTTTCGAGGTGTATCCAGGCTGGTCAGCTCAAAATTTGAAAGTCATTATTTGGTTTGATAATAGCATCAGACTGACTTCCAAATAGGTGACATTTGAATATTAGGTTGAAATGCCACCATGAGGTTCAAATGTCAGACACAGTCTGCCCCCTAAATGCTGAACATCCTTTGCCCACCTCTGTGTATGTAGCTTGCCAGGATGTGCAAAGTTCCCTGTTTCAGGAGTCAGCGAGGCTTAGCAGAGCCAGCCAAGTGCAGGGGACACAGCAGTCTGCCCTGAACGGATCAGGAATGTAGCACAAAGGATGGAGATGAGGATGTGAACCGTGACTGTGAGGAGCCCTCTTCCTGGGGGGGAGCAGAAACACCTCTTGGGGAAGGTCTGGTAACCTTTGCGGACACCATGAGATGTGAGCTGGCTCCTGTTGAGAAAACACTGTATTTTATCTGCTTGACAACCCTGATTTTTAAAAAGCTCTGGGTCAGGCTGCAAGAAGTACAAGATTTCTTCTAAATAATAAGCTTGAGGATCTTTTTCCACGGCTTTGTTTGTGGCTTTTTTTTAAATCTTGAGCTTTTGGATCACAATATGTCCAAGCCCTTCCCTTTTCTTTCAGAATGATGAAAAACACCCTTAAAAATAAAAGAAGACTGCTGCATTAAGCTCAGCCTGAGTGTTGCAATAAATGGTAAAGTAAGGGCAAAACTTGCTTTTTGAAAGCAAAATTTTTTAAAACTTAAATCTGAAGCAGTCACGGATCTTCATTCCCCAGACATACCAGGCAATTTATCCTATGGATTGCTCTGGTTCAAACAATGGACAACATCCTGGTTTTAGTGAGATTGCTCACAATAACCAAGTACTAAACCTAACAGTCAATAACATGGCATGAAAATAAAATGTTCTGTGATATAAATGTGAGCCCTGCAATTACTTTTGGATTCCTGCACAGATCCTTATAGAGGCAGCATAAATTTTCCACTCCAAAGTGAATAATGAATGGGATTCATACACTTACCCTGACTTTATCACCCATAGTTATTCTACCACTTGATGTAGGAGTCCTGAAGGAAGGCAGGAAGGGAGAAACTTGTGGGGTTTTTAATCCCATGCTACCTACCTGCTTGTGCAGAGAGACCCAAGGAGACTTCCAACTTGTCCTCAGACAGGAACAGAAAGCTAGATGGCGGCACTCTGGGTTTGGGACTTACTCCCAGACACTATCTCAGCTGTGCTGTAATTGTTCTGTTGTCACAGCTAAACATGGCATGACTCCCTCTGGAGCAATACTTAGAGGATGAACCTGAGACCTTTTCTGGAAATAGATGCATCAAGCCATTCCTTTAAAGCTACACTGTGAAATTTTGACTTGTAAGAGGGATTGTCGTGGGCTGCAAAGCACCCGAGAATGTTGGCAGGAGAGGAGGTGAGATGAACACTTCCCTGCGTGAATGCTTGTACATATGTATCAGGTTAATCGTCTGTCTGTCTGAATCCACTGTATCCAGGAGCAGGCAGTCTGCACCAGCAACTTTCCACTGTTATTTATGATAAAAGTGCAGACTTTGTGAAGGCAGAAACTCCACAGTCAGAAAATTAGGCTGGGCTTCACAGAGCAAGCGAGGAGAAACTATCGCTGAAGATACCATCTGGTGGCAGTAAGAGGCACGGACCAGCAAAGCCAGCGGATTTAAATGGTGTGAAGCGGATTTAAATGGTCCTACCGAATAGCTGATCATAAACGCCTTCCTTTTCAAGCAAAAAATGCCACCGACGAGTAAGTCCTAGGCTCAGATCCTGCTCTGCCCGCTGTGTCCAAGCCAGGAGCTGCAGGGAGGGGACACACGGGAAAAGTCACAGGTTTATACTGCGCTCACCCCACCCAGCGGCCGGTCCGTGACATCCCTTTTCCAAAACACCTTCCCCCGTGAAAGGGTGGCGAGATAGCAGTAGGACCTAGTCCTTACCCTGGGACCTCAGCCAGATCTATCCGTAGCCGCTTCCCACCTGCCTTTGCCGCACAGCAGGAACTTTGCCCTCTGCCGCCAGCAGCCTGGGGCGCTGATGTCCAGCACAGCGTTCAGAGCACAGCACCTCTGCCTGCTCCCTGCAGCTCCCACACCCGCAATCCGGGCAGGGAGTCACTGAGGGGACAGCCAGGTGGGGGAGATCCTAGCTGGGATCTACATCCTGCAGTGGGACCCGGTCAGTTTGCAGTTTATCACAGTGCTTGGTACAAGAGGGAATCAGGCTCCTGCTGTGAAATTTTCTGAGTTCCTTTCCCTCATTTACAGCAACACCAGGAACAGAGAGTTCAAAGTAAATGAGATCATCATAAAAGTAGCTACATTCTCTCTGTAAATATACAACTAATAAATTTAAGGGGACTGAGGCAAGAAAACTTGAACACTGCAAAAACAATGCCTCAACCACTTCTTACAGGCAAAACCTACCGTGTTGTGCTCAGGGTGAAACAGTTTTCATAGAACCATAGAATCAGAGAATCAGTTGGATTGGAAGAGACCTCTGAGATCATCAAGTCCAATTCTTAATCCAACCCCACTTTGATTGTTAGATCATGGCACTCAGTGCCACGTCCAGTCTCCCCTTAAAAACCTCCAGGGTCGGAGAATCCACCACCTCCCTGGGCAGCCCATTCCAATGCCTGACCACTCCCTCTGTAAAGAACTTCTTCCTGATATCCAACCTAAACCTCCCCTGGCAGAGCTTAAGCCCATGTCCTCTTGTCCTACTGTTGGTTGCCTGAGAGAGGAGACCAATCCCTACCTGGCTACAACCTCCTTTCAAGTAGTTATAGAGAGTGATAAGGTCTCCCCTGAGCCTCCTCTTCTCCAGGCTAAACAACCTCAGGTCCCTCAGCCTTTCCTCATAGGACTTGTGCTCAAGTCCTTTCACCAGCCTCGTTGCTCATCTCTTAACTATGCCTTGTGGCTGGCCAGAAAGATATTGCTTCAGCAATACCTGTGTACCAGAGTTTATTTCAAGAGCCTCATAGACAAGAGACATCAGTTGCAAGATGGACCAAAAGAAGCCTGCCATGAGAGTGACTGTCTTGAACTTAGGGGTGGGTGTGCACTGTTCTTATGTCATCTGCCTTGACAACAAAAGCATGTAGAAAGCCCAAGTGTGTGTAAAAAATCCAGTGTGCTTTTGGTCTAGCTTAATAAAAAGCTAAATGCATACTTAAATGTGCTTGTGGAATTATCAGAAAAAATGCATACCTAGCTTTTGAATTAATCACCACTTCAAAAAATTTGAGATGCAGGGATATATGAAAAACAAAATGAAGTTGCTTCTTTCCAGTAATTTGGTTTTTCACACAAAAATATGAAGGGATGAGGTGATTACACAATATATAAGGACTTCACTGGGAGGAAATTTAGAGTTCTCGAAAGGTTTTTATTGTAGTAGGGCAAACCTAACAAGAATCAAAAGACAAAAATTGAATCTTGACAAATCCAGACTGGAAAAAAGATTTTTAACATAGAGAAGGCCTAATCGCCAAGAAAAGTGATACATTCTTCTTCCATTAGAGATGAGGTCTGGATGCTTGTCTGTGTTGCATGTTTCAATCAAGCCCAAGTCATTAAGTTCACTGGACATAAGGAAATTAAAGTCTATGGACTACATAATACAGGCAGTAAGAACAGATCATGCAGTTGTCCATTTTAGCCTTAAGAACTATTGCACTAATTAAAAAAAAAAATTGGATGACTTTCTGAAGAGTGTCACTTGAGAATTAATCTGAAAGTGCTACAGCGTCTCTTTGAAAGGAAGACCTTCAAACCACACTGCACCTTTTTGAAGGAAAAAGTCCTTGAGAAGGGGTGTAGGTGAGACACTGGGTTTGGAGGGTAATAGCTGGTTAGCAAGCTGGGGAAATGCTCCTGTTATTGACACCATAAAAGTCTTCAATGATGTTGTCTTTTACAAAATCTAAGAAATACCTCTAAAGACTCACAAAGACAAACATATCTACTCTGTATTAGCTGGTCAAGATACTTCTGGACTGAACTTGAAGAAATGCTTCTCTATTCCTTTTTTGAAAGCTCTGTGAAAAAACAATGTGCAAAAAGCAAAAATTGCTTTGCCCTTACGTATTTTGTTTTCTTTTAACTTTTTAGGCAGGAAAAACCCCCAGTGTTTCCTCGTGTCAAGGGTCTTCTACAATTCATGTTAAGCATTTTCATGGAAGATACTCCACAGTGTATGTGCTATTGCAGGGCAGATCTTTCAGATCATGTTCTCTACAGTCCTCTTTCCCACCCATTCCTATGACTCTGAATTTGTGAGAGCAGGTGCATCCACTGATGATAGATGTACTTGGAGAATCCAGGTTTCTAGACATACTATTGGTGCCTAAAGAGTTCTCTGCATTTTTTAAATAGGACATGAACTTGATGAGAAGAGAAGCCCCACCCTATGAGCTCCCCAGTTCAAACCAGTCTATTAACTGAGCATCTCACTGTCACCAGATTCTGGTCATTTGACAACCAACTCTACCAGCCCAGCTGACACTCATAGAATTGAGTGGCACCTGTAACAGAACCAAGATGGAGATTTAATAGATCTTACTTTTTAATTAGTGTTCTTTTCCTGTTCATAAATTAGTTTTCAACTACTTAATATTCAGTGCTTGCTGCTAGCACTGGAGAAACACATCTTATTTAAGAAATATGAGAAGTTTAGTTATGTGAATGAGGAACTTGTAGAAATAGCAAGCACTGTTATGAGTAAGAAATCCATTGTGCAGCCATACATGAATTCTGGTTGTCCAGGGCTTTTTGAACTGAGATGGAGATGCAGATGGAGAGCTTTAACGAGGGAGAAGAGTATTACATGGGACTGCAGGGGTCAGGACAAGAATTGGTGAAAGAAGCACATCTTTTGAAATGTATCCTACTGTACTCCCACTTTCCAAATTAGCTTTACAGATGCTATACTGTATTCTATCTAGATGTGCAAGTGACAGATTTTTCAGGTTAAGATATCATTGTACTCTTGGTTTCCTACATAACAAAACTATACATAATGTTTCACATTGTGTTTCTGCACCAAGTCTATGAAATGAACCAAAGCTCTTTTAAAAAAAAATTAAAATGCAGTTTTTATTTAAAGATCATAGCCGTGAAAATGGACATTTATTCTCTGACTTTTATCATTTAGTCTATAATGTCATAATATAAAATGAGAACTTGTAAATCAGACTTCATCTAATAATAAATCAAAACTTTTATCATTATTTGAAATCTGCAATGCACTCAGAATACCAGTGTCATGCTTGTCTGACAAAATGAATTCTTCATAGAACATGCTATTTGGCATTTACTATCCAGTTGCCCCCCATTGACTGTATCCTATATTAACGATACCAATGCCAGGCATGTATGTCTCGTATTGACCTAATAGCCACTTATGCTTCTTCTGTTCCTCTGTTCTTCGATATCCCTAAATTTATAAAAAATGTATATTAATAGAGTTCCTGGTCCCTTTTAGCAAGTAAAACTCTGTTCCTCTCTGGTTGCAAATTATTTAACAGCAAACTTACCTTTTTGTACCTGCTGGAACCAGAAGTCATTAATTTGTCAGTAGTAGAATATAAGTATCACTGCCATATCTTTGTTGCTTCTTCCTTTTCTGCATTCTTGTAGGTTTCAGCAAAGTAACCTTAACCACTTTTTTTCTTTTCCTCTGTGTATACAGAAGTAAAGTTTTTCTTGCTGACTGCAATCCTGTTGACAGTGGAACTTCATCGATAACCAATAGTTTGCTGTACTGATTGCCAAACAAACTAATTAAATTAGATGAATGGTACTGTTCAGCTAACTTAAAAATTATAAGGCTCTTACTGATCAAGTACATTTTGTTTCTCTTTTCCTAACCTGCCAAGTGTAAGAGTACATAAACAAGCTACTGCAAAGTAGAGTGAAGTGTAAACTTTCAGCAAACCAACCACTGCCTTAAGGGTGCCTGTTCCCCTCCTTGGTATCCCTCAGGATGTCTTTATTGGCTCATCTTTGTTATTGGGTAGCATCAGGCACATCTCTTGGTGCCTGCTGAGCAGCAGGGGGACATGTTCAGGGATCCATTCTCTTGGGATTTCAGTATTTTTATTGCAGGCACTCCACTATTTTGAGCAGATACCTGAAGTGAAACACAACACAGATGCAAACCAAATGGCACTCAGGGTGGGTGGGTGTGTGGGTGAGTGGATGGGTGCCTGGATCCATCTCTCCTCCTCAGCTTCTGCCAGCCCTCCCTGCACCCTGGCACCAAGAAAAACCTCAAAGAGTTAATTAGAGGTATAAAAAATCCCACCACACCACAAAAATACAACTAAAAATAAGTAACACCTTATGTTTTCCCTCCTTTCCTGCTGTCAGGCAGGTTTTGCACCAGTAGGCCCTTCAAGGGGGCTGTGAGAAGCTCAGCACAGGGAGCCCTTTCTGCAAATCCAATGATCTTCACCTTGTTTGGGGGTTTGTCCTCATCCCAGGGTCTTATTTCACACCAGGGCACAGACTCACCAGCTGCAGGTGGCACTGGGCACCATCAGCCCCCCAACCTGTCAGCTCCCTGGAAAGTGCTTCCTGCGTCAGCCCCTGGTGGGAGCAGATGGAGGAGTGGGCCAGGAGTGGGATGCCCTCCCCCTGCCCATGCCCAAGGTTGGGGCTTCTCCCAAACACCTTCCCCACCATGTCAGCACTGGAGGAGAGAGGAGTGCCCAGGAGGCTGGTGCCCCTCAGGCCATGCTCCCACCCCTCTGCTGTGGGGAAGGTTTTTCCCCACTTAGGTGGCAAGGTGAAGGGTCCCCCTCCCTGCCCTCCTGCCTGAGGTGCCTCAGCCCCTGGAAAACATGGGGACTGTGTGTGCCATGGAGGAGATGCACAGCTCAAATTTAGTATGTGGTGGGATGAGGGACAGGGCAGTGATCATGCTGGGACAGCCTGTAGGTTGAAGAGTGTCCTCCAAACAGAATAGTGGTCTGGGTGGTAATTCCTGCTACTTTGTGGTCTCCTTCAGGGTCCATTCACAGGTGGTCTCCAAATGGAAGGAGAGAGCAAGATATGCAGGACCATTTTCAAGAAGATGGCAGGGAACGAATACCCCCACTAATTCCCCAAAGGTGAGGAGTATACCAGCACATGCCAGAGATGCACCGGAGGGAGCTCTTTGGCGAGAGACAGTGTGATGGCATTCATCTAGAAAAGGCTCTTCGGCGCCTTGGTGTCTTCCTCCACCCAGAAGATGCTATAGGTGACAATCATTCTGGATGTAGGAAGTGTGAAGTAATCATGAGTCAGACATCAAACCATCATTAGCATGAGGCATCCCAGACAGAGAAACCGCACAAATGTCCCAAATGTGACAAGGGTTTCAGGTGCAGCTCTGATTTGATTAAATACTAGAGAACCCAAACAGGTGAGAAGCCCTTCATATGCAGTGAGTGGTGAGCTCCCACTGGACTCCCACAGGAAAATGCACACAGGAGAGAGACCTTACCCTTGCCTTGAATGTGGGAAAAGCTTCAGGTGAAACTCTCACCTTAGGAATCACCAGAGAACCCACAGTGAGACGTCCTTCAAATGCATGCAATGTGGAAAAGGCTTCAGGGATTTCTCAGTGCTCCCCCAGCACCACAAAACCCATGCAGGTGAGAAGCACTGTATGTGTTCCCAGTGTGAGAAGTGCTTCAAACAGAGTGTTTACTCACCTCAACAGACACCAGGAGTCCACACAGGAGAAAACCTCTTTATGTGTGCTGAATGTGGGAAGCGTTTCCCAAACAAGACACACCTCAAGTAACACTGTGAGTTTCACCTGAAATGAACAGAATTGAATTTCCCGTGGGTCTATGAGCATTGATGCATCACCTTTAAAAAGAATCAATTATAAATTCTATGGTGTGATTAAAAGAAGGAAGAAACAGGCAAAGAAGAAGGTCTCTGTTATAGTATGAATACTTTGCTGATGAGGTTGGATGGGATATCAGTGTAGGGACAGAAGTGGGGAATAAGCACCCTGTCAGCAGGAGAAACTTGTCATGGGGATTGAAGGAAAGGATGTGGTAGCAAGAAATAGGAAGGAAGTTCAGCAAAGAAGGAATTTGGTGCTTATAAGTCTGATTGTTGGAAGCAAGGCTCTTGGAGAGATGAAAAGATCCCACTGTCAGACTGAGAAGGCAAAAATGGCAAAGTAGACTTCAGCAAAGAGAGCTTGCAATTGGGAAACAAGTCACTGAACTGCAGAAGAAAAGTTGTCCTTTATTCTCTCTGGCAGCTTCTGTGAGTATTTTAGGACCTCTGTTAAATCTGGGGAAAGATGTCCTAGTTTTCTGGTGTGTGTTGTAATATTCCAACTCTTTGATGTGCTAAGTGCCTTCCTCTATTAAATAGCAACTTTGCTTCTGTTGTTCTCCCCCTTCCTTTCCTGCTCTATTTCTGTGTGCCTGGATTGCCTTTCTGCTCCTACTTTAGTGGCAGAGCCATGGCTGCCCCCATCCCTTTGGTCTCACAGAACATTAGGATGAAATATAATTAGCCCAGTTGAATAATGGGTGTTACTGTGTTAAGAACCTTTTTGCTTTTCTAAGCAGGGTTTGATATCCATCTTCACCAGTGTTTTGTCCTGTGCATCCTGAGAGATTTATTCAACCCTGGAGCAACTGAGATAACTGTGAATATGTAAATATATGGAACTGACCTGTAGCTTTACTAGCAGCACTCAGAGGGCTCTGAATTCTGTGTACTTGGGAGTCTTTGGGAGGTTTATGGACAGCTCAGAGCCTTCTGCCCAGAAAAAAGTGAAAGCTGGCAACTTGAAAGGAACACAGTATGAGTAGTGTTGACTGGAGACTGCAAATGGAGAAGCCCAGAGGGGAATGGAAATGGATACAGAAACAGAAGGTACTGGAAGGGAACAGAGTATTTACAGAGAGGAATAGAAAGGAAACTTTTGGTGAGAAAAAAGCCAACAGTGTGACCTGCAGGAGGCAATGAAGTGCACTCTTGGCAGGATTGCAGGTGACACCAAATGGGGAAAACAGCTGACAGGCTTGAAGGCAAAGCTGCCTTTCAGAGGTATGATGTGGGCTGGAGGAATAGGCCAACAGAAACCTTATGGAATTCAGTGGAGACTGATGCAAAGTCACACACCGGAGCCCTGCCCAGCTGGGGGAAGCTCTGGTGAAAAAATCTGGAAGTCTTGGTAGACATCAAGCTGGATGTGAGGGAGTGCTGAGCTTCACTATCAAAGGTGGTGGGACAGTATCCTAAGCTTTCAACAGGAGCATAGCCAGTTAGTAGACGGAGGGCTATGATTATCCCCCTTTGCTCAGCAACAGTTTGCCATATTACAATGGAGGGAAATAGAGTGGGCACAAAGGAGATTGGAGGGGAAAAAATACATGAGAGGAGTGGAACAAGGTGTGCATAGAGGGTAATAAATAAAATAAGACTGTGCATGCAGGGGAGGGAAGAGGAACAGTATCCATGGAAAGGAATGGAGGGGAAGAAAGCACAGAGAATGGAAGTGTAATGTTCCAGCTGCAGGAAGAGTTGAGGCCTGAAAGGACCTGCTGATGCTCTGCTAGGGCCTAAAGCAGCAGCACCTAAAGTGGTTTGCCTCTTCCTTCTCTCTCCAGACCTCTCCTAGAAATAGCCCTAAGAGAGCAGAAGTGTTCCTTCAGGATGTTTGATAATGCCACCATGGCAGAAAAAAGTGAGTCATCAGACATCTGAAAAAGGGAGAGGGGAGATTAAGGAATCTCCTCAGAAGCACATGGAAACCCAAGCCCATACACATCAGGCTATGGCTTGGCAGCGATGACAAATAGCATTAAAGGCTAGAAAGGGATTGCAGAAGTACTTCAGCTCTCTCAAGAGCAGAAACCTTTTCTTAGAGACTCCTTTTATAAAGTTCCCTTGTCCCTGAAGTGCTGGCCAATTGAGAGAGCAAAAGCCAGAAGCGTAGAGGGCAGGCAGAGCAGGCTGAGACCTCAGAAACTCAGGTGTGCCATTCGCCTGGCTGTGGAGAACTGAGGGTTTGAAGCCAGTGAACATGCATGGAAGGGTAGGTATGGAGCCAGCAAAACTGGCTAGGACACTTGAGACCTCTGCTGGTTAGTGACAGGATGCACAGGAAAGGGAGTGTGCCTGGCACTGCCTCAAAGGCAGGAGGAACTACAAAATGAGCCGACCTGAGGAACAAAACAGTTTGGGGACACAGTGCCTTTAATCTTGGCCTGCTGAGGGCTTTTCTATGCCCTGGGGACACTGACTCAGAGGATTTGTGCCTCGGGTCACTCCATGCCAGCATGTTGTTGGTCCTTTACTCACTGTCAGCAGTTTTTGCTTCAAAATGCTGTGTAATTCACAGAAAAATGGTAAACTTTGACTCCTACTTAAGTTTACTTGAGTGAGCAGGTGTGACAGTGGAAGGTACTTCAGTGCCAGATTGCTTACCCCGTTGGTGGAGCAAAGAGAAGAAAACAGAGGGTGTGCCTGGGCTGTCCTGTGTGGATCTGCAGCTTATACCAAAATGCTGGAGCAGCTGAGACATGAGCGTATGGGGCTGTTCTATTGACTCTGCTCCCAGGCAAAGGGATGGGACAGGACCTTTGTACACTGCTGCCATAAGATCAGTTGGACCAAATTATGACCTCTTTGGGGAATTACTTTTTTATTAAAACCATCTTTAGTTTTTTTAACATGGTACTGAAGCATGAGAGTTTCCTAGTAGTGGTTGTCCAGCTAGTTAGCAATCCTCACTCTGATGTGCTGCCATGAGCAAACTCAGATGAGTTACACTATGCCTTTTATATGTTTTTAAACTTCAGTGCATACATAAGGTTGCTTGATACAGATTCCAACCAGGATTTGTAATTCCAAATTTCATTTTTAAGTCCCTTATGATTGCTGCAAACCTCATGACTCTCCATTCAGTCTCTAGAGGCATTATCATCAGGCAGTGCAGCTGGGGATGGGTCTCCTTCACGATGGGGTGGAACTGTGTGCTCACTAGCAGATGAGAAACTGATGAAGGAGTTAAGAGTACTGCTTGCTCAGTGGAGAAGGGTGAACATGATGATGTGGTGGTCTGTGAAGCAGTGGCATTCAAAATAACATCCACAGTATTATTTTTCTGAGTGTTTAACAAGGCCTTCAATAGAAGACAGGAAAACTTAGATCTGTGTACCCAGAGTGTGACTGGAAGTTCTGGTGTCTGGTATTGTAATGCTTCAGGTCTTCCGTAGTTAACCAAAGATGTTACTAAAGCAAATATGTGCTTTAATAGTAATATTTGCACTGGGAATATCTAATGCCTAGGGCACTGAATAATTAAACTCAGCACAGAATTTAAGCTGTCAGCATCTCCAGAATTGTGATTTATTTACATTAGTACTGAGTCAGGTAAATGTTTCTATTCATACCATCCTGCGGATGAACAGAAAAATTCCCATCTCAAAGTTGTTTTCAACAAGTGAGATGTATGTTGAAGAAACAAACAGTGGATCACATCTGTTTGTTCAGACAATATCTGCATTTTTGGCCAAAAGTCAAGGTACACATTCTGCAGAAACTCATGTGGCCAGCAGAGAAGAATGGGGACAGCACATATTCATCTGTCTGTTAAAGTTAGCCTTTGCTCCCAGCTAAAACCTGGTAATAGCATGATTTTTTTCAGCACTGTTTATTTTTCATCAGTGTTCATAAATAGCCTCTGCAGAGGGCCAAGGCTCTCCTGCAATGTTTTTCTCCCTTTCATTTCCTTGAAGCTGTTCTGCTGGATGCCCATCAGATTTACTGAAACACTGGTAACTTGGAAAATGAGAATGTATGAGAAAGTATTGACCTGAACAAATCTCTCCCTTCTCTCCCTCCACACACTGTCCTTACTGAAACCATATTGCACTTATATTGTCATTTCGGCCTCACAATGCTTGCAGTGCTCAAAGTTTGACTGTCAAGTGAATGACACATAAAACTGCACAAGGCTCTTTAAAAAGTAAGCAAGATTTGTAACAGCTTTTGCAATCCGGTGGCCTCTGCCTGCTGTGTGTTTGGTAAGGTTGGCAAGCACTGAGTGAGTAGAGTGTAGCTGAGTGACACATATTTGTAAAGTGTAATCATAGTTCTAGGGTGAGTTGTGCTTTACAATAGCCTTAAAGGTGGCTTGGGGTGAAAGAAGGGCTGATGTGTTCACACCGTGGACTGTATGGAATTTTATTAAAGTAAGTCTTTGTGCTCCAAAGATGTAGATGTGAGTGTGGACTATGAAGTAAAGTTACCCTCATCAGCCTGTACTTGACAAACAGGTGAACATTTCACTTTTATTTATTCTGAGGTTGGGGGCAGTGGAGGGGTCAGTGGGTTGTCACACAAAGTATTCATTTAAATGCTTTGTAGTTATCTGCTGCTCTCCCAGCTCTCCTCTAGCTCCAGGCCCTACTTGTTTAGCTGGGTTTCAGCTCCCCTTTAAGCTTAAGCAGCATTGCTTTGCAAGTAC
Organism: Myrmophylax atrothorax; assembly: GCA_026770055.1. Classification (NCBI taxonomy): domain Eukaryota; kingdom Metazoa; phylum Chordata; class Aves; order Passeriformes; family Thamnophilidae; genus Myrmophylax; species Myrmophylax atrothorax. Next base: position 92,841,668 of record JAOXXN010000001.1, read on the forward strand.
AGCCTTCGCTGGGGGATCACAGAGGCAATCCACTCAGCAGTGCACTGCTTGGCCTCCTCCCATGTGTAGCGAGGCACGTAGCCAAAATCCTTCTGTGCTTTTCTATAGGAAAATGTGAATGGAGTGTTCAGTAGAGTGACCAGGTGACGGTTGGTGGAGGGGATGTACCTGACAAAGGGCCGGAGCAGGAAGCTCATGATCTCCAGCAGCAGCGAGAAGTAATACAGCATTGTCAGAGGCATGGGGAGCTGGGGCTCGATTCCAAACCCCAGGTCCTTGGTCAGCTCATAGTTTAGATCTGCGTAGCTCATATGGGGAGTGTCATCTGAGATGTAGTAGAACTTGCCCCTGACGTGCTTGGCTTTCTGTGGGACTCTCAGGGCTTTGGCTGCCTGCACGTGTGCCCAGGCGATGTTTCCCACATACACGGGGTTCACCAGAGCCTCCTTCCTGGAGAAGCGCAGGTAGACATTTTGGTTCAACAGACATTTATCCAGGTGACCTTGAAGAAATGGACATCCTTCTCCAAAAATGTACATGGATCTCAGGGCACAAGTCATCAGTGTGCCACCATCCTTTAGCACCTGGCCATCTGCTTTCAGCACAGAGTCCTCTGCCAGTCTCTTACTTTGGGCATAAGGAAATTTTGATGTACTCTCATAAGCTGTATCTTCATCACCATTGAAAATTGGGTCACCTTTGCAGTTTGGGCCTGTCACTTCTATGGTACTGGTGTATATGAAGTGCTGGACGTTGCAGCGGACACATGCCTCCAGCAGGAGCTGAGTGCCTTCAAAAGTGAAACATGTAAGTCAGTCTAGAGCTCCCCAGGCAGGAAAAAGAGGGCTTTTTAGATCAGAAACAGCATATCTGGCCTGAGCTTGGCCAGATACTGCCTCTCTGCAGCTGGTAGAATCCTGTACTGAACTGGGAAGTTTGTTAGGTGAAACTGAACCTCCTCTGAATCTGTATTTAAGTGGTACCAGTGCACCTTCCAGGCTTAAACAAGGGTGAACATTTGGTATTAATTGCATATTGTGGGGTTCTTTTATGCCAAGATTCTAATTTTGTTCTTCCTTAGCTTAGCATAAGTACTGACCAGAGATTCAGAGGCCTGTGCCGATTTGTTGGATTGACTTGGCTGAAGGCAGAGAACCTTCAGAAGCTGCCCCTCTCGTGAGGTATCATCCATTCTGTATGCTGAAACTCTTGTATTCCAGGCTGGAGGATGCTCTTGGGTGACTTGTTAAGCAGGGACAGAATTAATATCAAACCTGAATGTCTCCTCCAAAGTCATTTACACCTAGTGCAAGTTTACACATTATTCAGCTGACTTGAGAGAAGGGCTTGATGAGACTCATGGCAAAGCAAGGCATGACAACATGTAAGCAAAGATCATAAAGCGCAGTGAGCAAAGTGGGCAAAATATGGACAGATTAATGAGTGAAAAAAAGGAAGAATTATTGAACTGAATAGTGTTAGGGTACCAAAATTCATTTTTTTCAATATTGAACAAGAAAAAGAAAGAAGTTGATGCAAACAAAAATAGATCAGGATGAGGCTTTAAGAAACAGTAAAGAAGAACAAAGAAAAAAAGTTACACGGTCAGGAATAAATGTGAAAAATGAGTTCATGCAAGTCCCAATGTTTAGATGACACATAAGCCAGGGTCATCTGGAAAACTAATTGATTAATAAAGTGTATTATTTTAAAAATCAATACCTTAATTCCTGCCATCAATGCTGTTTAGAAAGTGAAGGAAAGTAATAAAGTGCAGAAGGGACAGATAAGCTCAAATGAGAGAGAAAGTTTTAAAAGATGCAAACGTAAAATTATCTTGACAGTTGGTATCTGCTCAAGATCAATTTCATCCAAACAAAGTGTGGTATATTTGCAAATCATGTTGTGTGTATAAAATGTAAAGATTTTTACAGCAGTAGAAATTTGAGTATCTTTCATGTATCATGTAATAAAGTAAATCTTCCATGGAGTGGGTCTCCATGGTTTGCTTGCACACCAAGCCCTTCTGGCTGAGGATCTGATTCACAGAGTGTACTTTTGTTTAGATTACATTTCATTATTTTCTTAATTCTCTTCCTTTAAAAATTTTCTTCCCTTCCTTTCTAAAAATATATTTTTGCACTGAGGCAATGTGTGAGACAGATGAAGGCCCTGTATCAGGATGAGTTTAACTTGTTCCCTTCTGCTCTGGTTTGTGAACATCCACATCTGATTCCTTGAAACATTTATATTATGAAAGTTCTCTTTTCCAGGAGCAACAAAACTTTCACCCTGCAAGCCTATCAGGTACATAGTGATGTCTTAGCTGGTCAGAAAGTCAGAAGAGCTTCAGAATGGAAACAGAAGGAAGCAGGGAAAGGAGGACAGCTGTATTTACTGACCAGGGTCAGTTTGCTCTGGGAGCAGGACTGGTGTGTGCTTCCATTCTAGCAAATGTTATCAGCTAACCTCCTCTGGCCCAGTGGGCTTTTCTCATCCATAGGCAAACATTGTTGGCAGCAGAGTAAGGAAGGGGAGTCAGAGCTACAAAGCTTTCTGGTTTGGGGACATTTTAATATTTATTTGGGGTTTTTTTAATATTATTTTTCCCCATGGATTTGGGCAACACATTCTGCTGGGAAAAAAGAGACTGCAGCAGCAGCATGGTCATAAAGACAGAGCTTTACAAATCCTCTTTCTGAACTACCAGCTCTGTATATTTTCATACTACCCAATGCACAGGTTTCCAGGAACTTGCCTTTCTGCTCCTCCTCCTGACAGGGACCAAAGAGGCTGCCCATTGGGCTCTAATTTGTGGTCACTGGCAACTTGTGACTTTGAGCAGAAATGAAAGGTTCTGGAAGCAGAAGGTGCTGTCAATGAGTCAGGCTAAAACAGCTATAATACCATCTTACTGTTTGTAAGGTGCATGTAAGAGGCAATTCAACTACAAAGAATCCTTTCCTGCTCTGAACACTGGTGGATAGCAAATATTTGTAAAAGTGGTTCCTGTAGAGATATGTTCCTTATTTTTCTGTGAAGAAGCCCTGTATCTGTGGCAGAGAGGAACAAAGAACTGGGAAAACTACCCATGTAAATCAGAACCTCTTCCCCAAATCTTCACCTGCTGAAGCACTGACCAAGGAAGTCAGTGCACATGCAGTTTGGGCAGTAACAGTTCTCTGAAAGGCATAGAGAATTTTGAGATCACAGGGAGAGGGGTGAAGTTGTTCTTTTAGGTAATACATTTAAACATCCTGGCAACTGATGCTTCACAGGCCATTCCTAAGTCAAAAACTTTCCCCTTCATTTGATCTTTTCAGTAAGAATGGGGGTTCCTTAGTAGAAGGGGAGATCCCCTCACTGAGTCAGTGAAACCCTTCCCTCCCATAGCTTTGAGTTTTTCAGGCAATTTTTAATGATAAACTCAAGGTGGGAGAGACCTTGTTCCTCTCAACTGCCTTCTTGCACACAGAGACTTAATGGCAAATGGAAGGATAAGGAGAAAAGGAAAAAGAAAAAGAATAGGAAACAAACAGCCACAGGCTCTGGGATGTTATCAATGCAATATTGCTGTAATTGCAGCCAAAGCCTGCAGTGTTTGTAAAAATTGAGAAAGGTGCACAGGCAGGGATGTTACCTGAGGAGGGAGAATAAGAACTGATTTCTGAGATGGACATTGGGATTTCAGAGGTGAATTGCTTTCAGAAAGTTCCACTGAGCATGGATTTCTGGCTATTGCCGTTGAAGGCAGAGCCTGTGCAGATCTCAGGATGGGTATGTGTAAGTGTTGACCAGAGTGAATGATCTAGCACTGCCCTGCAGTGAGAGACTGGGTGTGGAGAGGCCCAGAACTGCACAGTTCACATGCTTTCTGCTCTCAGGTATGCCTGTGCAAGATGCAGAACAACCCAGTTACCTGGCTCAAAATAAATACTGGTAAGGTGCTCTCTTTCCTGAGCAGATGGTGACCAGGACATGGTAGACATGGGTTTGAGAAAGGTGTTTCACCTGCTCACCTGTTACATTGACTTCCCAGAGCAACTTCTTCTCTATGAGGCCCAGAGTGTCGATAAGGGAAGCCGTGTGGATGACGAGGGACACGCCTTGACAGGCACGGTGCAGGAATGTCACGTCTCGGATGTCCCCTTCCAGGATTTTCACCTCAGTCTTACCCTTGAACTCTGCAAGGACAGCAGAAAACAAAGCAAAGACCTTATGAGAATCCTAAGATTAGCACTGAAAGGAGTGGTGAAGGTCTGATCACCCCAGCACAGAGGTGATATTTTAAGACTGGTGGAACAGAAGGCATTTTCCAATGACTATATTGTCAAGTACTAATTACAGTGCTGTAAAGGTCTATATTGCATTACCTACCATATATTTGGAGCCAATACTCAAAATGGTTCTTTCTTTTTTATTCTTTAAAGAGAGATTTTTCCACTGATAACAAGCTTCCTTCAGGTGTGACTGTTTTAAAGTTCACAGAGGAGTAGCTTTGGCTATGCATGTTCTGAAGACTTGGTGGCTATAGATGTGTTAACCCAAGTGTACCAAACAGCCAGGCACTGCATACTGCTGTTTTCAAAGTGATGAATGATCCCTCTCCACCCACAGCATGACAGCACAGAGATGTGTTCACACCTATTTTCTTCCCCTTGACCTTGCCCATATTGCAGCTCTTCTAATACATTACATACAGTTCTGACACATCTTTTTCTTGTACCTTTGCCAGGATTTACTGTGCCTCTTCTCTCTCCAGCTCTGGCTCCGTTTCAGCATTTGTGCTGTGGTGTCATTTTTAGATGCACTTCTTATCTGGACTCTCGAGACCGTTATGCTGAGCTACCTCAGCCTTGGCTTGCTTTAAGTCCTGATTTTTAAGCCCTCTGCTTCCACAGCAGCTAGTGTGTGTGTGTCCCCAGTGGAACTCCAGGTCTTGGAGCCATCCTTCCCCAGAGTTGTGCTGGACAGAAGCATCCTTTCTTCACCCCACAACTACACTAACAAATGAGCGTGCACAGGATGGTCCCTTGGAAAACTTCACAGTCTGAGGCAATGCCACTCCCCTGGGAAGTCATCTGGCCTGGCAGCAGCAATGCCATGGGAGGGAACGGGACTTTCTCAGCATGACTCACAACTTTTAAGGAGGTGGTGTCATTGCAGCAAGTCCTCTCTTGGAGCCTCTACTGTGGCTGCACTAGATGGCTCCCCAGGCACAGCTCCTGGGGAGGGACTGCAGCACAGGCAGATCCTCTGTCTTCTTCCACCATAATCAAATGCCCCTTTTAGATAAGAGAAGAAGCTGATCAGGCTTTTAGCCTGAACTGTGACTGAAATCTTTTGCATCATAGTGCTCCAAAGCAGGCAGGATTTCATCCCATGTATTAATATGAAACACTAAGAGAGACAGCTGTTGGGATCTGGAACTGAGTGGAAATACTTTTTAAAAAGGCTTTATCTCATTATATAGCATGCTACCATGTAATCCTGCATTAATTTAGCAACTACTGTGATGCAACAGGCCTGAGGAGCTTTTAGACATAGATAGGTTTCACAACATAAATTCTGACATGTGGCCCCTCCAAAATCAGCACAGTGCCCAGGCACAGTGCCCAGGCACAGGAGTTACAAAAATGGAAGTTTTTACACATGCAAGTCAAAGCTTTCAGGAAAAGTACAGAGGAAGCCTGTCCTTTTTAAAGCTAATCATAAGGATAGTTGGTACCAGTCTAGAAATCTGCTGTCTAGCTGCTTTGTGCCTTGTTTGGGCTTGCAGTTTTTATGTGTGGTGTGAGTCACAAAGTCTGCTCATCTTTTCCATTTTAGCCAGCAGAAGTTGCCCCAGTAAGTACAGTATGGGCCTTGCTCATTTTAGCAGCATCATCCACATGTCAGGGACCAGCAGATTGATCTTGTTTTGCTCTGGATGAAGAGAAAACTTCATGTGAACTTGGAAGCAGAGAGAGGAAACAAGAAATGACTGACGGAGGGTTTTCGGCCTGAGGTGGACAGGAGAGAGAAACTCGATTTCTATCTACACAAACCATTGCCCAGGCATCAAAAAAGCACGTGTGTCATGTCAAAGGGGAAGGAACAGAATAAATTCCACTCAGCTCTCCATTTTTGCACAAAGCAATTATGAGGAAGTACCTACCCACTGGGAAAGCTTTTTCTACTTCACCAGTGGTTTCTGCATCTTGTGACTTGTAAGCAAACTCCCTGATTGCTGTGGAGTAATTTTTGCCTGGGAATGCAGTGATTTCTCAAAAAAATTCAGTGTCCTGTTGTGAGCAGTGTTTGACTCAGCAATCCAGTCAGACTATTTGCCCTAAAGTCTCTTTCTTTTCTCTATGTGTTATTTAAAGTTCAGGCAAACAGCAGTGTCCATGGGACTTAGCTTGAATTTCTTAGTGCTCTTTTATAGAGGGTCTAACATCTGTGAGGTGGAGTGTGGGGAAAGGCATTCCTCATGAGAGCTCTCAATTTTCCTGGTTAACTGGATGGTTCATTAAAAGGGTCTACTTTGTGTATTCATAGGAGAAAAATTAAAACTGCATCTTATTTAAATTTGTAAAGGATAAAGCAATTTATTGGCGTCTGTAGCCCAGAGAAGCTGAAATGTTTATTCTGCCCCACTTTCTGCTACTTGGATGTTCTGTTTCTACTCTGCCTTTCTGTTTTGAATTCCCTGATAAAGGCAAATTAACGTCTGCAAGGTTGAGCAAAAAGACAGTAATTTTTCCTCAGAAAAAGTCCTGGAAAAAAGCCCCTCTCATTCCTTCTCCCTTCATTTTCCTTCTATTTTGAAGCAGTATTGAGTTAGCAGTGCAAAACCACTCAATGCTCAAGCATCACACAATCCATAAATGTGTCTCTGAAAAATGACATGAAAAGAGGGTTCAGGAAGAGAAGGAAGAGATGTGCAGAGAGGTGTGACAAGGGCAAGTGAGAAATCCTCTTGAGAACAACACTGGAGTTCTAACTTTGCCAGAAATGCCAATGCAGTAGTGAATGAAAAAAGAATTGTTTAAAGTGGAAGCACAGGAAAGGCAGAAAGATATGAGACGTAGGAAACCCAAGGCACCAAACTACCACGTTCAACCTGACCTTCATTCTCAGCCTCACAAGGTAACTGGGTAGACTCCAGCTCACAGCACTTGATATTAATTGGATCATCCTGGACTCCCCAGGGCTGAAAGCAAATGCCACTGTTCTACACAGACTGAGTGCAACGGTCAAGGTCTCAGCAGGAAAGCTATTTGGACAAAAGAGGAGTGTCCCTGAGTGTCTCCTGGCACAAAGAGCTGTAACCCGCACATACTCTTCTGTCTCTGCCCTGACTCTGCAAAGAGATGGCAAGTGCAAGATGCTCAAGATATTTGTGAGAAAAAACCCCAACACACAACTCTGCTTCTGATTATTCAATAAATCCAGAAAACATCGGCTAGCAAGCGAAAATTCCCACCATAAAAATAATGCAGGTCAGGAGACTCCAGCCCCACAGGTTTTGTAGCAACCTGCACTTGGAATAGGAGTCACTGTGATAGACAAAGGCTTGAAAGAGAATGGCAGGGAAATATTTCGGGTAGTCCCAAGCACATGCACTGCTAGGACGCTTGAGACGTAGCCAGAAGGGCTGATGCAGACAGAGGAACTGCCAGTCCAAGTGCAGGAGTTCAAGTCTTTTTAAACACATCTGGGATGCCTATTACCGGTTTATGGGGAAAATAAGGCTTTGTTATTGATTTTTCCTTAACTCCTGTGCTAGTCAGATAGGCAGCAGGAATGTTCAAAGAACAGAAGAGGGAGTGTGTGGGCAGTGGGCAGTGGAGGAAGAAGGGAGGCTAAGAAAAGAGAGCATAAACCTGAAAGAGAAAAACAACAGAAAAAGAACAGGGAAACTTTGCAGCAGCTCAGCCAAGATTGTGCCCACACAAACACTTGTTTTCACTTCCTCGGATGCTCCTGTATCCACACAAAGCTTTTCTGGCCCAAAGCAGTGCAGATGCCTTTTATTGCTGCCCTTCTGCATCAGTGCTAACTATACACACTCTTGCTGCCTCAGCCTCTACTGCAGCTGCAGGTTTTGTCTCTGTTGGGAACACTCTGGACATCAGAGCAGGAAGGGCTGTGGCAAGGCTCAGGGCCATCTAGCAAACCCTCAGTGAAATGCTGAGTCAGGAAGAAGTCTGAGTTGTATAAAGCAGTCATAAAGATTTTGCAATTTATAGCAGGTTTATGGTGCACTGTTGCTGTTCTTTGAAGACACTTAAATGCTCTATAGAAAGATTGAGGCATTTTAGAAAATCATATGGAGATACTCTGTAAGAGTTCCCATATAGTTGCCTGTACAGAATAAGAAGAGTCTTGAGATGGAGATGTGATGGAGGAAAGCATTGTTAAGTACATGTAATATAAGGACTTAAGACTTTGAATTTAGGTCCCTATGTGACTTTTTATAGATGTGCTCAGTATCCCAGGAAATGGGACATTTGAAATACAATACTCTGAGCTGCTTTCCCTGCCACAGGCGCTTTCTGACACTGAGTGTGTCATTCATTTGTGCTGTCTCCAGTCCTATTAAGAAGCCAGAGTCCTACCTTGCACTTAGCAAACCAGTCCTGCCTCTTTGCTTAGCACAAGTGTTCTGCTCCACAGGAAACTGTGATAATGTTAGTAGCAATGATTTTTAAAATACCTCATCACAACTCTCAGGCAGAGGATCACTATTAACCAAACTAACCACAGGTTGAAGAAAACTGTTAGAATTTGCACCGACAACTTTGTCACTGCATTCTAGTCTGTCACATCAGAGCTCAGCACAGCATGCTCTCGATAACACTGTCCTCCTGCCCAGTATAGAAAAGCTTGTGTTTCCTTTCCCCTAAGCAGAAGAGTCAGAATTTTGCATTAATTTTACTCTGTTGGTTTTATTGTACTAGAAGACAGGTTGAAGACAGCCTGTTTACTGCATTAACAGGTCTCTCTCTCCCAATCTAGAGAAACTTCAAGCCTGATAAAGAAAATGCTTGTTTTCACATTTTACATCTGATTTCTGAGCTCAAGGGAGAGGGAGGGACAAAGCAAGACTTCCTTGAAATAAAACCTTTATCTGCAAAGCTGGTTTGGATGAGAGGTAAATACTTCCAAGCTATCCTTGTGACACAGCAACACATAAACCTGCAACACACAGCCCTCATGAATTGGTTCTTACTTTCAAATCTCCTGAGTGCTTCATCGCTGAAGGCTTTGTCCAGCAGCCGGAGCTCAGCCAGCGGCTCCTCTTCTTCCAACAGCAAGCACACAATCCTCTGGCCAAGAAATCCTCCTGCTCCTGTCACCAGGCAGCTTACCCCAGCCAGGGACATTGCTCTGGGTTGCTCCTCGGTGGTGAACTGCCTGTTTCTGGAGCTTAGACCGGCTGGTTCACCTCCTGCCTGAGGGAATGAACATATGATATCAACCTCTGGAGTTCTTATAAATCAAAAAGTATTACCAGAAGGAGAGACTAATGAAAGGCAAACTCTAATCCCTACAACAAACAGCACTTTTTAAAGCATGCTTTAACTTTTGCTAGCTATTCCTATTCAGAAGTAGCCTATATATTTTTTCATGCAAAGGAAAAATCCTTTACAAACTATGACAAACTAATGAAATTAACACTCAGAACCAACTTCAATGCCAAACAAACCCCACAGAAGTCTGCCTCAGTCCTTGGTTCCACCTCTCTGACACTCAGAAGGCTGGGGGGAGCAATTTGTCTGTATTTATATGCTGCAGAGGACTACCCCAGTCATTTTGCTCCCCCTCCCTCTTGAGTGCCTCCTTTGTTGTGATTCTTCCACACCACCACCCCTCATGAAGAAGAAGGCTCTGGATGCAGTGAGGTCTAAGCCTAGATATTGTCCTGCAGCCCTAAATTCTCAGAGAGTAAACCCTCATGCTACTAATTCTCTCTAGCTGCACTTGCTTGTGTAATACAGTGCCAACATGAAGGTAGGTAGCTTTAAAATTAAATGTAAATACCAGGATTAGCTATTTAGAGTGGTTTGAGGAGTGGACTCTACTGCAGTATATTTTTTGGATACTGGGTTTCCCCATAGCATGGGTTTCTCTGTGCAAAATCAAAAACTAACCTCTGGGATTTGGCATTTTGGTGGTTTTTTCTGGTATACTACAGGCATTCAAGGTGATGAAATGGTTTGATGTACCGTTAAAGTCAAATTAATGCTGTGGGAGAAAAAGATTTACCTCTGGAAATATCTGGTGTGAGTGTACCCAGTCAAAATAAGGCTGTGCCTCTGCAGTGAGCTGTGTTGTTCCTTGTTTACATCTCCAAAACCCAGGGAAAATGCCCAGGTGTTTCTCCCTAGGGTTTCACTCCAGTTCTAGGAAAACTGTTTTCTAGTGTGAAACCAGGGCAGGGCTTAGGCATTAGCCTGAAGCTCCTAATACCTGCACTGCCTTCCTTGGGTCTGTCAGAACATGCTGGCTGCAGCTGTATTTTTTTTTCTCTCTCTCCCAGGGGTAGACAAACATCCCTGCTGAAGGAAGGTGATAAATACATAGTTGCTATAAGTGAGAAGGAATTTATGAAGAAGCACAGCAACACAATTAATTAGTCTGAAATCACTGGAAAAGGGATCACTGATTTTGGGCACAACTGGAATGGATATCTAAAAATGCTTTTCTTCCATTCGTGTGACTATCTGCTAAGCTCCCTTTTTTAGTCTATCATAGATTTTGTTCACTCATTAAAGAGAAACCTGGAGAAAAGCTGTAGAAGAAGCATCCCCCACGTTGTTACTTTTTCAGAGCAAAACTGGGCCTGCAAGTGACAGGAAGAAAGCAAAACCATTTCTGTTGGAGGAGAAAGGTTTCTAGCTGACATAGATGACAAAGTTTTGGCAACTGTTTCAATCCCAGCATCCTTGAAAATCCTTTCCTTACCCCAACAAAGATTAAAAAAAATTGTTATCAGTGCTCCTTTCCTTGGCTCTTCACAGGCAGGACCTTGACATTGTATGTTCTTATCAGAAGCTGCTGCAAATTAATTTTGTGCACTTTGCAAGGAAAAATAACTGGTCAAAGCCTGCTGATGTAAGTGGTGCTTTCTGTAACAGAGCCTCCTTTTTACTGTTAGAAAAGAAATAAAATGCCTTAAAAGAGGCATTGTAATAATGGATAACACAACACAGCCTCTTAGGGTAGAAAACACTCTCCTATACCACGCTTGCCCATAAAAATGACCCTGTTTATCAGGGGTAGAGCTTGTATGAGATTTGAGGGCTGCATAGGGGACTGCAAGGAGATTTATTATTGCTGTGCTTTTGTCCTCTTAGGCACTACTTGGACAAATGCTTGGCTCAGTTTGAGGGAATTTTAGACATCACTGCATAGCAGCCTTCATCTGAACTGCCATTTGTGGATGTCAGTGGTCAGACAGCAGCATTTCGCTCAATTCAGCCTCAGACTACTTATGCTTCTGGCAGTCCCACCTAAAGACAACACTTTCACCTTTTGTTTCTTGTAGACATTGCTATGTGGGGTTGCTGGGTGGCATGACAGCTCCTCTGTGCTGCAGGCAAGAGTGGCTTTGGTGTTCCCCAAAGGACACAGAAGCAGATTCTGGAATGGGCTGTACACCCCAGAACGGTGTCAATGAGCAACAAGGCCAGAACCCATTGGACCCCAGACCAACAGGAACAACTTGATGAAATTCTCAGTTATTGCACAGGTGTGGGATTTGCAGACTAAAACATAATTCAGCAGCATCTAAAAAAGTTAACCAATTCTGCATTCTGTATCAAGTCATTTTTTAACTATGTTGATGTTTTCTCTTTGTCTTCACTGTAAAACAAAGCCACCACAATCTGATATTTTGCTGTAGAATGGACTGCATTACTAAGAGTATCATTTTAGAAAATCAGAGTTTGTACATTTTGCATGTGTTGGAGAATTGCTACACATGGACTAAGTGGATATGTTAGTGTATGTGCCATCCATCATGTCCCATCACAGCTGTGTCCCTAATTTCTGGTTCAGGAACAGTGTTGATCCTCTGGCTTTATTCAGGCTTAGCGTGATGGATACTTTGGGGCAGTGGCTGGCAGGTGTTAGAGAATGCATTTTCTTACTCTTGTCACAAGAAGAAAATGGTATTGGAAGGGAGTGTAGTGGAGATGAGAAGACAGAATGAGAAATAGTGAAGGGAAACTTCCTAGAAGTATTGAGAACAAACTGTATCATGGCACGGAATGATTAAATGCAGTAACACTACAGAGCTTGGCAGTTTTAGATGGGCTAAAATGTACTTCTAGAGAGAAAAATGCTATTTAATTGTACAATCAGGCAAGAGAAGATATCCAGGATTAAGAGAACAGGAAAGGAGTTTCTAAAGTCTGCCCTATTGTCTGGACTAATGAGAATTGAAGGAGGGAAAAGCAAAGGCATGATCATTATTTAACCGGACTTTTTGCTGTCTAAACATGGACTAACTGTGACCAAAAACCACACACACACACATGAAATATTCATGGTGCTTCTTGTGAAAAACTTATGTGTTTCTTACCACCATGTGCCTGTAAGCTCAAAATGCCTAGAAGCTGACATCTCTGGGAAAGACACTGTGCTTTGAGACATAGATTTCAAGGAAAGCTTCTGCCCTTCAGAGTGGGAAGCACTGTTCCCTCTTGGAAACCTTTTCCTCTCTCTTCTGGTTACACATTGACAAGAGGGAACAAGATTTAAATAATTAACTTGTAGGCAGCTGTCCTGAATCAAACTCTGAATAAATACAACTTTTCATAGTGGGAAACAGTTGTAAGACACTTTAATCAAGGTATGAATATAATCACCTTAAGAGGCCTCTATGTTTCTGTGTCTTCAAACCAGAAAAAGAAAATACCTCCTATTTCAGTAGTACCAAAATTCTTCCAGTAGAAGGAAAAAAGTGATTGTAAATGCTTCTTACATGATCTCCAAAATCAAAGAGACTTATTTGTAGTAGTCTTTGCTATATTAGACAACATATGAGTTGGGTAATTACCTAGAAACAAACATTTAGTCTCATTTTCCCTTTTGTTTCAGGAGGAACTGTTTCCTCAGTTGAAATTGATGAGTGAATTATATATTTAAAGGCTGGAGGAATTTGCATCATATGCCAAAGGAAAATGTTTATATTTGGACTCATTTTGTAGATAAACTACCTTTGTAAACAGACTGATTCCCTATCCCTGCTACATCCTCCAGGGATGCTGTGAAACAGCAGGTTTTGATTAGTCTTTAACCCAAAAGTTCACAATCTTTGGGCACAGTTTTTTTGAAAAAATTAACTTGCTTGAATTTGTATCAGAGATATTCACAACAACCAAATACAGAAAGCAGAACGGAGTGAAGACAAGAGGGCATGAGTCTTTGGTACACATTGGCACAGGCTTAATCCAGATCATAGAAAACTTCCAAAGTCTTGGAATAGCTGTAGGATGGGCTTGGTAAATAGTCTCTCAGCCTAGTCAAACCCTGTGAGCACTTATTTTAAGCTTACTTACAAAATATCTTTCATTTTCCCTCAGAAAAGGCTTCCTGCACCCTCTTTCACAGAGATACAAGTGCTGTGTTTGCAGCTCCATGGTGGTTGATCATGGCAGCACAGTAGTACAACATGGTACAGATCTCATGTGTGGCTCTGATTATATGATTCTATGATATTCCCCAACAATTTAGATTAACAGATGCTTCTGGAGGTCTCTGACCCAACCTCTTCTCAAAGGAGCCTCAGATCAGACAAGGTTGCTCTGGACCTTGTCCATTCAAGCACTGAATATCTCTAAGGATGGAGGTTTCACTACACCCCTGCTGCAGTGTCTGTCCCCCTTCACAGTCAATTTTTTCTCTCTAATTTCTACCTGGGATTTTCCTCATTGCAGTTTGGGCCCATTGCCTTTCACCCTTTTACTGCACACATCCAAGAAGTTGGGCTGGATTTTCTCCAAATCAGTAGTGAAAGACAGCGATGTGATCCCCCCACCCCAGTGCCTTTAGCCTTCTCAGGACTGGATACTCCCAGTTGTCTCATTCTCTTCGTGTGCATCCTTGAAGTCCGTCAACATGTGCAATAATTTCTGGGTCTTATCTGCTGGGTTGTCAGTCTGCTGACAAGGTTCATTGTTACTGGAACGGAGAGGAAGGCCTCCATGTGAAGGCCTCTGGAAGATCATTGCAGACACTCTTATCTCTGAGAGAAATTAAAGTCTAAACAGAGAGAGCTAACAGGGCTAGTTTCTTTCTTCTGCCTCCTTAGGGCAAATTTAAAGTAGGGTTTATGCAGAAGGTCACTTTTGATAGCATGGTTCCCCCTGCATATGCCAGGGAAATGTGCACCAGGATATTTGCCAGCTGCAGAGCAGGCTGTGGCAGAGGGTCTGTACCACTGATGGGTGGCCCTTTGCCCCAGAAGTGGCCCTCTGCTGCAGGCCCACCCTTGAAACGTTAGCTGAAGAGCAGTTTTACCACTTGCCCCCAGGATGCACATGCCCAGTTCTGTGGGGATTCCCATTTGGTATTGATTCCCGTGGCATGCTGCTTGCACAAAGCTCACTGGCAACATCTTCCCTTCCCTTTGCTCTCTGTGGGGGATGCAGAACTATCCAGGCATACAGCATTGCCTCAGTTTTGGAATACATGCTGATCTGAAAGGTGGAAACTGGCTAGGAGGGTATTCTATATAATTGTGTGGTTTGAAGAATCAGATAGAAAATTTGTATGGCTTTTAAGGGCCAATAGGAGGAAACAGGATTGGAGAAGAAGATATTTCAGCTCTGTGATTCTGCTCATTCCATATGTCTGCAGTCCTGGACCCTTGCTAACCTTTATTTCATTTGCAAGTGCTCCGCGCTTTTTCAAATCTGGCTCCAAATGTACTCCACGAGACATCCAGGTCACAGGATTTGCCAATTAGTGGCCTCTGCAAACATTTCTGGTTTAAGATGTTTATGCTATCCTACACAAAAAAACTTATAGAACAGTGTGATCAAAGGCTGCTGTTTCTATGGCTGCCTTAGTAGGGTTCACACATCCTTCAGCTCCACCTGCCCTCCTATCCTTCATCCCCCAGTTTCAGTGTCGTGGGAAAAACAGAGAAGGTAATCACAAAATAAACCATGATGCTTTTCTCATGGTGTGACACTGTCTTTCCTTTAAAACAGATTTTGATCTCAGATACTCAGCAATGGTGTAAATTAAGCCACTAGAAGTCAGCTCAGCAGTGCAACTTCCATCACTGTTATTTCAGCTCCAGAAGACTCTCTGTGTTTCTTAAGATGGTTTTTCTCCTTGAAAGATTTCCTTCATGATTGTAACAAAGGCATGCATTCCAGCATTTTGTTTTGTTGGCTTTAAATGAAAGCTGAGACTCTGGAGCCTGAAATTAGTGGTTCTTCTGCCTCAGCAGAGCAGTTTTGAGCACTACCTCATCTCCAAGGAACACAGACAGCTGTGAGGAGCAGCATGAACAAACCATCAGACTGTCTACATGCATGGAACATTGAGAGAGTCTGACTGCAAGTGAAAGGTATCTAAGTGAAATTCCAGTAGGAAATGGATGATCTTTCAGTACTTGGAATTCTCCAGACAAAAGGGATTTTTTTCAGTAGATAGACGTATAGAATAAGGAGCAAAGGTGTAGACGGTCAACTACTAGGGAGACAGAGGAGCTAATTTTCATGAAAATAGAGCATAAGTGCAGCTGTTCCAGCATCTCACCACCTGCTTTCCCATTTCACAGCATCAGCTCCAGAAGACAGTAGCTAAATTCAGGCACTTGCTCACTCTCACCCTTAGTCCATGTCTAGGTCTTATAGATTATCCAGAAGCAGGGGCTGCACTGGTGAGTATGACCATGAAAAATAGTTATAAGAAGACCAGGTCAGGTCTTACCAAATATTTTAAGATCACATTGCATTTTTAAAGATGACTCACATTAGCAGTTTTCATGTGTGTACAATCCTAGTTTACCTAGCCTCATTTAAAAGACCTGATTAAGCCAGAGCAGTTGAATCAGTTAAACTCTTTATGGAAATTCAGCTTGTTTCCAGTTACACTGTCCCAATTCCCCATGGATTTACATGTCACATATAACAAAAACCAAATATGCACATAAAAGGTTTAGCCATTTTAAATAGATAATTCTTTTTACACCTTTACTTGGACAGCATTATATAAATATTAAAAAACAATTGATGTTAAACTCCTCCCAGGGAGAATAATTCAGGATAAATACTCATGCTGCAGCCTATTGACACAGGCAAACCCTGAGGGACACCAGCTCAAAATAATAGTGTGTCAGTAGATTTCTGCCCTGGCTGTAAGACCCTATGTGCCCCCACTCTCCCTCATCTCCTTTCCCAGTAGCTCCCTCAGCTCTGGGAAGCAGCAGGCTTCCTTCCCATCCACTCTGGGCAGCCAGAAAGCGGCTCTGACACAGCCAAGGACCATTGACTTCCTCATGGGGAGACAACGCTCGTATCTCAGGAAGAAACTTAGACAGGGAGGGGATGAGCACACATTTCTGTTACCTTGGAGACCAAGTGTTTATGCTGGCAGCAGTTGTGACACTGCCTCTGAGCCATCCTCAGAGAGCCAAGGCCACACAGTGCTGGGGTGGTGCCAGCAGCTCCTGCCTACTCTGTTAGGCTGCACTGACTGCCCTTACCCATGGGCAGAGACCAGTTGAGTTATGCACCCACTGCCACAAACCTGGGCTGTCCTCTGAGAGCAAACACGTCCTGACCGCTGCTCAGGTGAGTTTGCCTTACAAGTTAACTATGTGGTGAAGGAAGAGGCTCTCTCAGCAGGGAACAAAAGGTGCAGCTTTGGTTACTGGGGGTTTCATTGCTCTGCACGAAGAGGCAGCGGGCAGGACCTGAGCACACCTTCAAAGGGTAGCTGGTGTCCTTGTTAGCTGATGCATCTTGTTTCTGTGTCTATTATGAATACATCCAGGAAAAGGCCAAGCTATGGAAGATAACAGCCACAAGACTTACTGTGCCAGAGCAGGATAGGTGTGTAAAATGAGTAGCAGACAGACTTGGTAGGAAAACCAAGTGCAGAGAGTGAGGCATACTCTGACTGTCCAGTGTAACAGAATTTGGAAGTAAAGCCTAACACAGGTAATGCCATAGAACAGCCAGTTTAAAGCAAATGTATTTAAGCAAATAACAATTACCCAAAATGTTAAGGAATTCATTGGTCTCAACAAAAGCTGTGCACAACCTCTGCTAACACAGGGACTTTCCTAATCTCTTCAGAAGTTTCCTGAAGACCTTAGTAGACACTTTTTGTGCCTCCTTTTTCTGTTTTCAGTCTGGTTGGGACCTCAGCTCGAGCTGCCTCTGTTTTGTGGGCATTGCAGGAGAATCTTCACAGCTTGGAGTACTGAACCAGGTGTTGGCCAATCTCTGAGACACTGGCACAGCCTGAAACACATGAAACATCAGTGAGAGAGAAAGGTTTGTAGATGAAGCTTGGAGGCCTCACTTTCTAAATTACAGTCTTGTCTTGTATAAGCCAGGTTAGGATAGGTTGGCACTTCAATAGCTCTACTCCTCTATGGCTTTTTCAGCCTTGAGGTTAGGTACTGTACTTCCCACACACAAAGTGTTAGAACCATGAAAAAAAAATATTATTCTTATAACAAGCAGAGCAGGGTGTTATCTAATCCAGTCAGCAGAAAAAAGGTACACAGAAAAGATACAGGAATTGCTGTGTGCCAAGTGACTGGAGGTGGAGATGTGCACTGCCATTTCATCTGGTCAGACACGGGTGGAACAGAGCTGCTGGTTGACAGCTGGCTGGACATGAGCCAGCATGTGCCCAGTTGGCTAAGAAGGCCAGTGGCATCCTGGCCTGTATCAGAAACAGTGTGGCCAGCAGGACCTGGGCAGTGATCATCCCCCTGTACTGGACACTGGTGAGGCCACACCTCAAATCCTGTGTTCAGGAGAGATTTAGATTGGATATTAGGAAAAATATCACAGAAAGGGTTATCAAGCATTGGAAGAGGCTGTCTGGGAAAGCAGTTACGTCACCATCCCTGGAGGTATTTTAAAGATATGGAGATGTGGTGCTCAGGGACATGGTTTCATGGTAGACTTGGCAATGCTGGGTTAGGAGTTGTACTGGATGGTCTTAGAGATCTTTTCCAACCTAAAAGATTTTATGATTCTGTGAATTTTCCTGCTCCACCAAAAAGATCCCAACCTGTTACTCTTGCTGAATCCAGTGCCCTTTTGCATGTAAAGAAGTGTAAGAGCCCATTGGAAAAAATAAAAAACCCAAAACAAACAAACAAGCAAACCAAAACAACAAAACAAACAAACAAACCAACCCCAAAACCAAATAACCAAACCACGTTGTAGGAATCTTTGCTAGTTAAAAAAGTAACCTATAAAACCAGCCTGTTGAGAAATGCCCAAAGGGATTTCAGTTCCAGTCTCCTAGTCATCATTGCTGTCCACTTGAATTCATAGTTGCTAGAGCATGAAAATCTTTAATATGATTCTTTGCTGATGTCTGAATACTTCTGCACTGGATCTGCAAGTCATACTTAGTATCATAGAATATCCTGATTTGGGAGGAGCCCACTGTGATCATTGAAACACATCTCCTGGTCCTACACGGGAGAGCCCCATGAATCACACCGTGTGCCTGAGACCATTGTCCAAATGCTTCTTGCACTCTGGCAGGTTTGGTGCTGAGACCACTTCCCTGGGGACCCTGTTCCAGGGCCCAACCACCCTCTTGTTCATGTGTGAAACCGGAGTTTGTACTGGGCTCTGCAAATCTGCTGTTTGGTGAGGGGGTCAGACATGGCATCTACTGTTGGGAGCAATAGTGAGAAGTGAGAGTGAGGAACAAAAGTAAATGCTTGGAGGAGGCACAAAGGCTTTTATGGCATGTGGAATGCAGAGGTTTGAACCTGCACTAACAGGCTATATACTCCATGCACATATGCACAGAAAAATCCTGCATCCATTTTTAATAAACTTTCCATGCAGAAAAAATAGGTTGCATTTTACCCTGATAAACACTACATTAAATACTGAAAAACATATGCTGCCATTTCCAACAGAACAGAAATTCCAAGTTTTGCTCAGCTGTACTTAGCAGTTTTGCATCTCTTTAGCTGGGTCACAAAGCTTCTTTAACTTCCTTCTTCCATGCAAGCTTCATTGCTGTGACACCTGAAACACCAGGTGGTTTTCTAGAAAGCAAAGAGTCACCTTAAGCATAGCAACTAGAACCAGCACAGCTCAGGTGGATTCTCTTTTTGTGACTCATCCATCAAACTTCTGATTTTAGGTGGCCTGCGTGAAGAAACCTCTGCATCATCCATTGCAAACAACCTGTAAAATACTTACCAGCTAAGGCCATTGACAAACGAAACTCATCCTGCAGAATTCTCAAAACATCCTGGAGACCGTCTTCCCCCTGTTCCAGCAGAGAAAGCAGTCAGGGGAAAAGGAGCACTGGCACAGAGTGATGCTGCAGGATGCTTGAGCTGTGAGAGCTGGGCCAGTCCCTTAAGCTCATGCCAATTCCAGTCTCTCATACAGATGAATGATTAAAGTAATATGATGGATGTGCTCAGTTCATCACAGATTAATTTAGGTGCTTTTCCTTTTGTGATACATCTGAAGACGGAAAGAAAACAAAGCTGTTTTTCACTTCTGACATTTTCTAGCTGTTTTTTTTCTTAGCTTTCAGTTTTCTTCCGCCAACGGGCTTGTTATTTAAAATGTCAAGCCTTACAACACTGACAGATTTTAATGAAGCAATGAAAGTTTTATATATGCTATGCTTTAAAAAATTTAGTCTACTCAAATACTGGACTGAATCTTTAAAATAATATATTGTGTGTTTTCCTCTGCGCAAGTCACATCAAGAAGCTCAAAATCCAATAAAATGTATGTAAGATTTTGAGCTTCCTCTAAAATACTGAACCATTTCTTTTCTTTTTTTTTTTCTCTTATATTTTCTTCTAATTTCTTGTAATAAGGAATGTTTTGGGTGCAGACAATGCTAGTGCACGTTCATGCTCTTCCTCTCTTGCACGCTAGAGTAATGCACTGAGACACATCTTTAGGAGTTCTCTGATTCACTCATCTTTAGGAATATAATACCAAATCAAAGATAAACCCCCCAAATCCCATCTCCATGCTGCTTGCATTGTGGAAAAAAGGAAGGCAACTCACAGCAGCACCTTTTTCATGTTAGGCCCTTTTTTATGTTTACTGGCAAAAGAAACAGTACTGACAACTCTTCCTGGTTTCTCAGAAGTTTCAGATGATTTCTTGATAAAGCCTAGCTACAGGAGTCTACAGCAATCAACCACTGGACAAGAGTCTAATTCAAAAGGTAGGAAATGTTTCTAGACCATAAAAATAAACAAATTTTTTCTGCTAGAGAAGTTTGTAAGCTCCAACCAAGAGGCTAAAAAGCAAAAATTTAGCAAAGCAAACAACTGGTATGATAGCAGTTTAATTTTATCTATATTATGTTAACTTTCTGTAGTTAAGAAACAGCAAAGCTGGAACTGTGATAGTAGTGGCAAGCTCAGGCACCTACAGGACATGGTTGTTGTGCTCAGCCTTGTCCAAAATGTTTCAGACATCAGGGGGATGGAGTTCTATGCGTATTTCTGAAGAATTCATAACACTGCCATGAAACTGTTGTATCAAAACCATATATTGTTCCCAAGGTTGCTGACAGCAGATACAATTTTCAGACTCATCTTTCTGGCAAATAAGCCCACCCCTGATTTTCAAAAGCACAGATGGTCCCAAGTCCTACAGTATTTTAGCACCAAATTGGAAAAACAAGAAATCAGTTCCCACAAAAGGATGTGATCAACTCCAAAATCATATAGGAAACCATGAAATTCAATGGTCTCTTAAAATCACAGAAAATGTCAGATTTTCAGTCAATTTGGGGTGATTCCACTTAAAATTCATTAAAACAAACAAAAAAAAGAGAGAGAGATATTCTTCACTGTCGAAAACTCCCTCTATGACCTCAATAACAGTGTTGAAGAGTATGAGAAGCAGGCATATGAACTCAAAGCTCCTTACTCACCTTGTAAGCCAGACCCCATAGAGCTGGTCTTCCAATGAAGACACATTTTGCTCCCAGTGCCAGGGCTTTTAATACGTCACTTCCTTTTCGTATTCCACCATCTAAATAAACTTCGACTCTGCCTCGTACTGCCTCCACAACCTCAACCAGGGCATCAATCTGCAAAGAAGCAGCCAATCTTACCTTGGGATCAGCTCTTGATTCCAAGAGGAAGAGTATTATTCCAAAGAGACAGACAGGGATGCAATGCTTTAAGAGCATACCTTCTCAAAATGAAACGTGACAATGCATCACAAACAGGTCAGTACCAAAAGCTTCAGAATAAAGTACAGCTCCCTGTTCTGTTTGCCAGATAGTTAATGCCATTTTCCAGTGCTTTGCCTAAACTGATAGTCTTTGCTAGCACTTCTGTTAAGTGAAAAAGTATAATACTCACTTGCATTATGAAAGATTTTAAATACTTTCATTGAGACAATCATGAATGGTACAAATGTTTGGAAAAAAGTCTGATGTCAAATTTCTACTATCCAAACTGCCTAAACTTACATTTCAACCTAATCCTGAAGACTGCCTGTCGAGTCCCTCCTCAAAAAGCCCCCAGAGCATCTGTGAAGGATTTCATTTGCTTTGTAGTTCAGTCAACATATAATTTCCTCCAGTTTAACTCTCCTGATTCCCCTTTTCTCTAGAGTCCAGCACAGACCAGAATCCCAGTTGCTAGTGCAGGGCAGCACCACACAGAGATGCTGGCTCTGGTCCCAAAGGCAGTACAACCAGGAGCAGGACATTGTACTAGACCTAATTAACTCTCAGCAAACCCAAATGGTTCATTTCTGCAGTCTTCCTTTTGCCTTCTTTGAATTTGTTTGTTTTGTTCTGTTCTGTTTTTTAAAGTAGAGTAGCTATAACTAAGAATACTAAGTAGATTTTTCTAACTAATCTGCTACTTTTTTCAGGATTTAAGTCTGAAAACTTTCAAGCTGAAATTTTCTAGGACTAGCTCAGCAAGAGCAGGGACAATAGCTTCTGCTGCCAGACTTGGTACCAGAAGAATAGCAGAGCCGAACTAGGTATCTAATGCCTTGTCTGTGTATGTAAATAAACTTCTAAGGTAGAAGAATAATTTAAAGTGGGTGCCACTTCTGTTGTTCTGCCCTCAGCATTTAGACTACTGGGGTTTTTTTATTTGTTATTATCAGGCCTGATGCAAAATAGAAGAGAATTCCCTGGTACTTATTTTTATTTTACAAAGGAAAACAGATAAAAGAAAATTTGTAAGATACTATGCAATGCAGAACTGTAAAATAAGAACAATTGGAAAAACTGAGAGAAGCCAAATTAAACCAGTGAAATACGCATATGTCCAAACAATGCTTGATTTCTTTGTACAGATTAAAAAGCAGGGGAATTTCTTTCCAGATAAGTTATCCTTTTTCTGGCTCATGAAAGTCAATAAATTCCCATTTAGAGTCTGTAAATACGCAAGCAGACCTCTCACTAAATCTAGCTGCATTGTTTTGCATGTTTTGACAGATGTGAACAATGAGAATACATTATGCTCTCATTTGTATATTTTTGGTTCCAGAGCTTCGTTTTCCTTTTGCTGCAGTGCGCAAAGAGTTCGTGTGCACTGCACCAGCTAATGGAGGCACAGGCAGGAAACTTTTCCTGACTTAGGCCACTGGTTTATCTGCAGTTATGTGAGTTCTGTGATACTTACAGAACCCTCTAAAGAAGCTGAGAAAATACTTCAGTGGGTAACCCATACCAGCTTAAAGCTAAAGTATATCTGCGACTGAACAAACACAAGTCCACCAGAAGTGTACACACAAAGCTGGACATAAAGATACCCAGGTTAACACAAGTGTGCAGACTGTAAACCGTCATGGGACATCCATTTTTTCACTTACAGTGGCAGGTCCTTCATCCAGTTGCCTTCCACCATGGTTGGACACAATAATTCCCTGAACTCCATGTCTCACTGCCATCTCTGCATCTTCTTTTGTCAAGATGCCTTTGATGATGATGGGCAGGTGGGTCAGGCTCTGCAGCCAGTAGATGTCATTCCAGGTGACAGAAGGATCTATGCTGTTGGGTGGCAGTCCATACTCAGAACGGTCATCTCCCTATAGCGATAGAACAAAAGGAAATCTCATCTGAGCTGTAGCAATTCAGAGGTCCCTTGAAGTCCTTCCTTGCCCTAGAAAAGATTAATTAAACTTGCCAGCAGACATGTTCATCAGCTCCAGAAAACACATGTATCTGAAGGAGAAGTGGGGGTGGAGATCAGTGTCTCTAAGGCAAATGGATGGGGATTTTGAAGACAGAACCCAGGTTGGCAGAAGGTCAAGCCACAATGCTGCAGAACCAGAGGTGGAGAAGATACGCCCCGGGTACAGCAGATGCCCAAGCAGCAGTTACCCAGTGGTTTTTGTCTTGTGTGGTACATGCCAGTGCAGGAAATGAAAGGACAGGCTCATTTTACAAACCTCAAAGCCTTGTTCCAAGTTCTTCAGTTTCATGTGGGGAGGAAGGCGGAAACCATTGCGGATATCGTCACGTCTTTTGCCCGTGTAGGGCAGATCTGCGGTGAGGACGAGGGCCTGGAAACCCAAGGCCTCCGCCCTTTGGACCAGCTGCTGGGAAGCTGCCCTATTGCGGTGGATGTAGAGCTGGAACCACCGGAGGCCACCGGGAGCAGCCATGGAGATCTCCTCCAGTGTGCAGGTGGAGTACGTGCTGGCAATGTAGCAGGTGTTCATGGCTTTGGCCGCTCCAGGACGTATTGAAAAAGAATCAGAAACAAAGTCATTTGAAAGATCTTGCCAGACATCAGATGCAAAATTTTGTACTGGTTGCAGAGCACCTGAGCTCCTGTTTCACGTAGATCCCACAAAGCACAGTGCAACTATGCCCCCTGGTTTAAATATAGCTGTATTTACCATGCACTAGTGTAGGATCATGGTTAAGTAAGCAGGGAAGAGAGAGGTCATTTACCAAGCTGTGCTTTCATTTTTCAGGTATCTTTTTCAAAAAGCATGAATTTTATCTTTGTGACTGAGTCCTCACAGGAATGCACTGTCAGTTCCACTCAGTGTACACAGAAACACACAGAAAAAAAGAAAAGACATTTCTAGGCATCAGCTCTCCAAACCCACTGCAGGATTTGTGAAGAGGGGATATCTTTTTCTTCAATGGAGACCCTTCTTAACCAGTAAAAAGGAATTCACAGTCTTAAACCCATCCACCACTTTTATGACCTATCTAGAGCCCCCAGGACTGAGAACCTTGTGTGGTTCTTGGTGTGAGTCCAAATGTGTGCACTGCCCTTGCCTTAATTTTGCAGCAGATTCTACAGTGCTGGTCTTGTAATGGTGGTAGGTGGAGAAGTAGAACAATGTCTATACAGCTTCCCAGGCAAATTGTCAGAAAGTGGGAAAGGAATTTGCCCCTTCAAGCCTGAAAATTTTGCTCAGTCTCACTTCACGCCATTCTAACACCTTCTTGAGGCATTCCCACAAACCCCTTCTTGCAACGTGACAGCAGACCAGAAGAGTACCTCTGGCCGTGCTTTTCTCTCCATCAGGCCATGCTAGCTGGTGGAAGCCAGTGGGGGCAATTCCTACAGGAAAGCTGATTTCAGTCCCCAGGATCTTAGTCCTAATGTCCATCACGGATACATCCCGCAGCATACGTGGCCGGAAATGAATTCTGTAAGGCAACAAAACCCCCTTCAGCATAGTAGATCTTCAGTGAGTTTTCTGAAGTTTCAAAGAAACCAGGTCTTCGTTTACCAATTACAAAGCAGAAATCTGAGCCAATAAATAGAGCAGCATATAACAAAGGCTTTGTCCTTTCTGTTCACTTCAGCCAGGAGTTCAGCCACTTTCACTTTTCACTAAATATGCTTACTGGCCACACTACATAATTTCTGCATTTCCCACCTCAGATCACCATGTAGTTGGACCTGATGATCCATGTGGGTCCCTTCTAGCTCAGCATACTCTGTGATTCTGTGTCTTGTTCTCCCATTGTCCAGCCCCCTGGTTCCTTCTACTTGCAGTCTAGTCCCAGGTCAGTGCCTTGCGCTCCACCATTTGTATGTCTGTCCTCACTGTACAGTGTGCCTGCCCTCACACTCTGCAGCATGTTCCCCAAATCCCATCCTACTTACACAAAGGTTTCCTGCTGTTCACAAAGAGCTCCCTGTTGCATCTCGCTCAATTACAGCTACTCATCCCCTTTCTTGTTGTGCCATACATACCCTACCCTACCATACCTTAGCCTGCCCCACCATACCCTGACCTTCCTCTTGCCTGTACCCTCAGCATCCGTTATGCCGTGTACAACCCAAGTCATACTCAGGCTGGCATTAGAGCATGCAGCGTGTGTCATTCAGGTAAGTGCATTTTGCTCAGGGATCATCTTGAAAGGGCAAAGTGTTAGGTGTCATTGCTTGTGAAGTCCAAACACTTGCACAAAAATGTAGTTTAAAAGCTCCCAGTAAAACACCCCTCATTTCCTCCTCACATTACCTTTTATATGCCAAGATGTTTTCATCCCGTGTGTTACAGTCATCTGCTCCAGCAGCAAAATAATCCCAAGCAAGCTTGGGTAAATACTTTTTAGCATAGGCTTCAAAGTCTGAAAGACACACCATAGCCATTGCTGAGGGAGGCTCTGGCAACCTTGAAGAAAAGAATAACACGGAGCAGAAATTAGAGCCCTGAACTGTCATTCTCTGTTCCAAGAGTTCTAATGTCACTTTATGCAAACCTTGGAGTCATCTGTCTTTTAGAAGAGGTGCTGAGAGCTTTTCTCAGTCTATTGTGCCCATCAGTCTGTGAATGCATCTTTTCCACTAATACGAGGAAACCTTGCAGATGCAGCCTTGTAAGAAGCTTGCATCTCCATGCCTCTCTTTTTTCTGCTTTAAACCACAGCCTGAGTAGGACATTTTAGGTCCTCTGCTCTTTCAGTTGTGTAATTCTGTCATAAGTTCCATCTTAAAACTAGCTGGGTTATTTGTCCCACTAATTCTCCTCAAAGTTTGCCCCAGAACATCATTTGCTTGATTACCCCTAAGGATGGCTCCCTGACTGAACAATTAGTCATGGAACATAGTGATGGAATTCAAGATTATGAAATCTGGAAACAAGTAAATACAGAGTCTACATCTAACCTGCTCCAGCATGAACACATTGTAAAACTATGTCCAGGCTCTGACTGCAAGTGGAACAGTAACACACACTGTGGAAAAAACCAAATAATTTTCTGCAGATTTCCATTTGTCTTCTGTAACAAATATGTTCTGGGTGTTTGCATTACATGCTGGAGTTCTGACATATACTATAAAAGGCCTATACAGAATTTGGACAAACCATGAGAAAACACTGGCAAAAAGCAAATGCCACAAAATGAAACATGCTTCTAAGAACTTCTTTCAGGGAAGAGAAGTGATGTTGTGTTACCCAGATGTCTAATCAAACCCACGTAAATGCTGCCCAGCAAATGCCTGCACTTACATACTTTTGAAGTAGCCAGGACTAAAAGCTATGCAAATTAATGTTTAGCAAACCGTGCCTTTGTGTGAGGAAAAACATATACAAAACACAGACAAAGTCAATTTACTAAATTGTTTGTTGCAATTCCTTCTGCAGCTCTGATTAAAATAACCATTTAGCAAGATATATGAAAATGTGAAGTTTTAAAGCAGCTGTGGCTCAATCTGATTTTTCTAAAAAATGTACTGAAAGAAGTAAATTTCCTAGTTTTCAGGATTAGGCTCCCACCACAGTCTAGCAGGGGTTGCAAGCTTCACCAACATCAGTCCCATGTGTCCAATGTTGCACACTTCTGGCACAGATAAACACATAGGTTGTGTGGACAGAAACAACCTGTCAAACTGCAGGCATGGATATGTCTCACTGACTGACAAACCTGTGTTTACCTTTGAAAATTAGGGCTTACAATTCTATGCTACGAAAGAGCCCAAGATGAGGGACTCATTGGAAGATGAAGAAGAAATGTGATTTGTTTTGTCTCATCTGACAGGCACTAGACATCCAGTGGTTAAGTACTCCAAGCCTGCTCTGTATGCCTTCAAGACATCAAGCCCTGCTGATAGCACAAGTCCTCATATATACGCTGTGACATACTTTAAACAAGGTATTACAGCTTCTGCTTTTCTAACTCAAAAGCACAATAAGACAAACCAAGTCCTGTCATGGCAGAATATACAGGAATTTTAAACATCCCAGGCCCAGTCCTGTCTCCCATCTCAGACCTCAGTTCGAACTTACGTTGGGTTTCAGGGGGAGCTGCAGAAGGTGAGAGCTTCTCTTTCAAGGTGGACTGCAAACAAGATGTAGAGGAGGTCTTTTCACTGAGTAGCTTCTGGTTTTTTCTAAAGTCAATAAGCAACCACCAGAGATTAAAGCTCAATCCTGTGGTAAACTTTGTACTGTTTGTATAACACTAACTTTGTTTTGCTATCAGGTGATTAAAAACTCCTTCTAAAAACATGCATCACCTTGTCAGCAGTGCGATTGCTCGGGACAGAGCCTTGGAGCTGAGCTCTTTGGCAGTGGCTGATGGCTGTGCATTATTGCAGGGGTTGTACTGAGTCTCTAAACTGTTGGTAACTTGCTGCTTCATGTGTTGCAGACCCTACCAAAATGATGATCCACAGACAGTGAAAATTGTTACAACCCACAGATACAGAGCCTGGACTCTTCAGCAGCACATGTGGAAGAGATATTTTTTCTTCCTACAGTATATGAACATCTGAAATACTCTTTGCCTTCTGCCGTTTTTAATGGAGTGCTTTCATGATCCAGTTTCTCTCCCCCCGGGCTTGCAGATTCCCTTCTTTGTCCCCCCACTCAGTAATCTCCCAAGAGGACTGCCAATCCTCCTTTTCCTGTGCTTGGAGCTGCTGAGACTTCTCTGTACTTA
>JAOXXN010000001.1:92891356-92902278 GCA_026770055.1 Myrmophylax atrothorax
CTGAGGAGTCAGGTGTGCCCTGGGCAGCTGCTGCAAATGGTCCATTGTTAACAGTTCTTGGGAAATGAATAGAGGGTGTAGAATACACAGCTTTGGTCACCCCCACACAGTGATAAACTGGTTCCACCTGCTGAACTAGGACATCAGGTTTTCCAGATTTGTCTCTGCTGTTACCAGTCATGCATACAGCATAAAATCTGTATTTGCAAACAGAATGGGAACTTGCCTGCAAAAAAAATTCATAACCTACATCTACCCTACTATCTATCCTGAATATTAAACAACAGTCAGGCCCAGGTAGCAGAATTGGTGCTCTTCCAGTTTGCAGTTAAAGCACAGCAAACTGCCCCTTGGTGCAGCCTCGGTGTAGAAATCGGTAGTGGATGGTAAGGTGAAGGGAGCACACAGTGTACGGGGAAGGTTGCAATCTTCCTGGGTTGCAGGGAGGGAACTTGCAAGGGAACTGTATGGAAGAAAGGGGAAGATGGAGGTTCCCAAATGCAGCAGAAAGGGCAGAAGAGTTGCCAAAGCATGGGGGGGAAAAACAGGGAAGGTCAGGCAGACGAGATCAAGACAGGGCAGAATTCTGTGGCACCTTTTTATTGCAGAAGGGACCAGATAGCAAACTGGGGCCAAACTGCAACTGAAAGTTCAATGTGCCTTAGCTCTTTCTTTTATACCCATTGTGAGTCAATCTGTCTCACAATTGACTCTCCTTGTACCACTGCACAGTTCATTACCCTTTATTGGACTGTATTACCTGGTGAGCAAATCTGAAGTATCTTTGAACAAACCTGAAGTCACCGATTCACAGTAACAGGATCCATATTTCCCTATAATCTCATTCAGTTTCTGTTACTGTCTAGATTTGTGGTTTCTTCTACAATGAGAGTGAATGCTTTCACAAGTTTAATTTGTGCTCAAGAACCTCTTTGTTGAATGTTCAGCTCAACAGACTTTTGAAAGTATCACAAGCAGCCATCTTCTCTTTCCATGTCCTATCTGAGAAGAGCACTGTCCTCCCAAAGGCTTTTTGGTGACCAGATATGCAATCCAAGAATTTTTCATGCTGTTTTTCCTATCCCATGCTTTTACCAGATACTTATGGTTGTCTCTACTTAGAAGCACATCACCAGCCTCCTTGGCTGGACTGTAATTCACCGTTAGCAGAGCTGTGACCTGCCGATGCTGTGGACAAAGGTGGGCTGGGTTCCATCTGTCCATGCCCCACTTTGCTGTAGATGAGTAACCTCAGCTGTGATATTCTGAGTTCTGGTCCTGAATCCCTGACAGCAAGCTTCTGCTGTTTGCAATCTCTGCTCTCCTCCCCTTCTGCCTTTTATGGGCACCAACATGTTCATTCAGATTCTTTGTCTTCTCTCATCACCTGTCCTATCTCTTTTTCCTACACAGTACTCTGTGAATCTCCTCCACCACAATTTCCTATTGCCTCCTCTTCCTGATAATTTTTATTATTTCTCTGTCCTAGCCCATGACTTCCATTCAGATGATGCATACCCTGCATTTTCTGACTCATCCCAGTAACCCCCTTTACTGCAGGTCCCTTTCTTCTCTGCCACCTTTTATTTCCTCAGGAATTGCTACTCCACCTCTAGGACACTCCTATTTTGAAGCTGAGCACTGCAATCCCCCACAATGGTCTGCCTTTGCACTCACACTTAGCTTTGTGAGCCCACCAATAAAGACTATGGTCTTCTGTATCTGGCTGCTGCTTGAGCTTTGTCCATCCATCTATGTTCATCTGTCTCTTCTCCCTGCTTTTTCTCACCCTTATTTTTTGTTTTCTGCAGTCATCTTTAGTGACAGGTACTCTGCAAGCAGCCACTTTCTTTTGCTCTTCTTCTCTATTCAGTCCTTGTTACCTTTCATCATGAAGTCAGTTTGGTGCTGTTATTGACCTGCTGAGCCCTTAATCTCTTTCACACATGTATTTATCAAGCTGCATGATGAACTGTCAACAATCAACATAAATATGAAGTCCAGTTTCCCTCAGATCTAGGAGAAGACTTCAAGAAAGAGTGGACAGGATATGTCCTAATGGCCTCTTTCCATACATACAGCCCATCACAAGCCACATAGCACTTCTAAAACCCAGTTCCTAATAAGAGATCTGTAGCACAAAGAGCAAGAGCTACACATAGAACAAAGAAAGTAATGGTGATATAAAAAATATGACAGCAAGAAAACTTTGATGAAAACATTTTTAACATTTTTCAAGTTGCAAAAAGTGCTATTGGTGCCCTGGAGATAGCAGGTATCTAAATCCCAGCATGTCCTAGAACCTGGTGTCTTTGTCAGGCTCTGAGGACAGCTAACATTCAGCCTGAGCTTAGACTGCATACAGAGTGCCACTCAACTTTGCATCCACAGCATCTGAATCCTTGTAAGATGAACTTCAAGGCCTCTGCCCCTGGGGTATTCCATTCCCCAAAGAGCAGCACCAGAAGTTGAACAGGAAGCTGAGTGGGATGCCAAAAGCTCAGCAGGTAGCCATGGGATGCAAAGCCCTTACTTATGGTGGTAGGAATGTACCCTTGAAATAAACAAATACGAATCTCTTGTACAGACTGCCACTTCTGTATCTCAACTGCAACACTAGTTGCATCACCCTACAACTGTTTGTTGTTGCTCTGCATAAGGACACAAACACATTCCGTGAAAATAAATGCAAAATGGCACTGAAGAAACAACTCATAGTTCAATGTAATTTAACATTTCTGCCTTCCCAAATCTCAGTGTGCTGGATATCCTGTGAGTGTAATACCATAGGCAAAATACAATTGATTTAATTGATTCTTACTGGCAGAATCCCCATCTGCAGAATGAAGTTCCTGCATAAATGGTAAAGCAGATCTCTTGGCAAAGGACAGAGAGATTGATTTAACAATTGGGAACTGAGAAAGAGGGGAAGAAACTTCCTCTTGAGGGAAGAAAACTGGGAAACAAATCTAAAGCTACATCAGAAAACTGCTCTCCATAGGTACCAAAGCAAAAATCAGTCAGATGTCCCACCTGCCTCCTTCCTCTGACCTCTACCCTGTTGAGGATTGAGAGGCAGGTATCCTCACAGCAATTAGACTTAAGCAAACAAAACAAATTGGAGAGGTCATGAGTGTGTTACCCAAGTGTAAGAACAGGCCTCTTGCATCAGCATTTAGCGAGCCAGCATGTGAGAATGATGGATGGAGAGTCTGGGGGAAGGGAGATAAGGAAGTGTCCTCACTGTTGAAGCCCCCATTGAGTTTGATTGGAATATGTGAGCAGGAGACTTGCAAGGAATATGGAGCTCATAATCAAAAACATGACAGGGAAACAGATGTTGCCTGCTTTGGAGACTCTCCTTGCACATTCAACACAATGGAAAGGGCTCAGATAATAAAACAGAGAGGATCCCAGCAAGAAATATAGTGTGCTGACACTTTTATGACCTGAGATGCTTACAAAATACAGAAATGGCGTTTTGTTTGCTTTCCATGCGCAGCTTGATATCACATGCTCAGCTCTCTCTGCTGCCACTCGGAGTCAGGAAGGACGATATATTTTCCTTTCCAGATAAACCTAGTGATTCTAGTCAGGTGCAGAAAGCAAATAAATTACATAAGAAGACTTTCTGTATCTATTAATCAAGAGGCTTGTCATTTTCCAGGCCTTGATCCACATGAAAGAAAGTGAGGAGGGGGAGGGGGACTTAGGAATAAAGGAGGATGTGGAGGGGAGCAGAAAGAAGATTCTTGCTGAGACTGCTTGAGAGGTTTCTCATGGCACGAAGGACCAGAGCTTAGACAAACATGCTCAAAAACAACTCCCTGCCCTCTCCTTTTGAAGCTTTTCTCTGCAAGCCAAGGGAGTGCAGTCCAAAAGGAGGAATGCACAAATCAGGAATATTCCATTATGCTTTTGGGGATGTTATTCTCACATTTCCTTCTCATTTTTTATGTTGAGAAGAAAATACCCTGCTGCTGAAAAAGGGAGCCACATTCAACACCTTGTCTTCAAGTACATGCCAACAGGCTATGTCACATACTTGCAGGTTCCTTTCCAGCATATAGCTAAGTACTTGTGGACTACAGCAGCAGGGCTGGCTACTTACATAGATAAAGGAGGAGATAGTTTTCAGTGCAGAGCACTGTAATTCTAATATCAGATAGAAAGATACGATAGACTCAGTAGTTTGTGTGAGAAACTGGCTCTATTTCACTCTGCAACTGACTTCACATGTAACATTAAAACAAGGCTCAGAATAATCTTATTAAAGCCATCATATTTACTTTCTGCCTTGGATCATTGTGATGGTAAATCAATGAATATTTATAGCATTTTTGACATCTTCCAAGAAAATAAGCTAGAAAAGCATAAAATTATTTTATGGAAGAACTGAATTATTGCTGCAGACCAAACATGAATCAGAATAACATCCCACATGGAAAACTGTCAGGAAAGTTCTTGAACCAGGAACCTGGTTTATGGCCAAAGAGTAAATCTGGTTCTNNNGTAAATCTGGTTCTCTCTGAATCAACTGCCTGAGAAAATCTGTCTACACACTGCTAGATAGTCATGTAGAAACAATATGGACAAAGCACTGAGGCTTCTTACTAAGGCCAGCCTTGGCTTAGGGAAGCTGATCTAACTTTCCTCTACAGTCTGTAAAATGGCTTTTCCCAGAGGCACCTTGGAGGACTGAATCTTAGGCTCTTCTGCACTGTTTTCTAGAGCTGCCTATACAACTGTGTGTCTCTCCTCTTTCTAATTTCTGCACAGAAACAGGCAGTGGAACAAGTAATACCCACAGCTAAGGTATTATTGGGATTGGAGCTGTGGTTCTAGTTCTGGTGTCCACACCCATCAAAATTGGAAGGGATCCAGAAAATGATTTAATTACTAATATGAGGTCATAAGTATCTGCTGTATAGTGAGAAAGAAAGAAAGGCAAATCTATCTTATCCAATAGACACTTGAGAAGGAATTTGAACCCTAACTATAAATAACTATGTGGGAAAGAGATACCTGATAAGAAAGAGCTCTTTAGTTTAGGAATAAAAGACTATAAGAGTTACAAATTTGGATTGGAAAGCACTTCTAATTAAACAATGAAATCACTTACTGAGAGCCATGAGGTATTTTCCATTACAAAAATGCTTTATATCAAAACTGAAAAGATTTGCAAAGAATGTGCTATAACTCAACCACAGGCTACTAAAGTCACTGAAAAAAAATTCTAAATCCTTTAGGTTTATGACTTTGATCTTATATCCTTTAGGGGCCTACAGTTTTTTGTAACTCTGCCAATAACCTTTTAGCTTGTTGGCACTCTGTGCTAGGTAATGTTCAAGATCAACCAAAGATGATTCTGTAATTTTTACTTCTACTTTAACATCTGTTGTCAGACAGAAAATGGGAACACAGAAAATACTTGCTAGCAAACATTTCTTCAGCATATCCCTGTTGAAAGTGAGTCCAGAAGACAGCCATCAAGTCTGTCATAATTAATGGCAACATAGTAAAGTTTCTTAACTAGATAGCCCAATGCATCAAACACAGAACGTCTCTAGATTTACATAATGACTTGCTACATATATACCTTCTACGGGTCCTGATAGTTGCAACAGCATACCAGCCACAAAACTGTCTTCTCATCTGGGTATCTTGCAGATATGTTTGTTTGTTTACTTTTCACTCAGCTTAGCTTCCATTTTCTGCTACTCCATGTTATTTTTATTGTTTCTAAATTAACTGACAAGTGCTGGGATGGGAAGAAACAATTTGCAGCATAAAAAAATGCACTTTGCAAAAATGTGTGTGGAATTTGGAGATGGGATATGTGACAGAGTAACATCCCAATGTGAATATGGGATGAGCATCAGACGTCAGGGCTAACCATGCAAATTGGGGATTCCTTCTGGTTTAGGTTGTGCTGTGCCATCACTGTGGATTATCAGTGGTTTACAACAGAAAATAGCATTGAGAGTGTTTACACATGATTACCTTCTGTTCCGTTTGTGTTTTGTCTTCTGGTTGTCCATAATGGACAGTCATCCATTGTCAGTTATCAGGGCTGTGGGTTCTGTGCCCCACTGAGCCCACACAGCTCCTCAAGCTCCAAAACTGACACAACCATGTGAGAGAAGCAAGGTATATCACAGAAGATAAATTTCAATTCACCACACTGAGGAATGCCCACCTCCCTGGACACAACTGTTTATACCATGTTTTCTTTAATTTTATTTTATACAGTAGGTACCCTATGCTGCCTAGGCATACCTCATTAAAAAAAAAAAAAATCCCCCAAAATATAGCAAGATTTTGCTCTGCATGTTATCTTCACTCTCTGTCCTTCTTCCACTTCATAAATGCAGGATATTTATTCATTCTACGTGTACTGTGTTTTCCCAACAAATGAGGCTAACTTGATTTCCTGTCATCCTTTTGTCTTGCAGGTTTTACTAGAATGTAAAGACAAACTCTGAAACATTTCTCTCTACTCCAGTCCTGATACTCACTCACCCTTTCCATATCCTCCAAGGCTTGATTTAAACTCTTCAAATACTAGAAAATCCACCATGTGCCTAAATAAGTTGCTTCAGTAGTTAATTGACTCCACAGCAATGCACATGCTTCATATCCATTCTGAATTTTTACCAGCTTCGGCTTTCAAACACTGAAATTCTTGTGCCAGAGTTGTAACCTGCCGTACAATCTACACACCTTAACATATAATCCTTGTTGATTTTTAAAATCTAAATGGTGTTACTGTGGCTCAACTTTTAAAGTAATCCCTTGGAAGATTTAACACCTCTGCTATATATGTGGTGGTTGATGCCTTATTAAAAAGTGCTAACAGAAATTTTTATGGAAGACTCATTTTTCCAGAGGAAACTCCATAAATTTGAAATGTGATTGAACTAGCTCATCTCTGGCTGTCAGAGGTGTCTATTCCATAGATGGCCAGCAATATGTTGCTGATTCTGCAATTATCTTGGGTGGACCCATCATTAAGGAATCTTAGATTTTTTTCTATTTTTTTTTTCAGTAGCTAATATATGAGACATCTCTTTCAGCAAGATTACAGGGGACTGAAACCGGCCTGTTGCAGCAGTAAATAGACTCGTTGGTTCACATTACCCATAAACCAGTGAATTCAGAAAAGCATCAGATTTCCACATAAAGGATGCAACTTACACATCCAACATACAGAATTTATATACCTCCACACTCCACATATAATGTGCATTCCCAGAACACCATTTTTGTCCTCTGAAAGAAACTAGTCATATCTGTACCCAGGTCCTCTGCTGGACAACCACCTGGGATGGGGGCAACTGTTTTTGAGATGTCATTTGGATCATGGAGAATAATCCAGTTTGTTTCAAAAGTGCTTAATTCCTATTTGCTTGTAGGTTTAAAAAGTTCTTTCTGGTGTCTAGGATACCTTTTACAAAGACACTCCAAAGTTTTAGAATGAGTGCATCTTGAAAGAAAGATTTCAGCTGACATACTGTTCACCATGGAATGGTAGAAAGTTAGGTTTGGAAAGGAAACTCAAGTATTCTCATCACAGTTCACATCAAATTCAATGACATGGTCTTCTTTGCAGCAAGAAAACATCATTCTGGTTAATTTATACAAGAGGAAGTGAAATGTGATGCAATCCTTTAAAGTATGTTAATGAGGAAAATATACCCAACAAAAGACAGATAAAAGCAAAAGGAAATCCAGTGACTGAAAACTGAAGGAAGATAATTTCAGAGTATAAATAAGATTACATTCTTGTCCATGAAAATAGCCATTGAAGCCACTTATCCAAGAAACACTTCATCAACTGAGACTTTCAAATGAAAAATGGAATATATTTCTAACAGAAAATATAGAGATAAAGTAGAAGATACTGTTCTATTGACGGAACCACCAAGTGCAATTCTTGGCCTGTCTTATGGAAAAGCCTACAAGTAATGCAGTGGTTCCTCTGGACCTTAAGATCTCTGGGAACAACATCAATGCCTTGTGTTTACAGGAGTTTAGTTTTGGTTTACTTCTTTAATTTTTAATAGGCTGATTTTCAGCTTTTAGCCATATGCAGCTACTTTATGTCTAAAACTGTCTCTCTTTTTGTGTCGAGCAGACTCCTTCCTTCTGTGTCCAGGGCATCATCAATGGAAAATCTTGCTCTTTTTTAAAAATACTGATCCAGACAGAGAGCAAAATATGCTTCTATTTAGTCCACTAAGATGATGACATTTTCCTCTCACATAGCTTTCCCAGTAAGTGATGTTTCAACATCTTCCTCTGACAGAAAAGGGAAAACAAACTTTCAGAGAACCTGCCCCTACCCAGCTGCCAGATCCCCACCGAAAACTGGCTTGGAAGCTCACTGTGGCTTCCTTGAGCTACAAGAGGACTGGTGGATATGGAGTGCTGAGTGAATGAGGGTGTGTGTTGTATGTTCAGAAAATATGGAACACAAATGTGTATGTGTGGGGGTGGGGATGATGTCTTTAATAATGTCTGGATGGGTTGGACATTAAAAAAACTAAAGGTCACTATTTGGGAGGCAGAACCTACAGTACCAGTGAAATCAAAGGCATTCAAAAGTAGGTCTTCCCATCGAGACCTATAGTTTTTAGATTAATATGGACTCTCGAGCTTTGACGGCAAGCTCAAGAGCAGCCCTATGTCCCCTCATTCAGGTCTTGTGTTTTGCTGCTTTGCATCTATTGTCAATGTTCAAGGCCACATGAAACACCAAAAAATGTGTTCACCCCTATTTGACATGTTCTCAGCTCAAGGTCACAATGGATGGCTCTCCACAGTCTCAGGAGCTTTCATAAAAATAAAAACATTTTCCTCCCCATCCACCTCCTCCCTAGTGATTTGTCCACCTAAGATTCAAATAGTAAGCATGTAAGAGAAACAGCTTTTCTCAGTGGGTGAGAAATGTGACATCCAAGTTTTATTCTGTTTCTGTCAAAGTCTGAAGCTTATCTAAACGGTTTGCAATTACACCAACTAACACCTCTGGGAAGCTGGAGCTAAAGTTGCATATGTTGCCTGTAATTTTAGGAACTTGATAAAAATATGGATAATGTTGCCTAAATAAAATGCATCTGAATTGTAAGAAATGGGGGGTAAGATTACAGATAAAAATATGCTGGACAAGACAGAAATGCAGAACCAGCAGGGAATGTAGAGTTCTCTGGAGTACACCTCTGAATATTGTGTATCTACCCAGGAGATCGCAGCACCTGTTAAATTTAATACATATTAAATCTTGTCATATCTTATATATCTGGGCAAATGTAGCATACCTTCATACTTTGCTGGCAGCTTACAACTCCCAGATTTCAGTTTGTGTTACAGAAAGTATGTAGTCAATTCCCAATGAAAAGCTGATTTAAAGGACACCACTGGGGATTGTAAGGAGATTAAATGGTTTTAATATTTTCAGTACATGGAAGAGGGAATTTAAATGGGAAGCTGGGAATCTTTGTTCTTTTTTGTAAAACACAAAGGTCAAGATTTTGCCTTAGATACAAGAGTTGGAAGAGAATTTCTTGTTGTGTAGATGTCCATGTGTGCTGGGTGGGAGCTTAAGATGTTCTTAAATCACATAAAATGCACATTGACTGTTCATCTTGTCAATATAAAGAGTGCTTGCAAATCTGTGCAGGGTATTTTTAGTATTATAAATGGAAGATGTACAACAAGGCGACAACAGACTATAGATTTTTGGGACCTTGAACTTTCTGAGGTTTTAGATTTTTAAGTTACTTCACTGAATTTCCCATTAAGACTACTTATTTTGAACTCTTTCACCATTATTTTTCATTCTTCAGGCATGAATAGTATTTTCTTAATTTTATTATAATTTAGGTTTGGGATGCTCATTTTTCTGTGGAAGAAATGTCACCCCTTTCTAGAATAAAATTAATCTTATGCAAAAGGTCAATACAAGACCTAATTTATATAGCAGGGTAAGACAAGAAATCTGTGTGGGCTGCTGTGATCATGTTCTGCCCTTGTAGTCATGCTGTTCAAGCGGCACTGCACCACACAGTCCATCAGGGCCAACTTGTATGCAATAAAAAACCCATACAAGCCTTGCTTCTGGCTTAAGTCCTCACAAAGCTGCAGCCATATATAGCGGACTATGGCCACACTGCTTGTGAGTCACCACGGGTTTTGTAGAAGAGAAAAAGGGAGCAAGAAAAGAAGGAGAGTTCCCTCTCCACTCTTCTCACTCCCAAGATAAAACAGAACATATTTAATAGAATTTTATGTTTTGGCTTTTAACATTCTGTGTACCATTTCCTCTCTTTCTCATAGGAACTGATCATGACAAGAATAAAAAACATGTCGTAGCTTGCTGCTTGCACAGGGAAAGAGCACCTGTGGCCTGAGAAGCTTAACTACAGCAGACAAAGCCTTCTGAATCTTTGGATTTATAGCTTTATCATGGAGGAAAAATGGATATACACAGCTCCCAATCACCTTCTCCATGTTTATAACTGCTTGCCTAAATTCCCTCACACCCACTGAGAATTCAGCATGTGCTGTATCAAAGAAGGGAAGCTACAGAAAAATTTAAATACATCATAGCTGTCTAGGGTGGGCTTCTTCTGGGTCATTAAAATCAGCAAGCAAAGTTCTAAATGACATCCATAGGGTTTTTGCAGTCCAGCAAATAAACTTTTACCAAACTAGTCAGGCAATGGTCAGTGATGAGGTCACCAGAGCAACAGATTGGGAAATAAAGCTACGAAACTCATTGGTGCAAATAATTAACATATTTGTCCAGAAAAATATCTATTCACATGTCCATACTGAATTCAGTAAGTCTACAGAGACTTTTTTTTTTTTTTGTGGAGGACTGGAAAAAAGTAATTTTAACATTTCCTTGATAAGCATTT
>JAOXXN010000001.1:92922108-92946927 GCA_026770055.1 Myrmophylax atrothorax
GTTGCGTGGTGCTAGCACATTGTAAGCAAGTTGGGGAAGAGGCTGTATTTTCATGCGTTCAGATAACATCAAGCATAACACGCCATCTTGATGACTGGGGCTTTTGATGCTACTGCTAACATAGCAACGGATAAATGCAAATTCTTGATACAAGAACTTCCTGGTGAAACCAGGTGCCAGCTGAAATGTGCAGACACCCAGGATTGAATGCACAGTGGGAACAGACACAAAGAAATGCATGCCTCTCCCATGGTCTCGAGTCACAAACTTACTTACACAGTCATTTTTTGGAGGGCAATACAGCCAATACAGTGCAATTATGATAAAGCCTCCTTCTAAATGAAAGCACACACATTAACATCAGTAAGTGGACAGATTAGGGGAAAGTTTCTTAAAAAAAAAGCTTTATCTGGAATCCAAAAACAGCAGGAAGTGAATGAAATTGGTTGAGGCTGTGGGGTTGTGGTCACGGTTCTCTGTGTAGATGAACAGATGGGCAGCAGAATTTGGCATGTGCTGGTTTGGACAGCTGGGACTCAGAAAATCCATACAAATGGAATGATAAGAGTACAAGAAAATAAAGGCAGAGTTGTAACACCAGTGTGCACAGGCATGAGTCTTGCAAAAAGCAGTTCACTACCTACTAGATGAGAGACTAAGGTTTTCTACTGAGGTGAACCTTACTATTCAACAAACAGAAAAACTAAACTATTAAAACATTGATTATTGTAATGACCAATAATCTCAATTCAGGAATAAAATAACATGCTTATTTTTTTATGCCATCTAACTTAATTAGACTCTCCTGTGGATGCACACTATGCTTCTACCCTTAATTACACAACCATTTGACACATTTTCTTTAAATCATCCTGAAAACTTAGAACCACAAAAATATGGCACACTAGTGGCATGTGCATGGTGCACAACAGGATAAGGGATTTTTCCAACCAACACAGATCTATGCTGTGTTATTAAATATCTGAGAAAAATACTAATTGTCAACCTCTTTAATCTTGCATATAGATATGAAGCCCTCTCATAGTATTGTTCCTAGGTAAGTGAATAAAAAAGGAACTAGCAATTATCAGTTTTCAATCCAGAGCATGGAAAGGAATGATGATCCTTCTTTTTCCTTCCAATTTGACCCTTTTAACCCATCCTACTATGTGTCTTTGTCCTGCTTCTTTCTCAACTCAGTCCTGCTCTCCTCATCCAGCTGCCTGTCTCGGGAAAATTACCTTGTCCTCACAGCACAAAAAAGCAAAATCAAGCCTGAGCCTTTCAGCCAGTCCCTTCTGATTCCCTCTCCCACACTGCTGCTGTGACATGCCAAATCACAGCCTCCTGCCCAGGTACACACAGTCCCTGCCAGAGCTCCAGACTGCCAGCAACAGCCGAGCTGTCCAAGGAGATGCCACAGAGCTAAGGAAAGTGAGGATTTCCAAAGGGCTTGTGGCAGTAATTTATTTTATACATATTGTTGGCAATAAATCCATTGCTTTCACACAATATGCTGCTGAGTTCCAGATCATTATTTTCCTAGCCACTCAGCACCAACACAACAGCTGCAGTTGGCCCAAAGAAGCTGAGGAGTGAGGTGAAGACAAAAGCAGCAGCAGGAACAAGATCCCAGTTATTTGCCAAACGTGACATTTTCATACAATAACACAACTGAAATAAGCATAGGCAAGCTTCTTTGTTTATGAAGAGAATTTGAAAAATGATCCTAGTGAATTTAATTCACCCTTCCTGTAGATCAGGAATATAAACTGTCTCAGCTTTCAGGATTGTGCACAAAGCCCACCACAAAGGAGAATAAGCAATCCCACAGGCCAAAGAAGCAGGTGAGAAGGTAGGTACATAGATTTTATGGCTGAAGAGAAAACTGGGAGGTTATTTTGACTTTCAGTGCAATGCAAGGCATGGAAATCCTATATACATCTCCAAAACTTCTCTGAGTTGGAGGACATGTCACAGGCAAACTGCCTGCCATGATGTATCAGTCACTTCAAGGAAAGAGGAATACACAGACTTGCTGATGAGTTTTTTTCCGGCAACTCTTTGGCCTTTCCATCTGTCCAAACTTGATTTTCAGTTTGATTTTGTCTATTTCACAATATGTAAACTTGCAGACTCTTGGTAATTTCTGCCTTCGCCTGAATTGTTCAATCAAAATCTTCTGCCTGTATAGTTACCTTCAGACCATTGTTGAACCTTCCTCTAACTTCCACTTGAGTTGCTTTCTCATTATGAAGATTCCCTTTGCAGTCATATTTGTAATTGTTTCTAAACTCTCATCATTTTTTCATCACCTTTTTGAAGTGTAGACAGCAGAACCAGGCACACATCTAGTGCCAGATACATATCACCAGTGTTGTTTGCAGAGGAAACACGATCCCTTTATTCAGTGTTGTCTGTTTACATACCCAGTGATTACCCAGCCATCACTCACTGGGCTCACTCAGCCATAGCACTGCACCAAAAGGTCATACTTAGTCATTCACCACAAGCTGGGCTTTTAGGGTTACTGCTTCCCAACTGATAGGTCTCATCACACCAGGACCACCTACTTCCTTTGTCCAACTAGTGTATTGCATTGCATTAACTTCAAAAAGGTGAAGAAAAAAAATGCTTTCTTCCTTCGGGGTAGGAGCACTCTGTGTCAGCCTCATGCAAACCTTCACAACAAGACAACTCACAACTTACAGCCCAGCAGTATCTGTGGGATTTAACAGATCCAACCAATTCCTTTTCAAATTGTACATTTGAGTTGCACCTCCTGCTATGTAAGGAATATCCTTTCAGTGACAGCTCAACAAGAATTCTTCAGGATGCACCATTTATATCCTGAGAGAGTGGGAAATTGGACATGAACCTTAAAGGAAGAAAAGTAACAGGTATGAGGAGTCTAGAAGAGATCCCAGTATGAGTAATTTCTTGATATAGAATCTTGAGAGATCATCTAAATGCAGAGAAAAACAAATTGTTCACATACCGCTCAGCCATGCTATTCATTTACTATGGGTTATGTTTGTCATGGAAATTGTATTTATTCACTTGACTTTTGGCCAACCACACATACAACACTTTTCACCACCTAAGGATTTCCACTTGTATTTACATTCCAGCTGGGGACTGTGGAATTTCACTCAAAGAGCTCACCACAAAGGGCATGCTCTGTCAAAACAAGAGCTAAAGCATAAAGAAACTGCCCTTCAAATATCCAATTTAACCTTAGTGTAAGGTGATGCAATTCATGTGAAGACAATGTGTTACTAGATGATGTTAAGGCCAGCATCAAGTTTGACTGTCCACTCTCAGC
The DNA here is from genome assembly GCA_026770055.1 of Myrmophylax atrothorax. Classification (NCBI taxonomy): domain Eukaryota; kingdom Metazoa; phylum Chordata; class Aves; order Passeriformes; family Thamnophilidae; genus Myrmophylax; species Myrmophylax atrothorax. The sequence continues at coordinate 92,925,434 of JAOXXN010000001.1, forward strand.
ATGAGAACAGGCTTTTAGGCACAGGCTGAAAATATATTGAGATTCTATGAGTGATGTTCTATCATTCCTGCCAATACACTGCAGAAAAACAATTTTGTTTCATTCCACCAGAGACATTTTAAGGGGAAAATATACAGAAAAGCCAAATCCCCTGAGATTAAAATTAGTAGTTCCAGGAATGGACAATCAAGATCTATTTCAGAATTTATTGGACCAGAGAGGAGGGGCTCGTATTTGTACAAATTTTGTGCAAAGGGAAATAAACTTGGGGAACTCTGCTGCTGACACCCTCAGCAGGGGCTGAAGCCTCTTTCTGGCTGAGGCCCACACTGATTTACAATGCTCAGCATCCTATCAAGACAGAAACATGTTATTCCTATTATCTTGCATTCTTTCCTTCCACTCAGTTGTAGAGTATCGATTCCAACACCCTATAGTCCAGTGCTAGGAGAGATGGCAACCACTTAGAGTCGTAATTATATTAATTCAATGGTGCAAAGGATTCTTGGCTACAGACATATTTTACTGATCAGAACTAGATTTAAGTTTTATTTAGGCAAAGTCCAATTGCTGGAGATGCGCTTTCTTCTCTTTGATTTCTCCTATTGACAGGATTACACTTCAAATAAACAATCAGACATTTGGTGGTCCAGAATAGGAGAAATATTACTTCAATTGACTCCATGTGACTGGTTCTGCAGATTTAGCAGATATAGCACTTGCCCTGTGCAGGTGAAAACAAGATTCAAGACTCTTCTCCAATTAAGATTCAATCATAGAAAGTGGCATTTTCCACATGAACAGCTGAACTTCCAGAAAAGATCCAACAGAAATCTGGACTGAGTTCTTGCTAGGAATACATGAGATAAGGACTTTGATTGTGTATTGGGCCCTGTGGGGACTTCAAGCAGGGCTTCCCACAATGTAGCTAAATCACTTAGCCTACAGGTCTTCTGGAGAAGTTGAAGATACAATTCTCTCATCTGCAGAACAAGTCTCTTTTGGAGACCTGTTCTCAGCTGAGTATATCTCTTAACATAATCTAATACTGCCCCTAAATGAAATTATAGCTTCTGTTTACCATTAAGAAAAGAGATCATGCCCTTGACTCCCTTTCACACAAAATGAGACTAACGGACTAAGAAAAAACTTGATGAACACACACTAGCCATGCTCCCAGGAAATGGGTTGAATGTTGCAGGCAAAGCTCCTCTGTGAGCTCCTGCAAACTCTAGAATTCACATTAGCTCTAGACTGTAATCAATTTAGAGAGAAATTGTTTACTGAGAGAAAATGTTTTTTTCACATGGGCTAGTTCAAGCAGAATTCAAGCACATAGGAAGGATACGTACAGAGCATTTTGTGCAGAGGAAAATTTCATCCAGACAAAGAGTCAAATTTCTAACCACTCCTACAGTAGTTTCAGTGTAAAACTGTCAGTGACCTGACTGGACCAACTGACCTTAGTTGCCCTGACAAGCCTTATACCTGGAATTCTCCTAAACACACCTGTCCATGGGCCCAGGACCTTCCTGCAAGTTCAGTCCTGAGACACCTGCAGCCCCTGCTTGAGCTTTGTTGTAGCGCTACTGGTCTCCAGAGAAGCCACAGCCTTTCCTGTGCCTGATTTTCAACTCTATGTTTCAAACATTGGCCATGGACCTGTCTTGCTACTACAGACTTTCCCCACAATCACTGGACTCTGTCCAGTAGATTGACTTCCTATTTTGACCTTGCACTTGCTTCATCATCACAAACTTGCCTGATGATCTGGACTATTGTTCACACCTGACCCTGGTCTGCTCTGCTGACATCATTTGGAGATGGTGAAACTAAACCTTGCTGGTAAACCTTTTGCCTGCCAGGCATGTTACTGTTGTTGGCTTCCAGGTCCCTATCCCATAGGGAGCAGCTGGCCCTCTGCTGTGGTTCAACGCCAGCCAGCACTCAATGCCCACGCAGCCATTTGCTCACTCCCCAGTCAGTGGGATCAGGGGAGAGAATCAGAAGGGTAAAAGCTAGAAAACTCACAGGTTGAGATAAATTCTTAGTATATCTCATTAAAATTGAGATAAATTTAGCTTAATAAGGAAAGCAAAAGTTGAGCACAAACAAAGCAAAACAAAGAATTAAGTCACTGCTTCCCACAGACAGACAGGTGTTCAGCCATCTCCAGGAAAGCAGGGCCCAATCACTTATAATGATTACTTGAGAAGACAAATGCTATCACTCAAAATGTTCCCCCCTTCATCCTTCTTCTCCTCACTTTATACACTGAGAATGGTGTCATATGGTATAGAATATCCTTTTGGTCAGTTGGGACCACCTGTCCTGGCTGTCTCCTCCCACACACTGCCATTTCCTTGCCGGCACAGCAGTACAAAAAGCAGAAAAGGTGTTGACTCTATGTAAGCAGTGCCCAGCAATAACAACAATATCTGTATATTATTAACCTTGTGTTCAGCTCAAATCCAAAACATAGCTCCTTACCAGCCACTGCAAAGAAAATCAACTCTACCACAGATAAAACCAGCACACCCTCACCACTCCCTGACAATACTACCTACTAAGAGAACCCTTTAGGAATTCATATTCTTGAAAAAAACACATTCATTTAAGAATGTGGTTTCCAATTTTTAAGTAAATTAATCCAACTGTTGCTACATAGACTGTTGAAACATCCTTCCTTGTAATGGCATATTTACTCCAAGTCCCACACTGACCTTCACCTCTCAGTCAGGGTCTCACAGTCTAGGTGATGGGAGATGCCAGCACAGCTCTTTGTCAGAACATTCTTTCCTTGTACACTGCAATATTTAAATACTAACACTGGAGTCTTTTTCCTCTCACCAATATAAATAATGCATCTGTATCATATAGCTTCTTATTATCACAGATGATCTACAAAATTAGAAAGATACACCTTAAAGTCACTTGGCACTTTTGAAGGTCTTCTTCAAAACTTCGATAGTAAAAAATAAAAAACCTTTCTAGACTCACTTAAACATAAAATATTTTGTCAGATGGAGAAGAAGGGACTTTGAAAAATACATTCTAAACTCCCACTCCACATTAATGTACCATTCTATACTGAATGCTTATAGACTCCCCTCCCTGACAGCGGAGGGCAGGCACGATCCCTGCTTACAGCCAGCTTCCCAAGGAGTCATGCTTCCCAGCACCTCACAGAGACAGAAGGCTTATGAGTAGCAGGCTTGCTATGCTGGAAGAGTGGACAATCCTGACCTAGATTGTAATCTGAAAACAGGGAAGCAACACTTTTTGCCTTGTGTGCAAAGTTAAACATCCCCTTTCCAAAAGTCACACACTGAGACAATACAGATTGTCTTTCAGCCACAGTTGCCTTATGTTTTAGTCAATGCATTAGTTACAATTTAAATGAAAGAAAGGTAAGACTAGGAACACTTATCAAATTTACTCAATTTCCCTGTCTTTTGTTCCAGACAACTACTTTCAGTGCTGCCTAGTCCTCACTGCCTGAGATGGTCTTATTGGTTCCAGTAGCCTGGAACTAGCAGAAAGTCTGGTGAATGTTTTCCATACACATGAGAAGTCCAGAGAAGACAAAGCTGTAACATTTTGTGTTCATAAGGAATGCAGAGCTACTGCTCCATGCAGCCTCTGTAATGAATCCTCTTGACAGCTGAAGCACTGAATGCTGTGTAGGTGGCAGGCTTTCTTCAACAGAAAGTGCCAGCTTATGGCCCACAACTTCCCTCTGAGAAACTGCGTACACAGAGTAATTGTGCTATCTACGTGGTATCCGAGTCACAGCATTGCTCCAGCAGTACCACAGCTCACAGGGCTCTGTTGGGTTTTTTAACAAGCTCAAGAAGTGGGCTCATGTGAATACCATGAGGTTCAACAAGGCCAAGTGCAAGGCCCTGCACCTGAGTCAGGACAACCCTTAGTATCAATACTGGGAGAGGAAGAGTTTGAGAGCAATCATGTGTTGAAAGACTGGGGGATACTGCTCGATGAAAAGCTTGACAAGAGCCAACATGCGCTTGCAGCCCAGAAAGCCAATAATATCCTGGGCTGCACCCAAAGCAGTGTGGGTGGCAGGTCAAGGGAGATGGTTTTGCTTCTCTGCTCTGCTCGATGAGACCCCACCAGGAGTACTGCATCCAGCTCTGGAGTCCAGCACAGGAAACACTTGGACCTCTTGTAGCAGGTCCAAAGGAGAGCCATGATGATGATCAGAAAACTGGAATACCCCTCCTATGGACAAAGGCTGACAGAGTTGGGGTTGTTCAGCCTGGAGAAGAGAAGGCTTTGTGTGACATTATAGCAGCCTTCTAGTACTTAAAGGGAGTTTGTAGGAAAGATGGGGATGAGCTTTTTAGTAGAGCCTGCTGGATTAGGACAAGGGTTTAAACTAAAAGAGGGTCGATTTAGACTACCTATAAGGAAGAAAATATTTACCATGAGGGTGGTTAAACACTGGAACAGGTTGCCCGGAGTGGTGGTGGATATCCCATCCCTGGAAACATTCAAAGTCATGTTGGACAGGGCTCTGAGCAACCTGATCTAGTGGAAGAAGGCCCTGCACTTTGCAGGGAAGTTGGAACTAGATGACCTTTAAAGGTCCCTTTCAATCCAAAGTATTCTATGATTTTAAGATCAGCATAAAATGGAACAGTGGAGCAGACACAAGAGGATATGTATAGGAATACATATACATATGCATATACATATGAATGCTAACTAGCCAAAATCACACAGTCCTGCTGTGAAAATGTTACCATCCAAGAAGGAACACAGCTCAGGCACACTGTGAAGAGCACTGCTGTTATATAGCTGCAAACAACAACAAATGCAAATGGTACGATACACGGCTATAAATCACAGTTTATGTGGTAAAGCAATACCAAGAGTTTCTTACAGCACAGTCACATCTGTGCTGCTACTGGCTAAAACACTGTTACTGAGACGTCCAACGATCTGGGATTTCAGGAAATACAAAATTACTTTGACAGATGACTGCCTACTAACACTTAGACCATATAACAATAATGTTATAAAAACAAACAATTCCCAAATAATTGTAATACAAAATGGAAATAAATCCCTATGCTTCCCTAAAAAAAGTTAATTACAGCACAAATGAGGCTATGTTTTGATCTCCTTTCACCAGTGGAAATAGAGTCATTCCAGTGACTTCAACAGAGCTTCAAAGGATTGACACACCAGCACAGGTGACATGAAAAACTGATTAGTTGTCCTTTCCATCAGGGTTGGCAGTTAAGTCTCCATGTAACATACAAAATTATCAAACTGTGGCAGAAAAGTCTGTTGGGTGCTTTGGCTGCCCAGAAGGTAAATTAAAACGCTTCCTGAGGTAGCAAGGTTTATAAGGACATATAGTCTGTCGAAGGGAAAGATGGAAGATTGTGGTGTTAATTTGCTTAGAATTTCCTTTCTATTCTGTCTCTTTTCACAATGTTGCTTCAAAAGGTTGTCCAGTTTCAACTATATCTGACACAACTTACAATATTTGAGAGTTATTAACTCCAGATAGTTAACATGAGAGTCACTAGCTGTTGAGGAAATCCCTTTCCAATGTTTCCCCACTGATGGGGAGATGGAAAGGTAAGTTTAACTCTTCACAGATCCCAAAGAATCCATTCAGAAAGCCAGTCTTGAGGACAACCAGAAAAAGAGCTTCAGTTCTTTGATGTCATTATTAGACACCAAAGTTTTGGTAGATACTACAAGATGCCATCCACATTCCCTTAGTTCCAGAATTCATGGAGTTTTTTGTCTTCTACTGGGTTTACTGATATCCAGATTGAGTTCTTCTGTAAGCTCTGACCCATGAAAGGCTTTAACATGGGTTTAAACAATTGAGATACCAGATCTACAAACTAGAACTGAGAAAATAACAGTCTTTATTTAGGGAATGCATTTCCAGAATTAGCACTGGACTGTAAACTCTTAGATCTCATGAAATGCAGCACGATGCTCCCCAGGGACACCTTGGAGAAGACTTACCTTCTTCCAACAGAGACCATTTCCTGGCTTTCTTGATGGTGAGTGGATTATAGTAATAGCATCATGATAATGAGATAGAAGAAAAAAAATTGGTGGGAATATGGTTAACAAATTGTTGGAAAATTGTTGAGACAGCCTATTCCTTTCAGACTTCATCTTCTGAGATGTAGTTCTAGGTGTTCATCTTGCCTTAATCTAGGCACAGGTAGTCTTTGCCGAGGTTGTCTACAGATTCTACCTGCTCAAAAGGCCTTTCTAGGAAAGTCCATGTATTGAATGTACTTCTTCTTGATGCTGTTGAAGGGCCAAAAAAATACATGGAAACAGCTGATCAGACAGAAAATACTAAGTGCATCCATAATCCAGGCAAGTGTATACTTGAATGTATTTCAAAGTGCAATAAACACCTAAGATTTTCCTTGGCTGTAACAACTTAATGAGCCTACAGCCAGGTATTTCTGAGGTTACTTCTGTTAAGAGGGTGGACAAATGCTGGAATTAAGCTTTGAGTCTCAAAGCTTTTCTTAAAATGTAGAATATGTAGAAGCTCACTCACAAAGTTAAGAGATACAGGAACAAGGGACTTGAAACAACAATGAGCAGCTTGTGAAGGTGAAAACACTGTGGGGTCTGGATTAGGAGTATGACACTGGTCCCTCTCATGAGGGTGGGAACTCTCAAGTATATATGCAGTTTGAATATTTTTTCTGCCAATCAGTGGTAGTTTTTACTTATTCAGGTTTTTTATGGGTTAGAGACCTTGGACTCTGCTTCAGAATACTGTGTCCTGACAGTCAGATGTGGTTACCTCACTCTTCGAAGGACTCATGTAATGGCAAGAAAGATGCGTGCTGGTAGCTGATGATATGAAGTTATTATATGATATGATATGAGTTATTAGAATCTATGTTTGGGGGACTGTTCAGGAAGAGAAAGGAATCCAGAAGAATTGTGTATGCCTACTTACATGATAATGTTAAGTCAGATACTTTTCTGGAGAAGATGAGCTTTTCAGGGGAGAAATTCCTCCACAGATTTCCTCTGTCCTGACAGGGTCTGGATGACTGCTTTTGTCCAGATGCTGACGTTTTCCAGGTGCTCTAAACAGGGAGATAAAGATTTTTGCATATGAGGTAAAAAGAAGTGGAACTGAGACTTGCTCATCCTGATAACAGCTCCATCCGTACTGTTTCAGGCTTGTTCAGTTGCATCAAGCATGATGTTAGCAGAGAGAGTAAAAATTACGGTGATACAGGAAACTTCACACAATTTTTTAACTTAAGGACACCAGGCAGAAGACTCTTGGCCTCTCAGGAGTCACTTCAACATAAACCTCTTTCAACTATCGCTTTTGTAAATAGTACTACACTTGCTCTATAGGTACTTCATGAACATACGGACATCTTCATTATTGTCCCATGTAAAATACATTACTATGAAGACATGAGCCATGTCTGGGCCTCTTGGGTCCAAACCTACGCCCTACTTGTGTGGACTTTGTTTCAGGTCGCAAGTATTATTGGGTCTGGAACTGCTTTAGTTTCATGTCTTATTTGACACAGAGCACACTGAGGCTGTTTAACACATAATCAAATATATGATAACTAAATGAATGGGAAGCCCTAAACTATGGAAAGAATAAAAGCATTTTCAAAGGTGTCCTGAGAATGTTTTACAGGTTTCAAGCAGCAGCTCGGTCACTCATGATCAAGGTCTGCTCTTTCATACTCGGCATCTCTCACCCCAACACTTTGAAGTGCATCTGTGCTGAAGAAAACTTGCTGTGTTTGTTTGCTGCTAGTGTGTGTGGTCACAACAGAAGCATCCTCTTTCTGAGGACAAGAGCTCTTTGTCTTGCAGCACATTCTGCCACAGTGAGCACAGGGGTGAGACCGCTCCTCACCTTTTATCCCAATTTCACACGTTGGCTTCACAGCATTAAGAAATTGGTTTCATTTGCCACACATTTGGCAGGAGAATTTTCTAATAACATTTTTATCCCCTTTGAGAACATGAATCACTCACATGCTGAGTATAAAATTACTTCCCTCCCTCTCCTTATTAAAGGCACCGCACGTTAGCAGGGGTCAGACACTCAGCCTTGCCAGTGGCAAAGTCACAACCAAGGGCACGGCTGGGAGGCACGGCTGTAAAGCTCACTGCTTTTCTTTCTTACGGATGGTGGATAACTTATTTAGCACCCAGAATATATGGTTTTCTCCAGCTGTCAATCCTACCTGGTTGAGATACAGATTGAGAAAATGTGTGAGATGCACTGCGCTGCTCTCATGGCTGCAAACAAGAACTACATAAAATGTGTGCAGCAGATGTCTGCTTCTCCTGCCCCTGCAGGGGCCACCAGAAACTCCCTCTGGGAGACTTCCCACACCTCGGAAAATGGTCCCTTCCCAGCCATTGGCACCTTGGGAGGCACAAGGGATTTCACCTGAAAACATGGAGGGGGGCAGCAACAAACCAAAAATGGCAGTATTCACACATTTATATATCCATCTGTCTTTGATTTCTGGTTTAAAAAGGGAAAAACACTCAATTTTTCTGATTTCAAAATAATTTGGTTTTTATAGGGAAATTTTTGTTTGAAAATACACTAGACAGCAAGCTGGTCAGGCTGCCAGAGCTAATTAAGTGTAGACTTGAGGAGCATTGCATTCTGAGTGTTGTTATGTTCCAAGTCCACACCCCAATCAAAATGCGCACCTTGAAAATACAGACCTGTCCTCAGATTACCTTTTCTCACAAGTTCTTTGCTAAGACTCCCCATAATAGATTAAGATGGAGGAAAGTTGAGTAAAAGAGATGGCAAGCACTAGCACAGACAGGGAGCCCCGAACACGCTGCCAGGTGAGATCACCAGCACATCACAAGCATGCAAATAACCTGCTTGGATCCCAGGCATGGATTTCTATGCTATCACAGAAACCTGAGGGGCACGTGCACAGGGGAATCCTGCTCACACTTTGCTGATTTTCTTCTTGAGATCTTGCAGGTTACACACTACGCTACCCAATGCAGTCAAGATTTAACTGCTCAGCAGCAGACCTTCAAAATCACAAGGAGGTTTGCTGGCAAAGGAATGACCTCGTAAGGAATTCAGACATCTTCAGGTTTGGCAGCTTTGCCGGTGTTTTGGCATATCCTTGAGCAATTTAGATGTTGGTTCTTCATGGTAGTGGGCTTTTTTCACTTTTTAATAAGGCCTTTGCATTTTATTTCTGAATTTTTCATAGGCAGATATACAGGAGTGATACAAGATATAGTCTGAAGCTATTACTTCAATGATGATGTGATGTATCCCCCATGTTACATGAGAACAACACTGTGACACCAAATGTCAGCATATTTTTCACTGTTTTGTCCAAACATGCTACTTGGTGGATAGAACTTGTCCACAGTTCCTTTAATGATTTTGGATCATTAAGGAGGGGTGAGATTTCATATCCAACATAGCATACAAACTGCTCCCTACAAACATATTCATATTTAAGTACAGAAATGAAAGACCAAACACAGTGAAGACCATGGATAGGCAGTTGTTCAGTGAGTGCCAGCTTTACTGGGCTCCTACACTTTTCCCATTTGAACCTTTGAGGGGTTGTGCTTTTTCTAGCTTCTGAGTCATTGGCAAGAGGAACCAAATGCCCATCTTACAACAAAAATACAATCATCTTAGACATCTACCCTCTTCTTCTGCCGGCATGAAAATAGCAGCCAGCAGGAGAGCCTGCACTGCAGCTGTCTGGGTTAGGTTTGATTGGTCAGATAAATCACATTGTATTGTTTCCATTCCTTTGGCTCAGGGAATGTGTAAGCACTTCCAAACTGAATGCTTATGCATGAGAACTTAAAACTAGTTTACTTAAATGCACACATATGTATCTTTGACATTGACTTTTTACAGATTTTCTTGTCAATAAAAGTAAATTGCTTGACTGTTCACAGAAAGTTAACATAAACAAAGTGAATTCCTATTTTAAAATTGTGTTTTAGCATGTGACTACCTTCAGTGACAACTTTGTCAAAAGAAATGATAGTCTTTACTGCTGTGACTCTATGAGATCACTGCACTGAAGGCATTTCTCTGACCGAGATCCACAATTATTAAGGAATAGCAGAACAAACACTGAATGCTTATTTCAGAGCAGAAGACTTGCTGATTTATGGCAAGTTGTGGGCAATGGAATTGTGTCAGCTCATCAGAGGACACAGACACTGTCCAGTTACTTCCCAACCGTGCAAATGCTTTTGTTTCAGGACTGACAACTCTATACTTTTTCACCACTCCTCAGGTCCTTCTTCAGAGTGATGGAGAAACCTTTCAGCGTACAGTAAAAAATCAGGCCTTGCAATCTTTCCCAACTGTCACACATCCTTGGGAAGCAATCACAGCTGCTCCACAGAAGGAGTCCCAGCACCTCCTGCATACCCACCCCCTCCACACCATGAAGACATTAAAGGAACAGGGAAGGAGAATCAAAACCCTCAATGTTTAGGAGAGTGTCTGGAACAAAAGGGGTGAAAGATAGGGGACCATAGGTGGTGGTGGATGTTTTAGGACAATTATTGATCGGGCATATATGGGAGTACTGATAAATTAATTTGGGACAGAGCACTTGGTGTGTTTCTAGTTTCTCTTCCTTTGCTATGAGTCCCAGTTGCAGCAACTCCTCTGCCAGCAGACTGAGCCCAAGGGCATCATCAGCTGCCTGTCTGTATGGTCCTCCCACACAGTGACTGCTGAGTGAGGAGCTCCAGCACAGTGTCACTCTTTGTACTGCCAGCATCAAACGCTGCTTGATCCATCCCCCATGGATTAACCGTGACAGGCAGCTTTACGGGACGCATCCATAGTGTTAGAGCAGTGGCTGCCAAAGGGACAGAGGTAGGGGGGGCTAATTCAATTTGTGACATTTAAGGTCAATTATTTTTACCTGGATGCTCTTGTAGACATGACTGATGGACGGGGTCGCACTCGTGTAGCTATTGTAGGGTTACCTCAGTCTTGATCTATCCTTGATCAACACAGTTGATTCAGTCTCTGCTTCCCTTCATGTGTGAAGCAGCTGCCCTTGTTTTCTGAGGATGTGGGGTGGAACTGACACAATTAAAGGTCACCCTCCATCTGGGAAGAGAAAGTTCTGGTCTACAGTGAAGCACAGGGGCTGGTTTCCATTTTGCCAGAGTTATGTAATCTCTAAATAAAAAATAATTCTGCTGTTCACTACAAGATCTTGTTGCTTAATGCTCCCTAGAAATGGCTGCCAGATTCCTGTACGAATGTAGAGCACACACAGTGTTTAAATCCTACATAGATTTAAAGTTTTTTTAAATTGTAAATGCAAAGCACTATTTTATAGAAGGGAATCTGTTCTTCCAACTGAAAAACATGAATGCCTGTTTTTCAGAGGTGCTGAATTCCAGTTCAAGGCAAACGCAGCTGCTTTTGCTTTTGTGCTGCCCTTCTGAAAATTAAGTCTGCAGTATTAGGAGTGCATTTCATCACAGGCATGCTAGGTGAAGTTGAGACATGGAAATAAAGTAGGGGACACAGGATACACATAGAAGGAAAACTCAATAAAAGGGAAGCAGTCAAGCCTTTAAAGAACATCATCAACAACATCATTTGCCATTTCAGATTTCATAATACCCAATTCATAATCCAACTGATCTATGTTGCAAAACACAACAGCTATGGTTTTCCAATTTAAATATGTATGCTCAAAAGCCAGTGACAAAAATTTCATTTCTACCCCAGATTAGGTCAATACCTTGCTTATTTTAGACAACATAATTTAACTAACTATTTCCCCCATATTCTCACATATGTGAAAATGCACTAATGCTCAACAAAATTGAGGTTGCAATGTTACCTCTTAATTCTTCAGATTTGTATCTCAATCTTCAACCTCTTCGCCCCTTGAGTATTTTTTCCCTTTAATCAGAAAAGTATCTTTTCACTCCTCCTGATTTCTTCCTGATTGAGCTGAATTAGCCTAGCTTAAAGTAGGGTGGATTCATGCATGAAAAAAGAAAGGATGTGTTTCACTGTGGCCTCTGTACCAGGACTAGAAGAGTGGCAGAACTAATGATTTGGAAATCACCAGGACCCAGAGGAGTTTCCATGGCCCTGCCCATCTGGATCATCCTGCTTCCTTGAGGAATCTGACACAAGGGCATATACAATGTGCTGGAGGAAACACAAGGCATGACTGGAGAGCATTATGCCTTGGAATCTTTGGAAACGAGGACTACAGGGGTTGGCTGGTGGTACCAGCCATGAGAACAACCAACTAAATCTATAACCTGCTCTCCACAGGCATGCCTCAAGGGCCTTCGGAAGAGGATGGTGAGAGATGGATTACATGCTGGATTAATCATGTGACAGGCAATATATATCTTGCAAGAGGTAGTTTGGCAATTCTTGAAACATATTAAAGATGGGAAGCTAACGGTTCTCCAGAATCCATCAGGGGAAGTACAGAGCTAGCAAAACAAAATATGTTACTGCATTGAGTTTTTCTTGTCCAAAGTTGGAGCAAAGTAAATAACAAGTACATGCAAGAAGAAAGAAACCAGCTATTGTCTGGTTTAATTTCACTTTGTTGACTTGAACTCAACTTATGTGCATAACTAATGTGTATTAATATCAGCAAGTGTGCCATAGCATCCCCAAAACTTGATTCCACCAGGGATACTGCTCATTAGATTCCAGTATATAAGTATGTAATTTAGTTTCACTCTGTGCATACACAACATCCAGTGCCTGTGTATATCCAGCATCCACTAAGGTATCTAAATGTAGAAACCTAAAAAATTGTGAGTATATATTTCTGTGGAGAATCAGTACTGTGCATTGCATTGTACAGATGTTATGTATAAATTATGTGTGCATAATACCTCATATTATTCTGTTTGTCTGCAGAAACTCACAAGACATTTTGGGAAAGAAACAAAACCGAAAGGAGACCTGTAAAAGAACCCAGACATCCGCTATATTAAAAAATGCATTTATCTGCCTCTAATGATATTGCCAACATTTTTTTTTCTAGGCCTAAGCCATGGATCAATGACAGTAAGACCATAGTCCGCACTACATGGGTAGGTTATCTAGGTGGTAAGTAACCTTCATTGATGAGAATTCACGTGTAAAAGGCAAAACAGCCAAGTCTGTTTCCCCTTCTGAAGTGACAGAGATAACTAAGTGGAGTTTACTGAGGTTTGCAAGGAAAAGTTGGGATCTAGCTACAAGTAACAATGCATGTAAGCTTTTGTTCCGTGCTTTGTGCCTGACTGTCCATTGTTTTGGAATGAATGATTAAACAGCAAAAGAAATTGTTCCTAGAATACAGCTGCCAGAAACAGATGCAACCACACACTCTGACAGAAAGGGACATAGAGGTGCTGAGCAAGACCAGGACCAAAAAATTACCATGGTGGCTGAACCAGCCATGATAACCCTTTTAGCAAGAGACAGGGTAGAAAAAAGAAAACACAATGTAGTATCCTTGAAAGGAATTAGAATTAGAGCTCAAACATAAGTGATTTACAGTCATTTTCACAGGATCAAAAACTTATCACCTCCAAATCCAGGACAGGTTTACATCTGTGCCCACACTTGTTAAAGAGGTAACTTTCACTCTTTGATGTCAGCACCTTCTTTGTGTGTGGATGTCATGCCGGAGATTTCCTCACGTGGGAATTTGAGCCAGGTACAGTATATTTCTGTAGCATGGAGCCTATTCCAATCAAATGTGAAGACCACTTGTACTGTGTATCGTGTCTTCCTGCATGTCCATACACTCCTGAGAGGATCCATCAATCCACAAAGTGCCATACCTGCATGCCTCTCTTGAAAAACAGAACTAAAAGAATCTAAAGATTACAAAACTGCCATAAATTTAGGATTTAAATACCCAGCTACTTCCCATGAGACAAACCTTGCATCTTACTTTCCTGGCCATCCCAGTGGGTGCATAGACAGCTATCAGCTGTAGAAATTACACATACATAGATTACAGCACAGCACAAATAAATTGATTTTATTTCACAGACCCTTTAGAAGCAGTCTCCTGACTTGTAGAAATCTGTGGTCACAAGATGAAAGCCACTGATATAAGGACACTGCACCTCATGGGGAAAGATGAGAAAAGCAGTGAATTAAAGATAGAGAAAATAACGTTGCAGTGGGACAGTCATGTAACAGACTAGTAATCATCAAGTTTGCTTTTAAATCAAAGTTTGCTTTGTTCCTATGTATGTGCTGTTATTCAAACAAGAATTAGCTCAGGACAGCCCAGGTATGTAAGTCAGCCCTCAGCTGAAACTCAGTGATCACGCTACTCCCTCTTCAGGCACAGAAGCCCATTAGAGTGTGGATAATTGTGCTAAGTATTTGCCTACTACACATAAAGCTCAGCAAGACTGGATGATTAAATGCTTGGGGACTTGTTTGGCCTTCTTAGCACTATAAGTTGATATGCAGCTAAAAGCACCCTGAAGGTGCTCTATATGCATGATCACACAGAGATGCACTCTTGCAGCCTGTTGACATGAGATATTCTCAGCAGTTAAGAAAGCCAGGAAAGCATTTTCCTTGCAGTCATTGGCTTCCACCACCCACAGGTTGAACCCCTCACCCTCTTCATTCCTGGCCACATTAGGGAAAATAGGTTCTGCTTAAAGGAGTTTTACTGGGGAAACAAAAGCATGTGGCTCTCCAAAACAGATTACAAAGACAGCAAACATCCAGCAGTGTAGAAGGAGATCTCAACAGTCTTTAGACAGCTGTACAGCTGTCATTAATGAGAGGAAATCTTTTCAAAGTGAAAATATGCCTAGATCTGCCCCTGTACATTAGAGAGGCAGCAGATCTGAGCATTATTTCTTAATGAGGTAGAGCCTGAAAAGAATTCCATATATGTTAGGTGATGTAAGAAGCATTCTGTCACAGAACAGAAAGTGTTGCAACCATGCATCACTGCAGGAATTGAATTACTAGAAAAACAGCCAGAATTCAAACATGGAAGATACCTCCTCATTTAAGACTGTTAAAAAAAAATATGTGCTGTTGGACATAGTCTTGCATTGGCAATGAAGAAATGGACTAAATTATCTGATACTTGGGTTCTCATTTATGTGCATTCGAATTTGCAGAAACAGCATATTCATAGAGATTGAATCTGAAAGGGCACATTTCTATTGCAACTTCTTAGAATCTCTGATGTAAATTTCACTAAGCGAGAGATCAGTGTGATTCACTTGTCCATGCTGCTAGTAACATGTTTTTGAAGTGAGTAAAGAAGGAATAATCAGACCTATCTGGCACTGCTTTGCTGCAAACACTCCAAATAGAGCTAGGGTTGTTCAACCTGGAGAAAAGAAGGATCCAGGGAGACCTTATAGCACCTTCCAGTACCTGAAGGAGCTACAAGAGAGATGAAGAGGGACTTTTTACATGACAAGTAGTGATAGGACAAGGGGCAATGGCTTCAAACTGCAAGACAGTTTGTTTAAATTAGATATTGGAAAGAAATTCTGTACTGTGAGGTTGGTGAGACATAAGAACAGGTTGCCCATAGGAGTTGTGGACTCCTCATCCATTGAAGTGTTCAAGGCCAGGATGGATGGGGCTCTGACCAACCTGGACTAGTGGAAGGGCTATTGGAATTAGATGATCTTTAAGGTCCCTTCCAACCCAAACCATTCTATTATTCTATGGTTCTATGACATCTTGCACCCCAACCTGCTGTATCCTTTACAAACCTCCACATTTGGTTTACTGGACTCAAAATGAGATAATTAATCTTAAAAAAAACAGTGGAGAGTGTGGGAACAAGAAAAACAATTCATGCTATTTAAACGTACCTTTTGCTTTAAAAATGTTGCTTTTGGTGGCTAAAAGCATAGGTGACTGTACTACTTGCAATCGATGTAAGTCTCCATCATGGTCTTACATCCAAAGGGACTGCCTGGAGGATCCATACTGGGAAACAAAACTATTAAATCCATAACTGCTAGCATGAACAGAGGCTGCTCAGAGTGTTATAGTATTCCTGCATATAGCTGGCAGTAGATCTGCCTTACTATCACTTATTGAAAGGACTTAAATCTCTCCTAAAGTGAAATATTAGAGTAGGGCAATTGAAGACCTAAATAGCAGTGACTGCATCAGGGAATGGAAGGTGGAAGTGAGGCTGAGCACAGCTCAGGGATACACTTCTCTTTCAGACACTCACCCCCATAGCCACCCAGGGTTCACCTTCAGCACCTGACCCAGACCTCCAGTTTTAACCCAGGTCTCAGAGGGGAGGCTGAACATGAAGCTCTGTTTTGTTGCTCCATCTCTGATGGATGTGCTGCAGTGCGTCGCTGAAAGCCTGACAGTCATGTTCCCTAGAGGCACTCAGGCTTCCAGCACCAGCGAGGTGAAAGGCAGCTGCCATTCGCCCCAGCACCAGCTGGAGAAGCCACAGCAATGTGTAAAGAGTGTCAGCAGTGAGGGCCTCAGGGGAGAAGAGGGAAAGAAATGACGTCACTGTAATGGAGCCCTTCCCTGCCTGACTGTCTGTCTGTCAGCAAGGACTTCTGAGTCAATAAATACCAGTCAGAATGCACAATTCCTGCTGACCTGCAATCCCCCCTTCATCTCTGGAGAAAATAAACATGGACTGTGGGTGCTGAGCTCCTCTGTCTTCTTCAGAGCCTCCATTGTATTTGTGTTTGCAACGTTTCAGGCAGCAGCACTGGGCAAGGTTCACTCAGTACTCCCAGGAACTTGGGGGAACTCCCTAGTTATTGTGAGATCACCCTTCACTGCAAAATAAACCGTTCTTTACAGATACCCTCTCAGGGGTGTTCCCTTACAGATGTCCAGGAGTCAGGAGGGGTCAGGACAGGAGGGATTTGACATTGTATATAAATCCTCTCGGTGCAAGCTGAAGCCCCCAGAACAATGCCATTCACTGTCCAAAGCATTCACAGGAACAGACGCTGCCCCTGGAAAGCCTAAAGGAGGCTCCCTGTTTCACACCTCAGCCCACAACAGCACCTTACATATCTGCAAGCAGCTCAAAACCAGATGCAGAAGGGAGTTTCTGATCACTCATGTCTGAACAGAAACACCAGTTGTCATACCCCGGTGTTCCCTATTCCTAGGGGAAAGTGTTTTGGGTTGGGATTCTCCTGCTATCCCACATCTTAATAGAGCCATTTGCCCTTGCTATTAGTCAAAGTTCACAGTGTAGTTGTCACACTACTGATTTAAAAACAAAAGGTCCAGTATCCCTTATGCCTACTGTTTGTTTGAGGGGGAATGAAGGGACAGAAATGTTTTTGTTTCTCAATTTGCTAGCAGCAGCAGCAGCAGCAGACTGCTATTTCATATTTGGGCTGGTCACTAAAGGGAGTGAAGAATACTTTGCCTGTAGGCTTTACAGGTACTTGATGACAGTGGAGGGATTCAAATGCTTTCTGGATTGTGTTTGCCATTCTCCAAAATGGATCCTGGTGGTGATAGGTTCCTCTAGCCCTATTCTCCAGGACCATGATGCTGCTTGCCACTAGCCTTATCCCATTCCAAATTTCGAGTTCCAGATTTTCCGGACCCTGTTCTTTGACTCTGTAAGCACACTAAGGCAGGGATTGTTTTACGCAATGCTTGGAAAACACCTGATATACTGAGATGCTCCATCAGCAATTAACTCCAAACAGTTAAAAGATAAAAAGATTTAAAGATATCTCAATCTGTCAGGGAAGATGCAGGACTATTTGCGTCTTTGAATTAGAAAAAAAATATTATTGCTGCTAATTTTTGACAATGGAGAACAGAGGGGATTTTCTTCAGCAAAAATAGAGTATATAAATATTCTAGCAAGTTTCAAATCACTTGTCTCCTGAGCTACTGGGGTCATTCTGAAAGCCAAGGCTGGTTCACAATTTGCAACAGTTACTTTCTGCTTTTTCACATAGGGCACTGCTGTTAACAATGCAATTCTGTAAGCCTGAGAATTCATCCACGCATCACACCAGAGTCCTGAGGCTGAGTGAGTGTGAAGGTGAGCCATTCTTCACCTAACATCAGCCAAAACAGTGGCCCAACAGGATACAAGAGTAGCGAGTTGATCTCACAGGGGACATGCACAACAGTGTGTGGCTTAAGGTGTTCAACAGAAACTTCTCAGAGGAAAAGGCAGAACAGCAATCATGAGTGGTGTGAGCTGGTCTGGGGGACACAGTCTGCTTGCTGCACAGCAGAGCCCCCGCTTCCCACAGCTCTGCAGCCATGGAGAACTCACCTACTGTAAGTCACACCCTAGAAATCATAGCTTGTACTTCAAAAAGCTTGTGCCTATTGCAGTCATGGAAATAACTGTGAGAACCCGAACCAGGTTTAAACCATTGCAGCAATGTAGAGCTGCCTTGGAGCTAGAAACAACAGTTCTCACATCAACTTCTTGAAGCATTAACTCATTTGTTCCACAGCAATGGAATTTGGCACATTCCCATAACACATAAAACACAGTATTTTACCAGTATCTGTAGTCAGGTACCCAACATCCGTTTCTGGGCAGCTTGCAAACCAAATGCGTGCAAAGACAGGGCAAAACAGGGCATAGGCTCTTTATGGCAAAGGAAGCAGTTGGCACATGGCAGCAGAGAGGCTGAGGACAGTGATCTGATACACTGCTGAAGCCATCTACAAGTTAACTCCTTCCCAGGCACATACCAGAAGAAAAAAGTCCTGGACTATGCTTCTTGAAACAATACTTCACAAAACAAGACCCTGACAATGGAGATAGATTGCCTGGAGATGTTGGGAGGCCAAGAAAAGATAAAAGCTTTCTTAAAAGAATGGTTGAAAATATTCATTGCCATATTGTGGTGATGACTATTTTCAGCAGATATGGGCCACAGCTGCACATGTTTGTGTGAGGAAAGGAAGATGAGAATGAAAGGATTTTTTTTAATATCGTTACCATTTGGTCCTGCTTCATTGCAGAATACACAGAATCTGGCTTTGTGAAGGATGCATTCTTTTGAATCCTTATGGCTTGGAGCCAGAGCTAAGGTAAATAGTTGTTAATTAATTTAATATAAGCTACTAACAAGATAAAGAACCTAAATCACTTTGCAGCAGGGTAGTTCTTGGCCTATGGGCTGTACCAGGTCTATGCACTCTATAAATAATAGTATGTTGAGAAACTACTAATGTTGCAAAGTCAAACACTCAGATGTTAAGGATCATCAGCATTAAGCCTGACCTTATGAGCTACCTTATCATGTTTGATTAAATAACCACATAACAACTTTCCATTGGATCTCTGGAAGATTCTGTGTTATTCAAGATCTTCCTTTATACTCATTGTTCAATAGGTGGTTCATGTCTTACACTGCATATCATCCAAACTCTGCTCTGAAGCCTGAATCATTCCTTCTCTAGTTTGGTGTTTGGGTTTTTTTTTTCATTTTATATGGAATTTATTAATTTCCAATACATGGAAATTCCTGCTCTGTTTCTGGAGACAAGCATCTGAGGTCCATGCCTCTCCCTCATCATGTTTCCAGTCCTACCTGTTAGACCCCCACCCTTGCTCAGAACATGAAGATACTGAGCTCAGTAGCTTTTTGTCCCAATGTCTTCATTCCCTGTACTTCAGTCCCGGGTCCCTACTTTTTGCAGTCTTGCCAGAAAGGTTCCTACTCCTCTCCTATCATCTGTTAGACAAGCACCACATACCCCACTGCTCTGGTGAAAGAGAAGGTTGCCATCCACCCATGGGTTTGAGAATGGGCAAAATTCCTTCAGAGAACATGCATTTCTTATGTCGTTGTGTGAAGTGAGACTTTCTGAGGCTCATAACTTAAATAAAAGGGGGAAAATTTTTGTGGAAATGGACAAGTATACATTCCTGACATCAGAGGAATTCTCTGCCCCATCTGCTCATCAAAAGACAAGTCTTTTATCCAAATTAGGTAGGGATTATTAATTTATACTGGTATCCCTTTCAGGTTTTTTTAGCATAAATGTGAGAATAGAGTAATTCAAAACTTTTTCTAGAAACTCAATTACTTTTCCTCTATTCTTTACAAAAAAGGGAAAAGAAGGATGAAAAGTACAGAGATTTATCCCTGACATGGGAAATTTCACCCCAATTATTTCAAACGTAGCAAAGTACATACACAACTGAAAATAAGGTATTACAATGACGTGGCATAAATTTTCAACATACATAATTTTAAACATTTCCTTATATGTTGACTATAACAATCAGTTTCCAGGAATATTTCTGTTAAATTAAAAAAAAACCCACCACTCTGATTTGCTCTCATGTGGATTAAAAGGTGTGCTAAGATCTTGAAAATCTGTTTTAAAAAACCTGTTAATAATCATTCCAACATGGTACTGAAAAAGTTTGGCTCAGACTGAGCAACCTCTTCAAGTCAATTCCCACAGCCAACATACAGCCATCATAATACAGAAATTTACTTTTCTGTCCCAGTATACCAGACATGGATAAAACCAGAGCAGTACAGCAGGGTGTCCAACACAAGTGAACCAGGGAATCATTAAAGACTCCAAGCTACCAGCCTGGGGACTCTCCTTCCTCTTCTTCTGCCAGCAGCCCACCCACCTTCCCAAATCCCGTGGTCACTCTCCTTCAACCCCTTCCCCCCACCACCATGACACACTTTGTGCTCTCCCTGGGGTGGGCAGCTGGCCAGGGCCCATGCTATGCATGTCACATAGCAAGTAGGCTGAGAACAACTGGAAACCATGATTCCTTGTGCTAAAGAAAGTAGAGACCAGAAGTTAACTAGGAAAATGCTTATGTCCCTGACTCCTGTGACATGAGTCAGGGAGAGCTCCAGCTCAGTTTTTAATCAGTATTAGCATGAGGTTTGAGGACTGATAAGAAAATTGAATTGCCTTCTTCCCAACAAGGCCAGAAGAGAAAGCAATTTTTCTGGCCTTAGTGAGATGCTTTGAAAAGAGATCCCAAAGAACACTGATATGGGAGCCTGTGGTTCTGCTGTTTCGGTGGTACCTGTTTTGTGGACAAACAAATCACTTCAGTTTCCAATGCTGTCAATCTGGAACACCACATCACCACCAAATTAATAAAAATGTCTTTAAAAAGTGAGTCCAAAACATGTAAAAAGTGCTAAATGGCCAGTCACCTACAGCTTGAAGCCCAAGATCGGATAGTAGTGAGGGAGCAGGGGGTCTTTTTCTCACCTAGGTAATGATTATACGAGACCCATAAGGACATAGTTAAATCAAATATTAAGAAGACTGCACTTAAGAGGGGGAAAATATGTCAATCACACTTCGCCTTTGACAAAAGGAAATTCCTTGAAACTGAGAATGGGGAGAGAGCGGGAGGGAGAGTGTCTCGTCGTGTGGGTGGCCAGGAAACTGGAGGCCAGAAAAGTACGAGAGAGAGAAAGAGAAAGAGACGGGG
>JAOXXN010000001.1:92971521-92991504 GCA_026770055.1 Myrmophylax atrothorax
CCCAGGGACTCTGCAGGGTACTTGAGCCAGCCCTTCTGAGCCAGCGCTTCAAAGTCCCCCTGCCAGGCTTGGTATAACCTGTTTCGCTCCACATGGGAGGGAAGGGTCCATGGTTGTCCCAGGTCCAGAGGTACCTCCTGGTGCGTGGCGGCAGGAGCTGTGGCCCCTGCTGTAGGTAACCCCGCGTCTGTCAGTGTGGCCGTCATTAGCACAATGAGTGGCACGTGGAGCTCATAAAGGCAAACGAGAGAATACATTTGCGGGCCACAGTGTACCACATGAAAGGATCCATTGGCTTAGTCATCTTTAACAAGGCAGCATGAGAGGGCAGCCTAACCCAAACGCAGTTATACTGAATTCTTTTGCTAGCCCTAGAGGGCAGAGTTAAATTTATAGAGTGGGGTTAGTATGTGCTGTAAATGTTCCTCCTTTAAATGTGCTTTTCATTTTAAATATAAATATTAAAATCTTACTGAAGTTTAAATATGAGTACATTTGACATTCAAGAAAGGGGTACTAGGCAGTGCTGTTTAAATATTAATTTAGTTCAGTTTCTGGGCAATGAGTTAATCTTTTCTCAGAAGCCATTTATCTGAAAACTTGTAAATATGTTTCTTTCTAATTTAGTGTGCAATCTTTAATGCCTCATTTTAAGAATTAAATATGTTGAAATAGCATTTGTACCAGATGAATTTGGCATATGGAATTATCAGATCGTGATAAACATGTTTATTAAGTTTCTGCAGCATGTTTGCAGAGAAGTGATTCCTTTAAAAACAGTAAATGAAGCAAAGTCTGTACTACGTAGATTGCTCTTAATTTTCCCTTTTCCTAAGTTTTTCTTTTCTTTCTCTAATAACATTAACATTTTAATTGTCCAATTAGGCTTTAAAATTTATGCATTAGCTACTAAAATCTGACTTGTCTGGCTTCCCTTCATTTTGCTACTTAATAACTGTCTGAAGACAGGTTTTGCTAAGCCAGTATTAACAGATGAGCATGTTATTTTAGCAACAAGAGCTTTGAAGTTGCAAAATATAATGAGGGAAATAAAAAATTCTAGACAGATGCAAAGATGCAGTAGTTGGTGACTTTTGTCACCCAAAGAATTTCTTTTGTCTCTAAGGCTGGAGCAAGTTTTTGGTTGTGTTGTTTTCGTTTTATTTTTCTTCCTTTTTTGATCCCTGTTGGGAGGATCTTCATGCTTCCAAATTAAAATTTTCCAATTTCTCTATTTTACTCATCTTTATGTTTGCTTAATGCTGCTCTTTCTTCCCTTTGACTTTCACATTTTCTTTTCCTCTGGCAAATTTGAACTTGCTTCGGCTTGGGACAGCTGGGGCAAAATGAACTGCCGCAAATAAAATTATAACAAGAAGAGCAAAGTCTGTGAATGATCCTTTGCTGTTTCCTGAATCGTTCCAGCCTCATTAATCAGCGCTGGTGCTGCGGAGCCTTGCGGTGTGTTATGTCGCCAGCACAGCAGCTTCTCCGTCCCTTTCCCCCACCCCCTGCGTGCCTACACAGTGGGGAAAACTAGAGAGGGAAGCCATCAATCTTTCCTGTCCTAGATGTCAGCAGTGATTCTCCTGTTGACTTCCTGCTCTCTCTGTCATGCCCACCACCTGTGTTTAGAATTAGCTCTGATGCTGTGGATCTCACTTGGCTCTTCACCTGTTCTGCCCCGACTAAATAGTTGTTAAAATAAAGCAGAGCAGCTAAATGCTCTAGCATGTGAATATTAACCACCACTGTGGGTTGTGGGGTGATTTCTGTTGCAGCTGCTATTGTAATACTGTCATAATTTTCTGTAACAGTGTAGGGTTTGGGTCTGAAATCTCTTGTTTTTATTTCAGTCCAAAGGTGAGCTTGTGAGCACTTTTTTGTTTTAATTTAGAGGTGAAAATATTTATTAGGTATATTACAGATAAAGGCTTAAGCCTATCTCCCATCAGTTAGCTTGCCGGGGTAGATTCAGGAACAAAGTCCAAAGAAGTTACTCCAAAGCTTTGTCCTTACCTTCAGTCACTCAGAGCATATAATTAGCAAAAGACTTTTGGGAGTTTGATTTTTATATATCTATATCTGGCTAGTGCAGCTCTTGAAAATGTGTCTGTCTCTCCCATCATTGAATACATTGAGAAGCAGAGATGCTCTGCCTGTGTACCTTTAGGGCAGGATTAATGTAATCATTTTATGGTTTGTTTTGTTATATAATACATCTTAACTGGACTCTAACTAGACAAATTTTTATGTATATTTTTATGTAATTGTGTAACATTCCTGTACCTAATTAAAAGGAGAAAGCAGTCCTGAGAATTGTATGTCTATTGGCATCTTTCTCATGTTTCCTTGAATGGGTGCAAGGTTTTTCTGTTTTTAAAACCCAGAAAGAGATGAAAGCATAGGCATAAAGCTTCCTTATAATTGTAGCGTGTCTGCTGTCATTTCAAGTGTGTGATGGCAATATTTATGTGGACTTATAAAAAACAGAGGGTCTGAAAACTTGAGCCTTGTTAATGCTTTCACTTGATTTTATTTGCATAACTCTTTGTGAAGTGGAGGAACTGTGTAATGGCTGATTTTACTACATATTTGAGAAGCAGCTTTCTGTTGACTGTGCCAAGCAAATACATGTATTCAACAGGTAAATACTTGTGTTCAACACTCACAGAATTCACAACACTAAACATGAAACGTATAATCAAGCTACCAAGAATTGGCTGTGACATGGGGTGTTTTGGTCTGTGTGGATCTTTTCCTTATCTCTAGCAACTTTGATGTGTCTTTGAGTTCTGGCACTTTTATCTCATGAGAAGGAATGTGAGTGTGTTTTTTACTGCTGAATTAAAGCCTTGACAATTGTAGCTCTCCTGATGACCAGTGTGTCATACTGAGCAAAGCTCTGCTTTGGTCCAAGAGGGCAGCACTGGATTTTGAAAGCTAGCATCTTTTCCAGTATACTCTTTTGCACTGAAAATGGATATGGCCACATGACAGGATTTCAGGACCAGACTTTAGTCTGGGAGAAGAATGTAATGATTATTCCTGATTATTTTAGAGGATTTGGGTGTTGGTAGTTTTTCAGTATAAGGTGCAGCAGTTGTTTATCTCATTGTGAAAAGGGAGGTTAGGTAAGAGAACAGCTGAATCTTAGTAGGTTTTGGACCAAGCTTTGTTTGGTAATGTGTCTGAGAAACTCACTGTGGTGTTCGGAAATGCCTGCAGAAGTCTGATTGAGAGAAAACAATACATGTTAAATCATCTGTCAGATTCTACACTCTTAATAGGAGTGAAGCTTAACATGCAGCACTGCTGGTGTAGGTGCACACACCACACAGAGTTAAACATACGAACAGCAGGCTCACACTGTGCTTACTACAGATGTCTGAATGAGTGAGTGCCTGTGGGCTGGAGCTGCATGTCTTGTGGCTTTCACTCTGCTCCGTTGGGAAGTCTTCACTCCTTTTGTTTTTATCCTTTTCCAACTCCAATACTTTCAAGCACACAGCTCCCATTCCCTGACCTAACAGCTTCATTGAAGTGCATTCCAGCCCCATGATTTCATGGTACCAGGCAGAACTCCCCTGCCACGCTGCTATGCTGCCCGCTGCTTCTCACAGAGTGAACAAACAGGGAACATAAACTCTCTCCAAAGGAGCAATGTTCTCTGTATATTTTTAGTGCGAGAAATCCAAGATTCATTTGAGCGTGTTTTGTGTAGGCTTTTTTTAATAGAGACTTCTGCTAACACAATGAAATATTTCATGCCACCCTATTTGCTGTAACTAGTCGTGCTTTATGTTGTTAAATGGAATCATGGAATCAAAGGAGTTAAAGATGAAAGACTTCTAGTCAACTGGTCCCTCAGCTGGGAGCCAGTGTGGGTTTGTTCTTTGTAATGTATTTGTTAGTGCTTTACTCAGGTTCAGCCTAGCTCAGTTTTCATTATTGGATTTACTTGTTTCTGCAAATTCCATACTTTAGGTTAAGTAATTGCTGAGCTTAGACTCAGTATAATAGTGCTACTGTTTGTTTCTCATATTTAACTTGCCAATTTATTGCCCTTATACTGAACAAACCTTTTATAAGTAGTTGTTTACCATTTGAACATACAGAGCACCATTAAAGATGTCATGCTTGCCTTCACAGATATTCTCTTTACTGGATAGACAGAGAACTTTGTTCTGTCTTTGTATGAAACTACATCCATTTTACATTGTACTTGGGTATTTTCAACAGGTAGTGTGTCACCAGATGCTAATTTACATAGTATTACAACAAATCTACCTTTCATTAACTCAGCCTTTGAATATTTGGAGTTAGTACAGTATTTGAACACCTAGTTTATGTTGAGACACTGATGTTTGTATTTTCTTGGTGAAAGACATTCTCAAAACTGCCTATTTGAATGTCACTTGAATTTTTATGTATTGAGTATATTATAATTAAATTCGAGGACATCATTTTTCTAATACATCCAATATGTTCATAGTGACATAATCTGCAAATTGGACAGTGACCTGGGAAGGAGAAAAGGCAGATAGAGACAGAGAACATGTTATGGGAAGCATATGAAGCAGGGACTGTGGCTGCAAGGGAACAGATTCTGTCTGACTTGAGGACTGACAAGGTTTCCAGACAGAACTGTTCTCCACAGGCTCAGGGTGTCAGGTCTTTTGGGGTCATGGTATTGCCACATGAGCTGATCTCTGCTGACTGCACAGAAATTCCTGCTTTCTGGTATAACAGACAGTTATCCCAAGGGGTAGAGCTGCTTCTGCAGTGAGGAAGCACTAGCTTCAGGGTCCCAGGAAAAAGAAGGAATAACATCAGGATACATTTCGGGTGATGCTCTCTTTGGCTGGACTGCAGTTTAAAGATGTGCAAGTTTCTGCACCATGCTTTAACTTGGTCATCATAACATCCTTTACTTGATGCATGCCAGTGGGTTTCTAGCACATTACAGAATTTTTTAGGTTTTCTAACTGTGCAGGTAGAAAACATATTTAATACAAAGTCAATGAAATCGAGGCAGTAGTAGCTTAATTAGTAATAATAGTAATAACCTTACCATATGGCATTCTCTGTGCTTTCTTAATGTCTTGATATGTCATGCAAGAACTCTTTTGAGAAGGAACGGGTGGAAAGTGCAAGTGGAGGAAGAAGAAGATACGGGAGAGATGAAACTGGTAAGAAAATGGAGAGTAGGGCTGTAAAAAGTATAGCCTCTGAAGAAGAGTGTGGTTAAACAGGCCTATAAATGGGTGTAGGAAAGTCAGCAGCACTATGGGAAGAAATAGTTGTGGGAAGGAGTATAAGGATTTGCCCTGAATGAGGGGAGACATGGAGATGAGAAGAAGCTACGTGCTCTGACAAACAACTGGTGGTTCTGGGATCCCTGTAGGGGCAGAACACCATCTCAGTGATCATCTATTTGTAGCCTAATTTTCTTGTGAACTTCTTATTCTCTTGGTGAAGAGCAGGAACACGAGAAGCAAAAAACAAGTGTTATGCCTGCAGAGTACCTGTTGGATTGCCTAGGAACTGCTCTAAGCCCATAGCAATAGAAGTACAGCTCTCAAGCCAAGTGTATTTGTTCCAGGTTACCCACATTTCCACAAGACTTTATTTATATACATTGGAGTGCTGTATGCCTCCTCCTGTACGTGAGCACCTGGCCCTTCTGTGTTAACTCGAAGCTGGCTGCCATCCTTGGGCCAGGTAGTAGCTTAGTGGGAGATGAGTGGATTCTGTGAGTGGTGAGAAATGCTCTGATGTAGGTTCCTAGGAAAACAAGGGATCAAATGGCAAACAAGATTGAGTATCATAATTCCATTTTTGTGTAATGGAGGAAAGAGGCATGGGTGGTCAAGGACTGGAGCACAAGGACTGGAAGTTGGAATTACCACTGGAGGAAGTAGTGTGCTTTTCATTGCAGTGACTACCTTGCAGCTCCTGTGCTGGAGGTTCTCCAAGAGCACTTAGAAACTGACTCAAGAATATACTAGAAGTCAAGAAGATATTTGGGATGGGGTGAAGGGGTTACCACCAAGACTTAAATGTGTAGGCATTTATGTGAGCAGGAGAAATTAGCGTGGCAGCTAGCCCAAACCTGCTCTTGCCTGTCAGCACAAACACTTAAACATTGGATAAGAAAATTGTCTTGATCTGAAAAACAGGCTTACTTTGAAAGCAGAGAATTTTTCAGCAAATTCTAAAGGAAGTAGACTAGGCTTTTCTGAACTATAGATCATGTTTTTTTTAAAAAATCCCATTCCACTTGGAAATGCTTTCTCATTAATTTTTCTTGAGCCTGAGTCAAAATGAATTAAGTCAATTTGAAGGCATTTTTTTAATAGTTAAAAATAATGGTACTTGGCCTTGACTTTTACTCCCATTTTGTATGTTTTAATAGTTGTATGACTTTTTTTTCTCCTACACACATTTGTAAGAGATTCACAGAAAAGAAAACAGACTACATCAGTAAATAAATTCTCCCTGCTAAGTTATAGATGTTGCTCATAAAATTTAGCAGGAAAAAAGTCATGCAGCCACAGGCGTAATGAAGTTGATGTTCCTGCTGCACAACAGAGTCTGAGGTTTGAATTGTGCAGCTTTGTGACTGGGACTCCTCTCCTTTCTGAGGTTGGGGGACCCTCATTTTTAAGTCAAGCAGTCTTGCATGCTCTTACAACTTGGCATGTAAAACAAGCATTTTCACATAAAACATTGCTGAGCTACTTCTGAATATGGTGGAATTCTTTGGAAAGGTCAGGAAGGTAATTGATCATATTCTGACAGCTTGGGGCTCTGAGAATATGGTCAGATGGAGGGCTGGGATGCAGGAAAACAAACTTTCTAAGATGATAACTGTCACATAGCCAAGCTATACATGTTCCAAGCTTTTTAATCGTTGCTCACAATCTCAGCTTCTTAATAATTTTTTTTTACTGTTTCTCTGTGAAGTCTCTTCAGATGTCAACATTTTACTGGTTCTGATGCATGGACAGTATTCCGGGGGTGATCTTGAGCTATAGCAGTATTTCTTTGTAGAGCCCTTTTAGAAACTCTGCTGCTGCCAAGATAGGTAGTTTCAGAACTTTGATAATCTCTTTCATTATTCTTCGACCTTTGGGTCAAGGACTGGGTTTCTTTTAAGAACCACTCAAAATGTTCTTTGCAGCTATAAAAATAAGATTTCAGTGTTCATGGGAGTTAAGATGCCAATCTACTGTGACATTGCATGAGTTTATAACAAAAATGTTTGAATTTCTCTACAATGTGATCCTAACTTTCTACATCAGTGGATATATAACTTAAGTGTGTGTGTAGAAACTACAGTGAATATAGACACTAAAGAGAAACAGCTTCAATGCAAAAGAGACTGAAAGAATCCATCATTTGATTTCTGAGATCTGGTTTTCACCAGTCTTGTTTACAGCTATAGTTTTTTGCATATGCAGTCTGACAACTTAAAATTATGGTAGTTGTCAGTCTCTGCAGTAAGATAAGAGTATTTTAACTGACTGACTGCAGTTAACCATCCTGAGGTAATTTATACATTAGTACACTGACATGAGGAGTGAAGAGACAGGCATAAATGAGGCCTTTTTAATGACTTTAAAATGTACAAGAAACTGTCAAAAAAAAAAAAGTGTGTTAATTTTACCAATGCTTTGCCCACAGAATATGGTCGTGGATCGGATTTTCTCTGGTATCCAGCCAACTGGGACACCTCATCTGGGTAACTACCTCGGAGCCATTCAGAACTGGGTGAATCTGCAGGAGGAGTGCAGCTCAGTGCTGTACAGCATTATGGACATGCATTCTCTCACCATGCCCAAGGAGCCAGCTGTCCTGCGCCAGAACATCCTGGACACCACTGCTGCCATCCTTGCCTGTGGCATTGACCCAAAGAAGTGTTTCCTGTTCCGTCAGTCACTGGTTAGTGCTCCTGTTACGTTAGACTTGTTTCTCGTTAAGGGGCTTTCCACACGTTAATGGCTGAATGTAGCATTGCTGAACTCCTTTACCACCTTTGTGTTGGTACTCCTAGAAAAACCTAGCAGTGTTGGATTTTAGGCTTATCCTTTACCATGATTTTGAAGTGGCTGAAACGATGACTGAGAAGTCCCTTTAGGGGTAAGTACACTAAATTTCTGAAACAGAGCTAGGAGTTTGTGCAGATTGTGAATAAAATACTGAAAAGACCTGTTGGGAGACCATTAATTTAGCTCTGTGAGCCTCACTTTAGTTACAAAAGGTTAGCCCATAAATGCATAAATGTAGTCTTTGTAACCATAAAGGCAAGTAAAACATGTTTCTATTGTTGTGTATCAGCTCTTGCCACTTGTTCAGCCTTGCCACTTGTTCTGCCAGTGGTACAGTATCTCCAAGAGGTGATTAACGTGGTAAGTTTTGTATCACTTCAACCATGATCATGAGGGGGTTACCTCTTCCTTGGGATTTTTTTTTCCCTTCTTTGCTATAACCTGCTTTTCATAAGCACCTTTTTCCATCTGATCTGGTAATTCATATGTGAACTATTTGCTTCTCTTGACCACCCCAAGGGGTACTGGGTTTACCTTCCTACTTGGCATATGTTGCCCTATTTTCCTGGAGCACAACTTAGTTTCTTGCTTGATTAACTTTCTGACTCTAGACTGGCAAACTTCTGTAATTTCCCACAGAGACAGATGTTCCATAGCTTCTGCTCTTGGGAAGATGTCCTTAAATGGATGCCCAGCTTGCAGCAGAACTGCAAACGTGATGTGCACAGGGTCTGAAATGTATCAGTATGAGGTGAAATGGTATTACATTTCTCCTTTGAACATGGTTCATAACAGGCAGAGTTTCCTGTGGCTGACAAACTCCAAATGGCAATCATAGGTCCGTATCCCTACTAGATAATGAAATGATGAAGACAGGTGTACTTCCTCCCTCACTTTTTGTTAGTATTTAAAAAAACAATCCAAATAGATTAGCTCAGAATTCTAGTGAAGATATGTTTAAATTGATTTATTGATTTTTTTTTTCAAATTCAGTTAATATTTTAAATAAGTTACCACTTTGGATTTTTAATTTGGCACTCTGACTTAACTTCATCATAGAGGCTGACATCTCAAGGATTTATCTCAAGGTGAGTTACAAGCCTGTGATGCAGTAAAAACCAGCCTGAGGAGTTGGGTTTTGTTCTTATTTTCAAGCAACTGAACAATTCAACCAGTTCCAACACAGGATCAGTGACTAGATACACAGAGAGAATCCTTCAGCATACAGCAGAGATGATTTGCAGGTTGCTGTTAGAGAGGAATGAAATGAAGATTTATAAAACTGCAAGTGAAGGTAGGGAGCATTTATTTTTTTATCCACTGAAGATTGTGAACTGACAAGTATCAAAACAAGTTAACACCTGGTAGATTCAACACAAGCAAAACAATGCTCCGTTTGGTGAAACCCACAGTCAGGCTATAGAACCCCTTGTCACAGGATACATTGCATGCTAAAATACATGAATTCACATAAGGACTTGACAAATGAATCTGAAAAATCACCTGGGGACTGTTTCATATCTGAGGTGCCACCTCTACAGGAAGTGCTGAAACCACAGATAGGAGAGTATCCGTGCTTTTCTGTACTTACATTCTTCTGTTGTTGATTGCTGTCAGAGATGGATATTTGATCTGTTCCAATCTTCTTTTTTGTATGTTCCTACAAGCCTAAAGGCTAAACTAGTGCTGTTCCAGATCTTGCTAAAGCCAACACACAGACTTCCCTCTAAGCCAGCAGATTATCAGTGAGGATCTTCCATTGCAATCAGCCACAGAAGGCAAGTTGTATCTTTCACAATATGATAAGGCAGAGATTGAGCCTTTGAATCCCCAAAGAGAAAGTATCGGACTCAGTAAATGATGGGAGGACAGGACTGTATGTGATGCTTCTAAAGTGCAGTGATGCTTCTACCAATACAGACAACAACCAGTGAAAACCTCAGATAGCTAGACTTGAACGTGTTCATCTCTGTGGAACAAAAGTTTATACCAAATATGATTCTGATTTATCTTACTGTGGTTAGGCTGGCCTCTGCTAAATGTATTAATTTTAAATATTAGTTTTTCTGTGTGTCTTTGTCTGTCCATATCTAATGGTGGTTCTTATTTAATCTAAACCATTAGATTAAATGTGTGGGCTGTGTCTGATGTTTTGACTCTTATCTTTACCAATACTTAGCACACATGTATCAATACAACTTTCCAAACTGGCTGATTCAAGCCGGTTTTTGAAAGCTTTTTGTCGCACTGCAATCAGCAGGACTACTACAGTCATTTGTACATCCAGACTGTTTCAGTACTGGTTCAGGCTGAAGAGGTTTGTTAGCTTCCCAAAACTAAGTCTGTTCAAGCTGTGTGTAGTGGTCAGGTACACCCAGAGATGCACTGTGGTCCATTACATTTACATCAGCAGCACCAGATGTTTCTCTGGAAGCAATTAAAAGGAATATCTGTGTGTAGCTCTTGATGCGAGGAAAGGAGACAGGAACCTTGCTAATGTGATTATTGTTTTAGTATGATAATGAAATAGTATGTTATGGAATGTCATAATATCTAGATGATTGTTCCTAAAAATGAAGGTGTAAGATGGATTGCAGCTATTGCTAATCAAGAAAGTTTATTGCTTGATTTTGATTGGTAATTGCTCAGTTTTCAGAAAAAGGAGCTGGTCTCCTTCTCAGCCACTCTAGCAGTCTCCAAGGGTGGTCTGAAAAGCCACACTTTTGTTCACAAACATCTATCTGAGGTGTAAAGCAAAGTGACCAAAACTGGTTGTATATTGAAATAGGTTCTACTTCCAGAGGTCATCAGAAAAGCAGTGAAAATCCAGCTGCAAATAGAGAACTGGTTTAGGTATTTGGTTATGGACAAAGTAGTTTTATTCAATGCCAGATCAAACTGATAAATGAGAGAAGTCTCAGCAGATTAGTGTGCTGTAATGATTGCTGTATTTTGAGTTCTGTCTGGAAAATTACCAAACCTGTAGATCACAGAAATGCTACTGCAATTACTTCTGGCTAGCACTTCTATTCATTTTTTTTTTAAACAAACAGCATGCAACAAAATTATTACAATCTAAGAACTTTTAGTTTTAATCACCTAAACCCACTACAACTAGTGACTGTTAGTACCCTGATTCTGTATCACTAAAGGCAGAATGAAATTTTTGCACTGCAAGAGTCTGCTAGTAATGGTAAGGCTCACTGAGGGACTGCTCATGCAGCCGCTAATGTGACACTAACGCTGCTGTGTCCTCTCACTTTCCCTGGATTACCCTGGGCAAGAGTGGCCTAGAATTGTTGAAAAGGGGTTTTGTTGTTGTTGTTTGTTTGGCTCACTCTTTCTCTACTTTGCTGCTTGTGTTGCTTCTCTGGAATATGTTTGCCATATGTGAAAAAAATGAAAATGTTGCTACTTTGTTTCTCAAAAAGCATGTGCATTTGTTAAGGGTTTCCCTGTCAGGAGGCTTTTGTTTGCAGCAAAGTTTATGCAGATTAATTCTCTAATCCAGAGCTATCTGAAATACCTAGCTCTGGAGTTTTCCCATATTTTATCATCCTTTCCAATACCAACAAGAGACAAAAGGTTGAACAATATTAACCACAGACTGACTTTTGGCAAAGTGTGGTGAGAACAGATACCTGTCCTGTTCATGCTAGATCCAAAAGGTGCTGCTGTGATAAGGATACAGGTGAAGTTGACTTGGAGTGCCGCAGCTGATTTCAGTGATGTCCTTGCCTTGCAACTAACCTGAAATAGAAGGGAGAGAAATTTTGCATAGGCTCATTTTTATTGTATTGTTTAGAGGGCATATAGCCTATGTTCTTGTGTATTGGGTAAATTACAGCTAAATTAGCTATAAATGGAAAGCACTAGTTTGATGAAAATCATTTTTATATGCTACAGAATTTACAATTTGTAGGTTATATTTTTTTCTGGCAAGTAAGTTAATGGTTGGTTGTATATTTGGTCTCCATACATTGCAGTTCACCAAATACCTCCCATGCTTATATTGCCTTGAATAAACTTGCATTCCAGCTTAGAGAAGTAGTGGATACCAAGAATAAGTGATAATAACTTGAAAATATTTGGAAGCAGGAAGGGTGATGATGAATAATTAGGGTAGTGTTTGAAACCACATTGTCTGTGAA
This sequence comes from Myrmophylax atrothorax, assembly GCA_026770055.1. Taxonomy (NCBI): domain Eukaryota; kingdom Metazoa; phylum Chordata; class Aves; order Passeriformes; family Thamnophilidae; genus Myrmophylax; species Myrmophylax atrothorax. The sequence goes on from JAOXXN010000001.1 coordinate 92,983,727, forward strand.
GGTTTATAAGCAAGCACATGTAATTAGAGTATCTAGGAAGACCCAGGTGTGGAATATGTTGGACAGTACAATGGCCTCCCAGTGAGGGAAGCTCTTTCGTTGCAGAAAATTACATTTTCTTAAATACAAAGACAAGCTATAGAAGAATGACAATTTCAGTAAGAATGAAAATGAAGTGCCTGTTTCAAAATTACGCATTTTTATTTGGAGTACAGCTGCAAAATGTATGAAAACCTCTTTGCTCTTCAAGAAAATAATGTCAAGATACGCTTTAAGTGGCTGCCTATGCCTACTAGGCATAAAAGAAAAGTAACAGAATAATAACTTATACAACGTATCATGAGAATATTAGAAGAAAGAGAAAATATATTCCTTAAATTGTACCATAACTGATAAAAGCTGTAGCAGTCATCTTTCATAAAACTTAGAGTGTTTTATTAAAAACAAAAAGGACTATGGGGTGGGGTGGGAGGGGGAAGCAAGAAACACAGGACGCAATCTGCACACATGGTAAACTTACATGATATAAGCCATTTTCTCTGATTCCTGGTGGGTACAATACACATTTCAGTTTTTACCCATGACCATCTTGTATCTCATCTGCTTCACAGTTAAAACAATTTTAGAAACTTGATTTTGCTTTTATGTGGTCTCAGACTGTTCTTCCTGTCCATCTACCTATTGTAGTAGACACATGCTAAATGTCCCAAGAGAAACTACAATTCCATCAGGGTTGATTCAGCAGCAGTGGTTGATACACTGCACGAACACTGCTCTGAGGAGTCCTGTGAGTTTCTGGACAACGTAACATTCAGTTTTGGGGCGGAAAATTGCAGTTTTCACCCTTCTGGATAGGGTGATTTATTTTCTGAGTATAATCAGCTGCAGTATTCTTGCAGCGTGCAAGCAAATTGAAGCAGTAACTCTGTGAGGTGGGAATTTGCCAATTTGTCTTAGCCTTAACTCCAAAAGACAAAATACAATAATATAAATGTGTGCACTGTTTCACTGCTGTTATTTTCCAGAAATATCCATCTGCTTTGTTTTGTGGGCAGAGTTTGAATGGATTCACACTACTTCTTATCCAATTTTCAGAGGGGTTGAAAAGCTTCCATTGCATCATAGCTTATAAATTCATTTAAGTACATTAATTTAGCATGGTCCATTGAAAACTTCCTGTCATAAGAGGATGTATGTGACTATTTAATTTAGCAAATTATTCTGCTTCTCTCATTACTCTGTGTTCTCTCTCATAGAACTGGACTAGACACAACTAGAACTCAATGGGAAAAAAAGTCATGGTTCACTAGGATTTGTTTTTCTTTTTTTTCTTTCTTCCTTAATTTACCTGCTCTATCTCAGCTACTATTATGTAGCTGTTATAAGTTTCTCTCTCTTCCAGTCTTCTGGACACACCAGACTAGTTATTCAAACAGTATTGTGGGTTAGACTAGAAGGAGACTGTTTCTGAAAATTATTTAGTTTCATAATGAATAAAGGAAGGGCTCTTCGGAAAGGAGAGACAGATCTTATTTCTGTAGGTTTTAGCTAAAAATAAGTAAGTGACTAAAACGTTCAAAGGTAAAGGTGAAGGTTGTAAATTCTGACAGATTTACCAAAGATAACCAGGTAACCACCACCCAATTCAATACATTGCTTAACACGTTCTTCATGTTCTTTAGATCAAATGTTGCCTTTGTGACCCTGAATTTATTCCACCTGCTCTTGGATTATTCTTTGAACAGGAATTCGGGATGCTGTTGAATTTTCTGTCATAAGAGTACCGCAATGTGTGTTCAGTTGCTGTGTGCATTTGATTCCAGAGCAGTCTATTTTTGTCTTGTTTATGGCCTTTATTCTCTCTAGCTGTATAATACTTAGTGATGTATCTCTGTATCCTGAACATATTGCTTGCAGCCTGAGGCATTAATAAAATCTCACCTCTTATTCAAGAAAAATAAATGTAAGCAGCATCTGCTTTTAAAGTAAGGTCTCTTGACTTTTTTGAAGCGCTAATTGGTACTTTTAGAAGAGAAAAAAGTCCTAAAAAGGGTTTAATTTCGTTTTAAATTTGGGACATTTTCCTTTGTGTTCAAATTTCACAGCTATCTGGATTACCTCCACGGACCTCTTTGTTTGTCCTCTACACTGTCAAAGTAAAATCTTGGAAATTTACTGCCCATTTAAAGTGTAGCCCTTAATGAAGTTCCACTGCTGAGGGGAAGCTGTTTCCACATAAGACATACATCAAATTTGCAATGCCTTTCAGAGAAGGGCTGTAGGTTGCTACTGGAGGAAGTCCATCTTGAAAATGAAGCACTGCATCTCTTTTTGCAGGAAGCCAACACACAACTTTGTATTGTAACCTGAAGAAGCTGGGATCCAGTGTTGCTGATTTGCCTGCTTTCAGATCTTCTTACAGTATCCATGCCTCTCCCACTGTTGTTCTTGAATCCCATTGCTTGCTGTCCTCCTTAGGTGTATTCCTCAGCATGAAAAGTCATCTAGAACTATTTGGACGAAAATTAGCTACTGGTTTTCCATGTATACACCATCAGCTGTGGCTGTGGCCAGGAAATATCCACAGTAATTTGGTGGGGAACAGCTAGGATCAAGGACAAAATGATAGATCTGCAAGGAGAGGACCTGAGATTGTACTTCAGCATGTAACACTCCAGAGATGATCCAAGTGTAAATTGTGATCTCAGTTTAATAACTTGGAATAGCCACACAAGTGAATAATTAGGAAGCTATTCGTCTTTAAAGAGGGAGGAGCAGGATACTCAGCCAGGTGAAGAAGCAAAAATGTTTGTGCCTTTAGGTAACTGCTCGTTATCATTTGGAATTAGTCACCTCTCTTAAATTAAAAACAAATAAAAGGAATCTGACTATGCTGACTTGGGCTTGTCAGGCCCACAAGGAAGGAATATAAGTAGCATGCTCTGGAAATAACTCTCTGCTTAGTGATTAGTAAGCCAGGTTGTGGGGGATGCTTAATGCAATGGAAATGGAAGGAGGAAATGTGTCGCTGGTAATAGCGGAGAGATGACCATCTTGACCCTTTGAGAAATGTTGATGGTTTTTAGAGACTTGGAAGAGATTAGGAAAGAAAAATTTTAAAGTGGGAAAGAGCACAGAGCATGTAAAAAGAGAAAAACTTGATGTATTTACTGAGAAAAGCAAAGGATATAGTTTGCACTGTCTAATAAAGGTGGGAGGGGGTCACTGTGTAGTTAAGCTTTTTGGGAAAAATTGTTAATGGGAAATAGTTGGCTTTGTAAGGGAAACAATAAATAGAGGACTTAAAAGACTCTTAGTCCTCCAAATATTTTCAGCCAATCTGCAAGAAATATTTCCTGAGAAAATAGTATTTATATTGAAAACAGGTTGTTACATTTTTTTCAGGACACAAAAGTAGCTGAAGTTGATCTGAAGAATTTAATTGATTAGATAGCTGATTTTCAGAATTACCAATGATTGTGACATTCTTGGAGTTTGGTTTGACATACAGTTCAGAAACTGTCACTGGTTGTGGGTTTTCTTCATTGGAGATGTAATGCTGTTTCCCTACAACTTGTAGTATTTTTATACTGAGTTATTTGGGGGAGAGGGCACTGCTGAGAAAATGATGTCTTCATTGGAGTTAAGTTTATTATTAGCTGTTCTCTTCTGGGAAGGTGGGGCATTCCTGAATTACCTCATAGCTTCAGAGAGTGGTTCTATTGTCAGACTTTAAAATACAAAACAAATTGAGTACTTAACTGGTTCAGATACACACCACATAGCCTGAATTGATTGGAACTTTTATTACCTTAAGTCCTAGTTAGGATTTGGGTGAACTCCTTAAAAAAAAAAAAAGGCAAGTAAAAGACCTCTCTAACAGGCCTGTTCTTTTTTTATGAGCTAATCTGGTCAACATCTTCCTTCCTGACCTGAAGAAGGTAGTGAACAGAAGTTTGTGGGCAATGCTAAGTTCTTATGAATAGCCAAACGCTATGCCAAGGAAAAGAACTCTGAAAGAACTCATGAGACAGAGTGGTTAGGCAAATAAGGGGTAGAAGACCTTTTAATGCAAAGTTAAAAAAGCATCTAGGTAAAAGTAATCTAAACGGTTTTTTACACAGTCCTGAACTGAGTCACAGTGCAGGAAAAAAGTGTTGGAGTCATCGTTGGTGATTCTCTAAATTTATGAATCTGGATTTCACAGAGTATTCTGAGTTGGAAGGGACCCACAAGGATCATCAAGTCCAACTCTTAAGGGAATGTGGATCAGATACGCAACCTTGGTGTTCTCTGAGTTCATTGGCTCAGCAAAAGTAATTTCCAAAAAAATCCCAACAATATGTTGTCATCACCATATCACCAGAAAGGGTTTTGAGAATAAGACAGAGATGATGTTGGTCACTTTACAAACCTTAGTATGCCCGTTTTTTGGTTACTGGGTAAAGCTTTAGTGTCTACATCTCCAGAAGAAACTAGTGAATTAGGTAGCATACAAAGAAGAGGAATTAATGCAACAGGAGATAGAATTGCTGCCTTAAAAGGAAAAATTCAAAAGTCAGGGATGCTTCAGTTTGAAGAGGCATATATGCAATCAAAGTTCACAAAATCAGCAAGACACTGAATAAGCTGGATGTGGAATATAAGAAACAGGTGGTGTTCAAAAGTAGTAAACAAAGATGGATAAATTAGTGGCTAAATTAAAGTATTTCTTTACACATCCAATTTAAGCCTCTGGAGCTTATTGATACATGTGGTTGTGAAGTGGGCAGTAACAGCCAGTTCAGAAGAGGATTAGACTTATTCATGGAGAACCTGGACACTAACAGGACTGGGCCAGGAATAATATATTCTGATATTCCCTAGTACAACAATTATGGTTGCTGGAGAAGCATGAGAGGAAGATACTGTAGGAAGCAGTAGGCTCTCATGTTCACACTAAATGCCATCTCCTGTTGCTACTCCTGGAAACAGAGCACTAGGCTACAGCTACCTTTGTTGTGCTCCAGTACAGTTTCATTTCTTACTTTCTTATCTTTTGGTTGTTTAATGAAAATGTTTGCTCAGAGTTTTAAATGGACTTGCAGAAAGAAGCTGGTAAGTTTGAGAGAATGGGCTCTCCTTTATTGTTATCCATTGGTACTGCTCAGTGGAAGGAAGAGTAGATCAGGCCTGTATTTTACTGGTATCAAATACATCTTCACATCTTCCAGGTTTTTTTGTATCCAGATTTATCTAATCAAAGTGATGGAATACTGTAGCCAAATGAGTAACATTTGAGCTAATGCAGGGTGACCAACCAAATGCAGCAATTACCTGCCCCTCTTGCCAAGTAAAACACAGTAGCTTAAACCATGATTTAGTCTGACAAATGATTTGTGGTTTAATCCTAGTACCTCCTGATTCACACACCAATATACAGTCAGTTACTGCAGTTTGGATCATGAATGTTAACTCATTAGGCTCCAGTACAGAATTTTTTTCCAACTGAAATCACTACCCTTTGGTGCATTTTTATTTTCTCCCCCTTTTATCTGCCTTTTTCCTCACAGTATTCAATGCTTTAGCCTTACTTAGGAAAGGACTCTGTGTGTTTGAGAATTAGAAATGAATACAGCTTGGTAGGTCCCAGAACTGTTTTCAACTCCACAAATGCTGTTTAGATCACTTGGTGTTTTGGTAACTGATGTAATGTTAAATCCACTGATCCAGTGAAGCACACGTGCAGTCTTGGCTGTGGAAGCAAAGTGTGACAGAGCTGAATCAATGACTGCATAGCTTTTAAAGAGAGTCCTTGTCAACAGAAGTGTAACAGAGCACCATCTCCTCTCTATCCGTGACTAGAGGAAAGAAATGAGAAACCGCTTTGAACCAGATGGTGATTCCTTCTAAATGAAGTAGGAGTCTTGACCTTAGTAATGTTCAGTTTATTCTTTGTGTCTTGCAGAGGATATATTTGGTGCATCTTGCTGCACTTTGTCTTGTGCACAGAATATTGCAGGTCAAATAAGCATGAGGGAATTACAAAAAATAAGACCGTGGGAAAGGCAGAAAGAAGGGAAAGAGAATCAACCTGAAATATTTCACATCTCTAACCACTGAGCTGTTCTCTTAAGGTGAGATACCTCTACACAACACTGGTGACCAAAATAGTCAGTGATTGCTAGCTAGGAAATCACTGTATTTAAAATGTGACATCAAAGAAGTTTCAATTAATAATGCTAGTGATTCTTACCTGTTGACAAACACTTTCTACTGCCTTCCATCTGGGTTCTTGTGTTGTGTTGCAAGCACAAAGCTTTTAACATCCTTGAGACAGTTAGCATGCTCTTAAACATTCAAACTTGCCAGTATTGAAGAGAGTGAATCAAACATGTGAGCAAAGGAGTGGAAGATACATCATTTTTTCATTTTGGTGATTAACATCTATACAGCTGACTAACAACAGGCAGAATGACAGGAAAGAAATTAAAGAACGGTGTATGTATCAGCAGTGCTTGCCTCTTTTACTAGGCTGGAAATGAATATTTGAAATGCAAAAGCTGAAGAGTATATGTAAAGAAGGTAAACATGGTTTCATCCAATGTAGGCTGTTGACACAGCACATTTCTTGTCTCTGCCTGTAGAAACTCGTCCTATGAGCAGGAGGGAAGCAGTGACTCTGTTTGATGTCTTTCTGAAACTATTAAAATTTTACTGTCACCACAGTTTCCGCAGAACATTAAATGAAGAGTTGGTTGTATGAGCTTAAGTGGAATCTTTTTTTATCTTTTTAAACCACCCTCATAGCAAAGGTTATGTGGAAGCCTAATCCTCCTCTTTCACTTGGAGATCAGTATTAGTTTTGATAGGATTGCCTCAATTCAGGCTGTCCTGTAGTTTGACTTCACCTGCTATCCCTGTTTTGCAGACAAGTCAGGATCATTAAGACCTTTTGGTGCACACAAAGCCCTTACAGGCCTCACCTGGGCTCTCCACCCATATATTTTCTGCCCAGTGCCCCAGAGCTCCACTTAAGCTCAGGTCCTTGTCTTCACCTGAGGTACATCACAGTGTCCCTGTGCTCAGCCCTGTCCCTGCTGCCCCAGTTTTCTCACTAGGCTTCCTGGATTCTTCTCAGAATGTGACTAATTACCTTTCTGTGTCTGCTGATCCCAGCCTGTCCCTGCCACCACCCTTGCCCTATCAGTGCATTGTCCTGGTCAGGCAGGTTACCTGCCTGGCTTGTGTCCCTCTGCAGCCACAGCCTCATGGGGTGGCCAGGCTTTTGGATTTCCCTGGCAGTGAGCTCAGGCCTCTGCGAGGAACCTGCAGTTAGTTTACTGCCTGACATGCTGCGATGCATGTGGCTCAGGCAAGGTCTAGAGGCAGTCTGGCCTGTGCTTAAATGGGGCTCCTGGAGCTGTGGGCAGAGGGGATGGCTGATGGCACAGTGACAAGCAGTTGGCTAATTTACATGTGCGTTCAACTCTGCTATTGCTGAAGCATTTTCTTCATTAATTGGAATATAAGTGGAGAGGATCAAGAACCTTGCTATGCTACCTGAGTGTAGGAAATACAATCCTGGAAGTGTCTAAAACTTTGCATTACGTTGTCTCTTGTCCTTACTGAAGAAATAATATAAAAAAACGGTCTTCTGATCTCTGATACTGTTTATTGATTTTGAGAAAATTTGAATATAAATGATATACAAACATTTCCGGTAGTCTTGTAAATGATATACAAAAATTTCCGGCAGTCTTTCCGGTAGCTTTGTTACTTACCATCCTCCATTTGAA
>JAOXXN010000001.1:92991604-93011312 GCA_026770055.1 Myrmophylax atrothorax
AAATAGATTTTGGCTTCATACTTCCAGGTTCCTGAGCATGCAGAACTTGCCTGGATTCTTGGGTGCTTAACTAATGTGCCACGTCTGCTACGTTTGCCCCAGTGGAAGGTATGGACAGTTTTGTAGATTGAAAGGAAATACATGGGAATTCAATAGAAATGTTGTCCTTGAAATACTTGTTATCTGTGAATTCCCAACTGTATCTTGGTTATCTTTACTTTAAGTTTAAGTAGTTCTGTAGTCCTGTCGGGGAATGGGGAAAGAGTGTCTTTCCAGGTCTCTTGCTCTCAGTGAAGGTTTTCCTGATGGAAGCTACACAATAATATTATTGGCAGAAGCTTGCAGAAGCTGTACTAAATGTGAGGTCGTTTTAGTATTATTAAACTGATTTTTCTAGAATGTTTTGTGTTATTTCAATAATTTCAATGTTTATTTAATAATGCAAAACTACTGCAAGATATTGCAGTGGAAACCTTGAGCCTAGCTGATTAAGGAGTGCCATAAACAGCTTTTCTTTTTCCACTATAAAGAGTGGCTGTTCTGTGGATTTTATGGAAGAGTGTTCAAAAGAGTCCTGTGTTGGAAGAGGGGTATAGAAATTATGAATATAAAAAATGTGCTGAGTGATAATGTATCTTAAATGTTTGCCTTTACAAGTTTCAAATGTTCATTTTCTTAATCTTGGTACTGCATCAGCATGACAGCATCAACAGTTCTTTCATTTAATTTCCTTGTATTTTATTTTGGCATTTAGTAAGCAGAAAAAGCAAAAGGAGAGAGAAGTATCTGAAAAAGGGGGAAAAAAACCCAGCAGCTTAAGAACAGTTTGGCTTGCAGAGTTCAGAGCAGCCTTAAATACCTCCAGATGTTTTCTTTTTTCCTGTTTTTCTTCTTAATTAAATAAAACCAGTAAAACTTAAATACAGCAACCAGCGTTAATGCATGGCATAGATTAAAGCAAACCTTTTAAAACCTGAGGTTCTAAAGTTAAGCTCTTAAATCCAACTTTGACTGGACTGGCTTTCCAAATCTACGGATAGGTGTTACAGGTGCTAGGCTTTGCAAATGAAGTTCCCTGAACCCTAGACACTTAGAGACATAGACAGAATACAGGATCTGTGGGAGAGGGTGAGAAAAATTTAAATATATTTTAACAGTCTTAATTAGATAATTAAGATTTCAAGGAGTTTAGTGTATTTAGTTATTTCTAAAAGCAAACTATAGATACATCATTGCTAGAACGTAATTAGTATCTGTAGCCTGACCTTTTTCATTTCGATGATCCATATTGTGAAGCAGTAAAGGAGTTGAAGACATTAGATGGCTTGTGAGGAGCAGTGTGAGCTAATGGAGAGAATACTGGACTCTGCCTCTGTGGTTATGGGTTCTCCCAGCTGTCGCTGACTGTCCTTGTGACTGTGTGTGACCACTGTCTTAATCTCTTTTCTGTGAAGCAGGGTTACATACGGTTTATAGCTCTATTGTAAAGTGTTTCAAAAATTTATTTCTGAAAATGCTATTTAGAAAGTAGGGTTTATCAATACTAAGTGTAGTAACCCAACCTGATCGTTTTGCCTTTGAAATCATTCTTATTAATAAGGTTACAATCAGAAAACACAAAGCTCTGTTTTCTTCCCACTACAATATCAGAACAGTGTAGGGAAATTGATAAATACAGAGCATAAAACAGAATGTATGTATTCATAAGGAATAGATTTTACATGACACTCCCTTCTCTAGAGTTACACAGTAAGTTGCTCAATTAGTCAGAATTCTAATTAACTAATATCACAGATTTTGATACCAGTTGGCAAAAATGTGACTCCTCTCTGTTTTTCTTTTTCAAACAGATGAAACGTGCCAGCCAGAATAGCGAAGGAACTGTTGGTTTGTTGACTTACCCTGTGCTTCAGGCAGCAGATATTTTGCTGTACAAGTAAGAGGCAGAATGTGAGCCCATGGGCAATGTCTGTTCAGCTACATTAGAATGAATGTTCGTCAGGTCAACATGCTAACTTATTAAGTGGGGGAGCTGGGTGTGATTAGATCAGAAGGCTGGAAATGGATGACAGACTCTCAAGTGGCTGGTTGAAGTCTAGCCTGGCTAAAAAGCAACTGACAGGGCTGTAAAGAGAAAAAGCTGGTTACTTGAGAACAATTCTTAGGGAATTACAACAGATTGATGTTTAATTATACTTATTACATATTCACACACATAAACTTTTTTTAAAGTAGTCGTGCTTTATTTTATGCACTGTACTGTAGAGAAACTTAAACTGTCTGTGTGTACTATACCAGTATTAGTGTGGGATTCTGTGTAGATTGATTCATACTGATGAAAAAAGGTGAATAATTGACTGCACCTTGTAGTACCTGGGCCAGTTCAGTTTTCTCTGTGGTGTACTGTGTGCTGCAATGGAAGTAGCCCCTAATGAAGGACTGGTGACTCAGCATGCCGAAGCCTGTAGCCTGGCTGATACAAGATTGTTGTGACTAGTTGTATTTCTGAATATGATTAAACTGTCTCAGTGAGTAAATGTTAGAGACAATGCCCTATGTATTAATTATTTTTATGTTCTGAGCCTATGTACTTTGTGGCATTGTCCTGAAGGGAAGTTGAGAGTCTTTGTTGGGACAGAGAAGTAATATAGAACTATGAGGATAGGGACTTTATGACAGATTAGCCTGTTGTTAATTCAGAAAAAGGTATCTAGAGAAATTTTATTTCTCTGATCATAGTAGGGAAAAACAGTACTGTTAAAGACCAATGGTTGGTATTTCTAATTTACCTGAATTGTAACTAAAAATAATGGGAAGCAAGCAAAAATCAGAATGAATTTGAATATTATAATGATCTTCCTAGCAGTGATGTCAAGCACTGTTTAAGGATGAAATTTAAGGAACTTTGTCAAAAATCACCTTTTTTTGATTAAGCTCAGCCATGTATATCTCTTCCATCTCTAATAAGATCATGTGATTTATATTTCATTAGTGAAGCCAGTGATTTGTTTGCTACTGTATGTATTAACAGCAGGCTGTCGACACAGAACACAGAACAAGAAGTGAAAGAAAAAAACTCTCACTGTGAAGAAATTTTACATAGTATCTTTGATAATAAATGTTTGTTTTAATGTAAAAAAAAGTAGAAGGAACAAGAATTAGGGAGAAACACAAACACAGGAAGGGAATGGCAGTCATGAAGAAGAATTTAGAGCTGAAGAAGGGGGAGGAACTGTACTAACTCAGATGTACCAAGGATCAGAGAGACAGGAAAATGGACAGAAGATAAATATAAGACAAAAATGAGTAAAAATAGCACCAGAACAGAAATATTAGAAAAAAATCAAGAGATAATACATTTTCTGTTTAGTGGCAGACTTTGTGAATATAGAACCATTTTGGCATTTGGAAACATTTCTTCTGACCTGCTTAAAGTATATTGATTATGGTAACTGATTTTCTCTCTGTTAGTTATAGGCCACTGTGATTTTCTGTTGGCTACTGTAACTGTTTTTAGGTTGCCTTGCTGACTGTTTGGAGGGGAATAAAGTGGGCAAATTGATTCTTGGATGACAGCACAGTAATTCAGAATTGGAAGGAAAGAGTACCGTGTTGAACTGAAATTTTCTGGGAACTTAAAAGATGCACAGTGAACTTTCTTACTCTGGAATAAATCCAGGATTCAGAACTGAATACCCACAAGCCTTAGAAAAAAAATCTGCTGGGGGATGGAAGAGTAGTCAAAAGCTGGCAAGATTTCAAGTCAGCCTCATCTAAAAGAATCATACATTTTTGGCAAGTATGATTAATTGTGGGAAAGAATCACCAGGGGAAGTAATGGATTCTTCACCTCCTCATGTCCTCTGATGGAGATTGTGTGTTCTTCCAGAAGTGTATTCAAGCAATTGAGTTCAATAAAGAAGCTTAAATGATCCTTTGAATCTGACAGTTCTAATCCTCTAATGATAACACTTGTGGCAATGGAGGAACTGGCCCACTTGATATTTATAGAAAGGTGACCTGTGAGGAAGAACCACTCTCTTCTTTCCTTCCCTTGGTACATTCTCAGTACGAACTTCTCAACAACAGTTATGTTTTCCTGAAACTTGACATGACAATGGCTTGCACTTCATGCCTTGCAGATGTTTCTTACTTTATTTGCACACTATAACACGTTCTCTTTGATCTCCAAGGAGACAGCAGGAGATACTACGAAAGTGCTTCTTTGAGCTGAGTTTAGTGAGTTGTTCTTACAGGTATCTTTGGCACATATGTTTTCATGAGTGGCTGTTTTTGCCCTTGGGAGATGTGCTTCAGTTCAACACAAAATGCAGACTCATCCTGGGATATGGTCAGTTCTGCACCTTGTCCCTACAGCACCCATATCTAGCTGGGACTGAGCGTTTGGCTCAGTTTGGCCCTCAGTCATGGCAGAGGCTGTGACAGTCTTGAGTAACATTTCAGCAGAACCAGAGAGCTTTGCTGAGTTTCCTGTATCTGTCTTTTATTAAAAGGTCAACACATGTTCCTGTTGGAGAAGATCAAGTCCTGCACCTGGAACTAGCCCAAGATATAGCACAACATTTCAACAAGAAATATGGAGAATTCTTTCCTGTGCCCAAAGCCATTTTAAGTGAGCTGGTCTTGGTTAATTTTTTCCCCCTTAACTGCGCTTTAAGGTTGAAGATGGATTTAAATATTGTGGAAATAGTTTCAGGGACCAAGGAAAGGATACAAACTCATGCTCAGGGAGTGGAAAATTGAAAACTGACAACAAGAGACTGGGGGCTGTGAAATTGAACTCCCAAGATAGACATAAGGCTTTACAAATCCATGGTAGAGGAATGTGTGTGACGTCTGGTATTCTAGTCCAGGGGGCCAGATGCACTCTGCTGCTGCCAGTCAGCCTTGCTCTTTGAGTATTGGACTTCTTAACAGCAGGATCTCTGCTCCATGTTGCTAGTTCATGAGACCTGTAAGCAACAAGTCAAGAGACCTCTAGCAAGCAGAATTCTTCAATGTCCAAGTGGTAGATGAGTACATTAAGCATACTAAACAGCCTGTAGGTTCATTGGTACAATGGTCAGAAAGTTTTAAAGCTCGTTTAATATATACTTGCATATTTCAGTACATATCTCTTACAGAGCTTAAGACTTTCCAGTTTTGATCTTATACTTAGGGAGACTTAAAAATATTCTCAGCCATTTTTGAGCTGTAAGGTCATAGGCCGGGGGGTGAGGAGGAGTCAGATGGCACAAATGGCATGTTTGTTAAGAAACGTGAAGAATTGGGCAAAGAAGAAGCATTGCATCTTTGTTGTAAGTAATGTAGAGGAATGCACAGCAGAGACCTTCGCCCCCAAAAGGGCAAGGAGTTCTCACCTTAGAAAAGAAAGGCAGTAATAAACCTTTCTCAATTTTCAAGCCTCGGTGACATAAATGGTGTTAGACCAAAAGTGGAGCTTAGAGAACACTAGGTATTGCAAACTACTGTTTCTAATGAGCAGTTGAATACTAAGCATTATAAAGAAGAGCTGCCTGTGATGCAGGTGATGCTGTTTACCAATAAATAAAAGCTCAATTGAAAAAAAAAAACAAAAAGGAACATTTCCCTTTGCTTATGAAAAGCATTCGTTCATAATTTCATAAATATATGCAAACCAACAAAATATCCTAGATGAATGGAGAAGTTAGGGACCTATTCAGACTCATTAGCTGTAGGCAGTGGAATTACATGAACTCTTTCAAATTTACAGAAGAGACAGACTTTGCCAAAAGGTGGTTCAGAACAGAGCACTTTCTGGGGCAGTCTGAATTATATGTTGGAAAACCCCTTATCCTTTCACTGAGTACATAGGCCATCTGTGAGGAGTATGCAGGTAACTTATTGGCTGTGTTAGGTGTCTAAAAACAACTGGTGTGAATACTCTCAAGATCAGTGATGCTTTATGTACTCCATAAATGAGGTTTCTTGATGAAAGACTGAAACAGTTTGAGTTAATGCTGATAAAGTACTTTGCAATATTCCCCTAATGCTACCATTCTATTTCATGTAGATGCATATATCTTAGCAGTTTGTACAATACCTACACCTTTCTTATCTAAACAGTGCTTTACCTCTAATAGTGCTGGTTAGTGTTCAGGTAGAGAATTTTAATAACTGTCTTTATTGAAATTTAGAGAATTACCAAGAGATTTTGTGTGGAAATGTTTCATGAAGTAAGGAGATAAACTGTTCTGGGGTTCTTTTTTTACCAGTGGGTTTAATCTGTTTCTCCACTGCTCAGAATGTTTCAGTAATGTGCAGTCCATGCGCTCCAGGTAACTTGTTCCCAGTGCCAGTAATACAAGAGAGGAGAAATTTGGAGGGAAAATCAGCATGTTAACCACAAAAAATATTAGGAGGAGTCCCAGCAGTGAGAATGGGAGAGATGGAGATTTCAGTCAGTTGATGGAAGGGGAAAGGTGGCTTCCTTCTAAGGGCATAAGGAATAAATACTGCATAAGTGATTGTGCTCACAACTCATTTTTGAGGAAGAATAAAAAGCTTCATCATGTGTTTTTATCAATTTTCATAAGAAACCATTGTCTGCATTCATAATTACTCTTTTTTTTTTCTTTAAGGTACAACCAAGAAAATAAAATCCCTCAGAGATCCAGCAGTGAAAATGTCCAAGTCAGACCCACAGAAGTTAGCTACTGTTAACATAGCAGACAGCCCTGATGAAATAGTGCTGAAGTTTCGCAAAGCTGTGACTGACTTTACCTCTGAGGTGACCTATGACCCAGCCAGTCGCCCTGGTGTCTCCAATCTGGTGTCCATTCATGCTGCAGTAACGGGGCTTAGCATCAAAGAAGTGCTGCACCAATCCACTGGTCTCGATACTGCTCACTACAAAATGGTGGTAGCAGAGTCAGTTATTCAAAAATTTGCACCTATCAGGAATGAAATCAAGAAACTTCAGGAAGACAAGTCCCATCTGATAAAGGTTTTAGAGGATGGAGCAGAGAAAGCCAAGGAACTGGCTGCTCCCATCTATCAAGAAATAAGAAGACTGGTGGGATTTCAATAAAAGCTGCTGAGTGGTTGCAAGGACTTTTGTATCATGGGACAGACATTTTGTTATTTGGAACAAAATAAGTTATTAATTAATAATCATTTTGGTTTGAAACTAAAGTTTTTGTCTTGGAAGATCCAAGCAGAATGTTGAAAGTAATTGCGTTAAAAAATGTGCATTTTTCCAGTGGGACCATCCTTAAGCTTGTTTGGATAGTCAAAGAGGGAGGGCAGAAAACAGTCACAATTCACAAAGAAATTGTGCAAAAGCCTATATGGAGTTTGGGATTTTTCCATTGGCCACTGCAAGAAGCTGAACTATGGGTGAGGTGATCAGAATCAGAACAAAGATTTGTAATCCTTTGAGCATACTTAGCTATGCATGTAATCTTGTTACAGATGGATAATTCATACCATTGGGACTTATTTAGGTTTGATATGGTGGTTGAACATGTTTTGGATAACCAGAATAAAAGCAGAGACTTAAAAATAAATGCTCAGGGTGATGAAGAGAGAACTTACTGCTTTTCCGTATTGTGTCTTCAAATTCAGTGTTACTTCAATCTCAATGGTTTGTGTGAAGGGAGTCAGTGTGTCTCTCTCAAACTCACTGGATGCTGTGCTTGGTGACCTCTTTGATAGTCACTCCAAAGAATCCAGAAAATGGATTTGAATTTCACTTCTGCCACCTGTGTCATACTGCTGGTGAGGTCTAAAGTACTTCAGTGACAAATTATGTGCTTCAGCTGCTCCTGTTCTGCCTGATGGTTTGTTTAGCAGGGAGTTCCAGGATTTTCAGTTCAGCATCAAGTCAAGGATTGCTTTAGAAAAGGTGTAGAGAAGAGATAATCATGATTCAAAGAAATCTTAGGTTGAGAATCAGAGAACTTTCTGTAAAGTTTACAAAATTATTTGTTTGATGCAATTTTCTGAAGTCAGAACCAGAATGGAGTTAAATAGATCTTCATGAACTCTTCATTACTGAGCCTCAATAAGGCCTGATGGTGGGAGAATAGTATTAGCCTGCACTGATCTTAGGCCTCACAGGATCCACAGACTGGGACCCATAGACCATGGTACTTGTTGTGGAATGTGTGGCAAAGGGGAATTGCCAACATGAGGGGATAGCAGTACATGTTTAAAAGTAATGAAAGCTCTTGGTCCTGTGCCAGTGTATTTAACTGTATCATTACACTTCATGGTGCTGTGTATGAAATTGCTATACTGTAATGTAAATTGAGATAATCCTGTGCTCTGGCAGCTCATAACCATTATATGCCTGTGGCATTTGTCATGAAGGATTGCAGCTCTTACTGAGCTACTAAAACCAGATGAGGAGGAGGTGTTTCTACATAGTCCAGTTGTTTGTTTGTTTGCTTTTTTAAAAAAGTCACTATTTACTTAATTATAATGAGTTGATTCGGAAAGAAATATTTAATTTTCCATAACATGAAGTTGAGAACTGAGCATCTTCAGATCCATGTGGAGACCTGTGTTTATTTGTTAGGGATCTCAAGAAGTGAACTGCCATGGAAGAACTTGATGATAACAGATTTTTCTAAAGTTAGTCAAGACTAGAGAAGCAGAATGGATGGAGACAGAACGATCAGAAACCATACTCAATATAGACAAGTCCAAGATAATGTCCTCTGGAAAGAAAAAGTATATTCAATAGTTGTCCCTGGGTTTAAAAAAGCTGTAGCAGATTAGGAAGGGGCACAGTTATAGCTGTGCATATTGAGGTAGTTTTACAAAACATTTGTCAGTGTTTAGTAGCTGCATTAGTCTGCATAGAAACTAAGACAAAAAATTGAGACACAGAGTTACTGCTGCATACTGACTTGGCATAAAGTATTTGCAGTGGCACTGTTCAATATGGATTGGTTTCTGCAAAGGTCCCACAATACCTTCCTTAAAAGAAGCTAAAACAGGGCTCATGAAGTCACTGACAATCTTTGAATAGTTTACCTCTTTTTCACTAGCAAAGATAGGAGCATATATTCAAAAGATAAATCATAGCTTCAAGGTGCCTTTGCACTTCTGATACTCAAATCACCTAATTTATAGGGTTGCCATTCAGCACACCTTCTTGGCAGTGGAAAGGAATAGGAGCATTCATGGAAGGGAATAACATCGACAGGCAATTCTGGTTTTCTATTCAAACTATTCTGAGCAATCTTTCCAAAACAGTTAGATTTTTTCAGAAACTCATGTAGGTGAAGCAGGAGAAAAACTTCAAAAGAGCCTTTTCTTTGTTGTAGGGGTTTATTGCATTACATATTTAGCAGTATTTCAAACAAATTCACTAATTTGTCTCTTTTTAATTCAATAATATATTGGTGGGAGGAGGGTTCCTTCCATTTACCCCATCAGTCAAACAAACCTTACTTTCCTGACCTATTTTCTTCAAGTAAGGAAATACACCTGTTTTTTCAACTTCAGGAAAATTAAACTTTTGTAAAATGAGTATGTTCACCTACTGATGGTTGACTTAGCTTTTTTAGTTGCTCCTGTGGAGGAATTCTCAAAATAAAAGGTCAGTGAAATAATCACAGTTTAGATATTTGCAGGTATCTGTTGCCTATTTCAGTTTTCTTAGAGCATGACTTTTCTGCAAAGTTAACTATCTTGGCACTCAGGTTACTTGGCTGAACCAAGCCTGGGTGCCTCTTTGCATTTCTTGAGCCCTTTGCTTCATGTGTAGGAAGAGTTTGGCAGGAAGAAGCTGACCTTGAAGCAATGTGTGCTCAGTACTAGCATTAAGGGTTGTTTGATTTTAAGCTATTCTGATCTCTTTATTCTTCTTCTACCTCCTTGTTTCCTCTTCGGAACATTTTTGTAAGCACCCATTCTATATGGTGTTCTCTGACAGTGTTTACATTAACAAAGTAGTGCAAATGAATTAGAGCAGCTGTTTAGAGAACAGTTGTTGGAGAGGTCTTGATGCTACATATTTCAGAATTACTTGTTTCACACTAACTCTAGTGCAATATGCTGGAGATTTTCTGGTTGTTTGCATCTGGAGTGCAGTAGATGCACTCCTGAAATGCATTTTCATGTTTATTTTTACCCAGATCACATTCCTTGAGACCTCTCTGGAACATCAAGTGAAGTGCAGTAGGTGGGGACAGTGGGGAGTTTCTGCAGAAGAACCCATCTGATCCCAGCTGCACTACTGGTATAGGCTGTGGTATTGCAGAAGTCATTGTAAGGCACTCTTCCAGAACTGGCTGAGAAAAAGGTTCAAATACATCTTTCCTAGTTGAAGAAAGAAGAGATGAAAGGTGGAGAGGTATCCTTATGACTCACTGTGTTACTCTTTGAAGAAAAGGAAGCTGAAACAACAGTCCTTTATTTCAAATATGTGCAGTAATTTGTGTCTTAGTCTCAAAATGTCCTCTTTTGCCATTCCTGTATGTTAGTGCATCTGAAGTACATATGTAATGGTTGGGATCTGCAATGTCAGACATAGCATCTCCTGGTAAGCTTCACTTACCTTTAGAGATAAAAGGTCAACTGCACAGTAAATAATTTGCAAAGATCTAACTGAAACATTTATACACTTGAGACATTTACCTTTGTAGTCAGCGGTTCCTAGAAAGTCATTGCTTATCAGAAGATGCTGAGCGTGAATCTTGGTTCGGTGCTCTCAGTTTTTGAGAATTTTACATTTGGGAACAATGTTTTCTTCAGCAGAGACTCCAAATTATGACTAGCCTCATAAATTAACTCTGGCACTGTCCAGTATACATTCCTGCCTCAAATAACTGAAATGCATGTATATTGTACATTATAGTGGAATTTTATGTGGTTGAAGTATGCTTAGTTTTCAAACACTGTGATCTGGCTTCTCATATTCTCCAAAAGGCCTTATGCATAGTTCTTATTTGATGTGTGTTTATCTACAGATAATTTAAGCAAAACTCCTGAAGGTTATGTTTGCATCCATTGGAGGTTAAGGACTTCATAAGAGTGAGCTGGAAGTCTAAGGAAGAACAGTGAAATGGGATCCTTAGGGACTGACCTGCATCTGAATGTTTTGGGACCATAGGTTAACGAAGCAGAAGTTTTCTTATCTTTGGTCAGGGCCTGACAACAGCACAGCAGTAAATACTTCTATGAAAGCCTTTATGTCATCATAATAGGAACTCTGGATCTGATTTATTGAGGACTGTACTATAACATGAAACTTTTAACTTTTCTGGTCTCCACAGTTTGCTAGATGTTTATGATGGCAGTAATCTGTTTGGAAACCATTAACCAAAGCCAAATCTAGTCCTCGGATACAAGGCCTTTGGGTGTTTTCCCGAAATGGAGATTTCACAAAACAGTTTATTATTTATAAGCTACAGTACCAATTTCAGTAGTTGCTATATGATCAGTAAGATCCAGAGCTCCATTCTGAATGACTCATTCATAGATTTCATTACTGCTCTGATGCACATTCTGCATATCCATATGGCTCAAGGATCATGACAAAACTCGGAGAAGGTCTGTGTGTGGTTCTGGTAATAGCAACAATATGGACCCCGGCGGGTTTGAGTCTTGAATCTAATGAGCGTGCTCTTTCAGTGGTCCAGCTTGGTTAGATTTATGTTCAGGACAGCAGATGATCTTTCACCATTTTGATCTCTGCATTTGAGTTCCTGGATGCTGCCTAAACATAAACTGTTTATGGCTGATTGACTGCTTCACAGAGAAAAATAGCAAGCTGGCATAGAGAGTCTGGTGGAAAAGGTTTTCTGTTCAGGAAATATATTATCTGTTCTTGACAGGAAAACAAACCCTCTTTCTGCTGTGTTGGACCATGTAATTTCCTTTAAATTATTTGATCTGTTCATTCTTTTTGGGTAAATTTGACAGTAGCTGCAAGAAGAATGACAATGTATTGTGTAGTCAAAAGCCTTGGAAGGACCCCGACATGTCTCATCAATTCAGGAGTCCTTTACATACTGCGATTCTACTGGTTGCATCAGCTAGTTTCGGGGGGAATACTGCAACAAAACTGTAATCATATGTGACATTAATTGATCTAATTAAAGCTTTTGTGTCTTGGTTTGGTTTGGGGGATTTTTTTAACTCACTAGGCTGTGAGAGAAGACTTCTCTTAAACTTTGAATTCCCAATCAAGCTTTCTATTGCCTAGCCCTGTCTAGGTGACAGCTGAAGGAATCAAAAATGTATTGCCACAAAAGATTCCATTCTGATTCTCACTGTCTTTTCTGTCATTTTGTTTGTTGCACTAATGAAAGCTTTGGCAGATGAGTATTTATTCTGAGAAATCATTCTACCTGCAACAGTAGATTGCACTATTATGAAAACAGAAGATTCACTGATCATTCCACTTTTAGGGAGCAGCTTTGTTTTCATAATTATTTTATATAAAACTGAATACCAACCTGCTGCACAAAGGGATGAGCATGTGTGCCCAGGTACAATAAACAGTTTAACATCTGGAAAGATATTTTTGCTGCTGTGTTAAATTCCTGTCACAGAACACCATGACAGAAGTTGAGATTATCCACCGCATGAGTGATCTTGTGCCACTTGTGGACATGAAGCTAAGCACTGAACTTAATGTCAGTTGTGCTCTCACCACTACAACATGGCTGTGAGACAGGAACAGCAAATCTGTGCCATACCAGAAAGCTCAATCAGTTCCACATGTGCTATTTTTGCTGTATCTGCAAGATGAAATGTCAGGGCAAGAGCTCCAGAACTGAAATCTTTAAAAATTATTAAATGTTTGGGAGTAACAGCATGCTTGTAAAGCCTGGTTTATAAAGCCTATGATAGCACAGATTTAGCTTCATTCATACAGCTGACGTAAGAAGTCACATGGCTGAATGTGGCATAAAGTAAGCCGTCTGCTTTCTTGATACAATAACGTAAAGACAGTGTGAGTCTAATATGAAGGGTTACTGGATTAACCCTTACAAGTGGAAAGTAACAGCTTATCGCACACCCAGGTAGTACCACATCTCTCTTGGGATCCTAAACCATTCTGAAAACAGATGCTCACAGTTCAGGTGGGGACTTAGGGTTATACAAAGCACAGGCAAGATTCTGCATGGACAGTGTCACTTGTTGTACAGGCTGTTGTATCTATGACTCTCAGGTGGTTTCATTTCTGTTTAGTGTTACTTTATTGTCATCCAGCAGTGTGAAATGATGGTCACGTGCTGATAAAATTAATGAAACCTCTGTTTGAAACATTGGATTTATGTTCTCTACTATCTTTGGTGAAAACTTTCCTGATGCCCCAAGATTTATAGAAAGAAATTGTTAAGCTAAAGACATGTGAAACTTACCACCATCTTGTTCGGATGTATCTCAAGTGCCTCTTCATGGTGTTTGCTGAATGAATAGCAAAGATTTCAATAAGTGTCTCTTGAGTATTCAAGCCAAGAAAGATCTATGAGTGGGTTGGGTTTTGCTCTGCCCACACTTACTCCTTTATGGCCTATCTGGCAGATGTTCCTACAGCAAGAATAGGAAAATAAACAATTTTCTGTTTAAGCTTGTAGGCCAAATGTAAACTATAAGTGGCACTGTGGCAGTCAGTATTTTTAGACAGTTCTCATCAACTTTCTGTAACTGACATAACTGCACATTCTCAAGGTTGAAGTTGTGTGGATATTCGGGGGGAAGAGGCATGTCCTGCCTTACATCTCTTCTGGTCATAAAGTTACTCCTGAGATTCTTGCTCCTAAATGGAGGCTATGCTTTTTTCTTCCAACAAGAAGCAATATGTGTAGAGGTAATCGTGAAATTCAGTGGTTGTGTCTCTTAAACTAATCAGTTGTGTGTTCCTGGGGCATATGTGGAATCCACATATACAAGGCATCTCAAAGGACCGTAGTTTTAACTACAATTTTGGTGCACAGAAGGCTTCTCCCCATCACATCAAGAATACTTCCCAAGAAGCATGGGAGTTCCTGTATAGTCACAGGCTGAATGCACTGGGCACAAACAACTAAACCCATTTCTGTCTCAGAGGCAGCACGTTCCTTTGCCATGCACGTTGGTAGACAAGGAAGAAGGGCCTTGCTTGTTGGAGAGGATTGCTACTGCCATTAGACAACTGATCCAAATTGTAACACTCCTGGCTTATGTTCAGCAACATGAACCCCCTTAGAAGGAGACTCTGAAGTGGATCAATTTACTACATGTGCTTCATAAAGGCCACAGGTTGTGCAGTGTTAGTGTGACCTGTTGGGAAAGTATCATTTTGATGTTTAATAACCATTAGCAAAACAGCCCAAGGATATGGCAGTATCAAGAAGATCTTGAATCTCTCAGGAGGAAAGGCTAAGAGAGTTGGGCCTGCCTCCTCAGCCTCAAGAAGAGATGTTTGAGAGGGGACTTCATCAATGTCTGTAAGTATCTGAAGGGAGGGTGGCAAGAGGATGGAGCCAGGCTCTTCTTGGTGGTGCCAAGTAATGAGACAAGAGGCAACAGGCAGAAGCTGGAATGTGGGAAATTCCATCTGAACATGAAGAACTTTACTGTGCGAGTGACCAAGCACTGGAACAGATTGCTCAGAGAAGTTGTGGTGTCCCTCACTGGAGATACTTAAGAACCCTCTGGATGCAATCCTGTGCAATGTGCTCAAGGACAACAATGCAGGGAGGTTGGACCAGGTGACCCTCTGTGAACCCTTCTAATTTTACCCATGCTGTGATTACATGAATTCAGATGTGCTCCTGACTTACTTGTTTGTGGGTTTTTCTGGCTCCACTGAAGATGAAATGTGGTTTTGCAGAGGACTTATTTCTAATGGGCTTAGTTCCTACAGACAGTGTTGTTAAAATAGACTTCAGAGTTACACTATATCTGTGAAGCTTGACAACAAAATTGAAGTGATGGGCATCGCTGCTGTTTTAATCCACTTTGCTTACCAGCATCACATGCTGGCAGGAGTAGAAACTTCATTTTTTTTCCATTTAAGCCAACAAGGTCCTGACTCAAAGGGCTTCACCCTACCTTCTGCTTGTCTTTGAGGAGATGGATTAGCTGAAGTGTGAATGTTGTCTTTGTGGTTTATGAGGATGTTTCAGTAGATGCTGGGTAGTTTGTCAAAGGAGATCTCTGGGTGTCCTGAGATTTAATGGATGCTCTAAGGTTACCTCTCTTGAAATCAAGAAAGGTAATGTAGCTGTAGATGAGAATATTCCCTATCAGCTTCATAGACTGTTTTGCTACAGCTTCATAGAAAACAATGCAATGTGCATCAGCAAGGCTATTTTGGTATGTTGTTTTTAATGTGATTTTGGTCTTTGTTGTCTGCCTTGCAGTATTCTGTTCTTTTACAATTTCTTCTGCAAAGAAGAGTTTTGCTCTGTGGTTAAGCAAAGGAAGTCTAAAAACGTATTTTACTTTTCATTTCTTTGATGCTTTTGAGCAAGTTGCTTAACTGTGCTTTGCCTCAGTTTCCTCACTATGAATGACGCATAGGAGACTTTATTACACAGATATTGAGAGACTAAACTAATATTTGTCAAGTATTCAGAGCCTTCCAGTTGAAGATGCCCTCACTTGGCACTGAGTTACAGTATTTCTTCCTGAGATGCTCTGTTAGTGGTGCTTGTGGCATAAATAAATATAGTGAAAAGTGCTGGAGGGCAAACAGTTCAGTACAGAGTAATAAATAACGCATCCAGTGAAAGCATCAAAGTTGTCTGCTTTGCAGAAACCTGCAGGCTATTGCTTTCTAACTTGATACTCTTTGTTCTGCAGCAAAATGCCTGAAAAGGTCCCAAAAGAAACTTATACCACAATCTCCACTGCAGCTCCTTAATCTTTGTCTCCTCCTTGCAGCTTGAATGCAAGGGCCTCTTCAAGGATCTGATATCAAAAGAAGGGTAATGCCACTACAGGGAAGGGAGAAAAAATTACTGAATTTCCTGAATAGTAAATAGTTCGGGTTGGGCCTTGGTGGGGTTTTTTGGTTTTTTTAGGGAGCTGGTCTCTCTGCTCTTGCACCTCACACTGCAGGAGGGTATCCCTATGGTGGACGACCTTTCCTGCCGTTGTTGCAGGACTCCCACCGCTCCCCACCTCGAAACTAGCGGCCAGTGCAGAAAACTGGTTTGGCACGGAACGTGTTGCAGAAGTTAAGCAGCGGTGGGGAGCATTGCTCGGCCTCCGTGGAGGGGAAGGAGCTGAGTCCCGCGGGGGTCCCGGCGGGCGGGGGAGCGCAGTGCACGGCGAAGGGCGCCAGGGGGCAGTCGCGGGCCCAGGAGGTGCGGGATGGGGGTACACGCATCATCCCCCCGCTCCCAACCCAGGACCCTGGTTTCTCATGACACGGAGCCCTGGGCTGCTTTTGCCTTATCCCACTGCGCTGACGGGGGCGAGGGAGCGGGCTCCGAGCTCCGCGGGTGCGAGGAAATGCTGTTCAGGCTTTCAAACTAGTCCTCCGGGCGAGTGAGCCCGGCTCAGCCCATATTGCAGGGGGAGTGCGCGGGTGTCCCATCAGCCCGGTACCGCGGCTCTGCACAGGGGCTGGGCTGTGTCCCCGAGCTCCCCCGTAGCCTCTGGGCTCCCAAACGTTAAAAAGCAAACAGGAAGCGTTCTGATGCTCAAGTTGTGCGTCAAGGGCCTTTCCGAGCCCCTTATTCTGTCCCTTTCTCCCTCTGGGACGATGCTTGCTTACTGCAAGAAACAGAGCCCCAGCACTTAAGGCTATCCTGACACCTCCGCTTCCGGAAGGGCTCTTTCTTCGCCCTCCACTAGATTTCAGAGCAGAAAAGGGGGCAACCCCTGTTCCTTTTTCGGGGTAGTGAAGCCCTGCAGGGGAAAGGAGGGGGGCTCAAGTCCCTCTCGATCCGTCCCTCTCCCGACGATTATTCCCCAGCGCTTTCTCTCAAGCGAGCCGGAGGCTGAGGGTGATGTCAATAGCCGAGTGGTTAAAAACATACGTGAGGGTACTGTGCAGCGTCGATCAGATCTACTCACCGGGAGTTATTTACTAAGCCCTCCCCGTTTCCCTTAACACGAAAAATACGAGACGATCCGGAGACTGGCCCAAGCCGTCACTTTCGTAACTGGGGAAAGAAGGAGAAGCATTCTGACGCTGTCCGGGAAACGTTTCATTGTTTGGTCTTCAAGGCTCCACAATAGGAGCGACAGGGCAAAATACACCTGATCCTGCTAATTGCAGCGAGGACAGAGTCTGCCAGCCTTCTTTCATTGCAGTACGAGCTCCAATACACGACCTTTTCCTCTTTTTTACCTTTATTCGTTCCCCATCGCCTCTGCTGAGGCTAGCTAAATATACCTTCGGAATAAAAGCAGAGACGTGGGGTTTGGAAAGCCACGTCTGACCCTGCCTGTGTATCCCAGTCTTGAACCCCTCTCAGACTGGCAATGCGATGCTAAATCTCGGGTGGCCCTGCATCTCCTCGCCTCCGCGGAGTCGGAGTATTTCAAGTCTCCAAGCCCCGGCGTGGCGGGAGAGGTGATGGAAGAAGGGGCGAATCCGGAGCCATTCGCCTCTGCTGTCCTCCTCGGGCCCCAAGCCCGTGGGCGGACAGAATCTCACGCCTCTGTATCCCCATCCAGGGACTTTGGAGGCAGGCTTAATGCAAGGCAATGATTGCCTTCATTCCCTTTCGGCCAAATCGAGCGTGTTTTGCTGAGGTAGGGAATAAATCTGCCAGTTAGCGAGCACCCTGTCATGTATCATTGCCCACAGTTTGAACACTTTGGAATTAGTGAGAGGCAAAACTCCAAGTTCACGTGGAAATACCTCGGAGACAACGTGCGTGGGGCAAGCGGGGGACGGCAACAGGGGCGGGCTGCAGTGCTCGGTCTTTTAAGCATCTCCGCGGGGAAAATTACAGCAACTTCTCTACAACGAAAACTAATTTAGGAGGGGAAAGAAAATAGAAAACAATTAGTGAGTTGGTACGTTTCGAGAAATGAAGACTGGAGCGCCCAGCACGATTCCGTGCAGGGTGCAGCGTTAGTTGCCATAGATAAATCCCGCTGCTCATCCTTCTCTCGGCGAAGCCTGGCGAGTCCTGTCGATCCCCCCGCCGTTTCGGCGAAGGCTCCGGGTGCTGGAGCCCTCGGCGCTGCAGGGCGGGTAGTGCACCACTACCGCGACTCGGAGCAGCTGGTCTCTCTCCCCTGCCCTCCTGGTGCTCATCCCAAGCGGGGAGTCTCCGTACCCATCTTCTCCTGAGGTCTCAGGAACCAGCCCTACCGACTATCTTTTCAACCCCTTATTTCGAGCGGCTGAGGTGCATACATCATAGTGCCTCGCAAACTCTCGCCAGGCGTTATTATGTCCGAAATAAATTTTCAAAACAAGCATTTGCCTCCCAAATACGGATATAATCTTCGCGGGCTTTCGTTTTAATGAATTCCATTGAATCAATGCGGCAAAGCTCTTTATCTTATAGTGCAATTCAGAATGTGGCGTTGTACACATATGGTTTAGTTTTTTCGCCCTGATTCTTGCGAGCTGGGCAGCTTTGAGCCGAGAAAGGAGTATTTATACATATTCGACTCCTTGCACATTCTAAGGAGCTGCAATAGTATAGGATATTTTGGGAAATCTGTTTGGGCAGAGAGATTAAACAAAGTCCAGGGCAAATGCCGATTCCGAAGAAGTGAGTCTATCCTTAAGACAGAGCTAAAAAATCCCTGGAAATCTGTTACTGCTGTTGCTGAAAATAGGCTAAGCACGGAGTGATCAATTGTCATGGCAAATGGATCACGAAAAAGAGTTAAGAGCTCGTGTGAAAAAAAAAGAAAAAACATATAAAGAAAAAATACAGAAGAAAGGTACAAAGCCGCTTATAAAAGAGGATGCGTACAGAGTCGGGAGTGCTGTGGCCATGGGTCTCGCATGCAGCGCGGGCGTACCTTGCAGGGTGAAGGCAAAGGGCAAGCGAGGGTGGGAATTGTCTGGCAGCCTGCCTGCAGCCACCAACCAGGTACGGCCTCCTCGGAGCCCTGAAAGAGCCGGGGGCTGCCCGCCTGGGGAGGCGTACTTGGGAACCCCGCGGCCAACAAAATCTCGCAGCCAAGCCCCAGCAAATCGCCCCTCTTCGTGGCCCCAAGAGAGCAGCGGCGCAGCGAGGGCTCCTCGCGCTGCTCCCGAAACTTATCCCAGCTTGCAGCCTGCACCCAGAGGCTCTCCTTCCTCTCACGCCGCGTGTGTCGCTCTGTGTGTGGGGGGTGGGAGGTGGAACCGTCGTGTGTGTGTGTGTGTGTGTGTGTATGCGTTAGGCTGCCGTGTCCGTGCCTGGTTTCTCTTTGAAGGCATCTACAAGTGTTGTCTCCACACGACCCGCTGGCAGAGCAGAGCGGGTGAGTATGAGCCCCGGGTTGTGACCCTTCTTTGTGCAGTGTCGGAACTGCCAGGCCGTCTTGTCTAGAGTGTGATTTTTAAGTTCAGCTGATACGGAACAGTTTACTCCGCGTTCTTCCTCTGAACTTGACAGGGAAGTGTCGGTGCAGTTTTATTTCTGGCAAACCAATGCCTGCAAAAGCGATGTATACTTCCATCCAAATAAACGAATCCGAGTGAACTCCACTCTCAGAACTGTGCCACTCCCTTCTAGACTGAATTCAAACTTCCTTTTTTAACCTGTAAAATCTGTTCATGCGTCTGCCCGCTAGTCTGTCCGTCTGTCTA
>JAOXXN010000001.1:93038940-93051909 GCA_026770055.1 Myrmophylax atrothorax
ACTTGTGGTCTGAGTTTGACATAATTTAATAATAAATTCAAAAGGATGGTCGATGATATTTGAGTAGGAACTCAAACTTCAGTATAAGGGAAACCCTAAATTAAAAAAAAAAAAAGAAAGTAGAGTTTTTTGAGGTAGAACAGAAGTCTTGTTTTGTTTTGGTGGACAATGAATTACAGGTGAAATTTCCATTTATAAAGGAATATTTTATGGGAAAAAAAAATCCCTAACCCCCCCCTTTCTTCTTGTATATTTTAACAGTAAACAAGGGAACAGAAAGCAGTAATTTCTTATTTGGAAAAGCAGAAGAATCTGAGGCTGAAGATTTAGATCGCAGAATTTGTAGGGCAATTGAAAATAACAGGATTCCCAATTGAAATTGTTGGCTCAAAACGGATCCTAATGTAGTAAGGAAAGCACAGGAATAAGTCAGTGACTGAGTCCCTTGCACAAGGGATTTGCCAAACTGGAGATCTAACATTTTCATTTTCTTCAATTAAATTTTGTGGGGTTTTTTATAAGGACATGGCTTTCAAAAGCTGTTTTAAAATATTTGTTTCTTTGTTTCACTTCAGAAGAGTGTGTAGATACAAAGCTGTGACCAATTTCAGTGAGCAGCTGGGTACTCCAGCCCGTTCTGTGATGGTACTTAAACAAAAGCGTAACAGTGACAATGACTGACGTATACCAAGTATTGAATATTCCTCATTTTTAGTGAATATAGTTCTCCCTCTCTCTCTTTACTTTTGTTATAGGATTCCTTTTGTTTAAGAACTGAGGATTGTTTTTCAGGCTAGACATTCCAGCTACTCTTACCAGCTCAGAAAAAGTGACTGTTTAATATTGATCAGAGTTCAAACCCCATTGTACTTGCTATATACTTTCTCCACATTGTGGTCATGTGTAAGTCTCTCTCTATATAGATAGATTTATAATATGCACATGTATATATGATATACATATTATTACATGTATATATAATACATATCATATTATACTAATATTTTTGTTTTGTCCTGTTTTGTTGTTAGGAATGTAGTATAGTCTTTTCCTAGGGCCACTAAAACACCAAACTTAAACATTTGACATATTTTAAGTATTTTAGAAGCACCAGTCTGCATTTCTATTTTTCACATAGAGTTTTTATGGCAACTGGTATTAGATCCCAGTGTTACATTTGGTGGCTAAAAATAAGGGAATTGTGTTCTGCAAGAGGTTTCATAATGAAAGATACTTTAATTTTACATTGGAATTTTTACACCTGTTTTTGTATAGAGCAGCAAAAAAAGTCTTACTTTTCATTGGGAGAAGCATTTTTTAATGTGTTGATTTATCCAATTAAATTTGCAGCAAGCATGCAATGTTCAGAAGTTGAAGGTAGAACTGTTTGCCGTCTTTGGTGAGAACCACTCAAAAACAAGAACATTCCCCTTTATTCAGCAGATATATTTGTGGTAGCAAGGCTTTCCCTCCAGGCAAAAGTGGATGTGAAATCGTCTTTTAGAAGGGCAGTTCAAAAAATTCGCTGTGTTAAACAGAAGTGCAAAAAACTCTTTTAATGAAAGACAGATTGCAAGCATTTGCCTAAGATTATCACTGCTAAACTGAAGCAGAGCAGCTGAAATTCCTGCATCATTTACATCCCATGAGCAAGGCAAGGGCAAAAGCTGAAGGGAAAATATTTGATAATGTGGGAGTAAACAGCTGTAAGGAAGAAAAAGCTGCACTTTCAGTTGCTGAATCTTTTAGCAAAAGAAAGTAATAGTTTAGCCAAAGCCAAATGAAACAAACCTCGGGCTGTACCATACCATTAATCCTTAAAGGGTTACTCTCAACTCAGATTTAAAAAAAGAAAGATCAGTTCTGATGTCCAGTTTCTTCTCCCTTAAAATACTCTGACTGGCACTTAAAAGTGTATAAAACTTTAATTTTTGTTCCTGGGATCTTTGCCTCTTTCTGTTTGCAAAGGTGGTTTCTGTTAGCTGGTTTCCTCCTTGCTATCTGAGGCCTTGATCCTGCCAAAATGTATTCATGCCCTTTATTGCAGCGAGTCTCCCATCCAAACCCCTCCCAGCAGGAAAGGTGAGCTCACATATATGTGTTTGTAGGAGCGGTGCCTAATTGTACGGGAAATGGAAACTGTACAGAGTTCTGTCAGTGGCACAAAATAAACAATAGAGAATATGGAGGAAAATGTATCTCTTTAATACTTCAATTATAAAAGCGCTAGAACTGATGTGTAACTTTAGTAAGGGACATACCCTTCAGTGAGCAATGTAATTTTTCATGTCCTGAGTACATAGTTTTAAGTAGAAATAGCTATTAAAATAGCATATTTCGAAATTATTTTAGTTGTGAGGTGAGGAATCAGGTTCTTTATTTTCATCCTATATTTTCCTTTCAATGTAAAACTGTCAAGTCCTT
Organism: Myrmophylax atrothorax; assembly: GCA_026770055.1. NCBI lineage: Eukaryota > Metazoa > Chordata > Aves > Passeriformes > Thamnophilidae > Myrmophylax > Myrmophylax atrothorax. The sequence continues at coordinate 93,041,365 of JAOXXN010000001.1, forward strand.
CTGTTGCCTGCCATTTAACTCCAATGCGACTTTGATTTTATTTCCCTCATGCATGATCTTATTTTTGCACATTTAGCAGTTCTGATGGTGGAACTTGAGTTAAGTCCATTCAGAAATGACAGTATTTATTAAATCACCTTTTATGGTGGCAACGACAGAATGTAGAATAAAATTAAATTGTGACCCCTCATATGTCCTTATTCAGAAAAACATTCTCTCTGGAAAATAGGACAGATGCAAATAAGGCATTTACTTTAACCTAGAAGCCGAAATACTGGGACAAAAAAAAAAGGGGCTTAAATTATTTAAGTGCCTTCAAAGATACTATCAAGTTTTAAAGTATGGTATTGCCCCGCATGGCCATAATTGAAAAATCTAGTCTAGCCATAACATGCTGCCTTTTGCTTGTGCTAGGGCAGTTTGAGATAAAGACTGCAAACCTGCTGTCTTCTTACAGAGCTCGGTAAAGTCACTGCACAAACTGCTATTAGACCCAATATGAAGAATGGGATTGATAAAGGACTGAGCTGTTAGGTGAGAAATTCTCTTTCTTTCTGGCTATCAGCCTGAGGTAAAAGTTGTGGAAAGGTATTTTGCTGTTACTCAGTTTTTGTACTTCAATTGCAGGAAAGTTATGAAGAAGAGAGGTAATCTTTATTTCTTGTTCTCTCTTCTTGCACACTGAGAGTCATTTGCAGAGCAAAAGAGAGATGTCATTACTTAGATCTTGTAAAATAAAATATGAAGGACCACATAGCAGCACTTCAGGAAGACTTCATAAGCATTTTCCACTCCAAAGGCCCAGTTTTGCTCCTCCTCTGGGCACTGAACTCTTGATGACTTTTAAAGAGTATTTCAGTGAGAGAAACAAACTTCTTCCAAGAAGCTGGACAAATGACTTGCATCATGTCCTGATCTCACCAGAAATGTTAGTTCCTCCTGTCCCTTCTACAATGGTCATCTCCTGTTGTTTACCAACATTTTCAGCTCTGAATATCCCATAGCACGCCAATTTTGGTCCCAACTCTGCCAGGCGCAGGGAAGCATTTTCTCCATCTGGCTCCTGTCTCAGGATGTTCTGTCAGGATGAGCACATAGAGCAAGTAGCCAAGAGAGTCTCTTCGTTGAGGGTGCTAATTTGTTTAGTCATTCATTTTCCCAAAATGTGAATTGTAATTTATTTGAGACATCTATCCCTCTGCCAAAGTTAATTGAAGCTGACTAGTGAGTCAGCTTGGATCAGTGGGTCCAAAATATTAAGAGGAAAAGACAATTGATCAGCGGATGGCCTTCTGTGGGCCTAATTTCCTAAGAAATATAGACAAAATATGTGATACATACAGACAATCTATCCCCTTACTTTTTATAATGCAATGTTCCAAAGAAATGCTTTAGGCTAGAGTTATTTTATGTACTTATGAAAAGATGGTGAAAAAATTATGTTCCACACTTTTGCACATTTTTTTGTCATTGTATAGTTTCATTCTTCAGCTTTCAGATCCGAGGGCCACTTTATAGGGAACAAAACCAACTGCATAATGCTTATGCACAATCTGCTAAGAGGCACTGATTCTCTGTGCCCTTTTGCTCCTGACATAGGTATTTTAAACAACTTTTCCCCTCCTTTCCCACAATATTTGACAAGGAGAGAGAGCACTAACAAAAATCAGTATATCACAATTAGCAAACAAATTAGCACCTGAAGGTGTAAACAGAACATTAAAACTCAAAACTATCAGTTTAGAAACTGTAGATTCTCACAGATGTCCTTAAGGAGCTTGCACACTTCTTTGGCACCTTGGTTTAAAGGACATTGTGCTTCATTTTTCCAGAAGGAGATACTGTAACAATACCTTAATGCCGACTGTGAAAAACTATTCAGGAGCATTTCCCGAGACATTGCTGTGCCTCAGCTACTGCCACTTCTCTCAGACTGTTTTAGAAGCCCTGACAACTCAGAATGAAATATTTCCCCTTATTTGGTAAATGGTAACATTTTCCTAATGATAATTAATACAGAATTGACCTTTCTTTTTTTTTTTCCCCAGTGGTTTGATATAAATAGTTAAAGCCTCTGAGTGAAAATCTGCCTGACAGGGAACCTAGATTAAAAACCCATTTACCACCTAAGACTAATTAAAAGCCCATATTAGGGGTTTAGTACAGTTTCTTGGCTCTTGTGTGGAACACTGGATATGAATTTCATCAGAATATATATAGATACAACATTCCTCCTTTGTATCACCATCTGCTCACCACCTCTGACTCTCTAGCTGAGCTTCGGGGTCTGTACCAATGTCAGCGGAAGCTTTAAAATCTGCCATTAAAATAGCAACAACAGCAGAGATCTGCTGTTAAAATAATAGCAACAACATCCCTCTGTGGGATGCTAGGGAACACACAACTATGGACAGGCCTGATCCAGCATTGCTTTCCTGCCCTGGGAGCTTTTTTGAGGGGGGAAAAATAAGAAAAGAAAGAATGCACAGGCTGACTCCATTTGTGCATAGATAGATGGAAATGTGGAACTACTTTCTCCTATTGTCCTTCTAGCTGAACACTGGGGAGAGAGTGGAACAATGCATGGAAATGCCATGGAAGGAACATAAAGGGATGCTCAGCAGATGAATTCAATATAAACAGAGCTAAAACCACTGATAATGTAAATTTATACATTTTCCAAATGACTCTCCATGGAACTGTGAGTGAGCCAGCTTCTACATATATTGTAGTTAATGGAGGCAGTTAATTACAGTTAATAGGAGCAGTCCTTATATCAGATAGCAGTGGGAATGAACTTACAGGTCATGTGTGAAACACCCTGAAAGCACGAGTACAGTTGTGAGCAAGAAAACAATCTGTGAAAACGAAAGTAGTAAATAAACATTGAGTGTCTGGCAATTTTAAGGGAAACGAAGAATTTCATCTGGTTTGGTCCATTAATTGTTCTTTTTTCAAAGGGTCAAGGTGGCCACTGATACAGAAGTCGAGACATATTCCTGGATATCATCTCAGCACATGCACACATCTCATGAATTCACATAATATTCAACAGCACAACTTCTTAGCATTTTTTCATTTGTTAGACTAACAGAACTTTGGAGACAGTGCCATTCCTGATGCTAAAATAAGATTGGGGTGGCTAATATGAAAGAAAAGGATGATCAGACTTACCAATAATATGTCTTGAGAGGCTTTACTTTTCATAGTTTGATGCTGCTTTGATGAAAAAATAGTCTGAAATGCAGCATAATGAACTGTTCTGAACAGAGAGAAACTAAGGTCTTTAAAAAATCCTTTTTTCACAGAAGAATAATTTAAGATGAAGAAATTTATCTACCCACAACAAAAGGACAAATCCTCAAGATGGAACGTACCTTTGGACAATTACTTATCTTGAAAAGTATTAGAGTGACCATTTGCAATGGATGTTAACCGCAAAATCAATGGAGTGTTTTAGTTTCTTGGAGTGGGATAGAACAAGGGACATTTCTGGTGCAACAAACCCTATGAATCCTCATCCTTCACTAAAGAAACTTGTAGTCAATTTGCATATAAAAGTAGAACATGATTTGCTGATTTTGATGCAACTACTTGCTGAAGAGCTAGGCAGAAAAATAATTTTGTGTCCTGGGATGCAATCACTTCAAAGTGTAATGCTCACTGGGGAAAGCATAAGGAATATAGTCGGGAGGACCAAGGCTATCAAGAACCAGCAGTGTGTCAATGAAATGACTGTGTTGGACATGTTACTGATAACTGATAACTCATCAGAACAGCTATTGCATGGTACAAATAGATGCAGTTTCATGGCTTAGGAAGAATACACACGATTATTGAGCCAAGAGCAAAACAAAATGTCAGCGTGATAAACAATCAGTTAATGTTTCAACAGTGGTGAAGCACAGTGGGAATACCATCTTTGTATGCAAACTTATTTCTTCTTGTATCGTGCAGGATCTTTTGTCTTGCTTCCTTTGTGCATTCAGAGAGTGTAACATCAGATGAAGGTGTGAACTGCTTGTGCCTTTGCTGTGAGAGGGTAAAAGGCTGCTGGATTTTGTTTTTATCTAAACTGTGCGAGTCTGTCAGCAAGACTATGTGGAAATGAACAGGAGACCAAAACAGGAGGGGAAAATAAGAGATCTCCATGAGATAAGGGAACCCAATTTATTATTTTTAATGACAGGCATATGGAAGAGACACGTATACCACAGTAGTAACAAGAAACAGTCTACCATTTAATAACTGCAGAAGATAGCATTTATTTTTATGGCAGGTCAAGAGCCCAATCCACAAAACAGATGAAACTTTGCTTTCATGAGCTCAGCAGGCCAAACCCATACCATGCAAGCCACGACTGCAGTTGGACTGGCCTTTGAAGTCAGTTGTGTCTGCCTGTGCAGTATCAGGCACATGAAGCCCAAGAATATTATGGGGAAAATATCTTTAAAAAAATCACTGTAAAGGGGAAGTAGCATAAAGACAAAATCCACATTCTTGTGGCTATAAATCAGTTCCAGTGACCTGAGTAAACTTTTCCTTGTTGATACTATGTGAGGCTGACCCAGGAAGAAGTATGAATACAGTAGCCATTTGTGCAGAACAGCAGTGAGATAAGAATTATCTGTGTAATCTGAGAAAAATTCCTTTTATTTTTGTTCAATAAAAGTAAGAATTGCACAGTGCAAACCATACAGAGGTCAGACTGCTCTGCATCTCTTCTGTGTGACTATGACTGTCCATCAGTAACCTACAAGAGCTTGAGACATGGGTTCAAGGCTTGAATTTGATCTCGCACATCCAGACCCTTTAACTTCCTTGGTCTGTTAAGGCATTGTAGGAGCTCTCTTCGTCACTCTGGGTTTTGAAGAGAAGTCAATTGTTATGAAAAGCACAGAAGTTTCCTGGCTAGAGACACCTTTTCTGTCAAATATGTACCTGCTTGACTAGGAAGTAATAACAGTTTATTTGGGTACATCAATCCTTCTTATTCTTGCTTATTCCTGGCTGCTTTCAGCTATTTTCTGTTCACTTGATTTCTTGGTATCCTTTCCCCAACTATCCAGCTTCTCTCTTTTGCTTCAGAATCCGCTTTCTATGCTTTTCTCTAGAAAACTCACCATGCTCATAACCTAAGACTATCGTGCCTGCAGGAACATTACTCTGGTAATTCTCCCCAGATGTTGCCTGGCACATAATCATTCCTAAGTTTTACCTTCCATTAAAGGAAAAAATACAAAACCAAAACCAAAGACAATTTTCTGTTTAGACAACTAAAAAAACCCAGTCCAAACACATCTAGAACATGCAGAAATTGCAAACCAAGATATTCAAAATACACAAGAATATTAACATGATACAATTCTCTTAATGGAAGAACTATTCCTGCTATCAAATGTAAAGAAAAGTGTATGTGAGTAATGTATGTGCAATATGTAAATAATCAATAATACTCATAAAAAATATGGTGGCTAGGCATTGGGGCTTACTACCTGCTAAATTTCTGCCTTCTGTGTGAGTAAAGAATAGAAACTGTATTTAAAACACTTTTTCCTCTCTTGACTGATTTCTAAAAATGCGAACTGGTGGGCTCCTCCATCTGGTACCAAGGTGTCCCAGAATTAGCAGGCTGCATCTTTAAGGGGGAAAGGAGAGGGCGGTTCAGGCATGAGACTTGATATTTTCCAGCTTTGAACATTCCACACTTAGGGTCTCACAGCAAGAGGGATATCCTGCACCAAATGAACTGCGTGCAAGGAGCAGGCAGTAGGCAGCCCAGCAGGTCCAAGGGGATATTGCTGTCTGCTGCAAGGGCTATGGTCAAGTCCTCTCAGAACATTTCTGTCATTCTGGGCCCCTGGCACAATTCAGGATGACAAGACAGGAGCTTGCAATTCAAGAGGTTCTCCAGTAGGAAAAATCACCACCACAGAATATACACTGAACTGCTACTGAGATAGATGCATAGATAGAACTATCTTTTTATTTGTGTTGTTTTTGAGCAAATCATGCCTGGAAGCTTATGTGTTCTCTCTCTCATTCCCTATGCTGATGTACCTATTTCTCCATTAAAATTACATGTGTTTTAGAAGTTATTCATTTTTTTTTGCATTCATCTACATCAGTTGCTCAAAAGTGTAAAAAGGTCACATGAGAACTCTTATGTGATTATTGTTGATTACTTTTCCTGGTAGAAGAGAGGACTTCTTAATTTGGCACGAATTTTAAAATAATATTTGATATCAGCCTCTGAAAGGGTTAATTTAAATGTATTACAGCTGTCATAATGTAAACAGAAATTTACATTGGATTGAGTGAAGAATTCTTTATTTTTAAGATTACTAAAATGGTAACCTGAGAAAGATGAAGGGAAAAGAGTGATTCGTGTTTATCCTCACCTGAAGGAAGGCCATGTAAGGACGTTGCTTTAAGTTTTTGGTTTAGTCCTTAATCTCTTTCTCATGCAGCACTCATCGCAGAAGTTTTCTCACAGCATTCTCATTCTGAATTAGTCCACAAATATGGCTTTGTCCTAAAGTATAAAGCATCCTTCAGCTGAGTTCTTTATTTCAGCTGAGCTCTGTAACAATGTGTTAGTCTTTCAGCCCCATAAGATTTCCCATTGTGGGAGGCCTTAATAGTATGGAACTGTTTGGTTTTGGCTCTGTCTGTTGCCACATGAAATTAATGACAACAGATTTTTAAGTCTTTAAAGTGCTGCCTGGTACACATACAAGTATGTGGTGAAACAGGAAAACAATCTGAGGGGGTATATTCATTTTCACATTTTTTTTCTTTATCTCATCTGAGAAACCCCTGATCTTACTCCATTTCTTAAAGTTCCTGAGGACTTGGGACATACAGGTATTTCATTGAGACGTTAATCCACAGTAATTATATATCTGAGCTTTTTTTTTTTTTTGGAAAATGCAGAAATGCAACACTTTCATTTTCTCTTGACTAATAATTTTATGTGTAGAAGCCGAATTGTATCTCCACTGCTTATAAGGCACCCTGTGCTGAATGGTTCACAGAGAGTTATTGCAGGTCCTGCCTCTGATCTGTCCCTCAGTTGCTTCATTTTGAGAATTCTGCTAATTTGTCATGGCCAAAATGAAGTGCTTTCAGCTTCCAGCATGACTTTGTCAACTGTCTTCCCCTTGAAGACATTCAATTCACTAACAGATGAGCTGTGGGAACTTTATATAGTGTAAGTGCCAGTCCTCGACGCATCTTCAAAATCGTATTTTTAGGGCCATGACTATAAGTTCCTGTTACTTAATTATTTCTACATCCAGACATAAGAAACCTAACCTATATAACTTTCAAGATTTGCAATTATGTGGGTTTTAAAATTTTAGTTGATTTATTTCTTCTGGAAGAGAAGGTACATTTTCATTGCATATAATGTTGATAAATATGTCTAAAGACACTGTACTTGGTCATAAACCATCTGTTCCTGCAGCCTTATTTGCATTCAGACTTTCTGTGACAGAACTCACTACATCCTTCTAAGTGGGTTATCCAAGAATTCTCTGTACATATAAATAAATACATATATTTAATTTTCTTCTTTTTTTGGTTCTGTGTGAAAGAAGTCCTTCAAGCAATTTAGAAGTTGTTAGGTTTAGGAGAATTGTTCTGCAATAAACAAAACCTTTTGGTCTCGTATCACCCAGCATCTCTTCTCAATGTGTTACCAGATGTCATTGGCTGTCCCTTTTGAAGAAATTGCCATATTACCCACTTTCTAAAAAGCCTGTCCACCATCTTTCCCTTATATAATGTTTTGGTTTATGCACTTTTAGGTTGGTTCTGTTTAACAGATTTACAGGAAATCCAGTCCCTCCAGTCTCTGTGGATTTATGCATATTTTAATAAAACCTTTTAGTAACTTTCTGTTTATCTGAGACTGAAAGGGATTCACCAGGCTTTTCCTTCACTGGTTGTTGATTTTTTAAGATTGAAAGCTTTACCAGTACCTTCACCATTTATCCTTGCCTTTCAAGCAACCCACTGAGGTTTCTTATACCAATGAGTTTACTGTGGTTTTTTATCTATAAATTTAAACATAATTTCACTCTTTTGAAATTTGGTGCAGGGAGTGAGGATAATGAATGATCACATCCAGCAAGATCCAAGGAACTGTATTTAGCAGGCTGCTAGTCCTAGGGAACACATCAGTGCCTGAATGTGGGTCACATGATTGACAACAGTAAGAGCATCCCCCAAGTTAAGAGCTTACCACCTTTTGAGCATTACTAGCATCTAACAAGGTGACTAGCTTTAAGTTACCTTCTTTTCTGGAAATCCTAGTCACTTTGCTCTATGAGGGACTGGCTTCATGAACTGACTACAATTTTCTTTTCTATTCTAAATTTTATTTTAAAAAATCTTAAAAAAAGAAAAAAGACAGAAAGAAAGAAAGTGAATTGAAAGAAGCTTGTCCCTGCATGGAACAATACAAAATACACACTCTTTTAAGTTATCATTTTAGAAGTCTTTGATCAGAATATATCTGCCATCTTCAAACACCAATCTTTTAGGATGAAAAGGAGGCATTTGGCTAATAAAACTGCCACTCCTTCTCCTGGTGGCCTGATGAGCAGTCTGGTGTATATTCTCATATTGCATCTCAGGAAGCTTTCATGGTTGGTCTGCAAAGTAGCTTCTTGTAATAGCACAGTAGCATCACTAATTTTTTAAATTTTAATTGCTTGTAAAACATGTTGACCTAAGTTGGTCAATCATTTAGCATTTAAAGGCATCATTTATATTGTTTCATCTGTTCTGCTGTCTTTCCAGCTGTTGGTTTTCCAACATGTAAGCTTGCAGATGGTTATTCTAGTCTTTTCAGCTGATACTTTCATAAACAATTCAATGCTGCCTGTTGCAATAGCAAGTATCCCTCTTTGTAGATAGAGGAGATGACAAAACTTCAAATAACTTTTCAGGCTTCTTACTACACTTAGTTTACTTTGTTGCTACCTGTGTTTCATATTATACCACTGTCCTAACATCTGTGGAGTTAACTTTTAGTCGTTCTGAATTTCTCCTATCTTAAATAACTTACTACTGGCCTTTTGGATGTCCAAGTTCTGCTGTGTCCTGTGCCCTTTGGAGCACAAATACAACTTCAAGTGACCAGAAATTATTCCTTAACAGACAGCACTGACCACTAAAGTGGAAGGCATTTGCCAAATGGAGGGAGATGCTGAGAGAGCAGGGAAGGGAGGACATAATTATTTTAGAAGCTCTGCTGAGCCGACCAGGGGAGTTAATTGCTATCCTGCCTGATGCCTACACACAGAGCAGCTGCTTGCCTGCCAGTCTGTGGAAATCATTCAAATCAAATGAAAGACAAGGTTTAAAATACTGTCTGAACCTGAGCAGTAACGTGCCCTGTTCAAGGTGGTGCCTCTGCATGTTGTGCACCCACTGCCAAGAGGACCATGTCCACTAAGAGTTTTATTTCATACATATGGAGGGGGTCGCACCATCTGGGATAACTTGGCAGCACAGAAATCTTCGGGTGTCCCCAAAGCTTTTCCTCTCTTTGAAAGTCATGGCAAGGAAGGCACCCTGCCTTGCTACAGAGATTTCTGCTGCCCAGACGGGGGAAGTGCTGCTTGTTATTAAGGCTCCTGAAACTGTGAGCAGTTGTGAAAGCATGTTTGAAAGCATGATATGCTCTGCAGTGATATCCTGAGCTCATAAGAGATTTTAAAGGGGTTTAAAGAGGAAATCAGACCTGATCAAGAAAGCCTGAAGATGGTAATTTAACAGGGGACTCTATATAGTCTGAGGGTGTAGCTTTCCTGTGTATTGATTTTTCTGTGATTCTGAACTAAAAAAATGCATTAGGATATTAAAACCAGAACTTCTGGAGTATGGTTTGGATGAAATCATGAAGTGAGAGAATGTGGTAAATTTACCCATGCAAAGCTCAGTGTAAGCTATTCCTTAAAAAGTCACATCAAAGCCATAAACATTGCAAGATGTAAAGCACAATGAATGTGCACCTCTCCCTGTTCTTTCCATCTGGGCCTACAGAGGAGATTTTAGGATAGGCTAGAACAATAAACACTTCAGAGTGTATTAGAGAATAGCACAGCAGCCTAATTCAGAACCTAATGCAAACATTAAATTACTCCTACGGACTTCGCTGCAAATTTACTGTCATATTCATCTATTCAAGAGTTGTTTTTAGCACGGAAGTGAGTGCAGATGGTACTCCTGGTAATACCTCTCCTGTAAACAGAGGTCCTCTGGATTCATGGCACTGGCAGGGGAGATGGAAGGGCATTACAGAATTTGGTCCATTTGCATTGCAGCAAAAAGAAGTTTCTTTACCTCTCAGGTTTTTTCAATTTTATTCCTAATTCGAATTGCCTCTGGTTTTGAAGCTCAGAGGAGCTGAGTAGGATAGGAAACTGATCACTCCTGTGATGTCTGCATCCTCTTTGTAGTGAAACCTAGTTAGATCTTTTGGCTTTCTAGCTTTGATAGCAGCCTTTCCCAATAACAGCTTCTTCCCCCCCG
>JAOXXN010000001.1:93053677-93066680 GCA_026770055.1 Myrmophylax atrothorax
TGTCACTGTGACACTCCATCCCTTTTCAGGCATGCAACTGTTCAAAACACAATCCTGTTTGTAGGTTTGGCTTGCATTCCTTGTTCCTAAATACACAACTTTGCATTTGCCTGCTTTAGCATGCCCTGTTTAACAAGATTTATATTCCATGGAAACGTGTGATATAGGTTTATTTTTATCTTTATTCTTTGGCCATTTTGTGACTGGGATCCCTTCCCGGCTTTTGCGTTTTTCTTGCCCAGAAGAAACATCAGGCTTGTCAGCAGAGCTCCTCTGTTCATCCCATTCACTTAATACTGACACTGTTCAAGTCTTCCAATGTTCCCCTGCATTTCCAAGATACTTCAGACCATCACAGCAGGCCTGAGATCTCTTCAGCCAAGTCTCTTAGAATCGTTCTGCACAAGTGGTCTTGGCCTGCCAAGCTGAATATACTTACTCCTAGGGGACTGATCTGAATTTATGTAGCATCCTCCTCTGTTACCAATAAATATAAATTTTCTTCAGCATTCTTACGTGGTGTTGTCTTACTTCTGAGACCTAGACATGAGTAATTGTTATTTTGTATTTACATTAATGTATCTGAGTGCATTGATCCTATTAATTCAGCATTCTTAGTTTTATAGGCTACAAGCTAATATTTATTGCTGTTTTCTGATGAAGAATGTTGTGCCTGTAAATTCCCTGATACATTTAGCACTTACTAATGCAGACTTCCTTGCTGGTTTTGGCTTGAGTCTTTCAGATCACTTAAAGCTCTAGCCAAAAGTGTTTTCTTTACCCATTGCTTCCCACATGCTTTGTGTTCCTATGGACCCCTACTGTTTTCTTTTAAAACTGTATTGGGACATTGAAATTAGTAGTTTCTAAATATAAATACCCCCAGACTTTTAACCAGCATTCGAGTCAGCCTTGAGAACACAATTTGATGCTTAAACTGATAACCACAAAAAGTGTTAATCTTTTGCCCCCTTCCCACCCCCAGAAACTATTTTTATGAAAGCAATTATCTCTATGGAAGCACTCACACCTGCTATCAGGAAGCCTTGGTGTGTGCTAATGGTTTGCTGTAACTCTAGAATTGCAGCTGCTTTGGGACTGGGGCTTCTTGGTCCTGCTGTCATTCATGCAGACATGGGGCTTTCACCATTTGGTCCTGTGACCTGAGGTTGGTGGCTACCAGGTCACCCCCGTTGTATGTCAGGGTGCTGCCTCCATCTGCAAGCTCTGGAGGAGATCCTGATGTTTGCTCCATTCACAGAACAAAACATCATTTCCATATGTTTGAATTCTTCCTGAGCCTGTTCTTCCCACCCACAACTGGGCATAAGACTTCTGCTACAATTGCATACATTTAAACATCTGTGGGAGGGAACCATTTTTCTTCAGGTCAGTGTTAGAAAAAAAATGACAGGTGAAAGGAATAAACAGGAGGAACAGTCACAACCAACAATCACCTGACGGATACATGTGAATTTCTGCTCAGTCCTCCACAAAAAAAAAAAAATCTGTCAACAGAAATTTTTTTTGGCATACAAGCCTCCAGAGACAGGGAGACTGAAAAATTGTGAGTACTGAGCATAGAGACAAAAGGTAAATACCAAAAAATGAACAGGAAACTGAAGGTGAATTTTTGGTGAAAAATTAAGCAACAAAATGCTTTGTGCATGTAGCAGTGACCACAACAGAACTGAGGGCTCCAGATATGTTTGCTGTAAAAAACACAAAACAGGAATAAAAACACAGAACAGAGATTTTAACCACAATGAAGTGGTTCAAAATGTTGGCACGTGACTGTGTGAAATATTTTATTAGGTCAATAGTTACACAGCACCATTATCTCTAATCCTAAAACAGAATCCTCAAAATCTTCCTCTTTTCCTGAAGACCTGTAGGTTAGAACAAGATCTGGACATTTTGCAGAGAGGTATTTCCATTCCACTCAGATTTGGTACAAGTTAACACCGACTCGTTCATTTAAGGTTTCTCTCGGCTTGCCCCATGAGCACATTGCTTTGGTGGGCAGACTCCAGCCATGTGAGTCCTTAACTGTCCCATGAGAAGGAGCTTGGAAAGATGCAGCAGTATCTTCTTTTTCCTAGAAGGCAGGAACTGGGGAAGGAGAAAATGGGTGGTACCAGAGCTTCTCTTGAATTTTTTGGTTTGAACTGGATGTTGTGTCCACCCATGTGAATATACATACATTTGCACAAAACAATGAAATATAGGGAAACAAGAGGATTTTCTGAGATTGTTTCCTTAAAAAAGCATTAACTAATTTACACAAACATGCCAGGTACCTATTCTTTAGGGATTTTCACTTAAGTTGTTTATAGCATTTTAGAAAATCCACTCTAAATTACCAACTTCATTGATTTAGTATAGTTTTGCTGAACATCTCTGTGTAGATAGTGCCTTGAAGAATCCCTGTAAAGGTAGTAAGTTTTAAAGCAGCATGGATTTTTTTAAGTTTTCTTGACACTGCCTTAAAAAATAAGATAAAGTGAAGTAATTTACTCTTTACCTAGATTGGAGAGTTTGCTGTAGGATTTAGTGCATTAGTAACATTGCTTAGTAACATAGCTTAAATAATTCTTTGTATTAGAATCTTTCAAGAGCGACAACACCCAGGCAAGTTTCTGGTGATGAAAGAGGGACTAGTATAAGCAACATGGAAATCTACTAAGACTGTGTGGAGCTGGAGGAAAGACGTTCAGTGAGACATTCTACACAAAGCAGAATGCATTTGGAAGTGCACTTAATTGTCTTTACAAAGGAGGAGAGGCCTGAAGACCACTGTAATTAACATGTACAGAAGTTTTCATGAGGAAAAAGACAGGTCACCATGGAAAGAAAAATTACATCATCATAAAAATAATGGAAAATTGGGGGTTGGGAATATGGTAGTGCAAAACTACTTCTGCACAAGGGAAGCATCAGGAAGGCATAGTTCAGGTCACAGTGACTCCATAGAAATGAATTACAGAGAGAAACCAAACCTGAACTGGAAAGGTTTTCTGTACTAACTATACAAGTGGTTGCCAGTGGCTCTAATTTGGAAGTCCGTTTTAGCTAATATGTTGCTAATTTTTCCTGCTATTTTAAAATGTTTTTCATTTTCTGGTGTGCTGAAAATATCTTTGAATAGGACCTTACAAATATATGGCCTTCAACCACAAACCATGCAGGCAGTGGTTGAAAAAATGTTGAAGAAAATTGCTTTTGGCCTGAAGGACACAGAAGACAATGAGAAGCTTCTTTAAAAACCAAACAAATTAATGAAAAACGATGCTAAAAAATAATCTAGTTTGCATTTTGTTGTGGAGCTGACCACAGGACCTGGTTATGGGTATCATCCCATACAGAAACCTGGCCAGCACCTTTTGCTATAGATTTGCTCTGTGCAGCAAAAGATGAATCAGTATTTTCTGTGGTATTGATGGGGAACAAGAAGTGTAAGTGAACAAACTACCACATACTGCTCTACAATGGGAGAACAGCTTCACTCTACCAGCTTTCCAAGACAAAGTAAATAGTTGGAATCCTTCTGTTCTCTAGAAGACAAAAGAATCAAGGGAAAGCCTGACCATCACATTAGAGCTAGGGAAAACAGTGTCATGCTGGAAAAACCAGGAAACTAGAAGTTTATATCTGGGCTGAGCAGTATATTGCCTATATATGATTTTAAGAACAGAACACTTTTTTTTGTCAGTGTTCACAGAATAGTTGTTATAGGCCTTTAATAGGAAAAAATGCTATTTGGAATAACTACTGTGTGGAAACAAAATGTGCAGAGGCTTAAACTCAGACTTCAGCTCCTGGCCTGAGCAGTTGGGTCAAGTGGTAGGCAGGGAAGTGGACCAGGAGGAGTGGAGGAAAGGAAACGCTGGGAACTACTTTCTCCACAGAGTGCCCACAGCCAAACAGTAGCTGAGCAGGCCCTGTGGGCAGCAGTGTTTCTGTTTATCCTCCTTGCCACCTTTGTCTGCTTTTCTACAGGGCCCCACACAGCTCTGGGTTGTGCAGGTCTCTGTCTGGGCTCCTTTGAACTGAGCAAGTGCAGTGATAATACTGGGTGGGGATTTTGGCCCATGAGTCATGAAACATGACATTCCTATTCACCAAGTTCTTTTGCTATTAGATTTTTCTTTCTGAATACCTCTTATGGCATTGTTTCTTTTTGCTCATTTTCTGCTCTGATTTGTTCTTTCTATTTGGTAACATACCTCAAGCAGCATTTCACCAGCCTGGCTAACAGTTGCTTTCTCTGTCTTCTGTATGGTCTTTAAGTCTTTTGCTGTTTTTCATCCAGGCCTTCTCCAGCAATTATTGGAAGGTGAACTCCCCACCTTGCACATACTAGTCATCATACATAGTCCTGAGGCTTCTCTTTAGAGGTTGAAAATTTAAAAACATGGGAAAAAAACCTTCTTAGAAAGGTTCCTCAACGAAACTTCCTCAAAAAATAAATCAAGGCACACATCAAAACTGCCTGTGGGTGTTTTTGGAGGAAAAATGTAAATTGCTCTGTGTGTGTATTTGATTTGCATGGTGTTTTATAGATGTCTTGGTGTTTGCCTTAAAAAGGCACACAGAACACTGGTTAGACATTAAATCCTAACTTATGTCTGAGCTGCCTTTGCATATAGTTGAATGAATTGCAATGACAAATAATTGTATGGTCAGCACACTCTGCAATGCTCAGAATCCAGACCACAGGGTTTACCTCTGAAATTCTCCCACTTTCAAAAAGAAGAAAAAAAAAAGAAGAGGTGAAACTGTTGTTATGAATTTAAATGCTTGCTGTAAACTGTTCCATGCTCCTGCTTTGGAGTCCATAAGTGCAGCTCCTACAGACACTGTTCCAGCTGCAGGAATCTGCTCTGTGAAAGAGGAGGAGGAGAAGGCGAATGGCTGCTGGCCATTTTTGTTTTCTAACGTGCATGGGTCGAAGAAAGAAGAATCCCTCATGGGATTTGATTTAGATGGTTTTGGCAGCTGTAAATTACTCACAGCATGCTGCAGTTTGTGCTACGAGATATTTTCAGTTCCGTTGAAATCTCATGCTAAAAAAAAAAAACCAGCCTCACTAAACTCGAACAAAAATAAGGCAGTGGGACAGAAGATTGTTGTAGATGACTTTCAGCTGGCTCATGCTTTTCTGCTCCATAGGAGGAGTTTTAAGAAGCTGGATTCATCACTTAGGGAATTTTGAAGAAACAACAGTGAATAACACTGAAATACTGTTTTTCACTCTTATTGGCTAAGAAAGAGCTTTTCGTTAGACTTAGCATTACAGAAGGGTATACTTACAGATGGTATTGCTTGTTTGTCTTAAGATAATGCTACAGTACAGGTTTTTAGGGGAATTGAATTAGCACTTTCTAAAAGATTGTTTGCTTCTGTGGTTATGTCCTGACATTTAAGAGTGGACCTTAGTCAGAGAGCAAAACTGTTACTTATAAATTCTACCTCCACAAATAAACAAACAAATAAACAAAAATCTGTGCTAAAATTAAAAATCTCTTGTATTCCTAGGAGCATTGTGTGCAAATACTTCTATTTTATGGAGGGCTGCTCTTAGAGAGAAGTGAGATTATTTTCCGTTAAGAAAGGTGTTGCTGGAATTGGAAGAATGATGTCTGTTTCAGTGGAGGGGAACCTCTTGGAAGTAGCTCAGCTTGGGTCTCAAGTCCTGGGCCAGCTTGCAAAGTTAGACTTCCCTGCAAAATCAAGAGAAACAATTGAGAAATGGAAGGGCTTTGACCTAGAGATGATTGAGGAGTGGGGAACCCAGGTGTCCTTGGTGACACTTAAGTTTTTTGTAGCAGCTGTGCTTTGTCAGGACATTTTACACTGTAACAGGCATGGGGCCATACAGTCTTCCCACACCAAATGGAGTCTGCAGCAGAGCAGGGCACCTGCAAAATCAAGTTATTGTGGAAAGGGAAAAAGAGTTGCTCACCTTTCCTTCCACTGGGTGGATAATTCCAACATCTGTTCTTATTCCACAGCTCTGCCCAGTATCTTATTTTTCTGTTTCCTCTATGACTGTACATAGTACAGAGTAAATATTTTAGTGAGTGGAATATGCAAAACATTTTGGAAAAATACACAGACATTTTAATATTGATATTTTTGCAAATGTCACTACAAAAAGTATTGTAATCATCAAAATGAAACAGACAATTAGACATAGTTTCAGATATGAAACCATAATAATACCTCTTTGATATACTTCTACTTTTAATGGCATTTTCTGAAGAAAAACTATTTCATCAGCAGGTTCTGACCAGCTTCAGTCAGGGTTTCATTCTGCCATCACTTTCGCAAGTGGAGTAGAACACCAAAGAGTCAAAAAAAAATTTGCTGGTATGTTGTACTACTAAATCAGTGCCCTTGCTGTCTAGTGCCCTTGCTACCTTCCTTCTGTCAGTGGGTCCTTTACTGGAGATACAAATATACACCCAACCCCATGGCTGGACTGTGGGCAGCCAGTCAGCTTTAGATCTTGCTTGACGGCAAGACCTTTGTGTCATGGTCCATCTGCTCCCACCTCCACCTTCCTCTCTGTGCACTCCATAGCAGGACAAGAAGCACTGCAGGAGAACTGCTGCTTGATCCCTGCAGAGTTCTTTCTCCGGTAGAACAAAGAGCCAAAGAAGAAATTGCATATCACATATTTATCCCTTAGGGCCAGGGCAAGACTTCCAAAGCTAGTTTAGTACTGTGGGTTATGGTGGTTATGCAGTGTGAACAAGGTCATTGTGCTCCATAGTTCCATGGTTCAGCACTGTGGTGAAGGTGTATAGATATATAAAGATCATTTTAGGCATCCTGGATATGTCACAATCCCTGTTTTATGAAGGCTCCTAAATGTTTCTGCTGCTGAGAGTCCCCATATGGTGCAAGTGGACAACACGTGAGGAAGGGTCATGGTTGCCTTGTAGTCTGGTAAGACACCATGATTATAGTCTTCTCATCAAGAAACTTATGTTAGAGGACTGTGAGACCCAACCAAGCCTTCTGCTGGCAGTGCCTCAGCCTCCTTTAATTCAGAGGCATTGGTGTGAGGAAACAGGGGAAAAAGAACATGGACTGCAATAAATTATGTAGTTAATACTCATTTTGTGAAAAGCATTTTGACCTGCCCTTTCTCTATCAGGGGAATTTTGAAGGCTGTGCATGCTGTTTTCTCCTGTTCCTCTACTGGATTAACAGCTGCAAAAACTGGAGCAGCTCAGCAGTTTTAATCCCTGGGTTCCTGTGAGTGCTTTCTGATATTGGAGGCCTCTGTTGGTAGGGAAGAGAGAAGTCATACCTCTGGAGCCAAGTGTTATGACAGTGGTTATATGATGTCATCTGTTGTCTTGCAGATTATCTTTGCATGTTTTCCAAATCAATCCATAGTTGCTTCTATCTGAGCTTCCACAGGACAGTAAGGAAAGTCTTGGGTTTGGCTGCCTGTGTAAGTCCATTCCAAGGTCCTCTGCAAGAGCATTCTAATTTGATGTGGCCATGCAAGAATACTTTCTCTAGTATATTGCACTGAAGAGCTTGTTCTCCTTTGTTTTGCTGTCTGAGCTATACCTGTGCAGAAAGAGTGCACAGTAGGGAACAGTTAAAAATATCTAGTATCACTGTAAATGAGGAAAAATGCCATTTCAATAGATAATGTAGCTGTTGTAATTGAGGTGAGAACTGCAATTACTTTGTACTGAATTAAAACCACACAGAGAAATAGAGTTAGGTTAAGATTCAGTATTAGAGGAGTTCCATAGATTTCCTCCATAATCCAGAGTACATGGCTTTGTGCCCACCTGCATGTGGTTGTCTGTTTCATGCAATGTGGGCATCTCAGAGATGTGTAGAAGTTATACCTAGGGAGCACTGGGAAGGTGTTCAAATCATTTAGCGTCCCAGAGTAATTTTTGAATTTGAATTGACTTGCATTTTCCGTAATCTGTTTCCTTTTTATGTTTTTCCTTCATATTTTTATGTCTTTCTAATGTTCTTTTAGTGTCTTTATTTAGTTTTGTTAATTGCTCTGTGCTTTTTTAAATCTATGCTGTTATAGATCTTTACTGTCTTTTCTTCTCCTAATCTGTTCTCACACTGATTTCTTCAGCTTTTTCCCATTCTCCTCCTGTGTGTTCTCCTCTTTCTTACTCCTGCAACCTACAGTGTTTCTGTTTCCTCTGAAAACATATGGACTCAGGATGGCCTGAAGAGTTTTGGGGTGAATATGAGCCAACAGATCTTCTATGCAATCTTGCAGTCAAAGCCATAATTTCAGTAAATACAAAGTATTGTAGCCTTCCCTGTGTCAGGAGAGGTGGCTCCTGAGCTTTTTTTTTTAGCTTCCAAGCCACATAGGAAATTCTTGAGATTGTTTTTGGTGCTTTAATTTCTTAGTAAGTCTGCAGTCATGAAATTACTTTGTGTATGTGTGGGCAGATTTTCTCTTTTTGCTTTATTTTTCCCCTATTCCATTATTTCATCAAGTCTTTGGTCTTTGGTTTTTATTTTCTTTTCCTCTTTCTTAAATTAGTTCTCTCCCCATGACTTCACCACATCATCTATTTCCATCCACTATGTCCTTCTAAGTCCTTTTCATCTTGCTTCTTCTACTCTTTTTGTTTTCTTCTTACTGCTATTGTCCCTAACAGACTTGATTTGCTCCATTTAAAACTACTGGGAGCAGAGAGCCCTATGCCTCTAAGAAACAGGTTTTATGACATTAAAAATTAAAATTTGGAGTGTTTGGCGTAGGAGGTCTGAATGTTAACTTTTCCGTGAGAGTAACTGGTTTGAACCTAAAATTCACCTGTGTTTATCCTGTAATGTTCCCTGCTGAATGCTCTGACTTTAGGAGCAGAGCAAGGAAACTGCCTGTTGTGTCTTGTTTTTCTGCTAAACACTCAGGTTGTACAGCCTTACAGAGCACCAGTGGCTGCCACTTGCTATTGCCTGTGGCAAGGAAATAGGGAAGAGCGTGAAGGAATACAGTCTGGGAGAAGGGGTTTGCTGACCAGGCTCCTCCTGTCTGTAGCTACTTTCATGTCTCTGCTTTCCCTTGGAGCCTGACTTCATCATTCCACACCCTGTGCAGGACATCCTTTCTCAGTGAAATGCGTGGATGCAAAAGTTATTGAAGTGGTGCAAGCATTAACAAGGTGAAATTGTTTTAAGACTGTATAGTACACCTATCTGCTGTAAAGCTGATAGTGGTGTTGGGAGCAATGACTTGAGATGGTGCGTGCAAGTCCTCAGGCATTGTCAGTGAGCCTGACTTCTGGGTGAGGGCTTTCTGTTTGTACAGGAAGGAATCGTGGCCAATGGAGAATGTTAATGGATTTACTGCTGCTTTGAGGTAGCAACTGTGAATTAATCACAGCCTCCATGAGGGAATGGCTCAGGTTTGAGCAATTCTCATAAATGGGATTCAGCTTGGTCTTCCCCAGGATGCATTTAGCATGGCTGAGCACGGGCACAGGGAAATATTCCTGGCAGTGGATTGAGGACATTGTATGAAAGTAGATGCGGGCATCTTTGCTCTTGCACATGTGTAACCCTCGTGCAAACCCCCTAAAACCAACCTTTGTCTAAAACGAGAGAGAAATACCTTGAGCTCATGGAAGAAATTGGAATATAATGGTTTTCTGTCAGAAATTCTGCATAGAATTGCTTTAAATTGTATACGGACAATAAAGGATTTATTGGGATATTGGGATCTGTACTAAAACGGTCTGTGCTACCACAGAGGCTTTTGCTTCCTGGTGGTTTGTACTATCAAGGCAACCATGCTGACTTACAAAGTTTAAAAGCCCTGTTCATTCTTAGAGGTACCGTGCTGGCCTGTGGGACTGAATTCTATTAACTCTGATACACTTTTTACTCAAGAGCTGTACATTTCTGGGAGATTCTTTTGAGTGCTTTGAAATAAAAAGTTGAGGAGTATTTAACTACATAAATAAATGGGGGGAAATCACATGCAGTAAATCACTGGGAGTGCATTGCCAGTCTAAGGACTGTGAAAGAAATAAAGTGTGAAATAGCAATGATACTGTAAAAGAGACATAATAAAATCAGAAAAAGCAGCGAGTCAGCTGCTAAGCATCATGAAGGCTGCTTTGCTTCTCTCCAGCATCTCAGTGTAACAGTTAAACAAACATTTTATAGCCTGAAGTACACATACTCCAGTTCCTCTGACGCTGTGTGCTGTGCCACTCTCGCTCTGAGGGTGAAAGAGTAGCACACAGTCCTAGCACTGGCAGTCTGAAGGATTCACTTAGTGGGTCAGTGTGTGGGGATGGGATAGAAGCACAATTCACTGTCTGTACATTTGCACCGGTCAGCGTTTCCACTTAGTTGCCCACCAGTTCCCAAGCTCTTCTGCCCAGTCCTGTTCACAGCAAGAGTGGGGGAACCACAAAGTAATGCTGAAGGCTGTGGAGCATCTCCTGACTTAACTGAGGCAAAACTGGGAAGTTATTCTTTTCTCTTAAATACATTGCCTCCTGCAAGCAAATACTGTTTTTTGAGCATTATAAGAATGTCATGGAAAATCAGGCCTTAAAAGCAAAAAATACATGGAAAAGCTCACAAGGGGAGTCTCAGCTTTGCCCCCTGGTGCCTGTGCATTGCAGTGTGACCCCTGTGCCATCAGACTTCCTTTGTCAGGTAATGAGAAACAGGGGTGTACCTTTTGCAGCTCATCTCCTTCACTCACAGCTGCTGGTGTGCATATGCATTCATGGAAATTGTGCTTAAACTAAACTGTTTATGTAGTCTAAACCTTTTAGCTAAACTCCTAGACTGTAGGAGTTTAATTAGAGGGATATGGTTATGCCAGGACATTTTCCCCATTAGATGACATTGATTAGTGGTGACCATGATGAGTTCAGCTGTACAGTAACTGTTCCCAGGACTTTCAAATGGGTCTGGTGGGGACAAGTCTGAGGGAAGGGTTGAAGGGAGAAGAATAATCTGTCTGTGTAAATGTTGCCTCCTGTGTTTGACTTTTCCTGTGTTTGCCATAGGAAAAGTCACAGAGATGCTCAATGAGGTCTGTAGCACTCTGGAAATAGCTGCTGGTGCTGAGAGCCTTTCAATACCTTCAGTGGGTATGGAGGGACACAAGAAAGGTTGATCAGGTTCTTGAAAGGAGATTTTAATATTTTGTATGATATGCTACAAAAAGGCAGAGGGGTCAGGTGGGATCATTGGGACCAAAAGGAAAGTGTATCCTTGCAGTGGTGTTTTACACAAATGTAACTGTGCCAAGATTATGTTAGTTTCCAGAAAAAAATGATTTTGTAGTGAACATGTCAGTACTGACAGATCTTATAATTACTGGTGCTGACAAATCTCACAGATTATGGCTGAGCCCATGAGTGATGGCACTAATGCCTCTGTGATAACATATTTAAGAAGGGGAAAAATCATTTAGCAGAAGCAATTGCAGCCAGAGAGGAGTGGAGTGAGAATATGTCTGAGAAACATGCCAGCAGATACCAAGATCAGTGAAGAAGGAGGCAGAGATGGTGCTTCAGGTGCTGAAGCAGAGACTCCCTGGCAGCCCTGAAGACCATGGTGACACAGGCTGTCCCACTGCAGCCCATGGAGGTCCACAGGGGAGCAGACATCCACGCACAGTCCATGGAGGAGCCCAGGACAGAGCAGGTGGATGCCTGAAAGAAGGCCATAACCTTGTGGGAAGCCTTGGCAGGACCTGAAGGTCTGTTGAGAAAGAATCCCATGCTGGAACAGGTTTACTGGCAGGACTTGTGACCCTGCAGGAGACCTATGCTGAGCAGTCTGTTCCTGAAGGACTGCACCCTGTGCAAGGGGACACATGCTGGAACCATTTGTGAAGAACTGCAGCCCATGAGAAGGACTCATGTTGGAGAAGTTCATGAAGGACTGTCTCCCACAGGAGGGAACCCCATGATAGAGCCGGGGAAGGACTCCTCTCCCTGAGGAGGAAGCATGTGTTGCACTGACCATAGCCTCCATTCCCGTCTCCCTGCACTGCTGACAACTCTTGCTGTTGCACAGTGGGTTATGTGCAGGGTAGCAAGGGAACAGCATGATGCCACATCTGGAGGTGCAGCAAACCTGGCTGGTTGCAGGAGGCATGTGCTGGGGCCTGTGCCCTGTGCTACATACAGGAGGGAACCATGATTTTCCCTGGGATGAGGCGGTATTGCTCTTGGTCACAGTTTTCCAGAAGGAGGGGATTGCTGTGGCTCAGGTTGCAGTGCATAGGACAGCACGTGCCTCCTGGTTGTGCTGTGGAATGGGAAGCACTCTGCCACCTGTCCCTCTAAAGAGTGCTCAATGACCTCTTGCTGCTCGAAATACAGGGCACTCAAGAAGTACAAGTTTTGGGGGAGTGAGGCTGGATGAGTGCCGGAGTGGGGTCAAAGTGGCAGGGACACCATAGGTTGACACAGCAATATCCTGCACAGGACACTTGCTCTGTCCTCTCTGAGGGCTTCCCTGCACAGCAAGTTCTTACAGAATATTTGTTTGATTGCTGATCAGTGTAAGGTATTCTTTATTCAAGAAAAAAACAGGAAGTCATGCTTGCTATCCAAGCAACCCTGCAAGTACACATGGAGGTGCCTTCCTGGATTTAGAAACACCACAGTTATTACACAAGGCATGTCTCATGGATGTGACCTTCTCTGTTCCTTCCACTCAGTAACAGTGGAATTGGTTATTCTCTAGCTGTGTCTTCCTTGCAAAAAAGGCACATTTTTTAGACTAAAATACATAAAAGTAAGTTTGCTGTCTTTCTGTGAAATATTCAATATAATGAGCCTGTGAGTAGCTTGCCCAGATTGCAGAGAAAGATAGAGACAGTTAGGGGATGTAATAGATTTGATGTTGGATTTACTTTCCTTCTTTCTGGGAAAAACTCATTGTTGTAGTTTGGAATTTTTGCATAAATTCTCTCCCCTGTCACTGACTACCCATGTCATCAGGGAACAAAGGA
>JAOXXN010000001.1:93078223-93092779 GCA_026770055.1 Myrmophylax atrothorax
TTAAATGCCACTCTGACACCTGATCCTGTCAGATCTCGGAAGCTAAGCAGGGTCAGCCCCAGTTAGTACTTGGATGGAAGACCTCCTGGGAATTCTGGGGGCTGTAGGTTCTAGTCCTGAGGACTTCCCTGTCACTGTCCAAGCTTGCTTGGCCATGGCAAATGGACCTTATGACTCAAATGGTGAGGCCAGTTCTGCTCACACTGTGCCTCACCTAAAAAATTCACTGTGCAGGCTGGAAGGACACACCCATGTGGGGAGAGCCCTGCCCAAAGCTGCGTTCATGAAGCCTAGCCATGAGTTTGAACAGTAGGAAGAATTTCTTCACAGAACTGGTTATTAAACATTGGAATGGGCTGTCCAGGAAGGTGGTGGCCTCACTGTGCCTCGAGGTATTTAAAGAAAAATGGAACGTGGCACTCAGTGTCATGGTGTAGTTGACATGGTGGTATTTGGTCATAGGCTGGACATGATGATCTTGGAACTATTTCCCAACCTAATTAATTCTGTGATTCTCTGACCTCAGAGAAGATGTAAGACTTCTTGTTAATGCTTCAGCACATGAGTAGATATACAAAAAAGGTCTTACTGTGATTTGTGAGGCATCCTCCTCATTTTTTTGTTGAAAGGCAAAGTGGTTAGTCATCCCTAGGAAGACCTAAGCATAGTGACACCTACACAGGCTTACCTTTTCCAACCCTTTTAAGAGGAGTAATTTGAGCAAGAGAAAGCGGATAAGGATCACTTCACTACTACATTGCTGGGGCAGTGAAACAGGAAGCAAATGCCTCTACTCCTCTGTACTCTCAGACTGATTATTTGTCTTGTGGTCACAGAACTCTAGCAGGTTATCCTATATTATCTTGAATCACCTTGTGTCTAGGACATTAGTTTTGGGTATAGTACTGGACTCCATGTAACCATCCTCTATCTGTAAGTTTGTGCTACTCCTTTAGAGGGACAGACCTATTACAGCTTCAGCCCAGCTTGGAAACCATGGGAGACACTAAGGACACTAGGTTCAAAATGAATTGGGAGCAATACATTCTCAACCTTTCTAATGTTCTGCAGAATTTCTGCATGTACTGGCAGATGGTCTAAATAATTGACAAAGCTTTGGGCAAACATCCAGTGATATCACCTAGGGTTCTCACAAAAGATAAATGCTTCCTGGTGACACTGGGGGCTGGAAGTTTATGTCCATACCATTGCAGCAAAATGGATTTTCCAGAAGTGTTTCTATGTGGCAGGAGGTGGGGCTGGTGGTTCTACAGGTGGTATCTTCAGCCCTCTCCTTTTCTTGTCCGTAGCCCTCTGCACTGATGTTCAAGCTTGCTCCTGGAGTCACTGGCTCTCAGAAACACTGCAAACCTCCAACTCAGCCTCCATGCCCTCAGGGCTGTTAAAGGCATTTATTCGGTATGGAAGGAATTTTAGATGGTGTGATTTAAGCACACTTTTAGCATGGATTGTTACTTTTTGTCTCCTTAGGTTTCCCTTGCAAAGATATCTTTTTCTTTCAGTACCGAGATTATATGTAAATAGATGCTCTATTCCTTCACTTGGATTGCTTGTACTTATGTGATCAATTAGTACACTCTAAAATATTGTTTCTGTATCTTGTTTGAAATCCACAGAGGTCTTCCTGAGCCTTTTGATGGAGTGTGTCACATCACTTTATTCCTCTGTTAATCATCTATGTAATACTAGTGCCAGTTGGTTAAAATCAGACTCAAGACATAAACACATAACTTTGCAGAATGTATTGTGAATTATTTTTATGTGATGTGGGTGTGCACTCTGTTTCAGAATAACACTGATATTTTCAAAATTTCATCTTAGCCTTACTGTATGAGAACAGTGCTGTGTACCAACACCATACCTACTTAACACACGTGTGAGATATTTTTGCAAAGAATTGACTACCTGACCAACCATGCCAGCCTGGACTTTTAAACTAGTTGAGCCTCACTTTTTTGTTTGTTTATTTATATTTTGAACAAGCCTTTTCCTTCTTCTCCATACAGGTAGTTGTGTCATATGCTCTTTTCTGCAGTTTGTTTCAATTGCTGTCCTTGGTAACATATTCCATATGTTAACCATAAATTTTTTTTGTCCTTCAGCAGCCTAGAGCTGCTTTCTTCACCAAAAGCTGCATGGTTATCTTCCCAGGAAATAACATTCTTCAAAAAATGTTTTTACAGGAACAAAAAAACCATTTTCAAAATGATGCTACCAAATAACAAAATAAAAAATTGCTCATCGTTTTTGGTGAAAAAGATATTTAAATAAAAAAAAAGTGTGTTGTCGAAAAATAACCAACTCTTCAGTAGTAGTGTGGGAGAATTTTCAATGAAATGGAATCTAGTTTTCCAGTGAGCCCATCTAATCTTAGATTGAAACTATGGATTGAATTAATAGTTTTTAATTTCTATTTTTTATTCTATATTTTGTACTTCATCCCCTGCATTGCTTGCTACTATTTGTATTTGATGCTGAGGGTCCTTTTTTCAGCTATTTCCAAAACTTTACGTAAATGGCAGATATTATGTTGGAACATCAAAGCCCCAAATCAGGCTATAAATCACAACAAACCATAAATATATATTTGTTTATAAGTATAAAAATATATATGCATATATATATGTATGTGTATATATATATGTATATCTTATTACAGGCCATTGTACTGTTCTTTGGCACTTCCTGTGTTGACTTCCCTCTTCCCTCCTTTTGATGCTCAGAGTAGATAGAACTGGAGTGTCTTACCTGGCTTCCTTACTTTGCAGACTCCGAGCAGAGCACTGGGTCAGACACGGAGGTGCTGGCAGAGAGGACATCCTGCTCATTTGGCTCCCATTCTGACCTTACATCTGGTGGCTCAGGCCCTCAGCCTCCTCCACCTTCATCCATGGAGGAGATCCAGGTAGAGCTGCAGTGTGCTGACCTCTGGAAAAGATTTCATGACATTGGAACAGAGATGATCATCACAAAAGCAGGCAGGTAAGACATCTCTGGCTTTTTATCTAGTTAAAATAGAAATCACAACCAAAAAGCCTAAAAAATATTTTTTTCCAAAGAAAGAAACTGTTCTTTTCCTCTTCATAAGCCAAAGGAATACACATGCAGGAAAAAATTAATGCCTGTCCCACTTTCAGAGCTGTATCTCCTACAGGCTTTCTTAAAACAAGTGAAGTTGTTCCATATTCCTACATGAGTGAGTGCCTCCTAAGGAGAACTCACAGCTGCAGGAAACTGTTGAGGATGGTATTTTCTTTGAGCAAATAAATCAGGAAAGCATTATTGTACTGTTGGCTGTACTGAATTTAAGGTGAGTTATGAATTTGGGGTTGCGCCATTTGAGTTTCCTTTCAAGTTTCCATAGCACTTCATGAACTAGTTGATTTAATCTCAAATATAGTGAAATCCAGACTCACCTTTGCACTGTCTTCCTGCAGTTCTAAATAGATAAAGTGTTAATGACTTCCTGTATAAAAACGGTGCAGGCATAATGTTTTCCTCGGCTGTTGCAGCTGATACCACATCAGCTGAGGTTGGGAAGAGCCTCTAATGTGCCAGATTCCCTAAAACAAACCCAGTACTCTGTCAGGCTGTTAGCCAAGGGGAATATCTTAATTGCTGTCTACTGTTAAAAAATCGCTAGAAGTTTGCTTGAGAAAACAAAACCTGAAGTTAGTTGTGTATTTCTAGATCCCCCAAACTAGGATTTTTAGCCACGTTTGCGTTACCAGTCTGTTCCTTACCTCCACCTAAGGAGGTTTTAATTCCAATTCACGCACGGAGGAGGGTGTCAGGACCACGGACAGAGCCTGCCATGGAGAGCAAATCCCTTGATTGCCCCGGGAGCTGTCCCGACGTGCCTCAGGGATCCAGAAGGGATTTTTCACCGAGCTTTGCTCTATTGTTTATAGCATTATTTTATATCTGTGTTCTCAGAATTTTCCAGAACTTCTTCACTTCTTGTTTTCTGTTCTTGTGAAGTGAGCACTTTTGCTCTGTAGCCCCAGGAAGCCCAGATAATTTGGGGAATCTTTTCCAGGCGATCCCTGGAAAAGATTATCAGAGCCAGCTTAGCTCCCAGATTTAGATATACGATCTCAGTGACACAAGAAGCATCTTGCATCAGTATAGAGTGGGCTGCTGGTTTTGCCCTTCTGCCTCAAATGCAAGAGGTAAAGTAACAGGAATTATATTACTTGCTATTGTACAACACCTTTTCTCTGAAGATGTCAAAGCAAACACAGAGGAAATTATTATTATCCCCTTTTCATAGGGGGTGAAATTCAGACCTAAACAGATTAAGTGATCTGTCCAGCATCATTAAGTATGGCATTGGAAGAACCAACTTCTTTGCTTCTGACTTTATTGTCCTAGTGCCTGGACCATTTGGTCTCAGAAACATAATATATTATTACCTGTTGGATTAACTATAATTAATTCTCTTATGATACATGAAGTAGATAGACTAAAAGAGCATCATAAATATCTCACAGCCTGCCAACACCGTTTCAAACTAACATGCCCAAAACCTAGTGGTCTGAAGATGACGTCATCAGCTCATACATTTCTGAATTAAGTAGCTGACCTTTCTGACATCTTAAAAAGCCATACCATGATCATAGGGGGTTTTTTGTGTTTGTATGTTTGTTTAAATTTTTTTTAAGTCACCAAAAAGTTGCAACATCAATGCCACTGGAATCTGGCAAATAGTTCAACACGATTTCTCACAGAAGCCTTGACATCATTGGCAGGGATCCTGGAAAAGGAAGAGTTCTGGAAAAAAAAAAAAACCCACAGTAAAACATTCTGGGGAGATATAAAATAATGAAATGAAATTCTTTGGAACAGAAAAAAATGTCTGCAGTTCCTTAAAATTTTTTAGGAAAACACACAATACTAAATGCACTGCTGGTTTGTTGTTTTGGGGTTTTTTTAAACAACTGTTAGTGGGAAATTTTCATCAGCTTTGCTATAAAACTATTGTTCTGACATATATGAACTGAAATGTTTAATGTCAGCAGTAGTTCCTGGAACTTGCCATTCATGTTGCATTCAAATACATCTTCTCACATTGCATATCACCATACAAAACAATAGATATCTATCCCTAATTACACAGTCATTAGAGAAAGCTGATTAAGAATTATTGTGAGGTGTAAATAGTTTCTTCCATGTGGGTACATGATGCAACAATTCCAGTGAAGCACCATGCCAGGAAAAATGACCCCCATTTAGTAAAGAAGCATCCCAAAGCAAAACATTCAAATTCGCTTCCCTCACTTGATTTTTTCTCTTTTCTTCAACCTGTCCCCAAATAAAAAAAAAAAAAAAAGGTTTGATTTTCTTAGATTTTGGCTCTTGTTTTGGAGGAAAGATCTCTATTCTCTGGTCAAAATCTTGGTCTGCATTTTCTGATGGACTATCTTTTTTCTATTCATGCAGCTGTCAGAGGTGTTTAACAGCACATCTTAAGAAAGACAGACACACTGACTTTATTTAAGGATTCCAAAGCAATATGTATTTTGGTAATTTTTAGTGGGAATACACATAGGAAAACTTGTATTGACTGTAAAGAATATTTGCCTTTCCAAGATTTTT
This sequence comes from Myrmophylax atrothorax, assembly GCA_026770055.1. Lineage (NCBI taxonomy): Eukaryota > Metazoa > Chordata > Aves > Passeriformes > Thamnophilidae > Myrmophylax > Myrmophylax atrothorax. The sequence goes on from JAOXXN010000001.1 coordinate 93,083,843, forward strand.
TTTCTTATAACACCATTAATAACATTCTCAAATTCCTTTGCAAACTCCAGTCTGGATGATTTTTCCGCTCATGGAAGACCATGTATCACTTACATATCTTACCATGCAAATCATAAATTATTTATAAACCTAAATAATATTTTTCCTCCTTGAAAGGAGATGCTTATCCTTACTTAAGTCTTGATAGTCAGCTGTCTCATCCCTGGCTACCTAGAGAAAATCTAGGTAGCTACTAAATATATGGGTTTTTTTCTGCTTGATGAAATTCTTCTCCAGAAGTGATGTTAACAATATTGGCAGGGTTTGGTTTGCTTTGTTTTTTTCTGTTGACTACATTTGTAGGTTGACCATTGCAAAGCATAATGAAGAGTTGTGCAGTTTCTTTGGGTAATACACCTGCTTGTTGAGGATGGGCCTTACAGAAATGATAAAATTGAGACGTTTAACCTCTCATGTTAAACATTTTTCCTTCAGAGATGATGTGTTGGTGATGGGTGAGAGCTGATTCAGGTAGTCCTGTTTCTCCATGTGGGATGTATCACATATGATGAATCCCATAGATCAGATTGTATGATTTCTGGAAGAAATAGCAGAACTGGTGCTCTTTTCTCAAGATTTTCTACTACTTACTGAAATTGTGAGAGATGCACAGTGTGATTTGCATCTGTTTCCTTCCCCACAGAAGATTTTTCTCTTGTTGCTTTCTCTTTGGAAACCATGTTTGAGTCCTCTAAGGCCTTCTTGTTTTGAAAGCCATTATAATTACAGACTCAGTTGCCTAAAACTACAGCTGCTCCTAAATTTTCTGTGACTTGTAAGTCACTGCTTGGTTCCTGCCTGACCACACAATGTCTTTCTGTTCTTGCTGTGTAATGCTAGTTTCTAACCTACACTCTCATTTCAAACATATTTCTGGAACTATATCCTATGTCAGACTGACTACACTTTTTGAGTTTCAGACTCCCACTCTCACTCATATTTAATTCTACTTTGGTTTTTTCTTTTCTTTATGCTGTATTTATAGATGTCTTTTTTTGGTCTGTTTCCATAAACTTACTCCAGTCCTCTTATAACCTTTTCTTTCTTCCATTTATGAAAACGTTAGTCAGATTTTAATCAGATGCTTATAACAAGACTCCTTTGTTCCTTGTACAAAAGATGCAAATGGCTGTCAGCTGAAGTCCTTTCAAATCTGCACTCACCTTTATCTCCTTTTTGTTTGAAAGGCAACCTTAGACCCTGCATAAAATAAAATAAATTCATCTTAAGCAGAGTCATACTGATTTGAGCAACTAGTCCCAATACCATCTTTAACTCTTTTTGCCTACCCTCCTTTACTAACCATGCTTGTACCCTGGCAACATCAGCAGAGGAATTGGAATCTCTCTCCGCATCTCTACAGTCCTTGTCTAAAGTCCATGGTCATCTGAGTTGCAGGGATGGCTATTGACTGATGCATAGAAGGGCAATATGCACTTATTCCTGTGGGAATACACTGTAAAGAGTGCTTGGAGTCCTCCTCTGGAAGGGAATAGTTGCCTATTGTTTAAGGAGGTGGTTATATAAGTGTGACCACACATACCAGCACATCCAAATTGCTCTGGGAACCCAGGTTCTACATGTCACAGAGACTGGATCTCATCTCAGCAATGAGGGAAGTTATCTCTTCTGTCATATCACAGTTATATCCATACTGCAGGAAGGCTCAAACTGAAGTGCTGAGTCCAGGCCTCAGGAATAAAAGCAGAAAAAGCCAGCAGTGAGTGGAACAGGTGACCTTGTCCTCTTCTGCCTCCTCCTGATAGGTTAAACGGTGTTTTGCGTGGAGTTTCCTTGCGTCCCTGAAGTCATGAGTCTGTGTTGTTTGAAACATGTACTTAGGGCTGCTTACATTACCAAGTGTTATTTTTTATTTTCAGTGCTCTTCAGTTAGTGACAGCAGCAGGGGTTTTGTAACAAAGCTTTATTGATGCTGAAGGGCCCCACGGAGAGGACTTCTCAGAGTAAGGGCTGGCAGGCTACAGCTACCAAATTGCTGCTTAGAGGTCCTGGCCCAGTGGGCCAGATAAGCTTTTCCCAGCTTCCAGAAATATGTCCCCTTTGGGAGCAACTGAGAAGGTCTGCTGATCTCCCTCTCCCATATAGATAATAAATCCTTTTGCTCCCAAGCCCTGCCCTCAGCTTTTCCTCTCAAAACAAACATCTCATCCACATGATCCCATGATGCAGAGGAAAACACAAGGGCATTCCTCCGTTGTCTTGCCTTGCCTTGCCCTGTCCTGCCTTGCTTCACATTGTCTTTCTTTCCCTCACATATCACAGGTTCATTTTTTATGAAGAAATATGATTTGGCATTAGTCTTAAATGCAAGGAAATATGAGATATGAAATAGAAATGATAACTTCAGGCTGCCCTGTAAACTCACACACACTACCAACTCTGTGCACACTTAATCTGCAAACCTAAATCAGATAATTTTGCTGAGTTTCTCAGTTGGATTTTTTTATGACTGGGAAATGACCACTCTGTTACTCAATAGATAAACTGTCTTTTGCTACAATTGAATTGCACGTCCCTTCATTTTATGGCTAGCATTTAACACCTGTCATCCTCATCCAAATCTAATCTTATTTAAGTTTCTAATTTAAGGTTTAGAAACTGAAGCTTTATTCTACTGAGGGAAAAATTTGGTTTGGGGATACACCTGTTATCCTCCTTCTTTGAACAGTTTTCCCAAAGGAATATTGAACTGCATTTTTTTGTGTTAAATGAGTATTTTAGAAAACAACAACAAAAATATCATGCTAGCTGCCACAATCCAACTATTTCTTTCTTTTGCTGACAATTCCCAAACATGGTTGTTAATATGAATACACTACAGTGCTAGAAAATACTATTTTAATGAAGTTTTAGAGAAATTTATGTATCATTAGTTTTCTTCACATTCAATGTTCATAAACCTCACTCTCATTATGGAAGGAAACGGAAATTGAGTAGATTGAGGCATATGGTTGTTACTGAAATGCTTTAAAAAAACCTTCTAAGAGGTCTTAAAGTAATTTAGTAACTTATTTCATATCACATCATATTCCCCTAAAAGGGTACTGTGTGTAAGTTCACAGTCTAAGTTTAGGAAGACTTGTTTTCCTGCTGAGTGGTAAAGCTAACACATAAATAACTTGATCATCCCGAACTGCTGCTGATATAAACCTCCTCCTAAAATATATCCAATGTCATCATATGTTCTCTATGAAAACAGACAGCCTCCGTGTCTGTAGCTGTTGGTACAAAGCTAGCTGATACCTTTCTAGATGAAAGATTCTTGACTGTTTATTAATATCATATTCATAAGCCATATTCAAATGGCCTGAATTCTTTCCAAACCTTTAAGCCCCTTATTTTCTATAAGGCTGGTGCCTCTGGGGGACTGAGAGCCAGCCAAGAGGAAATGCAGAGAACAGGGACTTTACCAGGATTACACATGAGTACATCCCTAAGACACCACTGTTTGCCTCTGCCTTTTCCATTTCCCCCCTTGCACGCAGCAGTGCAGCTGGAGACCTGCTGTGACAGTTCCAGGCCACATCCTTATGGCAAAGAAACTTAAGTTACTTTTACACCCACAGAAAAAGAAAAACAGTAATAATTTACTAAACTTTAGAAGTACACTTAAACCTTTGAGAAAGCAATGGGATCAACTGAGTTCTCTCCGATCATTTTAGAGCTTAGCCTCTAAGCCTGCTGAATGGTCTGTGGTAATCTTTTACAAGGTATTTCATAAGCAAACAACCCCACAGGCTATACTGCAACTTTACACAGGGCTGCAGATTTGGACACACAGAGCGTTCAATTTTCCCAATACAGTGCGTAGACTTGGACCCAAAGAGGCTCAGATTTAATCCTGCGTTTCTCATCAACCCTCTGAAACATGACCTACCTCTTTAGCTGCTCCCAAGCCACCTCTCTCTAATTAAGGAGAGCTGGACTGTAAAATGCTGCATCCTGTACCCATTTGGCTTGGTAGATTTAATGAGCCATTGTGGTTGAGAAAACGTAATGCCCTCAAGCCACCAAAGACTAATCCATTATTCCTTTCCAGCACCACCCCCCAAGTCATTCCACTAGTAAACTCACACCATGAGTTACACTAATCTGCTTAGTCCTTGAAGAGTTTCTGCAGACGATTTTTTGACAGTCTTATGTCTCTCATAATTCGGGTTAGCTATGCTGTGACAGCTGTGGAGTGGTGCTCTCCCCACCCTCCATAAGAAATGCCCTTTACCAAAGCAGTTGCAGTTACTAAAAGGTCAGAACTTATCTTCTCAGTGTGTCCTGAAATGAAAGAGCTGTGGGCAAGATGAAGGCTGGACATCAACCTCCTCCTTCTTACCCTCTTCTGCAAGTGGCTATATGTGTCTTGTATGGGAAAGAACAAAATACCTTCTCAGGGCCACACCTTTGCAGTGCAAAGTTTGAGAGACATTTGGAGATATTGACACAAAATTTCCTGTTTTCTTCCTCCTCCAGTCTGCGTCCACTAGTAACACCTTGAGAAACAGAAATGCTGGGAGAAGATCTGCATCTTCTTCTCCAACATCTCTCTGCTTCTCACTAAATAGAAAGGAAAACATCATGATGGTTTCTAGGGATGGGTCCTAGAAACAGTGGGCAACATTTCTTTTACAGTTTTCCACTATTTTGGCATTGTGGTTGTAAATTCCCCTTTACTATCCTCCTTCCATCCAAATACCCGCATTCCATAAGGATATGTCTATTTATCAAAGAAGCAGAATGTAATTTTGTATGAGCATGCATTACTTTCAGAATGTCTCCTAATAAAGCCCTGTATTGTCTAGGTAGAAGTCATGCAATCGACTAACACCATCCTACAGGACCCTAGCTCAAGTTTTTCTCAGATAAGGGCTAAGAATCCAGTCTAGTAGAGCTGAGGTTTGTGTTAATAACCAGTGATACAATGCTGGATTTCTTTCAGTCCTTTGCTCTGCTGCTTGATTTCTTCTGCACTTCACCCAGTTCTGTTCCTCAGATTTTATGAAGATGTAAAAATATCACACTACTTGCAAATCTAATATGGCATAAGCAATTCCCTTAGCATGCTGTTTCAGGGAGGTATAGAATGGAAATTGATCTACTGACCACCATAAAATTTGTTAAGGATAAATTATGCCCTGGCATCTTTGAGGTTAAAATTTTCTGCTGCTCTGTTCTTTTCCGAAATAATTGGCTTGCTACAAACACTTCCAGAACAGTGACCAGTGCACAGCAGAGCTAAACTTTTGCTCAGACAAGAGAAAGGCTGGGAATTTATTCTTCTTGGTGTAGAGTTTCATAATTTGCCTAGTAGAAGAAAATGCTAAAGACAGACCTGGATCATATGGCATAGGAAGACAACATTTATTAAAAAGATTGCATAAAATACAACCAGAACTTCAAGAAAACTATGAAAATAGTGCCAGTGTTTCTGTTAAATGTTAATTATATTCTTAATAAGCACATTAATTTGAGGGATGTTTTTTCTTAAATAACTATAAGCATAGGAGTGAGAAAATCTTTCAGGACAATTGATTTACTTTAAATATTACCCCCAGTACTACCAAACTCTATATTGAGATGTGATATTCTCAAAAAAAAAGAGCTAAAGTGATCCTGCATGTAATGGAATATGAGAGAATAATCATAGGTGAATAGTCAGTGAGAAAAACAGTGGGAAGAAGGTTCACTGTCCATCCTGGAAATGCCTTAGGGAAGACAATTTTTTGTGAAGCATAGCAGAACTGTCTGCTAGGAACTGGAAACAGAGTGCTTGATTGTGAGTGTTTTATTATTACTTACAGATTGTTATTCTGTTGCCCCTTTTCTAAGTTCAAACCACTGCCAGCACAGTCTTTTCTACCCACCCCAAGCCCGGAGGAGACATGCCAAGTACTGGGCTGTGTAAAGGAGCATGTTCCTGTTCTCAGAGAGAGCTATAAGGAGCCACTTCCTCTTCCTTATTCACCACTTTTATTTTTCCTCATTTCTACTCTTATTTTCCTAGGAGAATGTTTCCAGCCATGAGGGTGAAAATTACAGGCTTGGATCCTCATCAGCAGTATTATATTGCCATGGACATTGTCCCTGTGGATAACAAGAGATACAGGTAAGCTTTCTAGGTGCAGAGGTAGGAATCTTGTAATAACTTAACTGTCAATGACAGCCTAGCAAAGACACCTGCTCTTGTACACCATTGCAAAGGTGTGCTGGAGGAGACCGTGTTGATTTACTCCAACGTGGTTGATTTGACCAGAATCATGAGACACAAACACAGAGGTTTAATATATTCTCTTGCACTTTTGTATTGAAGCTTTTCTTTTTTCAAATGGCAGTTTTAACTGAGGAGTTTCCAGTTCCCTATTATGCATTTCCCAATTGACATGATTAGCAGCAACTGTCTGAGGGAACTGGTGACTGGAGTTATCAATGGGGAGTCTGCAGCCTCCAAAACTGCTTCAGCAAAAAAGAAATGGGCAAGTAGTAGGTGAACTAAGACAGGAACCTCAGGTGTGGCCTGAGCTGAATTGAGTGATTTCTGTTTTAAAAGTATTCACTGTCCAGCACAGCAGCCACAGTGGACCTGAATTACAGTGTGCAATCATTGAGAAACCCTCCAGTGCTGAGCTGAAAGTCAGGAAGAGATTTCTCTGATATTAATGGGCTTTTGACCCTAAAAAGTACTCTGGAAAACTCATGGTCTCCTGCATCCCAGAAAACTATCCAGACAGAGGTGATTTTTGTATTCTTATTAAAAGACCCCTGAGAGCAAGTCTTTTCCCCAAATAGTCTTAACCACATTTCAAAGATTCAGAATTGAACCTCTGCTTCAAATGCCAAGTACTACGTTTTTGCTCTCAAAATGTGTAGAGTGTTTGTCAGGAAAATGCTTTTCCTGGGGAAGCATCAAGATAGTGTTTGATATTCAGCTGCATGTTTTTCCTCTTTCTTTGAGTGTGGTTCTGACAACATTAACATTGAAAATAAATATTTTGTCTTACCCTTTGTTTCTGTCTTTAGAGCCAACTAGGAGTGAAAAGAGACAGACTTTTTATTTTTAATACATTTCTTGTGAAAATACAGGAAATGAGTCACTGTTTGTAGGTAAAGACTGAAACAGCTTAGCAGAGCTGAGTAGAGACCCAATGAGGGGCAGCACAGGGCAGAACCCAGAGGTGTTTCAGGACTCTGTAAAATGCCTTAGATGGACAGAGCTGCAGGACAGAAAAAAAAGTGTCTAAGCAAAGTTGTGGTAGAGAAATTTATGGCATATATAGGATGGCTAGACCAGGAACACGAAAGATCACAGAAGACCAGGAACAAAAAACCAATTTTTTCTTTAATCCCAGTGTATGTAATACTATATGGAATTTCCTCTTTTGCAACTGTTCAAACCAGAAATTCTGTTTTACCAATTGTTCCAGTGGTATCTATTGCCTTTTGCCCTTTGTATGTGAAGCCACATGTGTTTGGCAAAGTCTGGTATGGGATCCAGGGCAGATTTCCAGAATTTAGAGGGCATTTATAAATATTTTTAGAGAGGACTTTGTTTATCCATATTTTCCAGCCTTTTGCTCTGGCTCAGAGAGGGTTAAGCAGTTGAGAAGCCACATGTGGTTGAGTTTTACAGGGAAAATAACTGCAAGGTGGTTTTAATAAGGAATCAAGTCTGAACAAGTGGCTTAGGGGTAATATGGCTTTCATTTAGAAGGTAGGATGTTGCAATAAAGCACATTCTCCCCTGACTGCAAATGAGAGCTTGGGGTGCATGCGGTTGGGTGGCAGGAGAGGGGGAGCCTTGGTCATATTCCTTTGGTGAGTGAGTGACAACTTCCCTCAGATCTGTCCTTCCTTTTTCAGGTATGTGTATCACAGCTCCAAGTGGATGGTGGCTGGCAATGCTGACTCTCCAGTGCCCCCGAGGGTTTACATCCACCCTGACTCACTGGCTTCTGGAGACACCTGGATGAGGCAGGTGGTCAGTTTTGACAAGCTCAAGCTGACCAACAATGAGCTTGATGATCAAGGCCATGTAAGTTAGAAGTTAATCCTGGTGCCTGCTGTCCCAGCCTCGCTCCTCTCAGTCTTAAAAGGGTATTGCTGCTGCTTTGATGCTCCTGTATTTTGTTGGGGACATGTGTCTGTGGCTGCTCTCCACAGTTATGGAGCTTTTTCCATATTTCAGTGCTTTTCCTCAAAATGTTGCCTGACCCTATAAAGCAATAAAGCATCTTTCTCTCTGCACATAGCACAAAATCTGTCTCATACATGCTTTTAAGAAAAGGGTATTTTTCTTCATATTAGTTTATTCCATCCCTGCTACCTTGTACATCTGGATGTGGTGTAAAATATTTGGGGGAAAAAATCATCCTTTTCCTTTTGTTTTCTCTTCAGATAATCTTACACTCAATGCATAAATACCAGCCCCGTGTTCATGTCATCCGCAAGGATTTCAGCAGTGATCTTTCCCCTACAAAGCCAGTTCCTTCAGGAGATGGGGTGAAAACTTTCAACTTCCCGGAGACAGTTTTCACCACAGTGACAGCCTATCAAAATCAACAGGTAAAGCCGTGTGCTTTCAGGCTCTTTTTGTGTTGGGTGTTCATGAAAGTATCAGTGTGCTCTTTGTGACTGAGACATTAACTTCGCTATGAAACAAACATAAAGAAGAGTGTACACTTTACAGGTTAAAAAAAGAAAATGCTTTTTATGGAGTAATGTGTAGACATGGAGTATATATATATGGCCAGACTTGGCGCACACAGCTTTGGGCAGGCCTCTCCCCACGTGCCCTTCCAGCCTGCGCAGCGGATGTTTTAGGTGAGGCACAGCGTGCGCAGAACTGGCCCCACCGTTTCAGTCCTGAGGTCCATCTGCCACGGCCGA
>JAOXXN010000001.1:93092879-93104108 GCA_026770055.1 Myrmophylax atrothorax
TGGCAGGGAGGCATTGAACTGCCAGGGGACGGTCCCACTGAGACTCGAACTCAGGTCCTTGGGATTCAGAGTCCAGACATGAAGTATCTAGCCAGAAAACCACCTTAGAGATTAGATGGCTGTAGCTTTTAGTGTAAAGTAAGTGATACCAACCATAAAGAGATGTATTGTGTTCAAATTTCTTTACTTTCCCATGGTACAAACTACAGTGTACTGTCCCTGCTGTAATTTTAAGGCAGTACAACTAGTCCAGGTCTGTTCTCTCAAAGAGAAAACACATCATTGGATTCTTTATAGCAGTGAAGGAAAAACTTTTAAAGAAGTGCAATCTCGTCAGTTTGTTGACAAAATAAGTCTTAGAACACATGTATTGCATATGAACTGAAATCCTCGTGCATAAATGTGCTGAGAGAGATGGGTCAGGTAAGGAGTCAAGTTAGGCACCTGAGCTTTAGGAAAGCAAACTTCCAGCTCTTCCAGGAGTTAGCCAATAGAATTCGCTTGGAGTCGGCCCTCAGGAGCAAGGGATGGAACAGAGATGGCAGATCTTTAAGGAACTTTTCTATGCAGAACAAGAATTAGCAATCCCCCACAGCAAGAAATCGGGCAAGGAAGTCAAGAGACCAAAATGGCTGAGTAGGGACCTACTGGCCAAACTGAAAGGAAAGAAGCAAATGCACAGGCAGTGGAAAGAAGGACAGATAACCTGGGAAGACTATGGAGATCAAGTACAGTTGTGTAGAGCTTCGGTGAGGGAGGATAAGGCAGAGCTTGAACTGAACCTGGCAAGGGATGCAAAGAATAGCAAGAAGGGCTTCTACACGTATGTTAACCAGCAAAGGAAGGTCAGAGAAGGTGTACCTCTCCAATAAACAATGCTGGGCAACTGGTAACAACAGAGCAGAAGAAAGCTGAGGTACTTTAAAACCCTTTTGCATCAGTCTTCAGTGGCAGCCTCTCTTCCAACACCTCTTGAATGGGTGGACAGCAGGATGGGGACTGGGGAAACTAAACTCTTCCCACTGCAAGAAAGATGAGTTGACAAGGCTTTGAGGTGACCAAATTGTGGCCTTCCAGTACCTGAAGGAAGCCTTCAAGAAAGATTTAGAGAGACTTTTTACAAGGGCGTGTAGTGACAGGACAAGGGGGAATAGATTAAAACTAAAACAGAGGAGGTTTGGATTAGATATTAGGAAAAAAAGTCTTTGCTGTGGTGAAGGTGGTCAGGCACTGGAACAGGTTGCCCCAGAGTAGCTGTGGATGCCTCATCCCTGGCAGTTAACAAGGCCAGGATGTGTGGGGCTCTTCTTACACACATTTGCTCCGCCTTCCCCTTCAGTGACCAGTGAAAGATTGTGTCCTACTCTTTGAGGAGGTGTCCCCTCACTGCTTCTTCAGGCGTGTTTGTTGCATGCATTGACAGCTCCTTATATCCACTTACTCTTTTTGTAGTCTCCTTATGTGTTGCTCATCTGCCAGCTACCTTTGCCTCAGGGATTCTCACTAGCCTTCACATCACCTCTGTCATGCTTTGGGCTCAGGGAGCTCCTCTTCTCTTGTTTGTCAACACACACTCTATTTTATTCTCAGGTGAGAGGCACATCCCATTTACCTTTCCTGCCTTTTTTCTTCTTACTGGGGTAGGGGTTGTGATGTCATTAAAAGGGCTACATAAGGTTATTTTTTTCCCAGCCATGTGAAACATAATCTCAATTGTTGAAGGTTTTGATGCATTAATACTGTGTCCATTTAGAGAGTGCAAGGTACTGCTGTAAAACTAGAATTAGGGTACAAATCCATTTGGAATAAAATAATACATTATCAAGCTTTTTAGGGCAATAGAGTATAAAATTTTCTGCCATGAATTGAAGAGGAATCTTGAATGGAAAAGCTGGTGAAAAAAAATGATGAAGTTAGTATTTTTTTCCATGACAACATCTGTGCTTCTGTAGAATGACTTCATGAGCTCAATGGATGACATTAATTCAGTATTTTTGGATTGAGGTACAGACTCACTAAATCACCTTAAGGCAGGTTGTAATATGTAAGCAATTTCTAACAATTGTGAATTGTAACAATTTAATGAAATGTCATAGTTTTTTATATTGCAATATTTGAAAGCACATATGATGACAATGCTACCTTGACTGCTTCTTTTTCTTCCCATGACTACTAACTTTTTTGTCAGTCTGGTCCCCTTGAACTGACCTAAATCAGGATCCAAAATGGATCAAAAATACTGTAACACAATGGCAGGTTTGCTGTCATTGCAGTATGGGAAATTTCCTGTCCCCTCTCCCAAATGCATATACCCCACAAAATTTATCTGTAACCCAGACATGGAAAGAGGAGAGAGAAAGGAAAAGAAATTACAGGAAATAAGGTTTTGATTCTTGCTTAATGACCAGACCTATAAGACGTAATTACACAGGTAAGGGAATTGTTAAGGAGGGATCTCTGTCAGGAAGTGGCACCATAAGTAAAGAAGTACTGACATTTCTGTCTCTCTGAATTCCAAATGTGGAGGTTTTGTCCAAAAAAAATACTGGGGGACACAATCACATTTTTATACCAGTAAAGAGATTCTGGTGGTCTGGAGAAGCATTTCCATTAAAACCATGTTTAAATCCCCTGAATCTGTCTGCATGCCCTCCAGTGGCTTTAAAACTTGGTCTTACTGGGAGAAGTGTCTCTGGAAACAACTGCAAAATGTTAGCAAATCCACCACAGGGATTCCCTTTGCTGTAATTCCATCCTCCACAGAACATATCTGTCTCTGTACACACAAGTCCCAGGACAGCTGCAAAGTCAGGCTAGCGGAAATTAAGTTCACAAATTAAGCTTCTGCAAAAATAGGAGCTGCATGCCAGATCTGAGGTTAATATTCAGAGTAAGGGCTTGGTTCTGACAGAAGCAAAACACCTGCAAAACCACTTTAGATCAGACTGTATCAAACTAGTCCCTTCCGAGCTGTTTCAGCAAAAACGCCTCAAATTTGACAGGATTGGAGATCTAGCTCTCCTTTCATTCCAGAGATAGAATCTCCAGGACCAGGTGAGGCAGGCAGAGGAGAGCTCTTGTGCTACAACAGGTTGTGGAATAGCCAACAGGGATTAGAATACCACAGGCTGTAAGCTCAAAATCCTGACGCTATTTTTCATATTTACCAGCATAGAATTCATGCTTACAAATAAAGCGGGAATTAAGACACACCTCCCCCTCCCCCCACTCTGCTCCACCCCAAACACTTAGATTGACACCTTCTTTATTTAGAGGAGGAAAAAAAGAAAAACAAAAGAAGATTTCCTTACCAGAAAACCCTTGAAGGGTCACCCAGGGGCTGACCAGAACAACAGCAACTTGTATGTGAGAGCGAGTGGCCAGCTGCCATCTCTGGGCCTTTTCTCCTTGGCATTGCTTGAAGGGTCATGAGTGCATCCAGCTGCTGGATATCTAGAGTGTTGAGGCTGGGATACCTCCGATACCAGCCAAACCTGGGCAGTGTGCCTGCTTCCCAAACCACACAGCCACTGATAAATTACAACTCCTGGGGTTCTGCCCCTGGATCCAAGGTGTGCTTCTCCTTCCAGAACAACTGCTTAGCCCAAAAACTGCTCCAGCTTTCTTAATGCTGCCATGGTTTCCATCTCTGGTGCCATTCTTTGGTAAGCAGATAGTGAGTTCATGGATAATGGAAGGGCAACTTTAACAGAAGTCTGGGGAAATAAGTGTGGAAGACCATTGTACAGGTGGCTTGGGTAAGAGTGATAATCATCCATAATGTTCATTTGTTTAAAGAGAAAAATTTGGAGACATCAACTAATTGTCTTTTTCTTCCTTTTAGATCACCAGATTAAAAATTGACAGAAACCCCTTTGCTAAAGGCTTCAGAGATTCTGGGAGAAACAGGTAACAGGAACTTTGTGTTTCTTCACTGACCTCTTCCCTCCTTTCCCTAATGAGCACACAGGGCATGTATCTATGGTTGAGGAAGGCATTTCATGTTCCCAATTACTTTTTACAGGAGAAATTTGCTGTGGACTAGTTCTCAGAGGAATTAGAATGATTGTTTTAATCTGCTTAAACAGATCTAATGTGTAATGATGACTTCTTTAGGAAATACTTTCCAGGTTAGCCAGCTAGACTGACCCTCTATCTTTTCAGAAGTCTCCTCCAGTGCCGTTCCTACCTCTGTCGGGATCCTGCAGTCCGAAACCCTGACAAAAGAGTTTAGATATTCTTAGACAACATACCTGTAAAGGCAGCTTATCGCTTTCCTGCTTGATAACATTTTTCTGTGACTGTATTTTTTTGTTGATGTATATTTAATTTTCTGTCTTCTTCTACCATAGTATCCCTTCTGTTGCCACTACTTTCTTTTGTATATATATTTTGCTGGTGTATTTTTTCTTTCTTTTTTTTTCCTCCCTGGGCTGGATAATTAATTTATTTATACTCATTGCTATGACTTTCACATTTTAAAACATTCTTTAGCATCTCTGATAAGTTATTAGTAAATTGCTCATGTGTCATGATATCTAAATAATAAGGTAAAATTAATGAACTCACAAAGACATTGACACTGTAGAGCTTTTTAAAATTTATTTTTGTTATTAAAATGAAGAACAGAGACAGAAAATGGGGAATTGCAGATTGTAAAACAGGCAAAGAAGTCACAGTCTAACACAGTGCACAATAATAGCTTATTCTTTATTATATGTAGAGCTGTCTGAAGGGCATTTTTTAATTTAAATTTTTGCAGGAAATTCCAAAACTTGGAGTGCAAGTGCTTGCTTTACATTCGAAGAAAAAATGACTCTGTGATAGTTTTGCAGAATAAAACTGCAAAAATATTCTTGTTTCAAACAATTTCTGGTTTTCTCCAGTGATGTCAGATTGTTTCACTTTGACTGTATTGCCTGATTTTTGTCAGGATTTTTATGAATGGGTTAAATAAAACATCTTGAGTATTATTTAGAAAAAAATGTAATTTTAACAGCACAATAGTTAAACAGTTTTTAATATTTAGTTTTTAATAGTTTTTAATCAAAAACTCCTATTGTAATAGTAAAAGGCATTGCAGAGTTATCAAAAAAGAAACAGAAAATCTAAACAAAAGTTTAACTTTTTCTGCCGTTCATGAATCCTGAAGAATGTGCAGCAGATCTAAGGGTTTCAGATCTAAAGGATGTGGATATCCTTGAAATCAAGCCTGGTGTGACAAAGGCTTTAAACATTAAATTAATTTTAGAATTAAACGTATGACTACAGCACAAGAACCCTAGGGTTACAAAGCAAGGCTCTGAGTGTGGAGACCAAGTGAAAGTCATGTGCATAACCCTCCTTTGCTGTCTCCATGGGCACTGTAATTCAGTTTTTGCTTGCATGCTCCTATCCTGTGGGTTTCCCAGGATCACGACCTCCTTCGTAGGTTGGTAAGGACAGTGTTCAGTGAATGGGCAACTGCCCTGTGTTTTTCATGACACATTTTAATACTGCGCTCTCCATGATCACTAAGACATCTAACTGACCTAGAGGCTTCCCAGCTCAGCTCCTCTGTTCTCATCTTACAGAAGCTGTGCAAAAAGAGGTTACCATTCATTTAATCCCCCCTGGAAACATCAGTTCTCCTTCAGGCATATGTGACTTTTACTCTGCTCTCCTCTCCTGTGTGTGGGAAGCAGTATGTGCCCCAGGTACAAGCCCTTCCCTGTGTGCAGAGGTGCAGCTGCACTGGGGGCTGGGTTTTGAAGAGGGATTGATGCAGTTCCAGGTACATGGTGGGCTATATTAACATGGAAGGCATTAATAAGGTCCTAGCTCAGTGAATTTGGACAGTTTCCTGAAAAGGTTGGGAATTACTGATCTTTGTAGCTCATTGATTTAAGAAAGCGCAGGAAATTGCTACACGGCTGCAGCTGTGGGGAGGGCTCAGTAAGGCTTTCTGCTGATGTAAAGAGGAATTAAAATCTTTAAGGTATTACACATCAAAGAGAGCAGCCTGAGGCTTTAGGAAGAAAAAAACAGGCAAAGGTATTTGCAAGCATATATAGCAGTCAGGCGCCTGCCTCACAAGCAGTGGTCTGGCTAAGGTTGCACTGCTGTCGTCAGATAGTGCACGACACTAATGCTCAGCTGCTGCCTTTTGGGAGGACACATACATAGATATACATATAGGAGGGAGAAAAGTATTCTGGTCCAAGCTGTGTGGGGAAATGACTCTCCAAATGGGACTTTTTTTAACTGTGCTGAATGGCTTTTCTTCCCCTTGTGAATTTGTCATCTCATCTAGATCAGCTAGATTAGCAGTTGTGATGCTCTGCAAATTCCCACACCCTCAAACATCATTCCCACATCCTTCCCACAACTTCAGTCAACTGCAGTACATCAGACTGTGACAGAAAATGTAGGCCTTCTTTGAAAAAGAAGTAGGGTAACTTGAAGAAGGGGCCATTTGTGAAGCAGAGAAGTGAGTAGTATATGTCCAAGAGGTTTTCTGTGGAAGATCTTAAAAGAAAAAAAAATGGTGTGGCAGCAGCAGGAGAGACAGAATTCTGAGGCAGCTCCAGGACACCGTATCCCAGTGACATTGTGATGCTGAATCAGAGCCATGGGTAGAGTTTTCCAGCAAATGATGGAGGAAAGAATCCCCTGGAAAATGCAGACCATGTAGGGAAAAAAGAAACTCTTAGGCCACTTCTTCCCTAGGACATATTTCCTTTCTACATTGTATAGAGGCTCTTCTATTAAATGGAGGTTGATGATTTCCCTCTACTTATTTATTATGTTATTGTTTCACTGTTGTTGCCTACTGCAGAAATTACAGAGTGGACTGTTGATTTTACAGCCAGTTCTCCTTTTAAATCTTTCACTTCCATCAGCTCACAGCCTTCCCCTATTTTCCCTTATTACTGTGGTCTCACTTCATTAGAACAGACTGCTAAAACGCTGCTGCTCTGGGGACACCCCATCATGATGTAACTGCCTATATCCATATCAGGGAGCAATCTTTTCCCAGATCCTTTCTTAGATCTCTCTCAGTTATTTGCATGAATGTCTCTCTTCTTGGCTTACTGCCTCAGTCTTTGAGCTGGGAGAAGGAACAGTGAGGAGTTTCAGAAGGAAGGGTGGAAACAGCTCAGCAGCTAGACAATGTCTTGCAGGCTTTGAACACCCAAACCCTGTTAAATAAGGGTGTTCAGCCATCCTTGTTGGATTAGGGATTTAGCCTGTGTTTGAAGGTTGAGTCTTAGTTCCTGCTTCTTAGAAATTCCCTCTACCTGATTTTTGGTCCCTCTTCAGTTTGTGCAAAAGCACATGAAGTATCTGTAAAAATGCAACAAGAGAAGTTCCTGGTGCTGAAAGGATACCTACATAATGTATGTATGAGGCAGGTTATTATTTGGTTGTTTTCCTGAACTTCAAAGGGTTGAGAAACTAGAGTTTTTCATGTAGGGAGCTCAGGTAGCCAAATGTTTGGGTAGCGAGGGTGCAGATTTAGTGCCACAGAGCCTATTTTTGGAGACTGAGTAAAGTTCATTTGGCAGTGGGATGTTTGCAGGACCTCCTTATCCAGGAAGAAGCCAGAAGGAACAACAGTCAGGAAACTCAGCAGGGTGATGGAATTAAAAAAAACCTAGGCTGAAGGCGAACAACAGCATTTTCCTTTCAGATGTGGGCAGCTGAAGTGAATAAAATTTGCTTGAGCTGGAAATGCTCTTTGAGCTTTTGTCTAGGATAAGAGAGCCAGGAGGGCACTTGGAGCCAGTAGTTTGGCTTCCCCAGCAAACAATGAAATGATGACCTGAATCCTGCATGCAGTGGGAATGGCAAGACCAGCCATATGGAATGGATTATGGAGGTGCACAGATAGCTCCTTTCATTTTTCAGACAATGGAACTGTTTCATTTATTGCGTATTATTAAAACTTTATAGCACTAAAAATAAAAGAATGAATGAAAAAGAGAGAGCAAATTTTGGATACCTTTTAAAGGACTGACCTTATTAAAAAAAAAAAATAGCTGGCAGTGAGTCCTCTTCTGATACTTTTTTCTTACTTCCTTCATAAAGATGGTGTGAGAGGGGAGGGTTTATGGACTGATAGATAGTTTGAAGTTAATTTTTCAGTGCAGTTCTTTGGAAGAGAATATAGATGCCACATGGATTATGTTCAGCACACTTGGTACCAGCAGCCCTCACCAAAGCTCCCCCCAAACTGCTGAGATTTCAGGAATGCTGCAAACAATTACTTTTTGTCAGCATTTATTGTTGCCTGATAAGGTCTCTTCGTTGGCCAGGTGGGGTTTCTTTTCCCTCTTAGGGGATGGAACGCACACACAGAGTAGCACTGCAATATTTCTACTTACTGGGAGAACACACCAATGTCATAAACTGCTATGGGAGAGACAGTTATTAATGTTGATGGAGATTAAATTTCTTGATTCCCACCTCACCACTTCAACATTTTCCTTTAAAAATAGGAATACATCACCTACCAAAAAAAAGGCTGGCGATAGGATTCTGAAGTCCACACAAAGGTGGTGTGCCTTCTCACCAAAAGCTGGTTTTTAGCATGGCTGCATTTTCTTCTCCTGCAAGACTCCATACAGGGTATGGTAGGTGCCTAGCAGGTTAGCTCATGCTGTCTCATGGATCTTGTTGGTGCAGTAAGGATGTGTTCTTCTTAGATACTATTTCTAAAACACCCACCGCGTTTTTTCTGCACAAAGATAAACAGCCCCTGGAGCAGGAGGAGGTGGGTCCCTGGTGCCATCTTTGCTTTCCCTGACACACAGGGCAGGAATAGAACAACTTTACAATTACCCTCTATCAGTTCACAGACACAGTGGAGTCCAGCCCTTGAAAGCACTATATGATTCCTGATTTACTGTTTTATTTCTTCTTTTTATTGTCTCCTGACTATTCTCTTTTTTTCCTTTTCAAATTACATGGTCCCCACGAGAATTGTATTGATACAGGGGAAAGTGGTAGATGGAGAACTAGAAACTTTGACTATGAGTCAACTGCTGAGCAGATAATAATGTAGACTCCAAGGAGAGGCAGGGGTAATAGCTTCAACCTTGCTTTTACTGCCTCCCTGAGCAACCTCCTATTAGGGATTGGGTTTACTGGAAGGGAGTCTTGAGAGCAGAGCTAGAAGTCTGATGCTGGTGCAGAGTGGAGTTATGTACATGGGAATCTAATGACTGAGCCAGACCGTGTGTCTGCTGGTTTTAGTGAGCTGGCCTCCTGCTCCCCCACATGATCCTGTGGCAGACACAGAGCTGCAGGATTAGCACAGCTGGAACTTTCAGTCTGCATTTCTGGATATATTGTGTGGTTTTAACCACCAGGGCAGGTCTTTTCAATGACAGGTCTAGTTGCATTGCAACTTGCTCAGGGCATTTTATGCCCCCTGGATATACAGTACCAGAAAGTCCTCCCTCGATGTTTGAGCCGTGTATTGCTTCATGAAGCTTCAGAAAAGGTACTGTTCTCTTCCTGGCTGTGTGTGTTGAGAAGCAGATGGAGTCTGACCACGTGTGACTTTCACACACAGGGAGGAGAGGAAATCCTGGGAGTGATACCAGTAGTTGAAGGGCAGCTTTTGCACACAGAGCCCAGCTTAGCAGATGGGTTCAAATTCTGCACTGCCTTGTTGTCTCTGAGCTCCACAAGCTGGCAGAGGCCACTGTATTAACCAAATAGTTTTGTTGTAATGTGCTCAGCACTAGTGTGAGACTGCTATGCAGAGATGTCTTCTGTTTCTACTTCTAACAGCTTAGCAGCTAATAAACACCATGCAACAACCTCTCTTCTAAACCTCCTCTTAAAATACAGAGTTTGGTTTGCCAACTCAAATGTATTTAAAGCATCCAAGCTTCCGGGGAGACTTTGGAAAGTTAACTGAGTGAGTGGAGGCACGTGCAGAAAGACATTTTCAGAAGCAAAAGGCAGCTCCAGTGTCAGCTCAACATCTGATGAGAGGCTCTGGGGATGTTAGTGCCTTTTGCTTTGAAAGGGGATATGTTCTCGCATTTGACGAAGAATCTCTAGTAGTGTTCAGTCAGTGCAAGGGCTATAACCTACTGCTGGAAAAGAGGCAGGAGAAGGTGAGGAATGGAGAACAGAGCAGTGTACAGCTTCCACAGAGGAGAGTCTTTTCTTTGGACGAAACTCTGGGGATTTGTTTCTTAAAGAACATGGGGTCTTTTCCTCATAATGCACCTCTCTCCTCACTGAGCCTATGCAGTTAAGACACTTCCAGCAGAGCTAGAATTCTGTGGTGAAAATAAAAACAAATCTGAGATCCCAGACCTTCAAGAAGAAAATTTCTCACTAAATTTTTTGGCTTTTCCTCTTTGTCATTCTTTGTGGTGAGTTTGGAACCCAAAGCAGAGAGGCCACTAATCTTTTTTAAAGAGCATCTTATGCATTTCTAGTCAAAGTCCAAAACCAAGGAGATTCCATTTTTGATGGCTTACCATAGCACTTCAGAACAGTATCCAGAACCAAGCAGTGGCAGGGAAAGGCAATTCACAAAATTTCTCAGATTCTATAGGCTGAATCCCAGACCTTCTTTGTTTGCATGACAGCTTGCATCCACAAAATGTGGAGGCCCACTCAATGATGAAGTATGTCCTGAGAAGCTGACAGTCACGTGTCTCCTGCAAAGCAGACAGGAGGCTTGAGATACTTATTAGAAAGAACAAAGGCATTAAGAGACTGTTAGCAGCTTTTGAAACCCTGAGTTGGGGAAATTTCAGTTTACTCTGGTGTACAGCACCTGTGTGGGAGGGCTGAGGAATTCACAGATGCCAAGGTGACCTTTCAGTGGCTGCTGACAGCCTGTCAAGAAAGGTTGGAGCCTTCCTTCCTCAATGTCTGTGCCTCCAGCTGACTGACATTCTTCTTTCCATGTTCCATTTTCTTTGCATAGGACGGGGCTGGAGGCCATTATGGAGACTTACGCCTTCTGGAGGCCCCCTGTGCGCACTCTCACCTTTGAAGACTTCACCACCATGCAGAAGCAGCAAGGTGAGCATACAAAGGGATGCAGAGCTGTAGAAAGGGCAGGTGGAGGGTGCATAAGAGCAGAAATGCACTTTGCTGTGTGGCCACCAACTGGAGTGGGGATGTCACACACATCATTGAGCTCTTGACTGCAGTGAAAGGGCACAGAGCAGAGAGGGTGGACGGAAATGGTGGGTAGGCCATGCCTTATCAGGT
>JAOXXN010000001.1:93105590-93116124 GCA_026770055.1 Myrmophylax atrothorax
AAACCAGGAAGCAAGCCAGTACCCTGTGACCAACTGGCTCTGTGCAGACCACCACCACTGCACTACAGACCAGTGTACCAACCTAGGATTAGGGCAGCCCTTAACTAAAGTTTTGTTCACAGGTTGATCTCAAAACTTAATAACTTATTACAAAAAAGTGTTTTGAGCTCTGCTTTTAGCCATGTGAAATGAGCTCAAGATAATGAATCAGAAATATTCCAGCCATCACAGTGCTCACCTCTCAGTAGTTGCCGTAACAATCTGACCCCTGATCTCAAAAATAGGTGCAAAGCCAAGGTACAAACACACTCTATTTTAATTTCTGGCTGCTGGGACAGCCCGTAAAGGCCAGCACAAGTATGTTGGTCTGGAGGCCTTGAAATTGCTCGCAGAAACAGAAGAAATTATGAGGTGGCTTGAAGCCACATGTGTTCTTCCCTTCAAATGTAAGACAACCAGGATATACTGTGCCCATACCTCTTCATCTCCTTGCTTTCAAGCACGTGAACTGGGTGACAGGTGAGTAAATCACTGGTGTTTAACAGCTGACATCAGCATAAGCTATTGCCCCCCAGATCCTCCCAGCCTTAGCCAGTCTCTACATGTAAGTGTCTTGCCCTGGACTTTCCTCCTCTCTCCCCGCTGAAGCTTCAGTGCTCTGAGCTGCATGCTATGATCTCATACCCTTGTGTATTTATGAATTAGAAGGTTTCAGGGTATTATTTTAATAAACACTTACTTTATTTCCAAATCACATTGTTGTCTCCAAAGCTGGGTGAACATGTGACATTTCTGAATAAACATTTGAGGAATTCCAAGCCTTCCTTTTATCCCTTAAATTGTTACTTGAGAAACTGCACTGGGTTACAGGAGGCTTTTGGGACTAGATGTGTCCACTGCAGCTAAAATGGAATGCACATGTACTGCTGAGAGACAAGGTGAGAGCAGCAAAAGTGGCCACATGCCTGGGAGAAACTACTGATGAGGAGCATTTTATGGTTGTCCAGCCCATGAGGAGGGAGAGAAGACATCATAGTATTGAAATAAGATGCTGTCTGTGTTGGATAGGAAAAAAGCAATAGGTTCCAGTTACATGAAGTCTAGGGAAGTTCCGGACCAGTTCTGCCATAGGAACTGTGGAATTCAGCTTTGATTTTCTCTTACTGTTGTAGGAAAAGTTATGTTTTCTGAGCCAAAGCCTGGGATGTCAGCAGCATAAATATGGTGCCTTTGCTGCTTTCAAGCTAAATTTTTCTGTGCTATGAATTGCTCCATGTTCTTAGCTTTTCTTTTGTCACTTGGTAATTTTTTCATGACATAAAGGTGTTATCTGCCTTTTCCAAAACCATTTTGTCAAACAAATCCAACTGAATTATTTAGTCAGTTTAGAGATTTGACTGATAGAAATAACTGTACAGGTGTGATGGTTTTTGGAGAGTTTTTACTTTATTGTAAAAACTCTCCAAACTCTCTATTGAGTGGCGGTGTGGAAATGTTAGTGATAGTGTGTATTATGAAATGAGTAGCTGATTGATCTCAAAGCTGGTGTGGTAACTACAAACACACCATCCAATGAGGAAAATCCCAGTATTACTTGCAGAGACTGGTTCCAGTACTAACTTATCCAAGACTAAATGAAACAGTAGGACATAGCTACCCACTGAGTTTGCTGCAAAGTGTTGGCACTGACAAGAATTTGGACATCTCAGTGCATAAGCCATTTCACGGGCAATGGACAGTGCAAGTAATGCTGTGATAAAATCAAGCAAACTTTTGTGTAGAAAAAAATAGTGGTAAGCAGCGGGGAGGCAGTTTTCTAGCTGCAAACTGATGTCGCAATATGTTCTTCTACTGTAGGTAATTTTAAAGGATGGAAAGAGATTGAAGAGGATTTAGGAAAAAAAAATGTAGAATGATTTTTTGAATGGAGAAGATGCCTGGGAAGGAAAACTCAGCTTGTATAGTTAACCAAAAAGAAGCTCACATACCAAATTGTTATAGCCTCTACTATCTTGCAGAGATAATATGTGTTAGCTTTGTGTCACCCATTCTCGATACTCTTGTGACTGTAATTTTCTTGTTATTGTGAAACAACTGTGTGGAAAATGCTTCGTTCAAGTGGCTCTGATTTTTCTATTACGACTAAAAGTACATCCTTTTTTTCTGGGATGTTAAGAGATAACCAAAAGTTCTTCCTCATCCACCTTCTTTATACATTAAATTTTTTTTATAGGTTTTTATGTCCCTCTTCTCTGCCTCTCAAAGTGAATAGTACCAGTCATTTAATTTCTCTTCTAGTGGAAAGTTTTCCAAGTTGTTAATAGTTTCTTTAAAAACAAGTCTGCACGGAGTATTCCAGATGCATTCACATGATACAGCTATCCAAAGGTATTATAATTTTTTCCACATTATCCTTTCTGCCATTCAACATACATCCTAGTGCTTTGCTCATTTATTTGGCCCAAGCTGTATGATGAGCAAGGGCCACAGTGACACACCAAAATCGATACTGGGTGTGCTGAATGCAGCTGTTTCATGCAGGGATTAAATAACTCTCTAATCTGCACAATGATAGGTTTCAGCTGCCACACAAACTGGTGAGCTTGATACTGCAACCAGTTGCACAGATGCTGGGTGTGGCTGTATGTAGCAGTCTGTGAGCTCTATTTGCATGTGTTGCCATTGAAGTAAAGCACATCAGCAAGTCTCTGCAGGTCTGTGACCTGAGAAGTCACCCTGTTGTCCTACTGAGGGGAAGAACATGCACTTCCTGTAAGTGAAACCCTCTGGCTTGAGAACAAAACTTTTCTTTTGGAGCACCCAATGCAAAAGTCATCGCAGCTTCTCAAGAGCAAACACTGTGTTTGACAGTCTCACCAGATCTGCAGTCAGTTTGGAGAAGTCCCCCTCAACAAAACCTTTGCAAAAAATGCTCAGAAAATGGAGGCCCCGGGGGAGGCTGACCTTCTGGAGAGTGATGTCACCCACACTGCACTCTACTTACTACTAGGGAAAAAGGAGGCTTGGGATTATTGAATACACATGGCAATGAGATGTAGGGAAAGCCAAGAATCTATTAAAGTCTTTAATTGGAATATATATTCAAAATTTAGATTTAACCTCATCCAGATTCTCATTATTAAAAATTTGTGGCTCAGTTTCTTGATTATAAAAGGGAACATAAAAAAGAGAAGAGGCGGGGGGAAAGAAAAAAAGAGTTCCAGTAACTCTGGATTATGTCACTTTCTAAGAGTAAAGGGAGCTATTGCTGGCTCC
Organism: Myrmophylax atrothorax; assembly: GCA_026770055.1. Taxonomy (NCBI): domain Eukaryota; kingdom Metazoa; phylum Chordata; class Aves; order Passeriformes; family Thamnophilidae; genus Myrmophylax; species Myrmophylax atrothorax. The sequence continues at coordinate 93,108,867 of JAOXXN010000001.1, forward strand.
TATGTGGTATCCAGTTTCCCACAGGATATTGTGATGAGCAGATCACTATCAGTGATTGTAAGTTTTGCCAGGACATAGAAAGACACTAGGACAATAGTGAAATAGTGATCAGTATCTGATCCTTCCTACAAAAGCTGATGACTTATGCAAGCAGTGAAATCAAAGGTACCCCGGCAGTTGGTTAAAAGAAATGCCTCCTAAGCAGGATTTCAGGACCAATATGAGAGTCACATGATGTGACTCTCAGTAGGCTTGCAGCACATAAAAAATTACTTCACCATTAAATTGCTGTTTTGATACATGCGTACCAAATCTGCAAGAGTCAAACATCTTAGCCTTGACTGGTGAGTTCTCAAGGCAGCTTTCCTTTTCAGTGGGGTCTCTTTGCTTGAATAAGTGCCTTTGCTGAGGACTCCACCAAATAGTAGGTTCAACAGATTCAACCCCCTCTCCATCAGCTTGGGTGTCCACATGGATCTTGGAAGGGAGACCTGAGGTAGAGAGTCTACCTCTTAGAGAGTTTGTAAAACTGGCATTACTGGTTCTCAAGATTAGCACAAAGAACTTGAAAATTTTCTGAAAGGGTAGTGAAGGCAAAGAGGGATGAGTTCCTCCCTGGCAAGACAGCTGTTGCCATCTCTGGTAGCAGCAAGTATACTGCTATCCCTGGAGCAGCATGAATGTACAAACTGATGACTGAGTACAGGTCCTACTGTATTCTTCTGAGAGGGGCACATCTTAAGCCTGCAGTCTTGTGTCAACAAGGATAGGCACAAAAGGATAAGCACCCTGTCCTTGGTGTGGAAGAGATTCAAATGTCTCATTTACTGCTGGAAAGGAACAAGGTTTTCTTGTAGGAATGATGTTTCCAGACAAACCCTAAATCTGCATGGTATGTCAACAGATGGGAGGCAGATACCCCGAGATGAGGTGGTGCTGCTTTTCCAGCTTCTCTGCCTGTAAACATTACCCTTTTTGGGCAGGCATCACCTCTCTCTTGCCAAAGTTTTTCTGTACTGCTTGTTACTTGTTCAGTACAATACACTTCACTCATGGGTGTGGTGTTGAGAGAGCTGCCCTGATTGCACCCATATGAAAACAAAATCCTGAGCAGGCAAATATGTACTGGTGTCAAGTGGAAGGAAGACAGAGTCCTCTAGAACTTTATCTGAAGGCTTCACAGGCACCAGGAGCCAGAAAGAAGTAAATAACTATGAAGGTCCTTTTGGCTTTATTTGAGATCCTAGATCCCAAAAATAGTGTCTCCCAAAAGAGTGGAGCTGCTTATGCCAAGGGAGGTTAAACAGTCTACAAATTCATCTGCTTGGCCCCTTGCCTCCCAACGGCAGCCATTGGTTCTCTCAGCACTGCCACCAGAATAATCTGGATGCTGCTTCCCTTTTGAAATCAATTGTGAGCAGTCTAGGCTATTGGCAGAGGTCAGATATCTGGGTTTGGTCTCAATTCTCTTCTTGATTTTTTTGACCTTGAAGAGACATTTGAAACAGAGCAGTTGATGCCACAGTTATGGGGATCAAGCACTGGTTTCTGCTACATACTTCAAATGGCTCGTAGATTGCCTCATTTAAACGAAGCAACAGGGAACAAACTGTTCCAGCATCTTCTTTGTTGAGCTGCAGAGAGTTTTTCTTTAGAGAGGGGACATTTTTGGTGCTTCAAGGTCTCATCTTTAACACTGAAAATAAAATATCCTCCCAGATATGACACAAGGGGCTGCAAGTCAAAATCTGTGCCACTCCTTGATGACCTGAAAGGAGCCTGAAGTGCTTTGTTACTCCAGAGAGCTGCTTACTCTGACTTCCAATGACTGAAGCCTAATGTCTGTTATCTGATGGGTGGTCATCAGATTTCCCATGAATGACTGCAGATGGACAACGGTACTTGGAAGAATTGCACAATTTCCTCAGAGTAGCATATTATTTTGTTATAAGTAGAAAATGACCTGTTCTTTGAGCTTGTCCCAGTACTGTGACATTTTTCCTCAGTTCAGAAATTCTGAGCCACGGTGCCTCTGTTTTTTATATTTGTTTATTTTGTTTTTATCATTTAATGTGCAGGAGCTTCCAGGGCCAGTGTTGGCCCAAAGCAGATTCCATCAAGACTGACAGGAGAAGTTTGCAATTCAGGTTACTTCTGTGACAGAAGTAAAGAAAAAAGTAATCTCAATTTCAATTAATCTCAGCTGCAAAGTTGTAGAAGCTTCTGTCATGGCTTTCTGAAAGATTTGTTCCACAGGGAGCCCTTTTCTGCATCCTATTTTCATTCTGTGTCCTCTCAGAGTAGGACCCCCCTTGACCCCCTTGTCAGTGTCTGTGCCCAGCTGATGGTTGCAAATGTGAAGGACCATTCATGATTATCACTCATCATACTCCAAGCCTCAGTTCATTAGATCTGTCTGTACTTGAAGAAGGGAAATAGGAGGAGCTGATAGAAAGCTTATGGAACTGTCATGTGTGCCACATTGCAACTGTCTGCACATGAGACAGAAGGTAACGTCCAACAGGGCTTCTCCTGAGAGAGCGTGGAACTATCCCAAGAGTACAATGTGTTTATACGAGGAGCAGGAACCCTCACATTAAAGACAGCCTGCAGGTCCTGGAAAGGGGGTTTTGTCTCTTACTTTTGGGACAGCTCTCTTCGTGCTCTGGATATAGATGGGAATTGAAATCAGATGTCCTGAATTCTACTTTTTGTCCACATTAGAATAAAAGGGTAGTTTTCTAATACTAGATCTTGAAAATGTTTTATCTTGGTGACTGAGGCAGGTTTTACCTCTAACTTTCTGACTGTCCAGTTTGTGTTGCAGAAATCTGCAAATGTTGTTACAGGGAAGTAAAGTATCATCCTGAGTTGTTCTAGATCTACCATTAATTCCAGTGATTTTTGTAATTCAAGGCAAACTTAAAAAAAAGTCTTTCTGTATAATTTGCTAACCTTAACAAAAATGTCCTTTCATTCCTCACTTTTGTGCCATACAGTACATACTTTCCCCCTCCACTCTATTGCTATAATCATCTCTCTTTTTTTTCTTTTTTTGTGCTCTGTGAGCTGTATCCCAAAGAACTACAAAGCACTCTTTATATTTCCTCTGCAATCCAGCAACTTGGCATGTGGTAGGTTTTGAGTCTCATTTGGGCCTTTTAAAGATTTTACCAGCAGATTCATAATTTGATAATTGGCCAAGGGCTCTAGAGAGGAAAAAAAGGCAATTGCACTCTGCAAAGGCAGAAATGGCCCTCATTCCCAAGAAAGTGGAAAGTTTTTGTTCCTAGAAACAGGGAAAGAATGAAGAGAGAGTCCAGCATGTCACAGACCAGGTGGCTCAACCCTTGCCTTGTGGAAAGAGAAGAGGCATCAAAGGTGTTTTGTTTTCCAAGGTGGTGAAGAGGGAACTTGAGTAATGCTGGTGCAAGAAGAATGTGATGAGGAATGTTTCTCAGTCCTTCCGAAGGTTTTAGACTTGAGTTTTGGAATACTAGGAATGGGAAAAGAGAGCTCGGGCTGCCAGTCATACTTGCAAGGCAAAAGTTGTCATGATAGGTGAGAGCAGGAGTGACACCTAATTTTGTGGCATTTAGATGTCTGGAGGCATCAAGCAGGACTGAGGCATGAGCTGCCTGAAGCAGAAATGGATCCAGGTTTGTGCTAGGCTTGGCTATGAAAGGACATGAGATCATATGGTTACGGTGGCACACTCTGGCCTCACAAGCTATCAGTCAGACCACCTGGCAGTCTGCACAAATCCTCCCTTCTTACCTTATTACTCTCTCAGATTCCCATCTTTGGGCAATTAGAAAATTTAATTTTTGCTCTGCAACCAAAGGTGAAGTAACTTGGAAAACAGAGAGTAAGTTTCGTAAGGCATAGTTAGCATGTATACATGTACAAGTGCACAGGAAGAGAATGGGATTTTACCTTTTTGTTCAAATTTGTTTTCCTGCATGCATGCCATCCCATTTATTTACTGTTGTGTCCAAGGCTAGAACACTGCAAAACACTGGGAAGAGTTGCTCTTTCCTGTGCTTTAGAAAGACTCTTTACACGTGTGTGCAAGTCTTTAGAGTCCTCACAAAACTCAGACCTTTCAGGAGTGACTTAGAGTATGTCTGCATGGACAGGCTCCTCTGTGCTCCATGCTGGCTAGATACGTGCCAGCTCCTGGCCAGCTCCATTTGGAAAGCTGGAGAGTTGCATTAGGATGGCTTTGTGCCAAGTGAATATAAACTGCCTCTCAGGAGGGCTTATTCAGCCAGTGCCAAGAGGAGAGCTGTGAGCCAGATGAATGACTGGTGACCACGGCCCCTTTTTCCTGCACCCTCAGGTGCTTGGAGACATGCCTATCACATGAAGAAGATGCCAACATCTTGGGCATGTGTCAGAAGAGTGGCTGTGACTCCTCCAGGAGATGGACAAGCAAGGTCATGCACCTATCAATCCAAGCATCTGCGTTTTAGGTTACGTCCTGCTCACATATGAAGGTGGAAGATGTCTTGGCTGAGGCTGTGTGCCAGACACTGCCCTGCTGGGCTGAGCCAAATGGCCTCCAGACCATAGGCTGGACCTGCAGTTTGTATCTGGTCATAAGCTAAACTAGTTTATAGGTGGAAGTGGTCTGAGTTGTTTCAGAAGCATTTCCACCCCAAGAATAACTTTGTGTTGCCTAACCCATCAACATGTAAGATCTTAAGACAAATTCCCCTGCCATTCCCATCCTTGTTAGAAAGTTAAGGCACAAGCTACAAGGACCCGCAGCCACATCTCTTTGTAATGTGACAGTGAACACCAGGTCATCAGTGTCTGAGATCAGACATGCTAAGAGCTGCAGGCTGAAACCAAGTTTTCCAAACTCCAAACTGCTCTAAAACTCTTGCCTGTCTAGTGAGACTCTGCTGTTGCACAGGGCATGACATTCATATTCAGACATCTTGTGCTGACTGCAACTTCTCCTTGCACTTTCTTTCCTCCTCTGCATGAAGAAAGGACTTCAAGGACCGAGAGGTTTGTATGGAGGCACTGCAGGTTATGGTAGCAACCAATGCCTGGAAACATTATCAAGGAAAATATACTGTGGTGGAGTCCAAAGTTTGATTTATGTGCACCTTTCAGATAAAGGAGGTTGGGATAAGTTGTGGGTCAACTAAATAGCATGGTTTCATTTGTAAAAGAGATCCCAGAAAATTTTCCATGCACAATTGCTTCAGACTCCTTTGGCACTGATGCTCTCCCCACTATCTTGCAGTTGCCAGAAAGCTTCTTTGGCTGGTGCTGGCTGCTGGCAGATGTATTTTCCATTTACACTTCAGTGTTAGAAGTTCTCTACGTGACCTGCCCGGAGTGGAAGAGGTCCCTGTTGCCTTTCGGACAGCCTGGCACACTGAATACTTCAAGAATACTCTGGTCCCTCATTTTAAGGCACATCATACCCATGGACTGAGGCAGTTTACCATGTGCTTTCAGTTCACCCAGATACTGTCCTTAACACAAGCTTAGTCTAGGTAAAAGCAAAAGCAAGGCTCTATTTGGAACATACAGGGAGACAGCACTGTTACCAAGGCTTAGATGGACACAGGTGACAGGAAGAAAAGACCAGTCTTAAGCTACTTGAGGCGATATTTTAATGGCAGCTCTTGTTGATACACAGATGAAAAGCTGCAATTTCTTCCCCAACCCTTGTGGGCACATATCTGACTCTGGCACAGCCAGCATTTCTGTATAGTCTCACAAGAGGAAATGCTGGCATGAGGAAGAAGGTTTGCTTTTACATTCAACCTTTTCAACAAGTTCTCCCAGTCGTCCACTATGACTTCATTCTTCTTTTTCCCACCTTCCCTCCTTACCAATGATTTCTTACTTCTCAGTACAGTTTGCAGATTTTGACTTCTCTTACACTAGATCATTCTCCACTCTCCATCTTTGAAAATGCTCCTATTCTCTTGATAAAGTCAACTTAGTTATCACTTGCATGCCCAGGCAGAGAGCAGGGGTCCTTCAGGATGGCACCTTGCTTGGCTAAACCCTTGACGTAACAGCAGGATACTGTGAGGACAGACACTTTCATCCGCCATGTAGTTCAGGGCTCAGATACAAAGGAGCAGGCTTTGAAGTTCTGAACCTTGTGTTTTATACAAATGTGAGATATGTGGGACCAATATCTGCAGAGACAAAAATTATCTTCTGGGCATAGTAGTAATTAGTCACTTTGGAATCATTCTAATAGTGGAGGTGAGAGATACTGTGACATTACCAGTGACTGCTTTTGGTATTGGCAACTATTTCCATGGGAAACAGCAGGTAGAGAAAAGGAACATAGGAGAATTTTGAGGGATTCATTTTATTATTGCTTAAATGTGGTTTCAATTGAATTAAACCAGACCTGAACATAGTATTGTGTATCAGTTTAACTAGATTGTTTTGTATCCATGCCTTCCATTAAAATGACATACACATCTGTGTATCCAAGGCTGTAGTATGGTGTGGATATACTTGCTGGGCTTACTGCCATCTTTAGGGGTATTTGGCTGACTTTTTAACAACTACAAACCAAGTTATAACTTCACAAAATCCAGGTTGTGTTTGGCCCATACTTAGTGCTGCCAGCAAAGATGGATAAGAAATAGCATTCAGAGCAGAGTGGAGCTGTTTGTCTTCTGAAGAGAATGAGCTGAGAAGGGCCTAGCTTTGTATTGTTTCTCATTCCACTTAAAGGTGTAAAGAGTATTCTGCAAAAGATCAGGAACTTCATGCTTCTGCCTCATGCTCTATTGCAGCAGAAGTGATGTGTCCTGTGCCTGTGATTGGTATTGGTAGAAAAGCATTCTTAGAAGAGTGTTGTCAGGTTTGGTGTTGACTCCTGTTGATTGTTCTTTTACCTCCTCATCATTTTGAAGTTACAGGGGAAAAGAAAATTCTTTTTTTACTTTGTTTCCTAACTGCTGTGTTGTGACTTTAGGGTTTTTCTGTTGGCCTGCAAATAGGGATAATTCAAAGCAGAATCACTTCAGTCTCCCTCTGGGGGTGAGCTGAAATGGACAATTCTCAGTTTTGGAGCCATTAAGCAATACTTGCCATTCCTAATTAGCAAATCTCTACTTATTCTTGCTCTATGAAAGACCCTCAGATATGGGTACAACTCATAACTCCTTAACAGATTAATAAAGTCTAATGGTTGAGTTAACTGGTGTGTGCACTCTTCTCCTACATAGTTTTTAAAGGTTAACTCCAGAGTAAAGAAAGTTTA
>JAOXXN010000001.1:93129010-93140597 GCA_026770055.1 Myrmophylax atrothorax
AATTCCGAAATCTGTGTTTTCCATGACACAGGACGTGGTGAGGAGGTTCTGTAATGTCACAGAAGAAATGTAAGGCTGAAAATATCTGCCTAACATGACCATAGTTCAAGCTGTCAACTCAGACTTATAAATAGTACAAAGTGAAAGAGGCAGAGAGGGGGAGGAAGGCTTAGCTGTCATATGGCCTTAGTGCTTTGCCTACTCCTTTCTAATATCCAGGTCACATTCACCTCGTGAGTGTATGAGCGTGCCATGATACCAGATATGAAGGGATCTCTTGATGTCCACCACTTTCAGGTCTAAGCTTGCAGGCTATTCCATATTCATGGTATTGGCATCAGTGAACAATATATAAGAACTGCAGCCACAGCCTTATGCAAATCAACATGACCTATGTTCAGGGAAGTTGGACACCCTTTGATACTGAGTTTTGGCAGCGATCTACAGTTTGAGAAGATAGAACAAGAAAAGGGAAATTCAAAGGCAATACCAAATAAAATAGCTTGTTAAGCTGAATTTAGCTGTGGAACAGAGCTGCAGCTCTGAAGCTCAACAAAGTACTGCAGGGTCAGTCCTGGGTGGGCTGTGAACTAGAGGCCCAGTGCTAAAGCTATTTTCCAAGACCCACAGTTCTACAACAGAAAGAGCAACATAAAGCATCTATGAGTTGCCCCTACAAGGCAAGCAGGCAATCTCAGTTTCAACTGAGCCTGAATCCAAACCTAAAAATTCTCTAGGTTCATCCATCTGTAATACATGGGTTTTTTCTCCCTTCATCTGTTGCCACAATTGTGCCACTGGGGGGTTCTTTAACTCAGTTCTCCACTGCTTTTATCCATCTTTTCCAGAATGCTAACAGCTGCAATATAATGAGATTATTTATGACTTCTAAATATCACCTTCTAATGCATCTCCCAGGCCAGAAAAGCAGCAACCCAGCAAATCTCACTGAACCAGAGCTGCCTGTAGCAATCCCAAAGTGTCCAGCCATCCATTTCCATATCCTGGCTTCCCTGTCTTCTTACTGCACCTTTTCACAATTCCCTCTGGAGGTTTTTTTGAGGTTTTTTTCACAGCAATAATGGAAAGAAAAATGTTATTGACTGCTGGTGTCCAGTCTCTGAAGAGTCATTGCAGGTGGAGTCTTTTTCCTGGGACTATTTTAGTGATGTACAGAGGAAAAAATAGAGTTTCTGTCCTCAATGTCATCCTCACACATAGGGACATAAATTGTCCCTGACCCAGCAGCCCCTGAAAGAGAGTCTGCAGTGACATAGGCGGATAAGCTCCGGAAACCTTCTGATCTGATCTCAGCAGCTGACTTTTCATCACCCACTTGGAGCTTTGCCTTTTCAGGCAGGTACACACTCTTGGGTGAGCACATTTCTAAGGCAGCAAGTGAAAAACTCATCTTCTTCAGCATGAGAATGAGTTCACTGCTTTTCAGCAAAATGCTTTGGGCATTTATGTCTAAGTAAAGACTTGCACATAGCACCAAAATAGAATTTCAAAATCTCTGTTAAATTCTATGTAAAGTTGGTTATATTTAATAGTTTTATATCAATCTATATTTATATACATTATACATTAAATAAAAATAAATATACTTTATATATAAAATATATAAAAATACACAATATATAATACTTAATATATAATATAATTAATATAATATAATACATAATGTATACTATATCATATCTAGTATACTATACAATACAACTATATATATATCTTTAAAGACCTTTTGCTTCTTTACATAGCTAGGAAAAAACCTCCTGTAACCTCCTCTTTATGACAGTACTTGAAAATGTATCCTCTGCTTTCCATGGCCTAGGCAGCTGGAGAGCAGCTATGGAAACCCTGTACCTCCCTTACTGGTCAAGTAAGTGTAGCCTCATTTTACAGACAGTAACCTGTACAAAGGACTTGTGTACCCTACAGCAGTTTCCCCTCCATTTATTGCCAAACTGTAATCACTGGTAGAAGCAATGGCAAAGTCCCCATCTTTGCCAATTTGGTGCTGTATTTAAGGCAATATGGTTCAATTTATACTTTCAAAATTTAAGACAGATGGAAAGAAGAACATGTTGTGCGATGACTGACACCACCAAGCATAGGCACTCTGTGCTGTATTTCTCCTGTTTCTGCTGCAGCATCACCCAGACATGCAGGCATAGTGCAACCAAGCTTAGTATTTTATCACTGACCCATGGCAAGGTGGTGGTGAAAGAGTTTCCAGCTGGAGTTGCAGAGGCTGTGGGTTGCATAGGCAGGAAAAATTCACCATTGCAATCCTGCTGCTGGCCAGCAGAAATCTCTGGGGCACAATTGCTGGCTCCTCACCAGCACACGGAGCTGGAAAGTGGACCCTGGGAACACAGTGCTTGTGCCAGTGGTGTTCTTCAATTTGGTTTTACTCTCCCTCTGTGTGTGGAAAAACAGTCCTGTGCCAGCAGTTGTGTGTAGGTCACAGAAAAAAAGAGGCAGTTGCTCAAAAAATATGGTATGGAGGGCTGGGGAAAAGGCATGTTGGAAATGTAAAGGACGTTTACATTAAAGGAAGGTGTGAGAGCTGCAGGAAGATCCAAATTACAAAAACAAAACAAAACAAAACAAATCCAACCAAAAAAACCCGAAACCAAAACAAAAAACCCCAAACAAACAAAAAAAAAAAACACCACCAAAAAATGTGAGTACTTCAAGCAGCCAAATTAAACAAGACACAATGGGGGCCAATTTTGCCTCCCAGGCATTTCACAAGCCTACACCTCAGTGTTCAGGGGGTGCTAGGGAGAGAATCATGTGTCCCTCCAGGTCTTACTGAACTGTAAGGAACTTGAACTATTTTGTGACTTGCTGGTTTCTACACCATTGGCATCTTTCCCCTCTTCTTTTTCTTAGTTTTGGGGTGCTTATTATTGGATAAGTCTTAAATTCCTCTGAAAAAGGTAATTGTTTTTGGTTCAGAAAAATAATCAGTAGACGCAAAGCGTAAAGTCATTTCAGTCATAATATCTTGGAGGAAAATAGATACAGTATTTTGGAAAGAATTCTAAATGAAAACACAAAGCCTGATGGGATTTAAATGCAGAAAACCAAAAATTCAGTCTCGCCTCCTCTTTTCCCTTCCCCTATTCATGAGGTCACCTTGTCTGTCTCACAGATTATGGCATCTTGCCGGGATCCGGAGGCAGCCACCAGAAAAACTGTTCTTGCTCCTGTGAGCACAAAGCAAGATCAAACTTGCCAGGAGAAAATAATCAGAGTGGTTTCTTGAAGCTAGAAAGAGAGAAAATTTCTAGGACCAGAAAGAAAAAGACATACAGAAAATGCAGGCCACCTTTTTTGTCCCTCAAAAATTTGATGTATAAGAATTTGAGGAAAAGGAGACTGGGTGAAAATGTGTGAAACAGAGAATGTGTACTGACATTCAGCATTGTTGCCTGTAAATAGCTTGATTGTAAAGGGACTGCATGTACACGTGTGTGTGCATACAAAGGATGAGTGTGCAGGTCCCTGCACATGCAAGACACGGCATACCTCAGTCCAGCAAGTTTAACTTTAATCCTGCTTGCAAGCACTTCACTGTGAAAGGCTGGTTCTTTAAAGAGGGAAGGCTGACACTGTTGACATGTCTACTGCTCTACTGCTTCTGGGGTAAATGACTTTTCTCAAGGCATTATTCGTGCTGTCTGTGCTCAGGCCTCAGAAGGTGGTCCTTTGTTCAGCACTGGCATGGCGTGAGCAAAGTCTAAGCTTTGCATCCCATATAACTCTCAGCCCACTTGAAGAAGAAATGATTACTCCCTGACACTGTATTGGCTTTGTTTAGCTGCAGGTATTTCCCTTTTTTATTAAATTGTTACTCCTTTGAGGCTAAATCAAGAGCATGAGGGGAGTAGGGATTGTTAATATTCTTCTCCCCTTGTAGACGTCTCCGCAGTAAGACCCCGCAAGCTCAAAGGACCTCCTAGGTGTATTGATGGCTCCTACTTGCTCTGCCACAGTTCAGAACCATAGAATACCTCAACTTGGAAGGAACTGATAAAGACTATTGATTCCAACTCCCTGCTCCTCTCAGGAATGCCTAAAACAAAAACATATGACTAAGAGCATGGTCCAGATGCTTCTTTTAGAGGTTTGATGCTGTGATCACCTCCCTGGCGAGCCTCTTCTAGTGACTGACCACCTTCTCAGTGAGAAACCTTTTCTTAATGTCCAATCTGAATTTCACCTGATGCAGTTTCCTTCCACTAGAAGGAAGGAAGAGTAGAGTGGTAAACAAATATGTTAACAGTCATATGCAAGGCTTATCTGTCAAAGGAACAATCTGCTGAGCCCTGGTGTTTATTTGAGATTCCAAAAACTGTCCAAATTTTAAAGATCCTCTAGTCAAACGCCTTGCAATAAGCAGGGACATTTCCCCCTAGATCAGGTTGTTCAGAACCCTGTCCAACCTGGCCTTGAATATTTCCACAGAAGGGGCATCCACCACCTCTTTGGGAAACCTCTTCCAGTATCTCATCACCCTCAGTATAAAAAAATTCTTCCTTATATCTAGTCTACATCTACCCTCCTCTAGTTTAAAACAATTACCCCTGTAGTATCACAACAGAGCTTACTCAAGTGTCAGTCCCCATTTTTCTTGTGGGCCACCTTCAGGTACTGGAAGGCTGTTACAAAGTCTCCCCAGAACCTTCTTTTCTCTGGGATCAACAACTTCAACTCTCTCAAGCTTCCCCCACAGCAGAGGCGTTTCATGCCTCTCAAAACTCAGCTCAGCTGCTTCGACAACAGTGGCACTGTGAGTGCTTTAACTCTTACCAGAGTCAGGCTGTAACACACTTATTTTCAGTGTACGTTTCTGAGTTATTTTGTTGCTACTTGCATCCAATGTGGGCTTGAGTTGAAGATCCAGTTCAAAAATATGTCTCCATGACAATTTCTCCAATGCAAGAAAGAAGGAGAACTTACTACAAAGGAAAAATTGTGCCCATTAGAGAGACAAATTTGTTGAATTTTGGCTCTGGATCTGAGATGTCTCCAAGGAAAACTGATGGAATTATGTGCATGGAGTCAGTTTGGCTAGTTGGGCTAGCCCTCTGGAACAGGGGAAACATGCTCATCATCAAGATACAGCTTCCTAGAAATCAAGGCAGGGAATTAGGGGGAGCCTGAGGAGCAGGAGTAGGGAGTGAGGGTGACATGGGGAGCTGTAGTTAGTTAAGGTCACAGCTTGGAGACACACGAGGGAGTCCAGGGTGCAGGAGGGAAAAGGCCATCACCAAGAACATTCCTAATATTCTGCCCATACTAATGTGGACACCCAATGCCAAAGCCAGCAGCTAAAGCCTTCAGCTCAGTCCTTCCCATGGGTAGGAATCAGCAGTGAGGAGCACACCTCCTGCCCGCACACCGACAGCTCAGTCTAAACATCACCACTCAGTGGTCTAACACCATGCTGACTTTGTTGCTCAGGACAAGACAAGAGAAGCTCAAGCCCTCAGATGCTGTACCTGGCAAGACTTCCAGCCCACCATGCAGTTAATCACATCATTCAGTATAATGATAGGGGATACTCTTAATTTTCCTCTCCAGTCTGAAATCCTGCACGAACCATGTTCTCAGCTCCCTAAGAGCAAACAGGTGTTTATTTCTGTGCAATGCCATACAGCAGCTTGGCTTGAAGTTGTCTCATACACCCCCTAGACTGGGACTTTTACCCAGGTTTGCAGTTGCCCACAGTGTCTCTGAAAGCCAAATAATTTGAGTTTTATTCCTTTCTCATTCTCTACTGCTACTTGTATCCTGAATCAGATGGAGTTCCTCAGTCTTGCAGTGGTATTATTCTCCTTACACCACTGGCTGTAATGTAGGGATGAGCACAGAGTGTCTGGCTCTGACACTGACAGATCTCATACTGCTCCCAGGGAGTTGCCCAAATGCTACAAAGATGAACCATATGGGCCTCCCCAGCACTTGAGGCCATTAATAGGAATTTTTAAGCAACTGTGATTGATGAGGCAGCTCTTACAAGTCTGAGATCAATGAAAATGCAACTTGATCTTTTGAACCCAACTCCTTAATTTTTTTGTTCCTTTTTCTGCAGAGAATCCCATAAAAACATTTCTGTGCAGACAAAAGCTGTCTGGGACACTTTATGTGGATTTGTCATGCATTTTCCTTTAGCTCCCCCTCCACCCCATTGGCAGTTTCAAATACAGTTTGTTTCTGAGTCTTTCTCCAAGATTTGTACAGTGACTTCATGATCAGCTTTTTCTATAATGTGACTGGACATTGTCTTGAGGGTGTTTTTTGAGACTCATTCACTCATTATTTTTCTTTTGTTTTCAATTTAATTAATTTACCCCTCACTGTAATCTGAACTCCAGGGAGAAAGTCATGGTAAGAAAAACAGAAAAGTAAAACTCATTCAGGAGAGAGGAAAGGCTAAACAACCTTCAGGAGAAAGCAGGGAGCCCAAGAAAAGAACAAGAGACAGGACCATGTTTAATGAGTTTTGAATTATCCTATATTGATATTTTTCCCTCAGGATCTGCTGGCACAAATCAACAGTAACCAAAATAGCTCCATCTTCCAACATTCTCTACAGACTCTTGACCAAGATAGCAGTCATTCTCAGTAACTTTGGACTGAGACAGTCCTCAGACTGTTTCCCCTGCCTGGATGCTCCTGGAAGAGAAAGCCTCTAAGAGACAGGCAGGTCACTGTTAACTAGAGGAGAAAGGGCCTTGAAAGGCAGAGAGAAGGGACAGCTTCTTAGAAATCCAGGCAGGCAATCAGGAGGAGCATGAGGAGCAGGGGCAGGGAGTGAGTGCAACTTGGGCAGCTGTATTTAGCTAAGGTCAAGGCTTGGAGATGCACAAGAGAGTCCAGGGTGCAGGAGGGAAGAGGCCAAAACCAGTGCAGTGACATGGGTGAGTTTGATGGAGCACAGAGAAACATGAGGTACAGCAAAAAAGAGCGTGGTCCAGAGTGAGGATGTGAATGGCAAAGGGGTGCAGAGGAGAGGGGAGGTGCACAGTATTAAGGAAAATTATCTGAAAAGTGAGGGAAGAGCCTTGGAGGGACTGGTAGGGATGCACTGGGAGGCGGGTGGAAAGCAGAGAGACAATCAACAACTTTTTCCTCTCTGGGGAGGGGAAGAACAGGAAACAGAGCCCATATTTTATGAAGGACTGACAGCCGTATTTTGAACTTGAAACAACCACATGTAAGTCAGGAATTGGGAAAATGTCACATGGACCATTCAAAAGAAGAAAAAAGAAATAAGTGAAAGCAATGAAAGTCATGTGTTTAGTTACATGGTGCTTAAGCCAATGCCAGTGCAAAGGGGATTTGGAGAAGGGGTGATACTGACTCTTGGATTGGTAGTGCCTGGGGTGAGACACCTTCCCTTCCCTTAACTAGCTGTGGGCTCAAACAGCTTACTGCATGGCTCAAGGTAGAAAAGTTTTAGCAGTTTTGGGACAAGATTGTGCATACTGGGCTTCAGGAAGGGTGAGGATCTGTTCCCAGAAATCCCAGTTTGAATGCATTTTCTGGAGAACACCAAGCCTTACAGGGGTAACACTCTACTAAAAGTGGGGAGGACTTCTTTGCTACCATTCCCACTTGACTGCTCATCCCGGGGTTGGGCCTACTCACCAGGAACTGTGACAAATAGAAAAAAATGGGAGCATTGGTGGTGGAGGATGCAATGTAGTCCCTTGGAGTTATACAGCGCTTCTGAATCACCTTTCTTGCTTTTTCTTTGTGGTTCTTGGTGTAAGGCTCAGCTAAGAGAGAAGCACAGAGGTGGAATAAGCTGGTTGAGAATGGCATGAGTGTAGGACTTCGTTTTTTTCAGGCTCAGTTGCAGACTTAACCCACTCTGGTTCATGCTGCTTTCCTGGTATTGACTACCATTGTGAAAGAGCAAGTAACTTGATAGAGCACACAGCCAGCTTGGAAAAAGAGTCACTGAGGGCACCGATGGGATTGGGAGCACCCAGCTCTTCATTACCTATCAAAAGCACAAGAAAAACTGAAGATATTCTCAGGACCCAGGGACACAACTCAGCATTAGGCAGCTGGTCACCAAAGTAACCTGGGAACTTACAGCATGTGACCAAAATTCCATTACAGTCTCTGTCTCTTTTGCTAGGGAAAGAGTAAAACCTTTCTTCTGAAAAACAACTGGGATTCTTACATTATCAGGTTCTAAAACTCATCCCTCCAGAACATGGTCCTGGACAGAGAGAAGGATGGGTGATTACAGCTGCAGAGTAGGAAGGTTGGGTCCAGCACACTCCTCTGGAGTTTGCACCCACTTCAGGAGAAGGATAAGCAGCAGCTAAGCAATGGAAAGTGCTCGTGCACTCTCCAGACCTCAAGCACCCCAAAGTGCTCAAGCACTTTGATATAGCAGTGGGCACAGATCTGGCTGCAGCTGTATGCAGCCTGGAGACTTTCATCTTCAAACAAGCCCTCTGATGGTGTCACAGTGTGAGTTATTCACAGGGCCTCTCCAGGGTCTTCTGGAATGCTCATGTCCCTGGTTTGTAGTCCATATTTGACAATGTGGTATCCACAGAGATGCACTCACACTAGATGGGTTCTTCCATTAAAACCTTAGTATTTGCAAAATGCAGCGGTCCCTCAATAGAAATATTACACTCATTTATCTGAGGGTAGTGACTCAGACATGCTTTAAGCTTGGGAGTGTGCCAGTAACAATGCTACTAACCTGAGTGGTTTGGACTTCGCAGTCTTTTCTTTGTAACTAATCCATGTGATTAACATTTTCCTTAAAAACGGTCCATGGAGCAGTGAGGCATACCAACCTGGCAGCATTAGAAACTGGAGTTGTGTCCCCAGAGAGCAGATGTAGGCTGACAAAAGACAGGGCCAGCTTCTCACACCCACACAGGGCTTTGGCCACACAGCTTGGCTTCACACCCAGCCTGGAGTGACAGCTCTGAGAAGTCAATGGCAAGCTCAGTCCCCATGGCTCCCTCAGATGCTGTCTGCAGCTACTGAGTCTGCCAAAAGCCACAAGAAGGCAGCCAGATGGCATCACTGCATGCTGGCAGGGCTTGTCTCTTGTGAGGCTCTATCAACTGGAAGCCCATTCGTTGCTATCCCCCTACTTTTCTGGGTCAACTGTAGCACAGTGTTGAGCTTTAGCAGGAGACCCAAAACAACCATCCTTTAACCTAACTCACCTCCTCTTACAGACAGTTCCTCAGCTGGGCACTACTAAAACAGTATTGGCTTCATTGGAACAGTTACGTGGTCTAACACAGTCTCTGCAACTGTTCACATTTAGCCTTTCCCCACCATGAGCATTAGGGAAAGACTAAATGCTGACAGAGAAATTATTTTCTGCCTTTCTCTCTCTGAACCTCTGATTTTTTTTTCTTTCTTATTTTCTATTCTGTTTCTGAAACTTCCTTTAAAATGGCACTGACTCTCCTACTTATAGTCATGGCTCTGGAGCTCAGTCAGCCTTGTTGATCCTAGCTGCAAGTGACAACACTTCTCACTCTTTGATGTATCAGCTTAACAGCCTGATAACAACTGGGCAGGACAGGATATTCCTGGCACTCTCTGTGTATACTGTGCAAGGCTTGTAGTATGGCACTAGCTATGTTTTGCTGTCTTTTGCTCTTGCACTGTTACCCTGTAGTCACTTGAAAATTGCTTATGAGGTTCGTATGATCCAAATCAAATGAATGGCTGAATGCTCGTGATGCTGTAGATTACTTAAAGGATTTTAGGCAGAATCTTAATATTTCATTGTATGCCTATGAACTCCTGAGATTTTTTAACATGAAACAAAATGCAGATTTTGCAAACTACGGAAATGTCTCATCAGCTGAGGATCTGAACCTTAATTCCAAGATCATTTAGTACCTTTTTTAGCACGCTGTGGTTAACACAGCTATAAAGCAATGTTGTTATGGAAACTTTTGGGTTCTCAAGGACATTTCTCCACCTTTCTGTGCTAGTTCAAGACTAGAATTGTTCTACAATGGAGCATTTTCACTAGGTGTTTCTTTATAGCGCATGGTAAGCATCTATGAGACGTTGCCATTATCTTGGGATGCATAAGATCTTACATGTATACAAATGTCCATTTTGAGCTCTGCCTGGGAGAGTAATCTCTACTGTCACTACTTCTTTTACAAGTCATCTTAAGAGCTTCTCAACAACTGCTGTCTTTAGTCTCAACACACCCACATCTACAGCACTGACCCTGCACTCCTGGTCCATCAGCTCTGCTCCTCATCACCAACACAATGCTCAAACATTTTCCGTAGCACATTTGGTGACATGAGTTGGTGAAGAATAGGCAAATATGGCTGCTGGTGTGTGAACTGTTACTGTACTGAACAACACTTTCTCAGAGTTGCTGCTAAGTAAGTATGTGAGACTCAAAAAGCTTTGGACAAAAGTCTTGGCTTCTCTATTCTCCATTATGCTAAAACTCTGACCTATATACTGTTTTGGGGACCTGTGCTGTTTATCTGGAAGTCATCTTTGCACCCCAAAATTTGCTGTGTAAAAAAAATTATCCTTCCCTAGGTCTTCATTCTTTTATGTTTGAGTCCCCAGAATTGCCAAAGGGTATTCAAAATGCCTTTAACACTTGGACTGTCATTTTTGAATTTTAGCAAAGGCTGGAGGGTTTGCCAGTGGTTTTGCTTTCCCAGCATGAGCCAAACATGCCTGCCAGATTTCTCGAGAGGGGATGTAAGATTTTCCAATTTCTAAATAAGCCAATGAAGGATTAAAATATCAAAATGTAAAATAAATGTGTTTTATGAAAGGATTCACTGTTGTCAAGGAAGGAGGGCTGGCTAACACCTGAGGGTGCCGGGAACTTTTCTGCTCTGTGACCTGAGGCTCGCAGGAAATGACCTTTACCAGCCTGGAGGTGCAGGAATGTGGTGGTGCCGGACTTCCCCTCCACGTGTTGTGGGCAACTTAATGGAAAAACCTGTAAATAGTGCAAAATGGCATGAATTGTTAGTAGCATTACCATGCCTTTAGATAGAGGCATGTACTGTGCATTTTATTCCCTGTGACTCTCTTTTCCTAACAGTTAACCACTGTCTAACAAGGAAAGAAAAGTCGGAGGTTTCAGGCTTACAGGAAGTATACAGTGTCGATGGATTTACATGTATTTAGAAGAGCTAGAGTTACATTGCAGTGACGCAGTTCTACAGCACTTGCTAATTCCCTCTTCTCCCCAAACACTTACTCCTGCCTCCCACCTTTGGTTGTTTGGGCATACCCACTCTGTTATTCTTCTCTCCATGGGCAGTGTCCAGAGTTACCAAACAGTTGCACCAGGTGTAGTCATCCAGACTCTCCAAATGGGAACCCCAGACATTTGTCTCTTGGTGAGTCTTGCTATCTTCCTTTCCATATCAATCCATTGCTCTCCATTCATGCATCTATTCCAGCAACTGCAGTAAACCAGGTTTTAAAATCCCACTCGATTTCCTAGTGTCTTAGTTTGAGAGGAAAAACCAAATTGTTTACTCAGAAACGGGGAAGGAGAATTCCTCCACAA
>JAOXXN010000001.1:93143177-93168247 GCA_026770055.1 Myrmophylax atrothorax
AGTGCTTTGGCCAGCAAACATACTTTTATCACTTAAGTTGTAATCAGTGTCTAAAAAGAGATCTTATTTATTTCCAACAGGATCTGCACTCCATATTATTATACCAATGGTATTTAATTGCATAGGTATCCTTTAATTCTATTCCAGTCATGTCTCCTATATGTCTTTCTATAATTTTCTGAGGGTTTGATACCAGGTTAATGTGCCTGTGTTTCCTCAAGCAATCTAATTTATCCTCTTGAAAACAGGAATAACAGCTAGCTTTTTCCCCCAGTCATCTGGAACTGTGCCACTCTACCAGGACTCATGAAATATCAACAAGAGTAGCTCAGAGTGCTCTTCAGCAAGTCTCTTTTAAAGTCTTTGGTAAAACATACCTGATCTGTGGACATTAAAACATTTAATTATAGTAATTGTTCAGAATCTTCTCAGGTTACTCATAGAAGTATTTTCAGAGATTCACAGGGAAGAGGGTCCCACCGAGCTGTCTGTTGAGACCTCCTGTGTATCACTGACTTGTGACACACGTGTTGCCCAGAAATTTCACATTAAGTTCCAAGACTAAAACCTGCCCAAAGCCAAGGATGAGGCAAGTCAGAAGCCTCTGAAAAGACCTGTGATCACATCCTGGCAGGATTGGGGAAGCCCTCCATGAACACAAGCCACAGCTCTGCAAACAAAGTGCAGTCTGTACTGCAGAAGAGGAAACCACCTCCAAACCTATGCCAGCATGACCTTGGGGAAGACTCATATTCACCTTAAGTCAGGGATTTTGTCCCTGAGCAGAGTGGCACAGGGTCTCGCCCTCAGGCACCTACAGCAGAAGCACTTTGGAGCACAGACTGGCTCCCAGTCAAAGAGCTGTGTTTGACTTCCATGATTTCTCAGCCCTCAGGAAAAAGCAAAGCAACAAAACAAATATTATCTCTTTGCCCAAAAGCCTGAAAGCACACCAGAACATGTCTGGTCAGCAGAACACCAAAGAGAAACACTCTCTTGATACCTGCAAGGAACTCGAGGAAATCCAGACAAACTGTATTTGCTTTCAGCTGTTGGTTGTTCAGAGACTTATACAGAACTGAAGGGGTTTTCAGCATTCTGAGGGCAAAGGGAGATATTTTTTTTTACTAAGAACTTTGATGCATGAGACTTTCAGTTGTTCACTTACAGATTGTGGATTTTCCTGCTGAAAACTAAATTTGCATTTGCAAGTTTCAGAATTTTCCCATGGATTAAACCCCAGAGCAAAAGAATCCTCTAAACCTTCAAAATTTTCCAGATTCACAAGATTTGTGAAGAGTATGATTCAGGAAGTTCTCCTCACTACTTCAAAAAACTTGGTTCTTTAATTAGCTTCTATCTTGCACCTTCCTTTGCTACATATTGCAAACTTTTTATATAATGTCATACATAAGAAACTCCATCCACCTGATTTATTTTGTCTGTAGAACTGGAATACAATGCAAACTGAACACTTCTGACTTTACAGTTTAGCTGTTATAGAGACCTGTATTCAAGAAAGGCTTTGAGGGTTTTTTTGGATGTTGATTTTTGGGGGGAGTTTTTTTGTTTTGTTTCTAAGATATCTTTAAATGTTCTCTTTAAAACCACATTAGTCACTTTTATACTAACAACAACTTTATTTTGACTTCTTATAGATGTATTTTTAATTTATAAATTATATTAACTACCTGCTACTTTCTTTTTCTCTATTTTGTTATCTGACATTGTTATTTGACCACTGCTTTCAAATTAGCCTTTTATCTAGAGTGATTTCCATTCATCTGTATTTCCATCCATACCCAACAAAATAGCATTTTCATCTGGTAGGAGTTCCACAAAGGGGTCCCAGGCTTAGCTAGGCTTTCACAAGTTTTCCAGTCCAAAAGACTTACAAGCATTGGAAATGGCCTTTAGAGGTTTAATTAAAAACTCAATTACTGTTTCATGCCATACTGTTTGCATGTGACAAATACACTTTTGCCACCACTGGTGTTGAGGCTACCACTGACCTTTAGGTTATTTATTAACTCCTTGTTCAGCACAAGAGTTGATACTGAACTATCTCATTGCGGATGCAGGACACTGCATGTAAAGAAATTAGCACCTATTATTTTTAGAAACTCTTAGAAGTTTTGTCACTAGTAACATGAGAAGTCCAGCAAATACTCCCCAAGTTCCTCTAAGCCAGATGGCTGTCATTCCCCATCCTCAGTGGAACCAGTTAGACCTTTAGCCTACATGAATTCAGATTTTGTGATTCTGAAACAACAGTGACTCTACAGTACATTACAGCCCCTCTGATGTCTGGAGACGTGGCCTCTTTGCCGCCATCCCTGAAGGACAAGTTGCAGCTGTGAATTTTAAAGCCTTGTTCAGTTATTATCTCACACACAAGTGGAATAGAGAAACTTTCTTCTCATTCATGCACACAGAGGCATCTCAGAACTTGGACCCCATCAGCTGGTTTGGGAAAAGTGCCTCAACATCTTTACTTTTACATGCCACTGCTGAATGTACAGTCATCTCAGGTCAACCACAGTCATCATGGTCTGACTTTATGCTCGCTCATCTCCTCTGAAGTCAGATATTTGTCTGTGGCCAAAGCTCAAAGGGACATAACTTGGAAGATTTCCTATAATTTTGTATGCACAAATGTCAGCTAAAATAATTTTTTTAACTTTATGTTAACACAAGTTCTATTTCTGATGCTGTTGCTGTAATAACATTGCCTACTGGAATAGTTACTTCAGATACTTTTAAACATTTAGACTCTATTTTGTGCCGCAGACCACTACTCAGACCTCTTCATCTCCCATAGCCTTGGTTTTTACTTAGGGAAAAAAAAGGGATAAAGTGATTTAGGAAGAGTTAATGCCCCTGAACAGATGCACCAGCAAGAGATGTGACAAAATGTCAAGTGGAATGTCCCTGAGGGCTTGGAATTTGGCCGTGGAAGCAGCAGATGAGTCCCCAGGATGGCATGTCCCCCAGAGGCCTGGCATGCTTTGGTGACAGCTGTGATTTTTATGACCCGGCTTCGATGACAGTTTGGGAGGGATCAGCTCTGCTCTTTTCTGACAGGAATTCAGTTTGTCATCAGATTGTAAAATCTCTCTGATTTACAGCATCAGCCACTGTTGGCGTTTTATTCAGATGCATGTCCTCTCCCCACTCCCTGCAGAATGGAAGGTTAAGGTCCAAACCCTGATGTTCAAATTAAACTAATCAGGAGGAAAAGGGAAGTGGCAGGTCATGAAGTGACAGGAAACACCAAGAAGAGCTGGTTCCAAAAAGATTTCACTAAGAGCACTTCATCTGAAAACATATAGCTCTTCCACTGCCATCTGAATACCAAACCTTCTATATTAACCTCCAGGGTCCATAACCTGCCGGATTTACCAGTGTTGCAGGGAATTAAAAGATAACAAAGTCGTACCCCTTGGTACCATGTCCCCTCATATTTGCCAGTGAGAAGCAACCTCACAGAAAGGTGATCTGCTTGGAACAAAAGCATTAAGAGTAGGTGTCAAATGCCTCCAGTCACAAAGGGGAAGGGCCATGTCAGCACAGCACTCCTCAGCTTCTCATCTCCCACTTGGTGTGACCATGGTGTGCTTTTCTGTGGTCACTTAGCACCCAGCAGGGGACTCCTGTGGCAGCTGCAGGCAGTCATTAGGGATACTGGCAGCTTCAGTTTTTATCATAGGTTTTCTAACCAATGAATATTTTTTGGAGGGGGGAGGGACCCTGGCAAGACACAGTAGCACAAACTGTTCTCCTGCAAGCCAAGAGTCCAGCTCCTGCCATCACCACCATTTAATTCACATCTTAAAGGAAGATGTTATAGACCAAGTTAGGTCCATTCTGATGACTCTCTCCGCTCCCTCCTATAGGTAAAAACAAATTGCAAACACAGTTGCTTCTCCCAAACATCACCTTCTCACTCTTTGCTTACCTTAGAGGTACAGTTCTCTTACAAACCAGAGGTGTTAACTGTCTCTTGTGGGAAATCCAGTTCTATTAAGGCTTCCTAGCAGCTGGAAGGTCCAAAAGTGTGGGATATTCCCTGTGGAAGTGAACAGAGGAAGCTGAAGGTGACCATTCAAATATCAGAGACAAGAAGAAAGGACTGGTTCTGAAGCAGCCTCCCTGCAATGGTGAGAAACTGGCCTCAGACCAATGCCGTTGTGACCACAATATCATTATAAAGTCCTAAAATGAGTACAAGGAGCCACGGATACCTCCCTGTGTAAAGGGATGATGGTCGGCTCCAGTACTTCTCAAGAACTCTGCTATAAATGTGGCTGCCTAACCCTGGGACAGAGGGATGGAAACTTCAGGAAACTCACTTTTTGTGGAGATGACATTCTAAAGCACTGGGTGCTGTGTCACTGAACTGTGTGTGTACTGTGGGATCAAGAGGAGCCAAGTGATGGGAATTCTCAGCATGGCACTTGACACTTGTCTAGCAAAACTTACATATATCCTGTTTGGGTGCACCACCATTCTTGCTTGGCATCCTCCTACTCTTGGAGCTTGCACATTTGCCTTCATCTTTCCTCCTTGTATTCTTCCATGAGGCATTATTATCAGTCTGATTAGAAATTCCTTCTATTCCTGGGTCTTTGCCTGTTTGTGAAGGCACAGTCTTACTAACACTCCAGTGCTCCATTGAGTTTTCCAGACAAAAGGTACAAAGGTGTAATTTTCTACTGTAAATTTGAATAAAGTGAGTGAAAGTTTAAGAAAAAAAAATAAAGATAAAACATATTTAACTCTCTTTTTATCAAGGACAGCTCAAAGGAGTGCTAGGGTCACATTTCTCATAGAAAGTTTTCTGACCACAGGGTTTTACAGGGTAGATACACTTATTTCTACACAACTGATTAAAGAGATTTTACATCAGCTTTCCCACAAAATTTGCTTGAGATGTTTGGCAAGTTTCTCTTTGCCCAGGCAGGGGAGAAAATGTAAGTATTCCCAGAAGTAAGAGAAGCAATTCAAATCAATCAACTACTTTTTCAACAAAAAGAAAAAGCCTGGGAGAATCATGGTAGAACAACAGCAAGAGGAAGTTCAACTCAGATCCTTGCCCACAAAGGATGCGGGGGACACAGAGGGTCCCATGAGGTCTGCCACACCTCCTGGGGACTTGCAAAAAAAGCTGAACTGGCCCTTACTGTGGAAACATTCCAGTTCAGGTTTTTTTATAGACCAGCTAGTTTTGGTCTGCTGAAAAACTTCACCTCAGTAAGAAATGCCAGGCAGAAGTCAGTCAGGATGTCTCAGTGCTTCTTGTGGAGTATAAAACCATATTTTGTCATCCATTCATCAGGCCAAAAAAGTATTTTGAAATATCAGACTTTTCTGGTGAATAGGTGTTACAGATCCCCACTGTGTTTATGTGAAGACAGTTTTTTCTGTTTGCCATCACAGGGCTCTGGTAGTCATGTTATAGTACTTTGCACAATTAGCTCTGTGTGAGAAATGTATAGGAATGGCAATGGAAAACTATTCCATAGGGACCATTATGCTTCCTTTATGGCTATTTCAGTTTATGTTCCAGTTGTCATCCTAATATGCAACTGCCTGATCAGATAGCAAATGCTCCCTAAAGACCTTGGGATGCTGTATGTAGTTAGGGGACAGCACTGAGACAGGAAAGGCCAGTGCCATATGAAATAAAAGAATATCTTTTTTATTAACAGTTTAAATATTTTCCACCTGATTTTCAAGCATCTGAGTTCAGTAGGCACAATTCTCCTGTTTCCTTACTTGGAGAGACAGCAATGCTGATGCATAGGCTTTGGGAGAGAGGAGTGGTCATAAAATTGTCGGGAAAATAAAGAATCAACCAATAACAACTGCTAACACAACCAGAAAGTGTGAAATTCCGGTCTGAGGGTCTAAAACTCTCCCAAGCTCCACATCAATTTGAATCAGGAATGAGAGTTTCAGTACCATCTTAGACTCCATAACACTTCACAGATTTTTTTTTCATTTCCCTGAGAAATGTTTTCCAGACTTCCTCTCTTTCTGATTCTTGCCAGTGATACAAATAGCACAAGAACAGTGTATCTCAAAAGTGTTCTGGCAAATAATTCAGGTGCTGGCTAAGACTCAAATGCACATTGGCTACATTAGGCTTTTATAATGTGTCAGCTAGTCCCTGATAGCTATCATATGGTGATAACGATTATTCAGTCCAAGCCCTAAATAAGATGGAGAAAGCACATGTACAAAGTGGGGATCCATCTCTGCAACCATGCTCTCATTTCTACACTTGATATATTTCCTGGAAGAGAAGTGAATTCAGAGTCCTGGGCTGTTACCACTGAGAAAGGACCTGCTCTTCCCAGCCTTATATCTGTGCGTTCATCACCACTATTTGTTACTGTTGTGTCTTCACCTTTTCATTTTTCCCAGCTTAGTGATGCAGAGGTTGTGGACAGCCTGGTGCAACTCACATCTCTCTGTAAAGCAGATAATGGTCCCAGTGACTGCCAGAGAAAATCGATTGTGTTGAAACAAATGAGCCACTGCTGGACTGATGAACTCACTGAAGGCAAGGTTTGCAGGCAAGTGCCGATAATTTGACATTGCACATCATGCTTAATTTAATACTGGGAACCCAAAAGAGTCTGCCTGGGCTTCTGAGAGAGCCTTACCGCTCTGCTGTGCATGTCAAATTAACTACCCAGTAGTGAGCTACTCTGGCTAAATGATCAACCCTTGGCCAGCTGCCACACCACAAAGCTCCCCATACAACCGTCTCAAAAATGGAAACTTGTTATTCTGGAGCTGCCCTGTGAATACCCGTTCTGTCAAGGTTAGAGGGAAATATTTGGGGCAGGCAGGCTGAGAAAACAGAGAGGTGTTAGGTGTCAGAATTGATTTAAATGGGCTGCAGCTTTGCATGGGAGCAATGGAGCTCAGCAGTAAAAGGATGGGAGGTAATCAGGGTGGGGGGCTCAGGGGCGCAAGAAATGTGCGAGGTGTAAGACTCAGATGCCTGAGAGGGTCTTTTGGAGCAAAACCAGAATATTGTCTGTTCCCACTTGATTTCCTAATTCTCACCAGCACTCAGAGGTAGCAATTGCCTTCTGGTGCTGGTAAACCAATAGAGGTTGCTGCTCAGGGGCCTTTGCAGGCTGAGCTGCCAGGGAACCTGTTGAGTGCGAGAGTGACAGATTCAGCCTCAGCAAATGACCTTTATCTGAGTCAGTACTGAAGTTAACAGTGTTCAGGAGGACTTTCTGGACATACTTTGAGGGTGCTGAGTGCTTCTGGTTGCTTCTCCCTGAGAAAGTCTCTTGTGTCCCTAAAACCCCTGCTCTATCCTGACCAGGAGACCTGCTAAGGCAACCCCACATCTCCCTTGCTCTAAGCAAACAAGGCTGGATAGGGGTTGATGAATACCAGGCATGCAGTCAGGACATAGTTAGAGTGTGCCCAGGAGCTGGAAGATGGAAAGTGATAAATCTGTGTCCCTTGATAAAGATGTGACTGTGACCAATAACCACAGAATCCTGACAACCCAAAAGTCTCTATCCCAAGACTCTGCTTGAGCAGAGGTGACTGTGAGAACAAATCAGATCACTCAGGGCTTTCTCCAGCTCTGCAGTCAGAGAGTACAGTCATCTCAGGAACAGATAAGCATGCCTGCCCTTTGGTTCATGTGGATATATTCTACATGACTATTTTCTTAGTTGTAAGAAGATACTAGTTCTTCCCATTTTGAAATTATTTTTTTGTATTTCAATTTCCAACATCCACAGAAGTGTCACCTCCAATCTGTGATACTTAAACGGATTTGAGACGAACAAAAGGCACCCCATATAAATATGCTCATCATAAATATATTTCACTGTTTTGAAACTGTTTCCACATTTAGTTAAATTGCCTACAATAAATTATTTCCTTCCTATCTTGCACTGAGCCATTTTCCTCCTAGTTTTACACTAGTTTTCCTCTCTGTTCCATAGTTTGTTGTCCAAAGTTTTGAGCTCTTTCAGAAGGCTTTCTGACTTACTCCATTCCACAGTAAAAGACCCATTACCATATTTTCTTCCTCTTTTTTATATACAATAGCATTACATACAAGAAATCTCTCTAAAATCCATTTTATATCAAGATAGTGTAAATCCAGTTATACATTATGCTACATTTCGCTGCTACAAGTTTGCATTTACATTACTCATTGGTTTATAATAATAAAGATAAGTTTATTGAAATTTATTTTTACTTTCCAAATATGAAGATGCCCACCTCTTTGATAATAACTTTGCTGGCCAGAACCTATTGTTTGACAGTCTGAGCTGTCACTCCATAAGTAGTTGTGCTGTTTCAGTATTTTTTGTTACACTACTCTACTAACATTCCTGATGATGTTGAATCCTTCCTTTTCAAACCTTCACTCGTTAGGGTCTGTGTGTCTGCAGTAAGAATGCCATAACTTATCAGATCTTCAGCTTTAGAGACACTCATTATTGCAGGCTTGACGTGACACCTCTGATAAATAGTTTGCTCAAAGATCTTTTCTGAACTTTCATATAGTACACAGGTGTGTATCAGCACCGGCAACTTCTTAATCTGGCAGAAAAGATGCCCATATATGTTTTGATGTCATCCTGGGCTTCCAGAGAATGTGAATAGTCAACAGACTTGATAAGGTCACAGAATTAAGCAGACATTGCACTGGTATATATCATGCATAGGTTTAAATCATATCAGGTGTTTAGAGGTCTCAGAATTCCTTTGTGTTGCTCTTTCTGCAACTAGAAATCTACTTTCATAGATGTTTCCAAAGTATTAGGACACTCACATATGTTTTTAGCCACTGTTTATGTGACAAGATTTCTTTCCAGAAAACGCTTTGTTATTTATAATAAATTCAAAGGCCTAGCTGACTATTTTATGAGGTATTGTGTGTATTGTGTCTGTTTTGGAAAAACAAGAACTCTATTCTCAGAGAAGGTCTAAAGAATTTAGCCAACAATATCAACATCTGAAGCTATGCCACTAGAAGACTGATGGGAACTGCTGTAAAATGGCACAAAGGTTGCAGGGTTTAATATGGAAAGACAAAAAAGAGGTTATATGGATCACATTCAGGTTTTGAAAGTTTTGCATAGGACAACAATATTAAAACACCCTTGACAATACAATTAAAGCAGAAATGAAGCAAGAATTCTGCTTCTTTGCAAGTGGGGGTTTCAGAAAAGAACATCTTGAGGACTCATAAAATGATGCTTTGGCACTGAATGTTAAAACTCCTGGTTTTCTAATTACTTCTGGAGGTACATGACAATTGTCATACCTGACCAAATGGGAATGGCATGTGCCCTGGTGTCCTTTCTGTAGTCAAGCCTGTGAAATGCAATAATGGGAAAAGCTTCTCTCTAGTTTCTACCAGCAGAAGGGAAGGGGTTCATACTATGGCTTTTAGAAACATTATTTTCATCCATAACTTCACTATTCTCCTTCATCACACTGACTTTTGAACCTCATTTAACTACTCATATAGTCCTCGTATGTTTTTGTGACCACTATGATTCATTATGAACTATGTAAAAAAAAATGTCCTTAGGCTGCCCTTCTAATCTGAAGCTGATGTTCAGATTCAGGGATGCCCTTTGCTCTTGTTATCATTTCACCTACTCCATCTCTCCTTTCCACGCTGAACGGATTTGGTTCTTCACTCACCTGGAAGTCTGTCATGCTTGCAAGCATTTTTGTTACCTAAACACAAATTCCTCCCCAGAAGATAACTGGAGTTGTTTTTTACCTGGACAGTTCCACCTGCATGGCCAGCAGTATGAACCTCAAAGCAACCTACCAGATTTGGATTTGCTAATCTGACAGCTGTGCAATCATCATCAAATTCTCATATTGTTCATTTGACAGAGTGAATTGCAAACATTGAAAGACATCTTAAAAATAGCTTGTGAATTTTTACTTATCCACTTGAGACATGCACAAGTATGGGGCATGATCTATTTTGAAATCACAAGCCCAAATGCCATAAAATTCAAGCACAGTAAGCTTGTGTGCAGACAAGCAGTATGGCCTATGTGTTTATGAACTTGTTACTGGCTTGAATTAAGTCAGCATAAGCCTGGTTATGTCTTTGCCTGCAAAATTAAATTCTAGCAATGGAAAAAAATAAATCTCTACCCTCCCCCAGCAATTCTGCAATTGCAGAACAGCAGGTGCAAGTTTCAAAGGAAGGTCAAGGTCACTTTCAAAATGTGGCCCTTCATGTCAGACTATCAGCCAAAGATAATATTTGTCTTCCTAACAGCTCATAACAACACAGACTCCATCAGCAACTGAATCACATTGCCTTTGCCAGCATGAAACCTTACCGTTTCATAAACTTGATGCCTATTTTGCATCAGCACTGGGACGCAAATCCAGCACCAGGTCCAGGGGCCTTTACCTACTCTGCATTAGGTGAGAAGACAGCTTCACACACAAGAAAACAACTGCTCCTAAGTCTTTTCACATGGTCTACCTGCCTGTTTCTTTTTGGCCTTTTAGTGGCTATCACCAGGATGAGTAAAGTGGCTTGTGGTTGATACATCAAATTCTCACCTCCCTATTTCACAGCTTTCCAGAGAACATCACATATATATATATATATCATACAGGTCTTACAGAAATCTTTCCTATGGTGATGCTCTTTCAGGCACAAGGAAAGTCTTTCCAGCCTCTCAATCTGATCAATACCCTTGTTCAACTCACGTTACACTTTCCTTCCTCCAGAATTTTCAGGCTTTCTCCCTAAAAACATAAACTGCATCCAAAAGCCACTTTTCTCCTAAAGAAGGTAGAAACTGGCTGGTGGTGTTATAATTGCATACTCTCTCTTGAGGAAGGCATTCTCACAGCTTCCTCCACAGCTAACCTGAGCAGAGCACTTAATCTGCCTACCAGAAGGCTCTTAGTAGACATACTCAACAGCTTATTCGAGGGACACAAGATTTCTGTGTGACCTTGTACAACACAGGAGCTTTTCCAGCTTAACAGTTTCCCCAGAGGTGTAATTCTAAAACAGCCCCTAAACCAGTCCCACTACAACAGTTACGAGTGTGCTTCCCAGCCCCCACCATGCACATTCTACTTGGCATTCGCAGTGCCACTACCCTGAACTGTGTCTCACAAGGAAGAAGGCACTCCTCTTTGCCCACCCCTGTTGCCATGGTGTATTTGGAGGTACTCACATGCATGTTCAGCCTAACAAGTTGCTCAGTTTTCATTGCATCAATCAGAAGCTCCCATGCTCATTTACTATGCCATAAATCTTGTGCGATCTGCTAATTTAATTAGAAATACTTTTTATACTTGTTTTCAGACTATCAGTAAAAATACTCAGCAAACCCATACCTCTGTGCTAGACCAAACCCATACCTCTGTGGGACCAAATCAGAAACAAACATCCCTTTACTGAAGATTCCCCTTTAGTAAGCACAGTTTTCAGTCACTTAGCTGATTTTTAATTTGTTGAATATGTGCAATATTGCCTTGGCAGAGTTGTAGTTTTCAATGGGAATTTAAAGTATTTCAATACACATTTTGAAGGAATTGAACCCTACCTTAACTGAATCAGCTTTGTCAGCCAGGAATGCAATCTTTTCAATGAAAAAAGTTAATTTATTTTAATAGAATCCCTTTTCCATGAAACCTCATTGACTAACACTCATTGAATTCTTGTTCTTTAACTCTTTTTTGATTGTGTCCCACTGCTATTTTTTCCCAGCATCAATATCACCCTAATTGACCTGTAACTTCCCCTGTTATGCCATTTATCTCTTTAAAATGTCAGCCTAGCCTCTTAATATTTCCTTGGAATGCTTCCAGTTCTTCAAAACTTGAGCAATTAAATCCAGTATTCAAGAAGCTCCCAGGTTAACATCAAAAAAACTTGACTGCAAGTTAGTCAGATAATTTAAGACATTTAAACTTTCACATTTGCTGCTTGACTCAGCTACCATTGGACTATGCCCATCTACCAGTATGCTACACTAATGCAACAGATCTTCATTTCGGCTACTTTCCAGGTTTTGTTCTCTAGAAATTGCACAGGCTCTTTGCTTTCGTTCAGAAGTAGATATTGTTTTTAGTTTTTGGATCTCTTCATGTTATGGCACCTGGTATGATGGTTACGACCATTTCAATCAAGATTCTTTTCATGACGGTCATTTTAATGCAAAATTACAGCTACAAGTATCAATGTTCTCCAAGAAAAGTCCTCATCCTGAGAGGCATATGTTTAGCAGCACATCAGGATGCAAACTATGTCTCAGCTTTTGCTAACCAAAGGTAATTTTATATTAATTTCTGTGTTCTATTTTTATTTACAACTTCTTTACAGTCAGCTGACAGAATGCGGGCATTTGACATTAGCAAGCACAAATACTGAGCAAATTAATCTGCATTAGAATTCTTAGATCCATCAAAACAAACTGGCTAACTGAAATCTCCCTTATTTTATATATGATCTAGGATGTGTGTCTTTCATATGTGTTACTGTGTATGCATATATGTCTGTGTAAACCATATCTGATATCAATATATGATGCCTGCATTATCAGCACAGCCAACTTAGTTTTCTCATTGTCTTTCACTTTTTCCTTTCTTTCAGTATTAAGACATTATTCATAAGCCTAGGACTTCAATTCTGCATGCCAAACTGTCTAAAAATATTAATAATCACCTTCCTTTAATTGAAACCCACTATTTTAACCATGAAATTGATGTCCATTAGGCATGACACTACTCTGTGTGCTCCAGCCACTCTTGTGCTCTCTAGACCTTTTCCTTTCTCTCTGCAGTTGTCAGTGCTGTGTGTGTAACAGGACTCTGCTGAAGCCATGCAGCACTTTCCATTCTCCTCAGAAGTGCTATGCACATGCTCTGCTAGCTCAGCTAATCTCTATCTTTCTCAAGCATGGAGGTCACCTCCTGGGAGAGAACTGGAGAGAGATTCCTCCATGGAGATTCCACATGGAACCAGTTGGTGTGAGTTCACAAAGAAACTGTGGCACATAAAAAGGCATCTCTCAGGCCAGTGTTCTTTTTTTGACATATCCAAGTCTATAAAATACAAGTGACTATTACAATGCAAAATCCAGATCTGTTTCATTTCATGACTGCTACAGGTTCAAAGCAAGTTGAGAAGGAGAAGAGAGTTTTCCCTGTAGTCATTTATGATGCCAGCACAGATGATCTTCCCTATCTGATTTTGCATGATGTGGTACAAATAGGGAAGAACTGGTCCCCCTTAGTCTAGGAATACACATCTGACTTACTGGCTGGCTGTGCTAGCATGCTCTGTGATCCTCTTCTGCATTGACAGTGTTTTGAGGATATACAAAGGGTAGTTTTCCAACATTCCTCATTGACGTGCTTTGGTTGCCAATGCTGATGCCAGAAAAATCTTTTAAATAAACACAGATTCAAAACAGCCAAGGCTTTGAGATGAAAGACAAAGGATTGAGAGGATCTATGTAGGATGCTGTTGTGGGGTGCTCTGTATACATCACTAAAGAAAGCAGGAATGGCAACAAATCGACTTCAACTGACTTGAATCTTGTGTTCTCATAACCTTGAAGAATTAGAAAGAAGGGGAAGACAGCTGGCATTTTATATGAAGGTCATGAGCAGCGTGGATAGGACTCTGTCTCTGGGCCAGCCAAGGACACCACCCAGAGCTCACACTTATTTTGATACAACAAATCTCATCACTTCAGCTGGCAAAACAAGTCTCCCATGAGGTCTTTTAAAGACAAGCCTGCTGCCTCACAGTAGTCCTCAGGGAGGCCTTAAAGGGTCTGACAAAATTCTCAGTAACACGTAGCTAACTTCTCTGTAACTAGGATTGTGCCCTCAAGGACAGAAAGAAGCAGACACTGGACTGAGCTATTCTCAGCCTGGGATGTGAGCATTTTCCTCTGGAAAGGACATTCAGGTGTTGTGCATAATCCTATGCCTGATGTTGTCTGAAGTCTGGATCTCCACGTTTCAGTGACACAACCGTCCTGTCCCTTGACAGGCTAATGAAAACCAAAAACCAGGTAAGTGAAAAGTCCCCTAATCCTAAACCCAGACAAAATCACTGTTCCGCTTTTTTGCTGTGATTCAATACTGGCTCTGCAAATACTGCCCGTACTTGTTTTCAAACTGGTACTGGCAGCACTGGCCGCTCTTGCCCTTTCTCTCTTGCAGTACTGGCCTGGAGTGCCAGCCTTGGCAGAAGCTGTCCTGACAATCTGTCCTAAATCTGCCTTATCATTTTTAGTAAAAAAGAAGATCTTAGTCATGGTGTCCTGCTTGAAAGTCAACCTAGGTAACTGCATACTGGATTCTTGCAGTTCCATGTGATGTTGATGTCAGTCAGACTCCTTTGGTGCTGCGTAAAGGCTTTACACACTCTTGACATTCAGCTCACAACAAATTATATGTTCCATCATCACCTGAGCACCTGCTCCATAGCAGTCTCTGCCTTCTTTCAGCATCACCTCAAGATATGTCATATTTCTATGCCTGAATAGATTTAATCCCAGACTGTAATGTAAATATTTTTCAAGCTTTATGTCCTGTGTTGCATGCTGATGTAATTAAAGACCTTACCAGAATGCAACCAACAGGCATAGACTCACAAAGACAATCATGACTCTGAACTTCCTAATATTTTGAAATTAAAGTCTTAACTTTCATGCTATATAATTATTCTTCGGTGTTAGAAACATATTTTAAAAATTATCTATTTCTGTGCTCTGGTTTCTCTGATCTACCATTTCTCATGCCCATGGGAAGATGTGAAAGTTTCAAGCTTATATTGAAATTCCCCAGATTCCCCTCATGCTCCTGACCAAAGTCATGGCAAATAATTCTGCTGGATGGCAGGTCAGTGGTGCTTGTGTTACATCAAAAACTATAGTGCATGCTCCTCTGTAGCAGACAGGGAAAAGCACTTAAAATCGTGAAGGCAGAACTTATTTATTAGCCAGCAAAGTTGACAAAATTTAAATGTTTTGTTATATAGAAAGTTCTGATATCAACATTTAATTTGGATGTACATGTGGAAGAAATGCTGAAACAGTAATGTTTTTACTGAAAGCAAGTGTGTCCTTTCTCAGAAAAAGTTCAGCTTCAGCTTGGTTTGAAATAACTGTGCGTCCCCTGGAACTGCAGTGATGCCTCCTGAGGGTGATACATCATGTTTCTTGGTTGATGAAGTTCCCAGCCAGCATCCTGTGATGTTTTGTGGCCATCTGACTCTCAAAGCACATGGCAAAAACTTAATGAGAGAGACGATTATGATGCGTATGATGTCCATAAATTAAAATGTCCACAAGGCACATAGTAACTCTTGTGGACATAAATTAAAGCTGAACTCCCTTCATGAAATGTTTTAATTCAGTTTGACACACCAAAGTATTTCAATTTAGGTGGAGCTAATACAAAACAAAGCATTTTATTTTTCCCAATGGGGAGTAAAAAACTCCAGCAGAAGTGCCATAGGGAAATTCACAGCTCTTAAAGACTAAATTTCCATTCAGAAGAAGATATTCATGGGAAATATCTGACCCCCTATAATACATGCTTCATAACCACATATTTATATCAATATATAGACAAATGGATTACCACAAACAAAGAAATATAAGCCAGGACTGTTAAATATAGCTTAATGAGCTTAATATGCAGTTGGTGATATTTAAATTAGAGTTTGTTGTATAATATCCAAATAGCAACCTTGACAGAGGAAGTCAGAGAATATTTATTTCTAGTGCCTATATGGATGACTATGTTGCAATCTCAGCTCATAGGAAAATTATTTTTGTTTATTTGTTTGGTTTTTGGGAGAGAGAGGGGAGAGGGAAAGGTGATGCATTTCATCTTCGCCTTGATGTGTTCACAGCACTGATGGGCCTTCTATTGCTTCATTACAATCCCATAATACTCTAGTAATGGGAAAACATGTTGTTATTTCCACACTATTTTCTGGCTTCCCATTTTAAAAAAGGAAATCTCTTTCCCTGAGGCTGAGCTCTGCTATTGCATTGCGGCAGAAATCTGTTTATGTATTGCTGGGAAAGGCCTACATACACTTCTGTATTACCACTGTTTAATGGGAAAGATTTCACTTATTTTAGGCTCCCAGAAAAATTATTTCACAGTTTTTTCTAAAGGATTTCTGTTTCCTGGAGACCAAAATTCTGTTTAGTCCCCAATGCAGAGTCCTATCCGCAGGAATCTGTGCCATTGGAGGTGGGAAGGTGCGAACAGCATCAGATCCAAACACCTCATAGCTTTTAATGAGGTTTCACCATGGCAAAAAGTATGAAATTACACTCTTGTTATTCTTGTTTCAAAAACCATGAGTCATTGCAAACTGTTTCAGACACAAAATAATGGCAAGCAACTTTAGAAATTGACAGTAACTGTTCTCACAGTGACAGTTTGCCACTCACAGCTGCAATGCTGCGTAAGAAGTGCAGTGTTAACCTGGCTCATGATGCCAGAGAGCCCACAGCCATGGCAGCTCTGCCAGCTGCATCCTGCTGCCAGCAGCAGGGAGGAGTCCTGTGGGAGGGGATATTTCTGGGATGCAGCTGAGCCACATGGGTTGCAAGCACCAAGGGTGCTACAAGACAGTTTAGACTCACATAGGGAGAGCCGTGTCCAATACTCTCTGTGGCTCTCTGGCCCCACTTAACTGTGGTGGCACATGGCTATGTCCTAACAACTTGTGAATGTGAGCAGCTTCTTGATAAGAAAACTAGACTACTCATGTTCCATTCCTCGTTTTCCTCATTAGGCTGTAGGGTCTGACTTGTTTCTCTGCCTCAACCATCTGTCTGGAGTTATCCAATCCCCGTGACCTTTCCGGAGTCTTTGCTTTTCAGGATGTCTGCCTACCTTCCCATGCTGGAGAGAGCTTTCCATTCTGTCCAGCTAGATGCACACTCTGGTATTTGTATTTATTTAAGCCTAGTTTTGCTCGAAGGGTTCTGTTTTATCACATGATCAAGACTGAATCAATAGTCTGAATGATTGCTCTCTCCTCCTCATCCTTTACCACATCATCAGCTTTGTCTTCCCCACAAACTGCACCAACTATGAGTTTGCACTTCTCACAGCCCTCTGAAGTGACATGCTTGTCCCTGTTTGCCAAGACTGCATGTCTGGTGTTTCCACACAAAAGTATCACTGTATAATAGGAGCTGAATATGAACAGATTAACAGCTGACAAAAGAAACTGAAAAATACTGCTTCTGGAAGAGGAACAGCAAAATACATTGTATAGTAAAACACTGGAAAAAACGTACCAGGAGATATGGATACAGCTCCAGTCAAGGGTACTATCAGGTTTTATGTATTGTCCTGCTATAGGGGCAATGAGGCCCAGTGTACCTTCCAGAGAGACACCAGCTTTCAGGGGGAGACAAGTCTGTGCAGAGCAGGTTGCCTTTTCTCTGTGTCCTAAGCCCTTGCTACATGACAGCATCACCATCTGTAGCTGTAATTTTGAGCTACAAATAGCATGAAACATTTTTTCCTTCCCATGTGCCCGCTATGCCATTCACGCTACCAATGTCCTGCTGCAGATCCATCCAGTCCTCATCCCATTTACCCTCCTCCTTCTCTATATTTGTGCCAGACTTATTTTGAGCCTCTTTATGTGAGCCATTAATCAGCATGGTTAGTTATTCAAAAATAAGAAGAATTCCTGGTCTGCGCATGTGACAAGTAATTTCCAGCTACTGAACAACTTGGCAAGTGATTTTTTTTTTCTCTCTGATTGAAAATCTCCTAGACACACCAGGGAGGTTTTTTTATCTGTATCTTTGTATAAAGGGAACATGTAAATGTGTCAGAGAGGATGAGATGGGAAACAGCCAACTCTTGAGCAGTTGCTAAAAGATGACACTTTGTAAACTATGTTGATAACCCTCTGTGGGAAGAATAGCAAAAACTTAATTAGCACTGATATATATTAGGAGAAGTCTTATTTTTAGAGTTCTGAGGGGAGTCTGAAGGGACTTCTTGTCCTTCTTGTGCAGAAGTACAACATCTTGGCTCCATGGTAAGGTAAGAAGCTTCACAGGAAATAATGTGACCTAGAGTTTCCTCTGACTTAGCTTTATTCAGTTCATACAAAAGGCCTACTCACTTCTAGGAAGGACAAAAGTCAGGCTTGTAATTTCTAGGTTCTAAACTAAAATGGAGAAGTAAATGGTTTTGACATCTGGAAAAGGGCCTCAATTATGAGGTGTACTAGATTGATCTGCTGCTGACTCCTTGAGTAATCTAGGAAGTCATTAAGCCTTTTTGTACTTCACCTCTGTCCTGGCAAATGACAATAGCAGGAACATTCGGGACACAGATAGCTTTCACATCTTGTCCATATTTTCTGCTTTTAACAAATGTTGTGCTTTTTACACTAAGACATGCCAAAAACCTTTTAAAACTGTCTACAAAAGGAGAGAGATTGTAGATGAAATTGCTGGTAACAACGTGCAATGAACATTCACTCATTATGTTAGGGGTTCAAAACTAAGTCAAAACTCTAAACTCAGACATGACCCTAACTCTTCTCCTATAAGCATTATTACCTTAGCTGTCAAACCCTTGGCTATTTCGGGTCAGGCCAGCACCATTCTAGAGTGGAAAAGACCTTTCCTCTTTCAGGTAAAGATTTTTTCACTAGAAGTAACTCTGACCCTGCAAAAAATCATAGTTTAATGATAAGAAGCTATTCTATTCACATGTATGCATGGCTAGGCAAGGGCTAGGTGTGCCCTTCCAGCCTGTGCAGTGGATTTTTTAGGTGAGGCACAGCATGCGTAGAACTGGCCCCACCCTTTGACTCCCAAGGTTCATCTGCCACGGCCGAGCAAGCTTGGATGGTGACAGTGAAGTCCTCAGGACTAGAACGTACAGCCCCCGGTATCTTCCCTATTTGAGATAAATTTTGCAGTTTTCACTCTGTACCAGTCCCATCTGGTAGCTGGGCTTTTCAATGACCCTTCAGCTGAAGTGAAGTAAACTCTCTGTTGTCAGTGTCATTTGGGTACTGCACTTACCTGAGGCAGTCTCACTCTTGTGGGAGGTCCCTTAGTTTTACTGCAGAATACAAGATGAAGAATAAATTAGTAATAACAAAACTGAATAGTGAGAGGCACTTGCTGAGTCTTATGTGAGCCCTGCTGTGGATGGCTCTTCCACTGTGTGAAAAGTCAGAGACAGCATAGCTGAACAGGGAAACACGGTGCGAAAATCTTTGTATAGCATCATAGAAAGAACCTAAAAATAGCCCAAATCTTCTTTCTGCACTTATTTAAATAAATCATCTTTCCAAGGAGAACTGACACTTTGCAATCTCACAGCCGTATTTATAGGAGGTGGCAATAATTTGCAAGAACGGTCTGAGCCGGGAGAGAAGTAATTGATCTGAAGGACCACAACAGATTGTTGCTGACTGAATTAAACTGCACCATGGTTAGCTGAGATTAAATAGAAGGGAATTTTACAAAAATGTTAGCTGAGCAAGAAAAAAAGCTTTGATAAGATGTGAAGGATTCAAAGAGCTTGGGGAGCTTCAGGTCAAAGCTTGTGATAAATTCCCACATGAGGCTTCTCCGGCATTAATATAGGAGAGGTTTACAGCCCCAAAGGATACTAAGAACAAGTCCAGGCTTCTCTTAGTGATGTTCTACCTCCCTATGCAAGGGGATGCAGTATTATAACACTATGGAAAAACATCCTTTGATATCCAAGAATTTGAGGATCTGCCCTTTGTCTACGTAGGGTAAGACTTAGGAGCCACTGGTGTTGGTGTGGTCCAGATGATTGTCAGCCATAGGAAGAGCTGAGCAAATATCCCAGATGCAACCAGACAGTGTCCATGCTGTGTGGGTAAGACAAGCAACAGTTTTGCTGTTACCTTCAGGGGGCTCCATCCCATCATCATCCTGTACAGATCCACACAGATACTTGTTCTGGGCTGGGATTCCTAACTCTTCAGCAAAACCACTTCAGAAAATCTAATGAAAAGCTGTCTTGCATGACACATCTCTGTTGGGTGTCCTGTTCCCTGGAACTTCAGTAGCTCCTAATAGTTTTCAGCACATCTCCCATGTTTCCATTATAGCTTGAAAGACAAATGAAGAGAAAACCAGCCATGCCCAGGGAAAGGAAGCCCACAAGAAGTTTTGAATATAAATGAAACATAAATATCAGTGTACAGTACTGTCACAAGAAACACTGCTCTGAGACACATATATCTGTCCCCTTTCTGTATTTTAGGATGCCTCCATGGCCAGATGACAGCATTGTGTTTCAGTAACTGCCATTCATTGTGAGACACTTACTGTCCAAGGAAGGATGCTGAAGAACCCAGCAATTTCGATGAGCAAGAGAGTTTTCTTGTGTGACAGGAATCATTTATTCAAGCCTATTTCTAAGATGGGGAGGATGCTAAAGACAAATTTGTCTTCAGCTGCTAAAATCATTCAGCTCTATTAGAAATTGTTGCCAGAGCACAACCAATCTTTTACAGCCTGTAAAGTCATTCCTCCTGGAGAATTTCAACAGTGGGAATTTTCTTCCATGTTCCTTCATGCTATACACACTGGAGCAAGAAGAACATTATCAGAGACCAGGGCATATTGAAACAGGCATAAGAAATCTCTTTCTCTCCTTATAGTACTGTGCAAATGCTGCCTCCTAGAGATTCTCAGCCTCTCCCAAGTTTCTGCTGCTGCCTCCTCCTCCTTCATTTTCACTTCTAGTTTGTGCTCAGTGGTGAGATGAACAGCAGTGAATACCAGCATTCATCATCACAGCCATGGAAACTTTTAAAGAGATACAAGAATGTGATACTTTAGACACTCCATTTCTCCTCCTGCAAACAAGTCTGCCAAGACAAAGGTCTGTGTTGTTTTGAGAAGAAGAATGAAGGGATGCAGCTGATCAATTGATAGGAGTGACTGAGGTGGCATTTCTGTTTGCTTACCTGGTCATTCTAAAGAGCTTTGCCAGGCACAGTGCATCCAGGGATTTCCTGCTACATAGTGATGGGAAGAAGACAGGCTAGAATAGGTGAGCCCATGTGCTCAACTGGACCCCGCAGAAGGACAGTAGAGACATTCACTTATCAAAACCAGGAGCAAACTGCTGCGGACTTCTGCTGTTAGGCAACTATTAATCATGCTTGGAGACACAGTCCAAGCGCATGCATAGCAGACAGGGTGTCCAGTTGCCACTTGGACTTCTGCGAACCCACTGTGTTGCGGCGAGCAAAGACCGTGATTAGTGCTAACTGTACCATGAAGTGGTTGCAAGCGGAATTAAAACATGTCATATGCATAGCCACGACTGTGATTGCTATGTGTTTGGGGGAAGAGAGTGAAGAAAAGATCAAATACAGTACAAGGGAATCCCTGAGAGATGCAAAGGCACAAGTATTTGTATCTCCCAGCTGGAAAGTCAAGCTGTTGAAAGGAGACTGTGGTTTTAAGGAATCTGACTGGATAAATCTGACAGGGTGATAAAAATACTTTGTGTTTTTGTTCCATCTCCAGCAGCACCCATATTATTCCCAGCATGGACATGACTTAGGTCTCAGCCTCCATCTGCATGCTTAGGGGAGATCATTTCATTGTGTCAGCTGTCTCAGAGTCACAGACCTGCACAACACTATTAACGTGCTACAGCATCTTTTCATAGGATCATGGAGTATTCCTTTACCTGCATTTATCTGAGTGAAAACCTCTGCCCTGTGTTCCACATCAAATGGCTTTAAAGACCAATACAATACCCAGTGGTATCACCTGGAGTTAATCTCAAAGGCAGCTGGATCAAACTGTTAGGGTAGGATTCACCATGTCCAATTTCAGGTGTCTGCAAGGAAGCATTTTATGACTCAGCAGGTTGCCCTGGGTCCTCTTGAAAGTCACAAAGAGAAAGAAACACTTTTAGGGTCTGTTTCACTCATTTTAGATGTCTACTTTACAATGAGCTAACTAGCACTCTGTAAAGGGACACTGTGGATCCAAACATCTAACTCAGAGGAAGATGTCTGCATCTGGTCAGCCACATCCTACCCTTTGTGACGAAAGGGAAGAAGTGCATCATGCTTGCCCACACTCAAAATTTATACCATCCAAAGCTTTCTGCCCAAACCAGCAAGCCTCTTCACATGATGAGACAGTGTTCAGTATTATGTGATTCTCATTTTCTCCTTGAAGCCTGAAGAAGTCAGAAACTGCAGGTGCAAGGGAGTCTGGAGTGCAATATCGACCTTATCACAGAAGACCATTTTTGGTACAGGAAAGCCCATCTTCCTCTCACAACTTCTGGTTGATGGTTCCAGGACCTTAATTCACTCACTAACTTAAAAACTTCATAAAACCTCCATGTAATAACAATGGATAGAATAAGAGAAAATAAAAAAGGCAGGCTTTGCTCAGAAGCATGGTTTGAATTGTTCTTACTAAAGCACAGGCAAATGTTTTGCTGAATCAAGGCAGAATAAGCCTACAACTAGTATTTACAATACCCCAAGTGACTAAACAGTACTTGACGCAGCAGGACTGCAGCTTGAGGTTACTGACAGCTAAGTCTCTAGAAACTGTTTAGGCACAAATATGAAGATAAATAGCTTATTTTCATTGCAAGGAGCAAAAGGAATTCCTTGTGAATTAGTTGAATTTATCAAAATTCCTTCATTTCTGACAGTAAGAAGTGATATTTGTAACGACAATACATAGTATTTGTAACATGTTTGTGCTGTGAATTTGCCTAGAAGGTTTCCTAGAAGAAACCCAAGGAAAATATTGAATTTGACAGGCAGGGATTTTTCCATCTTCCAAGTCTCCAATTATTTCACTTGCATTTAATCAGTATGAAAAAGGCACAGAAGACATAAAATTGACTAAAAACTCATGTCTTGCAACAGTTTTGTGCAATGCCTCCAGATAATAATACATCTGAGCATCACTTCAGTGTTTAACAAATGCAGAATTTTGATGGTAACATGTAATTATTGGTTCATTCTGGCTTGTGGCACCAGACTGCTGTAGTTCCCTCTGGTGTAACTAATGGTGCCTTCTCTACATCCCAGTTTTTGCTGTTGTAGTTCTTACATTACTGGTTGCTAAATATATGGTATCTGCAGTATTTCAAGCCCTGAATGGAATTATAGAACATCTTCAGTTGGAATGGATCCATAAGGATAATTGAATCCAACTCCAATACAGACCATTAATTTATACAATGAGCTTGATTCTGTGCCTTCCCTTGTCTGGAGGTGCTGCAGTGTCTCTGCAATTGAAAAGACCTGTAAATTGCATAATTGTCTGGGTTGGTCCCCTAGACAGTGCACACTGCTCTCTCACATGCACACAGTGGTTCACACTAGGAAAGGGAAAGATAAGCAATCCACATATGCTGCACACTAGCTGTTGGTATGATCATGTGGGAAAGGGCATTGCATGTGTCAGCAAGTTAGAGTTGAGTTTAAATTTCCAGGGGTAGTGGTGATGTGGCACTGCACCTGATGGAGGTTTGTAATCAGGAGAGCAGCCCTAGG
The DNA here is from genome assembly GCA_026770055.1 of Myrmophylax atrothorax. Lineage (NCBI taxonomy): Eukaryota > Metazoa > Chordata > Aves > Passeriformes > Thamnophilidae > Myrmophylax > Myrmophylax atrothorax. Next base: position 93,166,786 of record JAOXXN010000001.1, read on the forward strand.
CTCCACAGGACACCCCAGCCTCAGCCCTGTTCCCACTCTGTTCCTGTGCTCTGTTCCCCCTCTGCTCTAACTCCCTGATGCAGCTCTGGCATGGCCAAGCTGACTCTGCTGGCTTTGCTGCTGAGGTGCTGAGCACGTAATTCCAGGGCCACCACATCCTCCTTCTGCCCCAGACATAGGGAATGACATGCACCACTGGGTCAACCACTCACTCTGGCCTTTAGTTTAAGGCCCACAAAATTAAAAGTCTCTCCACTGTGTTGACAGCTGGGATTGTTTTGGTTATGACTACCCTCCAGCATCACACTGCTTTTCTGACTATTCTGACTAGATGACACTAAACATAACTCAGGCAAATGTTTCAGTCTACAAACAGCTTTGTGAAACCAGAGTGCCCCTGACACACAGCCCTGGGTAACTTCCATCATTCATTCTCAAAAGCCAGCTTCAAACAGCACCATCTATGTTTGATACGCCCTTTCCAAACATCAGGATTTATTCTTGGGAGCACACAGTACCCTGGGTCTGCATTAAGGAACTCATTGTTAGAGTTCATAGGACTCAATAAATATGTTTCAATCTTCAGCTTGCCATTTTAAAGGAAATACTGTCAATTATATAGATAAAACTAGGAAAAAATTGCCTCACACTTCATCTGCCTATGATTAACAAACCATGCCCTGCACTGAGACTGGAGAAAGGGCACCATCCAGCCTGGCTGTTTTGGGAGCTCCTGGAAAGGACATGTGTCTTGAAACCTCTGCATAACACTTGGTCTTGCACATCATTGCTTCAAGTTTCTCTCTATGCAGGGATAAGCAGCAGAGCCACCCTTTCTCCACCAGCATGGATCCATGTGGAGCTTCATGCTGAAAGCACTTTCCCCATCTTGTGCCTCAGTGGGTGTTGCAACTCGCTGCAGAAGGAAGGGTAACCCAGGTTCTTGGGATAGTTGGACAAGGGCACCTACTTATCTAATCTCAAAGTCCTGAAGCAGACATATTCAAGGAGAGGTAGGCTTTGCTGGGTGAGTAGCGGTTTCTTTTCAATCTGCTACAGTGGACAAAAGTCTTTTGGTGACCTTAGAATGTTTAAGCCATCAAGTACTTCAGTCTCTGACAGTGGGAAGCAAGTGTGGGAGGTCCCAGTATGTTACAGTCCAACATGCCTGCTGTCTGCCAGTGTTTATTTCCTGAGCTACCTCTGGCATTATTCAGCTAGATCCCTTCATGGTGGAGACAAGTGCATGGACATGAGGGAAAGGGCTGAAAATCAATTGCAGTGAAGTTTGATGGTGGGAGGAGTACCATTGGCAAAAAAGGGAAAACACACCAAAGAGGGAGGGAGGGAGGAGGGCAGGCAGGCAGAAAGGAAGGCAGGAAGGCAGGAAGGAAGGAAGGAAGGAAGGAAGGAAGGAAGGAAGGAAGGACGGAAGGAAGGAAGGAAGGAAGGAAGGAAGGAA
>JAOXXN010000001.1:93176616-93212357 GCA_026770055.1 Myrmophylax atrothorax
TGCAAAACAATCCCTTTCCTGTTAACCCATGCATGGGGGCATGTCCCAGGGAGCACAGATACAATAACCTAACATCACCACCCACATGGGCTTTGCAGGTCCCACTTGAAGCACACATTCACTCCAGGTTGAAGGTTTTTCTTGCAGCTGGTAATAGCAAGGCAAGAAGCCTTCTTCCAGTTTTGACTGCCCAGCTAGGTGATGGTGGGTGGCACACATCACCTATCCATGCAGCCCCAGCTTTAATGTAGTCACCGTGATAGCTAGCCAGTTAGGTGGTTTCACCTCTCAAGAATGCTCTAGGATTGCCAGATGGAGGCTCTAGTAAAAGCCAGAACACTGTGAGCTGGAATCTCCACTAACTTGTCCCTTTGTGTCTTCTGATAGAAAAACTGCCGAAGGCGTGAAGACAAGCCTAGAGCAGAGCAGGGAATCTGGTGCTGTGGGGCTGCAACGAGGACCACTGAGACTCTGACAGGGAGACAGTTACCAGAAACACAAGCCTGTGATATGTCCCACAGCAAGTCAGGGCTGGGCACGTCTTCACTGCTACACTGCACTGAAGCATTGCTTTGGAGACCTGAGCTAGCAGTCAGTGCTGAGACTAGGTCCAGGGCGCTGACAGACCCTGTAGCCAAAATCTCCTCAAGTACCTGCTGTTTTCTCCATCAGGGCAGAAATTGCTCCCTGTTTAACTGTTTACATCAAAACCCAGAAAGAATGTAGTGTGAGAAATTACTGAATATTACAACAGTGTAGTTATTCCACAGCTCAGCTGTTCTTATTTCTGCTTGTCTTTGTTCCCTTCCCCTCAACCTCTTCATTCTCCCAGTGTACCCACCATCCATTAGTTCTCTCTACTTCGTGTCTTTTTTCTCCTATGCCTCCTTTTCACTCTCCTTCTTTGAACCACTTCTCCCTTCCCCCTGCCCTACATTTTCTGGCAGAGTTTTGGACTCTGAGTTCAGTTTTATTCTTCCCTGGAGAAATGACTTAATGCCTTGGCTCTAATGAGCAGTTTGCTAACTGTGAGACCTTGCTGCTTAGTCTGTATGGAGATGTGCATGCCAGTAATTGGGAGCCCCATTTTTCTTCTGCTTTGCTTTTCTTCTTTCCTCCCTCCCTTCTTTCCCCCAGTCTCATTTAGCCACATGATGGCTGAAGAGAGCAGAGTCAGACAACTGGGTAAGACCTTTTGTCTTAGATCACTGCTGCTCATGCGCTCAGGAGAACAAGCTCAACAGCTCAGGGAGCACGGACTGCAGCATGAATGAGACTCATGAGTATATCTAAGATTTCCCCTGTGGGGATGTTTTCCCACTTATTTTGCAAGCAGATTAAGCTGACCATGAATAGTATATGCTCTGCAATGTGGACACTGCTCTGTGTTGCCATCTGTGGGGGCATGTGTCAACTGAGCCCTGCTTTCCCAGAGCTGTGGTTGGCTGAAGGCAGCCAGTTCACCAACAACTTTCCAATGTTCCCAGCTCTGACCAATTCCCCTCTACCTCATAAACACAGGATTTTGCCAAGTTTTAAAGGCCCTTGGGTACCCTAACTCAATCTGTTCCATTCAACCACTTCCTGTAAACAGACATTTATGGTAATTTTAGAGGCCACTGGGGCCCATTCTCTCTTCAAAGTGAACCTTTGCTCCCAGATGTCTAGACTTTGACCTCCTCTCTCCCCACCTTTCATGGTCAAACTCCACCATGCTTCCCACTCTACCATTTGCCTCTGAAGTGTCTGGTCCAACCCCTCTGATTCTTTCTTGTGGTCTTCCCAGCTGGTAAACACCCTCCTTGTAAGACGTGAAAAGACACCAGCAGAGTGTTTGTGGGCAGGACTTCCTTCAGCAAAGCAGTCACAAGGCACCCCACCAGCAACAGGCCAAGCTTCAGTGCACTGCAACTCCGCATAAAACAGAGGCTAAGAATACAGAAGAGGTTATGGCTGTGGCTGACAGAAGGTGGCAGACTTTAAAAGTCATTTTAGTGCCTGAAATATCTCAAGAACACAAAGTTTCCTGATGAAAGACTCACTGGAGGTTTCTAGTTCTAAAGCTTAACAGACCACAGAATTAGTCACATCCCAGAGGTGTCTGCATTTCTCTTGGATGAGCCTTTCAAAGTCACATAGTGGCTGCTATCCTACAGTGAAGGGCTTCCTCCTTACTGCTTTCTCGGGATCCACCAGGGCCTAACGCTTGGTGAAACTGCATGTCCACCACCCATGTAGTTGGCCTCTTTGGCAGTGCCAGTGTCAGCAGCCATCCACAAAACCTAGCTAGCCTTTGTGTATTGCTGTGTGCCATGGTTGCATCCCACTCCCGGATTCATTGTCTAGTCCAGAAACCACATGTAAGACCTTAATTCTGGGTGCATTTCCAAGAACTGTACATGACAACAATTAGTATGCTTTTAGTGCACAACCTGGACTCCTGTCTAAAAGCACAGTTTTAGCTTGTGTCATTCAATACCACATCCTGTCTTCAAAGTAATAAGTTGATTACAAGACCTGAAGTCTACCATTAACAGAATGCGTAACTAAAAACTTTGCAATTGACCTGTTAGCTAAGCTGATTTACAGTGGTCAGTTATGGCTACAGAGTCTCTTGCACTCATACTTGACTCTGCAGATTCAACCAGGAGGTCAGTGATGTTGATCTCAGCAGACACTCAACCCTTTTCTTCCAGTGATTCCATGTCTGAGGGCTACTGCACCTCAGACTACTGCTGCAGTTGCCTGGTGCTCAATATCTCACTCTGTTTGGAACTGCATAAGGGGACTACTGTCCTCCCACAGACATGGCCCATCACAGGTGATGACTTCATATCATTATGGATTAATGAATAATTTTCAAAAAGTGGAGACAGTTTCCAACACCATGAATCCCATCTTTCTCCCCCATCTCCCCACCAGCCTTTGATTTTTTTCCACATTTTGGCAGGTCTTTAGTACCTCTGACATCAGCTTCTAATTGTTTGGGCCATTCTTGGCTTTAGTTTTCTGCTCAGCAAAACCTCAGAGGGTGACAAGCCATGCTGACAATCTGCAATTTAACAGAGCTAAATGTGGATCAGAGTCTGACTAAGCATTCTTCTTCAGATATTTTTACACCATTTCCCACCCATCTGTTATATTTGGAATAGTAATAATTAGTAGTTCATGTCCAAACCCCAATTTCACTTAAAATGCTTGAACTTATGACCACAGTTTGGCATCAGTTTATCAGATCTCACTGCATCAGTAATGTCATGTAAAAGAAAATTAGATTTGACAGCTGTTTAAATATCAGTAGCATTCACTAAGTGAATGCTATATTGGTTAGGAGTGCAGAACAAGTACACAGGGTTTTTGCAGATAGCACAAATAAACATGTGCTTACTTTTCCCCATGGAACAATCATTCTTTTGCCAGAAGAAATGTTTCCCTGATATTTTATACATTTTAGCAGCATGGATTTTTTTTTTTCCTTTAGTACAATAGGACTCAAACCCTCACACTTTTAAACAAAATCCCACCTTGTAAAGAGATCTTACCCTAAAACTGAGGTAGGTGCTGTTCTAACCATTCTCAACTAATAGTTTGAAGAGCATCTCCAGCTGTAGTTCAGAGTCCGTGTTTCGTCTGAGAGCTACCATGGCTTAGGTTTTACTTTATTGTATTTTGAACCAAGTATCTTCCATGCTGTCTAGTTCTGAGCTCTGCTCTATTGTTCTTTGATTTAATATTCTGAAACAACTCTGAAACCACCGAATCTTTCACAGATTTGTCTCCAAATTGTACTCTTGTACTTAAAAGAGAAAAGTCTGTATTGAACAGCATGAGAGTTACCAGGTCTGTCTTGGCAATGTTAGGGAGGTTTTATGGTCAGTTCAGCTAACACTGGCCTCCCATAAATAAAAAAAAGTGAAATTTTACACCTGTGGACTGCAGCCAAAACTGCCTTCTCTATTTGAACATGCTGACACTCTGTTTTTGTTGGTGTGTGTGACATACAAGCCACTGGTTTCCAACTCCAACCACACTGGAATAAGAAAGGCACATTGATACCCTTCTCAGGGGCATCTGTGGACAACTAGGTTTTGCATTTACTGTTATAGTCTCTCAGGACTTCAGCCTCTTTCATTAACTCCATCAGCTTTGTCAACTGTTGAAAGCTTGCATTCGTGTCTTCTAGACCTCTCTCACACCCCTTTCTGAGCTTCATGAGCACATCACCCTTGACTACTTTTCTGTGAGTCCTCTTCCATTGCAGGTACTTTTGATCTGTCACACTCTGTGTGCCTGAGAGCTGCCATTGCTACTTCAAGTAAATGAGGTAGTTGCAAACTTTCCTATGCACTACATTGGTCCAAGGAAACTCTCTGTGCCTCCCTCATCTCTCGGGGCAGGAAAACTCATGGTTTTCTGACCACCCTGAGATCTGTCATCACATTTTATTGCTTTAATAACTCTCTCCACTTTTTTTTTACCCAATAAAAATAATATATTTGGAATTTTTTTCAGTTTTACTCAAGCAACACGAGCTCTTAAGATGCTCGAGGCTCTTATAATGCTCTCCTGCTGTTTCTCCCCAGGTCAAGATGATGTGCAGGACCTATTACCCTTCATATGATCCAAAATTCTCCTAACTCTCCTAGTGAAACATCTGGAATAATAAAGACAACCCACTTCACAGCCTGCAGAAACTGTGTCTCATGAAAAGTGTGTTGTATGTACACAAACATGTGCTTTGTGTCTTGAGATGTTCTCACAAGAATACTACTGTGGCATCTAGTATAGAAAATATTTGCCATCAGCTACATCCCCCAGTATTCTTCTTTTTTTCAGGTAATAGAAAACTTGCCTTTTTACATTTTCAACACTTTTGAGGAACCAAAGTTCATCATATGTACTAACAATTTCACTTCTGTCACCCCCAATACAATTCTCAGCATGACTATCCAAGGACTTTTCTACGTGTCCAGTTTAAGGCAAAATGAGTTTTCATATTTTGGGGAATCATATAATTGTTGTATACTTTCAGCTCCATTCTTTAGTGACAGCTTTGCTATCATCTTGAAAATGTTAGTTAATGTTATCAATGTAAAGGTAGTAAATGTTATCAAACTCTTCCTCAGTGTCTTGCTCTCTTCCTCCTCCAGTAAAGGCACCTTTCTGAGAAGACTGATGGATCGATCCTTCTTTAATCCAATAAGAGCTGCTTTTCCCCATTGTACTTTTTGAGACTTCAGTTTTGTAACATATAAATGTAGTCCATAGATATACTTTTCAGTGGAGGTAAAATCACTACATTTTAAGCATCTACATGTGTGTATATAATCTTGAACAGTCAGTATCCAGCATAAAATTATGCCTTATTTATTGATTGAAAAGTCCATTCATCTTGAGCTACTGCAAGAATAACCACTGATCCTACAAAACAGCCACATCTGTAGTACTACTGTTAGCTTCTCTTCCATGCTTTGGACGCTCTGTTGTAAGATACAATGTTTAGCAAAGTAGTAGGAAATGTTCCTTTAGCACTTTTTTCCTCTTCCATCAGAAAAATATTATCACAGTGTGCACTTGGACATGTTGGTTTTGCTTGACCCTGGCTGAACAATGCACACCACTCTGCTTTCACTCATATTTCCCCCCTAGTGTAGGTGAAGTCTGCAACATGCTGCATAACCTTCCTCTCCTGAACATCACACTACCCTCTAATATCACATTCTGCACACAACTCTACAGTCTGAGCAACCAACCAAAGCACAATCCTCACCGAGGGCTTGATGGTCTGCACTTCACTGTACAGTTTTCTTTCCCTGCCAAATTATGTTCCAGAAAATATCCAGACAAAGTATGACAAGAAAAGTATTCAACAAGCCCATAAAGACCCATAAAGACCTTTGATGTGCATTAAACTGCTTGTTAAATCCTTCTCTGGTTGTTTTTCATCCTGGAAACTCTTCGCTTTGCTGTCTCACTTTCAGTAGCCTATGCTTGCTCACTTAACAAGGGTATTTCCAATCTCTAAATGGTTGTCTGTACTTTTTATAACTAGGAAGGATAGCAAAGCAATTTCAAGGCAGAGACATAAATGCTTCTAGAAAACATTTTAGAATTGATTTCATGTTATGTTGGTCTTCCCTGGACTTGGGAATTTATCTCTGGGGAGTTCCAGACTGAACTATGTATAGTCCTTTGTGCAGTGTTCATTGTATTTCCCTATTTCCTGTCATTTTCTGTAGCTGAAATCCATTAAAGTCTTAATTACATTAGCCACTGTTAAGCATATCAAACCATGGAACTTGGTTTTTCTTCCTCAATAATTCGGAAAATTTAATTTAGCTTTTAACATGACGACATCAGCCACAGGATTACTAACTGTGATTCAGTAATTTAGATACAAGCTGCTACATATCTATTGCTCATTTAGTCTATCCTGAAAGCATAATGAGAAACTTATTTCTTTCACATAGTAGATTATTTGCAATATGCTTGAACTTCATAGCGTATAATCACTGGCCTCCACCATACCATGCTGGGTATGCTTCATGACTACATTGAGACGTGAAAGTTGTAAGAATGGTATAAAAACAAGAAAAAAATGCCACCAAATTCAGGAATTATGAAGTTTTTAAGCTGCATTTTATAATTTTTAACACAGCAAGCATCTACTTGAGTGTCTAGGAATTATTCTTGTGTACAAATGCATGTGAATTAGTAGAAACCCTAATTATAACTTACACTGAACTGAACTTCTGTCTTTAGATTTTCTAATAGGATTTGTCACTGCTCTGCTTATTATTGATTATTTTTCAGTCATTACCAGGTAGCAAAGGTATGGATAAAGGTTTCTGGTGTCATTTGTTCTCAGCCATCATTTGTATTGCAGTATCACAGGCTTTTGTGCTCTTTCATGGGAGAATACACGTCTGAGCAGATCTAAGTAAAATTTTATGGTGTCTGAAACAGCTCAAAGCAACATTTGGGATCAACAGAAAGGCTGACTCCTCTCTAATTCCTGTAGAGTCAGACATAATTCCAGCTTTCAAGCAGCAGTAAAGACAAATGAATTACCTTTGATTGTCCCTCCCAGACTGCCCAGCATAATGTAGGATGGGTGGAGCATTCCTGCCTCACATCCTGGTGGCTTGGAACATTCTCCAGTGAGCTGTATATCTCCTCTGCAGTCTGGTCACAGCTTCCTCTCCAATCTACCATCAGATTTCATCATCAGCCATACTTCACTTTGAGACAATGGGAAGTTGGCTGTGCAACCTTTCCAGGGTTTTTTTATAATCCATGGCTCTCAAATTCCCCAGTATTCTTGGAGCACCTGAGGAGGATTACAGTCTCAAAGCTGGCACAGATTTACAGTGACTGCAAGTAGCAACATGACAGACAGAACTATAAAATAATTTCTCTTATAAAGCTCTTCTAACATATGTATAAATCTCTGAGATTTTCATTCAGTGGACCAAAGCATGTCTATGTTGAGTGGGATTCACAATGAAAGTTTTAATTGCTGTATTTGGAGGAAAGAGAAATATGTCTTCCTGAGGGCACTGGAGAGATTAACACAGAAATCAGCCTTAAGCTTGGAAATGGCATAACAATGGGTGTGTTAATGAGGATTATGAGTTTATTAACTTTTAGGGAAATGACAAGATTTTTTCTGTTTGAAAATGTACTTACTTGTGATTGAATACATAGTATTAATAATACAATTCAAGCTAGAGCTATGAACTCCCAGATCTGTGCACCTTTGTTCAGCTACATTTAAACACCAGGTGCATTAGAAAACAGTGTTACAGCTGGAGCTTAAAATTACTTTGCCAAAACCATAAATCTACTCCCTGGTACTATTAAAATCACACTTTTAAATCCATATTAAAAATATCCAAGGACTGAAAGTCAAGGACACAAAATTGGCAGCTGCTTATGTAATCTTAATGTGTGATTTCAAATTCTTTTTCCCATGGGATGCCTACATCCATCAGCTTCCCGAAAGCCCAAAGGCCCCACATCAGGAGGTATCCAGGATGAGCCATGAGAAGAGCTGTCTTGTGCAGGATGCTCCCAACACTGGCACAGATGCTAAGAAGCACACAGCAAAAGGAGAGAAATATAACAAGACATCCTTTATATATCACGGATTTTTGTAATAAGAAATAATGTAGAAATTTTTTTAAAAAAGGAGAAAAATTTTGAGCCATCTACCACACCAGAATGACTAGGCCCGCAGTTTGTCATTTGAAGTGTGGACTTGTATCCCCCACTTGATCCTCTGTTTCCCCCATTCCCAATCAACAGCCTGTGTCCTGCTCCTGGAACCATCTCTATTCTTTTTGCACAAGGCTGAGCCCATGGGCATATGAAGGGCTACCTCTAGAATAATTGAGTTGCAGAACAGCTCTCTAGTTCCTGCTGAACCCTGTGACTGGAGATACAATAAAAGAAGATGGAAGCAGGCAAGAGGGGAGAAAGTAGGGGAGAAGGGAAGAAAAAGTGGAACCCTCCCAGTCATTCTACAATACTGGAGCTATGCGGTCAGGAGCATGCCCAGAAAACACTGGGTCTTCAGAAGACAAAGCTGTCAATGTCTGAAACAAGTCCTATTCAGGAAGCACAGATTTACTCATTTAAGGACTGGTATGTTAGTCAAAGTCAGAAGAATTTTCACAGGGACAAGCAAAAGCACATACCATCTATGAAGCTCTATGCCAAATTTTAGACCCTTACTTGAAAGATCTCCCTCTAATCTCATGTTCAGAAACTGTTGTTCCAGTTTAGCTGAAGTAGTTGAATCATCCTCCCAAAGTCATTGTTAGGTAGGCATTTGGCATGAAAATTTTCCATCTGTACTGTTTGTATTTGGCAGAGCGTTTCATGGGGAAGTGCTTTCAAAGTGTATAACTTTGAAAATGGTGAGATGTGCCACACCATGAGCCATGAAAATTATCCAAGGAGCTTCACGGGACTTCATGGAATAATCCGCGAAGCACCGGGGGAATGATCCTGAAAGCATAAACTTACTTGCTCAGGACTATAAAGAAAACTAACAAAAGACCTTTGAATTGAATTGCTGAAAGTGGTTTCTCAAGCTTTTTTTCCCCAACTCTTAATACTAAAGCCTTCTCATCTTGCCTCTTTTCTTAGCCTCTAATGCACTTTGGCATTGACAGTAGTAGATCTTTAGTGCAATTCCTGCATCTTGTATTTGCACATCTAGAGGAAAGGGATTTCTGCTCAATGTAGGAATTTATGCTGTAGTAGGGTGTCTTCAACCCCATCTATGTACTTCAGATCTCCAGTTCTCTTCTTGGGACCCCATTCAAATTCCTCCCACCACATAAACCTTTGCCCTGCTATGCCTGCAGCCATATGGAAGCTGCAGCCCAATCCCTTTATTCTACTGCAAAGACTCATGTTGGGACTCACATGATAACATGTGCCTCCCTAAACCATGGAAGCTGATGTTCCCCAGCAAGTGGCAAAAAGCAGACAACCACAGAGTGGTTTCCTCAGGCCTAAAACTCCAATAGACTTATTACCATAAGGCTAGCTCTGGTATGAACTAAATAGGGGGGTAGTAAGAGTTTTTTGATGCTGCCTTGGTCAGCAGAGAAGGGTACTACCCACAAGGAATGAGCAGCAGTGTGGCTTCTGAGACTATCTGTCTTAGTTTACTTTAACAGAAAAGAAATGCCACCAGAAGGGTCCAAGATTTTAGGATTTGCAACTTCTACTTTGTAAGCTGAAAGTGTCCTGGAGGGTTATGTGCTGTCAGCTGGCTGCTGTGGTGTTTGGGGCTGGGACAGGTGAGGGCTGCCTCATGGAGGAATGCTGGAAAGTTTGCACGCTTTCTATTTCTTTTCTGCCACTATTCCTGGCTCTTCCTAGGCTGTAAAATCATGTTATTTAAAGAAAGAAAAATCATGAAGCACAAAAGGTTTGTCCTAACTGACTCTCCAGCCACAAACAGGTCAACACAAGCCAATTGGCATGGCCACTGTGCAGCTCCCTGTAGCTCTAATTAGCTCTTTGCAATTTGCTCAAGTGATCTAATTGTACCCTCTAAAAAAGGAAATTCAGGGAATGTCTTTCCCTCTGTAGTTATTTATAAAATGTCAACTCAAGCTTGATAGTTAATGAACCCCAACCCATACTGAGTTCAGCAAGGATGATTTCATTTTGCCTCAACCTTCTCTCCCTATCCATACCCGTTGGATGATAGGAGTTTGTACTACTTGTGCCTTTTCTGTCTGAAGCTGAAACTCTTCTAAATGTGTCCGGAGTATGGGAAAACACAAAAGGAATTTCTCTGGCCTGCAAAAAGTGCTAAGCTTAACACAATGGTATCTAATAACAGCCGTGCCAGTGTGCCTGGCAGCTGGCCAGCGTCCCCACTGACTCCAGTGCTAAGCACAGCAACACATGCTGGGGCCTCTTTCCTTGGCTAAGCCTGGAGACTTTTGCCTCACACCCAGCCCATTGCGCTTGGCATGAATGAGTGAGGAGACACTGTGAGGTCTGAACATAATGGGATCTCCATCTGCAAGCCTCTCTTTCTCCAGAGTGACCCCCTCCCCTTCCACCATTCTTCTTTTCTGCAGATTTAATTTTCTGTGAAGTTCACACTTTCCATCTCAACAGCCAGGATACACAAACATGAGCTCAACTTCTACCCTTGACCAAACTAGAAAGGAGGTCTCCTGTTATTGTTGTCATTGTGTCAGACCAGGGGACACAGGCATTAATTACTCTTGTGCACCACCATCTCCAAGCTGAACAGACTGCCTGAGCATGGGAAATGGGAGGAAGTGAGGGAAGAAGTCAAAAGATGAGGGCAATCTGGTCCAGTTTCAGAAAAAACAAGGAGTTGCTAATCACAGCTCCCTAGCTTCAGGCTGACCGACACCACCCACCCATCTGAAGGTCAGAGCCCACCACCCTGCAATGCCCTTGGCATTCTCCCATTTCCTGCTCCTTGAAGGATGGGAGAGGAAAACCTTTCCTCTCATCCTCTGGATGCTTTCCAGTCAATGAACCACTGCACACTCCATGCAGTGCAGCAACGGTGGAAAAATACCACTGGTGTCTGGAAAGGAGCTAAATGCTCCTTCATTTTTGCCAGGACCAATGGAGAAAAGATGGGCTGCAGCTGCAAAACTTGTGGCCCAGTCCTTTCAGATGTGCTGTGAACAGCAGACATCCCACCTCACATAAAGACACGTTTGCTCAGTTGAGACTGTGCCATGAGCAGACAAAACAGTGACCTGTCCAAGGCTTCTAGGAATGGTTTAGCAACCTAAGCAACCAGCTTGAGGCAGGGAGACTTCAAGGAACCAGTTTCAAATCCCAGCAGAACCCATCAAGCAGTTTATGCTCAGACTGATAAAATGCCTATCAGGTGGTTACTGCTCTCAGATTTTTTCAATGAGACCTCAGAGACTGAGCTCATTGCTGGGCTTAGCGGAAAGCAAAGACCTCATGATGCCAGTGGTAAGAGCAGAAGTTTTCCTTATTTTATTCTGGTTAAGTTTTTTTCCAGTCTCCCTTCTGTGCAAGTCTGTGCTATCCTGTGCATGGTTGTTGTTTTTTTTTTTATGGCAGCCCAGCCTATAGAATATTTACATGCATATGCTGTGCTTTCTGCTGTGGTCCTTTAAGAGAAACCCACTCTAGAAAAATATGACATTTATAATCAGATCAAAGAGAAAAGGTGTTGTTTTAAGAGTCAGAAAGCTCAACAGACAAAAGGTTTTCTGGAAAAAAAAATCCTTTCATTTCAGATCAAAGGAGAAGAAATGTATCCTTTTTTTCCTGCCAGAAAATATACTTCTGTCAAGAAAATTTCTGCCTAGAAACAATCTTCATTTCCAGATATATCTTTAATGTAGAGCTTCCTGGATTAGTTCTGTGTGGCCATTTTTGCTGCCATTTTTCGTTTTGTAATTCTCAGATATTAGATAATTAGGCTGCCACTTCCTCCTTACTTTTTCTTTCTCTATTTTTTCCTTCCCTCCCCATCCAGAGGGAATTTTTAACAATTCAGAAAACTGAGAAAGTGGAGTATTTTGACATATTTCTTTCTTCTCTTGGAAGACAAGTTTCTTTTTAGCTTTCGCCTTTGACAAAACCAAAATAATAAGAAAAATTTCTCTGGTGCTTTCTTGTATTTTTCATATATGTGTATTTCTAATTTTCTCCTATTTATGTCTCCTCTTTTTACACAGGGAAAAGGAAGAGAAGAGAAGCAAGGACCAAAAACTAAAATGTTATTCTCTATAGGAATTAAATTTAAATGAAAACTTCAACACTGTGAAATAAAGCAATTAATTTTGTTTTGATTCAAATTTTTCTTCAGAAGAAATATGTGAACACTGAATAATTTTTTAGGAGCTTTTCTCTATATAAAGTGGTTTACTGAGCTAATGTTTAAAAGAAGTGCAGCTGGCAACAGGCAGTCTCCAGGACACATTTCACCTGTACATGTACAGTAGGAACACACTTTATGAGAGTAATTACCAGGCGTATAACTCTAACATGGGATCTACTATAAATCACAGCATAGACATTAATTTATGCCAACAAATAATAAGTAAAAAATAATTTTAAATTATAACTGGAATTTATTTCAAATAGGGGAGACTATGAGAAAGGAAAGGAGTAATTTCATTCAAGAAGAGATGACAGATTTACTCATATTTTCTGAATGTGAACAGGATGGCAAGATTGCAGCTCCTCACATTTAAAGGATTGCAATAAAGACTGAAACATTCTCTATAGGAAGGAGGTGAAATATTATCAATAGGTCTTAATAAGGTTGCTCTGAAAAAGAACAGATGGTTTTACACAACTAGACTTGCAACAAAGGTCGACAGAAGCTGAAAATAATAATTTTGGCTTGAATTTGTGGAACTTTCCAAATTAATTCACTGTGGCATGCTTATACTGCTTCTTCCTTCATTTCCCATGAACATCAGAGTGATCAAATTTTACCCACACAAATTCCTGCAGAAGGCACATTTTCAGCCTGCTTCCTCACATACTCAGCAGTGATGTATTTTAAAGTTGTCCCCAAAGTTTACAGTCTGATATAAAACTGGTCTCAACTTAAGAAAAGCAGGCAAAGGCTTCCAAAGCCCCTTACTAGAGTCCGGGTGTTGCAGCTTCTCAGCTTATGGGATCTTATGTTACCTCTTGAAATAAGAATCCACAATAATTTTTATACTGTGTGACTGTGATCACAGAAAATTAAGAGAAACCCTGCACTTGTCTGCTAAATTTCACATGAAGCAATGTTTGCTAGAGAATCATGCTTTAGGTATGGTCTGGCTCACCAAGAAGGGTTTTATGTTTTGTTCTACTTTGTTTTAAAATACTGTTCAGCAAGATAATCTGAATTTTCTGCTGTCTTTTGCCATGCTGCAGTAGCTTGTTCAAGCCCTTCTATTGATGAAGGCAGCTAACTAGCACTGCGTACCAGCAAAGTGTACTACAAACCATGAAGCCAATCATAGCTGATTAACAATATTTCCATTTCAAAATAATCTATAAGAATGCAATTCCCGAGACAGACAGAGAGAGAAACCAGAATAATTTTAAATAAGGTGTGGCTTACAAGGAGACTGCAGATGGTGAAGAAATGACCAAGAGATGGAGCAAGAAGCAGGGATAAGTCATGGAATAATCTCTCATTTGTAACTTTATGAGCAAATTCTCATTTGCGTGACCTAACCCTGCCAGTCCTCAGGGTGAATAACCTTTCTTTATATATATAACAGGGGCTAGGAGGTTTTCCTGACATTTGAGACAGAGACAGCAGCCACCATTTTTCATTCCAGAGGAACTGCAGAACAAAGCTGTTCCAGCAGTTTTGCAGTTTTAGCTGCAAGAGGGAAAGACAAGACCAGATGCTAACATTTCTATTGTCAGACTTTAATTTGTACCATCAACCATGTACTGAGGATGAGGTAACATTGAGTAGCAGAGCAGACATGCTGCCAGCTCTCCTAGGTCATGAGGGAGAAGACTGACAAAGTACCCTCTGGTATTTCCTCATCCTGTGGGGAGTAAGAAATGGAGAACGAAAACTTCATCCCTCTAAGGCAATGCCACATCTCTTCAGAATGAGCCTCCAGTGTCACTCTTACCATGATGCAGGCTTTCCAACGTGATGAAAACCACATGATAAAAGAAGGATCACTGAATTCTCTCATCTGGAATGCTGAGTCTGACCCTGATGGCACTTTGTCAACATCACTGGCACATCAGCACTGACAGCTTTAAACCCTGGACTACCGTCCTGCAATGAACTTCTCTTGCTCTTGTCCTTTATCTCTCTCTTCCCTTTGCTTTAGGGGAAGGGTGGTGATTAGGCAAATGTCCCCCATCACCACCTGGGGAAAAAAAAGACAGCCAGAGTGTTCTTCCACCCACTCCCTGGAGACACATAGCCTGGCCTTTGCAATGTCATAATGTGCCAGAACTGCATCACACAAAGTATTTGAGCACGGGGCAAGCTCACACACTCTAGCTGAGCTGGAGTTTCCAAGTCTCACACTGGTTTGACACTGGGAGCAGGTTCTCAGCCCTGTAGCCAGCTGCACCAAGCTGCTGTGGTCCCTCAGAATAGGGTTCTCCCTTGGGCGACATCACTGACCCTGACATGTTCAAGCCCCATCCAAAGTGGCCTAAAATTAGGCTGTAACTAGTGCTACTGAAACACTGCTGCATCTCAGACCACACAGATCCCAGCAGTGCCCTCCTTGCTGGCTGTCCCAAGAGGTGCAGCGTGGGGCTCCGATGCAGAGTGACACTGCTCCCACAACAGCACTGCATCTCCACCCCAGCACAGGGCAGAGGCTCTTTGCCTCTACCACTTCCCATAATTTTCATCCACCTTCAGAGCACCAGGTGTCCTATTAAGGATAACATCTGCACAATAACTCTATGCTTTCATTTCAACCAGCCTCTTTGTGGCTCTCCAGCTCTGATTTCTGTTGCAACCAAAGGTGATAAACACTTCATTAGTGGGGAACCCCTTCAATTATGTATCTTAGATCTCAAAAGAAAACCCCACATTCAGATATCCTTTCTAAGTGAAAAAAACCCCAGTTCTGCCAAAATCACTATGCCTATATTTTTACTTTGCATGAGAGGTGCCAGAGGGTGAAGAAGGTTGATAGTCACAGAATCATAGAATGGTTTGGGTTGGAATGGATCTTAAAGATCACCAAGTCCAACCTTCTCCACCACTGGCACGAACACCTTCCACTAGACCAGGTTGCTCAAATCACTTGGATACACTCAGTTACACCCAGTGCAGCAAGAGTAAAAGCTCTCTCGTACCACCTTTGCCCAGGCACCTTTTTCTCCTGCTAGTACGTCTCTAAGTCACAAAAGGATATTTTATCTCCCACCTGCACATGACTGACAGAGAATGAATGGAGCAGCTCTGTGTCCTTGGTTTTGTTTTGTACCTTTAGTTCAGAACTACACACCTTGACAATTTCCCACAGACCTGAAATACGTTACAATCCCAACTGCCATCCACTGTGATCTCAGAGCAGATTTTAAACTATAATCTAGGGGTGAAAAGACATACATTCCAGTAAGCATTCCAGATCTCACAGAGCTGAGTTCACTGGGAAAAAATCTTGGACCAAGCCAGAATTAAAGGGATCACTTTAAAAAAGAAAGAAAATACAGGCTTAGTAACAGGAAATATTTGCTAGCAGAGAGCTTTGTTCAAATGTGCAGCTTTCTCCCAAAGGAAGAGATGGAGCTTCCATCACTGCAGTTAGTTAAAACTAGACCTGACAAAGCCCTGAACAATAATTCACTTGTACTAGCTGGAGGGATGTATTGGATGGGATAAGAAGTCTTTTTTCCACTACTAAATTTCAATTATTCCTCTTTAACCTTATTTGTCTACACATTTGGTCTCCTCACCTGGATATTGCAGGAATGGATTTCAGTTAAAGGAACACAGAGGAGTGGGAGAGGCACAGAGCTCAGTTTGAATTTCTGTGTGGGCTTAAGTCCAGGAAGAAAACAGCTTCCCAAGGCTGGATAATTGAATTCTAATTTAATTATCAGCTTAATATCAAACACTTAAATGCAACAGCTATCTATGCATACTGTAGCCTTCTATTTTCAGGCACTATCGGGTTTAAAACTGCAGCTCTAATGCTGTTAGCAGATGGATGTGTGTTATTGCAGAATAGGGAACTGGAAATTCTCCATATACCAAGCTATAAATATTTCTTTGACATTTATTATCCTCACTTGAGTTCAGGTGCTAAAATACTTGGACTGAAGTCATGTTTGTAGCAGAAAAAGTCAGTCTTGGAACTTACCTTGTTGCTGGCTGAATTATTAAGAACAGACAAAGACAGCAAGGAAAGGGAGTCCCTCACTTAGTAGAGGTCATGCAACCTTTGAATCAAATTAGCTGAAGTTTCAGCTCATTTAATGATACAAGTTCTCAAACACTCCTGCTCAGACAATATGATAGATCACTTCATGGGAGCTTTTCTTATTTGCTGTTTCTCTCTCTCTCTTTTTTTTGTTCTTCTTAGTGTGTGTGCAGCAGGATTGCCTTTGCGGTCATGAATCTGAATCCCAGTTTTACCAGCTGCATTGGATTGTAAACTCCAAGTCATATGAATCTCAATTTTGATTGCCCTAAGGGAAGTGTTGGATTATGTAAACCAGGAGATAATAGCTGTTATAAAATCCCTCCAATAAAATAAAATCAAGGTGTATGTGTCATGGTGGATTAACAGACTTGCCTTTTCCTTTTTTTTCTCCCTATTTTAGGCTCCTGCTTGCAGTTGACTAGAAACACATACTACCATGGGGGAAGGGAAGCATACTGTCATTTGTGAATCACACAGAAATGTGTGATAGCATTTAAGATGCTAAGTCAGCTCCTTGTAGTGAATATCAGCTTGAAGGGAAATGGTGAGTTGTCTGTGTGACAGTATTCAGCAGCTGCTTAGGTTGCAAAAAGCATGCTGAATGTAGAACATTTGAAAGTAGTGCAGCCACATTGAGTGGCCTGGCCTGGCATTTGTCACGGACAAAATAATTATAATCTCTACCCTTAAAAAACTATGGAGGAACTTCTAGTAACAAGTGCCCAGATTTATTTCTAGCCACCAAGAGTCTCACCCAATGGTGCACCTGGAAGATCTCTCAGTTATTCACTGTGGCAGAGGTGTGTTGTCAGCTCCCAAAGTCCCTGCTATTCAGCCACATCCACCACCACCACCTATGGTGTGTGTATGGGTGACTGTGACCTTTCTGCTGAAGTGATTCTTTTTATGGAATAACAGTGAATCACCTCTGAAGAATGAACATTTTTCACCAGAAAACTGCACGGGAGAAAATCCTTGATTTTTGTTTGATAAGACCAGGATGCCCCATTTCATTTGGGGCAACTGGTGGTTAAGCTCTCCACCACTGCAATTCTCAGACAATTGCAGTTTGCGGGACCTATAGCACCAGTATTTACGATAAGACAAATTACCCCTGTGGACTGAATGGAGTGTATCTCCTGTGGTACCCCACTATGACAAGGAGGAGCTCCTACCTACGTGAGCACCATGATGCATTGCATAAGGTCAGTAACAGATTGGGTTTTTCAGATCTTTTTATGGGAAGCAGGCAGATCAAAGAGTAGCAATAGAGAGTGCATAATATTGAGGAGCCTAAAGAGCTGGTATTGTGGTCCCCAAAAGCAGGATGCCAGATCTACAGGTGCCACTGCAGCCTCAGATGTAGGCTGCAGTGCTGACATCCTACTCTGAGGACACTGCAAGTGCAAGTCTGCCAGTCTTAGGACACAAGCTGAAGAAGTCAGTAGTGAGGAGGTCCAGCTCCATGACAGCATATAAGTGCAGGTCAGTGTTCATCCAAAAGCAAACGACACATTTTTTTTCATTGAAAAGGGAAAAACCTCAGAACATTTTGTCCCACATGAAATTCCAGCTTCTGAAATGTGGGTATTTTTTCTCTCTCTTTTGGGCGTTTAAGATAGATGTCAACAGTTCTATCTGTCTGTTTTCTGGGTTACTTTTGAGACCCTTCTGCCAAATAATGAATCATCCAGACTACTTTGCTGACATCATGGTTCAATCAGTAGTCAGGCTACATCTGCTCCACCATAGACAAGATGAAGAATGGAGCCTCTGGAATCACAAATTAAATCTGAAGAACTAAATAACTTTTCCTCCTAGTCCAACATGGAAAGCTCTGCTATTGGTGCTGGTGCTACCAAATTTGTCCTTCCACAGTGGCACGGTTGTGCTGCAGGAGTGGGATGGGAGCATGTTGGTATAGGAGGAACACAGACAGGGTAAAGCGTCCCCAAAAGACAGATTCAGATGCCAGTGTTTTAAAGTAAGACCATGTTTACAAAATCTGATACAAAGTAAAAAATTTATTCAGACATGAGTTGATAATATTTCTTGCATGAGGAGGTTGCTGAATCTAGCAAACAAAGGGAAAGTAAAATCAATTAAAAAAGTGCCATGCCTGTTTAAACCCCTGCAAGTAATTAACCGCCTCAAGAAAATTACTGTACTAGGTGGTAAATTCTTCATCACTTGCGTATTAAAATCAAGGATAAACCACCTTTTTTTTCCCCGGTAAGATATGCTTTTGTTCAGCTACAAGTTGTTGAAATTAAGGCAAGATTTACTTGGTGACATTATTTGGCATGTGTTATGTGGGAGGCCAGGCCAGACCAGATGATCATTAAAGTCCTTTCTGTCTTTATAATCTATGAAATTACTAACCTGAGAACAGAGCTCTTGACCTTGACCACATTGCTCATGGGTGAAATAACTTCTCAAGGTGCAGACAGACTGTGCAAAAGCAGTGAGCATCTTGGTCTATAGGGCCAGATTAAGTGAGGGCATCTACTTATGAGGAATGCATGTTGCATTTGCTAACAAAGCACCTTTACTGGTCTTGAGGGGTAAGGCATTTCTGTAGGTTAAAAATGCATGTTTACACACTCACAAGTTATTTATGGCTGCTGTCATGTCTGCATTAATGCAGAGCTGTGTTTTTCCACCTGTAGGACCAGTTAGATAACTTCTATTACCAGATTCTTGCTGGCTATCTTAGATTCATAAATAAAGGCTGAAAGCTGTCTTGTGGGACAAGATGCTTGGGAAATTGAGACATTCTTAGGAAGGGGTAGAAAGAGTCCTAAATTTTGGATCAGTGGCCAAGGCAGACCCTTTCTACTAAAACTGAATCATCATGAAACTTCAGAGGAGTAATCATTATCTGGTGTTCATTCTTCTCTTTCAAGTTTCCAGTTCCTCATCTGAACTTCATAGCAAACTCCTTGAGAGACTTCTCCTGTAAGAATCTCTTATTCTCTCAGCTTCAAGTCTTTCCAGTACGTGCTCTTATTCCCCTTGATCCTGAGTAGTTGTCTCCAACCTCACCCCGAGCTGCATCAAAAGCAGTGTGTCCAGCAGGCCAAAGGAGGTGATTCTGTCCCTCTACTCTGCTCTTGTGAGACCCTGCCTGGAATGATGCATCCAGCCCTGGGATGGATATCGACCTCTTGAAGTGAGTCCAGAGGAGGACCATCAAGTTGATGAGAGGGATGGAGCACCTCTCATATGAGGAAAAGCTGAGAGAATTGGGTTTGTTCAGCCTGGAAAATAGAAAGCTTTGGGGTGACTTAATTGTGGCCTTCCAGCACCTGAAGGGAATCTACAAGAAAGATGAAGAGGGAATATTGAGCAGATAGGGAGAGGACAAGGGGGAATGGATTCAAACTAAAAGAAAGCGGGTTTAGATTAGATGTTAGAAAAAAAATCTTTACTGTGAAGGTGATGAGGCACTGGAACAGGTTGTCCAGAGAGGTTGTGAATGCCCCATCTCCAGCATGCCAGGCTGGATGAAGCTCTGAGCAACCTGGTCTAATAAAATGTGTCCCTGCCCATGGCAGTGGGTTTGGAATTAGATAATCTTAATGGTCCCTTCCAATCTGAACCATTCTACCATTCTGTGGTCTATGATTCTATGATTTTATGACATGGTTGATCCCAGCTTCATCCCTACATCAAGAGGGAGAGCACCTCTTCTGCAGGAACATCAGAAACACAGAAGATCTTGTTTCAAACACAAGTCACAAACTGTCTCTCTGGTCAGGAAGTTGCCTTAAACTTACTAGTTGGAGCTCAGTTCTCAACAGAGACCCCATTTGATGGTACATCAGTCTTCGTCAAACATTAACCCTAGAACTTAAACAGTATCTGCTGCTATCCTAGGAGTGAAGTGTTTTATTTCTCTTGACATTCACCCAAATTTTAGTAAGGGTAAAAGGTTAAATAATCCTAAAGCAGAAGCAGTTTAGGTCTGGGATTAAATGAATAGCTGGAGATTGACGTAAAATGATTTTACTGATCCAACACATTTCTTTTGAACTCTCTATATCTTGATTATTCCCACAGTTGTCTCCAGCGCCATGTGGACAACTTCTAACTACATCTACTGTCTCAACAGGAACTCTTTGCAGTTCATAAGAGGGTCAGTTTAAGAGAGGAAGTGGGCAGTGATTTGGTCAACAAAGGCTCCAGTTTATTAACTGCTACAGGTGGTCAAAAGGATTGCAGACAGCAAAGCAGAGAGTACTTTATCATGCAAGTAACCAAGACATTTTCACATGATTTACCTATAGATTGCACTGTCAAGACAGGAGCACAGCCTGAAGCCTGCTGTAATTATCAATCATGTACAGGGACAGGAAAGAAAGCAAAGGTAAAAGGTACAGAAAAATAAAATGGAGACGAATAATTATATTCTTTTCTATTTCTGACCTCTGTAAATGTGACATCTCTTTTTTGCTTTGAGCCAACCGTATCAGAAACATGGAAACTCTCACTGAGAGCATCCTTTTGAAAGCGGTGAAGTCTGCTTTCTGGCAATAATGCTGTCCAACTGCATCAGGGCTGTTTCTTTCTGAACATATTCAGCTGACTCAGTAAAGAGCAGGGCTTTAAAAATCCCTCCTACAGGGAGATCTGCAGCTACACAGCCTACCTACAGCTACAGGGAAATACTGAGGGAAAGTATCTGAGAACCATGTGCACAATCCAAAGGATTCAGCACTGACCTTCTAGTGTAGTGTTTATTAGCTCTTAACCATTAGCATTTGCTCAGTGTGCTTCACTGGGTGAGACTGACATAATCCAACAGTATGGTGTGGCATCTGGATGATGTTATCACACATACTCTTGCATGCACAATCACATTCATCCACATATGCACATACGAAGAGATAAACGAGCACAGCACAAAATGGGCAACAGCAGGCTTTTCGTAACATTGTAGGTGACAAACTAGACAGGATAAAGGGAATCAAAGCATTGCTTTCCTCTCTTGTTGGAAAGGGCTACTTACTTCCAGCACTAATAACAGGCTTTGAAAATCCACAGAAAGATACATGAGTGCACAATAAATATAGAAGGAAATGATTTTGTGGAGCTGGAGGGTACCAACAATACTGTGTGCTTTCTGGACAGGCCTCACATGCAGGAACCTTTACTTTCCTGATTGACATGGAAGAAAGAAATCCATTTATGCTCATCTTTATTGAATAGTGAACACAGTAGTGATTACTGCTGGGCATGACCACATGTCTCTAAATACAGCCCTTTATCCCTTAGGATAGGACAGCATGAACTGAGATGATAATCTACTATATTGCCTCTTTTTCCACTTCCCTTGCCTTGGAAATCAAGGTCACATGGGAATATTGGAGTCAGAGCTAGAAAGGACACCTACACTAACCATTGCTCTGCTCTTCCTATAACACCTTCCTTTGCTCTCTTTTAATGAACTGTGCTTAACCTGTGTCACTGTTGGGATGGTTAGAACAGATTTCTGTCTCACTGGGGATGCTGTTCAGGTTCATTTGTTCTTTTTTTTTTTTTTTTTAATGTCCTAGGAAATTGATTAGGCAGAAAAATACAGTTCCATCCTTAGTATAAATTTATGACAGGGTTTTCACCAAGAAGTTGGTGCTTCAAAATTTGCAATCAGCTGTGGCGGGAGCTAAGGTGGGGGGGTAGATACAGGCCTGGGTGACAGCATTGTGGGAGAGGCTGAGAGAGGATACTAGAAATAGAAGTGGAGGCTGGGACTGAAGGAAGCAGCTGCTGACTGAAAATTGAGATGAGGAGGTAGAGACAAGGAGTAGAAGTTAGGGGAAGATGGGAACAGGACAACAGCAGGTTGGAGGGTTACAAACAACCTGGAAGAAGAAAAGAAAATAAGTGTCTGCAATCATTTTATCCAGTGTTTCCATACCAGGAAAGTGGTTGTCACTGCAGAGAAGCAGGCAGTGCTGCACAGTGCATGTTATGTGCTGCATGCAGAGTCCTGGCTCCTGCCAGCTTCAGGGCTGTTTCTGCATGGGCTGGATGGGCACTTCTGCACCACAGTCCTCAAGGTGGGCAACACAGCCCAGAGTAGGTGGCAGTGGCACCTCAGGACAAGGCAGGGGGACCCTGAGCACTCTGAGAAGGGGCACACTGCCAACCTTCTCAAGTGAGATCCAGCCAGGATTTCTGGGTCATGTTCTGTCGGCAAATTGGTGTAGACCTCATGGGCCTGTTTACCTCCTTGTCCCTCAGCCCATATATAAAAGTGATCCCTTCCTAGTACAGCCAGTTATGTTGCTCCCTCAAGAGGCAGGAGGCAGGGAGGGCTCTGGAGATGTGAGCCTCTCTGAAGAGAAACCACCACCAATGCCAGTGTGTATTGATACTGCTGAATCATTTTCATTAATGTGAAAATGCTGAAAAATCTAAATGTTTCGTTCAAATCCTTCGAAAAGGATGAATTTTGATTTTTCCATGTGGATTTACACCTCATTTTAGTTTGAATCAAAATTATTAATATGTCACATGAAAAACACAAACCAGAATGAAACTGCTTTGTTTGACCCCTGTGATTCTTACATTTCTGAGACTCACGAGCAAAGCAACCATCTCTCCTGATGGTCCATATGAGAGTATTTTTTGCTTTTTATGAAGGAATTCCCAGATTTTCATTTTGCACTTTTACAAATGAAGCTATTTACTCAAAAACTACATTAAAAGATCATTAGGGTTGTAAAAGAAAATATTTAAAAGATAGGAGGGACCAAAATTAAGATAGCCATGAAGTTTAAGTTCAGTCCTCTTGGGCATGTACACTATAATGATTAATTATGAATGCAACCCTTTACCTCCAGGATACCCTTCTCATGCAATATGCAGATGGATGGTGCTTTGGTGATGAAAGGGGGTTGAATAATGAAAAAAGCTGTTGCCTACCAGACCTTGCACAACTGCTGAAGAAAACAGAACCTTCCAAATAAATATGACACTTGGTGAAAAAAGAGAGAGGATGAGAGAGGGGGAGAGAATCATGGCTTAGACAAATGAAAGCCATCCTAAAGGGCTGGAATCCAGCTTTGCTTCTGCCTCAGAGCTCCAGAGCAGTCTGTCAAGTCACTCCAACTGGGTGGTTTTTGGAGGTGGTCAGTAATTGTGCATTCCTCCCTCCTCTGTGTGCCAAAGATGAGAGGCCAAACCTGCTCTGCAGAGCTGAGCACTGAGTTAGTGGGAGCTGTGCTCTGAAGATGGGGGCGTGCCGTGAAAGGAGTAACTTATTTTTTATTTATTAAAAACTAGGCTCTTAAGCTTGGCACTTACATGTTCACAAAATATATTGTGCAAAAATCCTACTCATGGGCTAACAGCTTTTCCTTTGGACACAGGGTTGAGGAGGGATTGGTAACACAGGGCTGGGGACCACACTGAACAATGAGGATTAAAAAAAAACACTCAAAAACTTGCCAGTAACTGAATACCATGCTCTGAGTGGAGTGTATCTTTGGGAAGATGATGATGTGATCTCATAATAAAAGACTACAACACCTTAACTGAGGAATTTTCTAACTTTTGGTGCCAGACTCTGAAATTGTAATATTTTTATAATCCATTTCACTTATGATGGTAAATCAATGTAACTCATTTCTAAAGAATGTTAAGAATGTCCACATGTGCAGCTGAATCAGTGACAAATCATATGCCTTTATGTAGAGAGATACTACTGGATTAAATTCCTTTATGGCCATGAGTTTTGGTGAACTGCAAAACAGTCACACAAAGGTTTACAATAGTTTTGATTAATTGTTGTTTTAAACCAGTTTATTCTAAGCTGGTGCAAACTTCTTACAAACATGTCTCTGCGGAGACTTTGTGGAAGATTTCCAAAGGCACAAATAGCAGTTCAAGCAATTAACTCCGTGTGAACCAGCAACACACAAAGTTCATAAATAGGCTGACCTTTCCTAGCTTCCTCTGCCCACAGCAGATCCATCTGTAATTGCTCGGCTGCTCTCCAGCTATTTCAGATCTACTTCTTTTGCGATATTATCTTCAGGAGGAAAGAATTTGGGGAGTCATTTATTAACACAAAATTGTCTTTACAGTAGAAAAGTTTCACTTTAGACACATTTCTCAAACATGAAGGAATCCCTGCCATCATGAACCTATTTTAGCTGTCTCTTCTCTAATTGCTGCTATGTATATCTTTCTTTTCCTCTCTTTCATTCCTCTAAAGTTCTCTTTGTTTTTAATTGGTGACACCAGCCCAGCCATCTGGAAGGAGAAACAGGAGGTAGAGTTTATAAAGAAACAAACTTTTGTGCTTCTTCCTGTGCAGCATTCAGTGCCTTTCACTCTGGGCCTTGACAGCCTTTCAGTCAATACTCTCATCTTGCAGACGGACATCTGAGACACAGAGAAGGCCAGAGCACTCTGGGCTAGTGACAGGTCACCTGGCTTCCAGATCCCACTCCCAGCTACATAGCAAGGAGCAGTGGGTCCCTCAGTTCATGTCTTTGGAAATTAATCTTCTATTCTTTCCAGAATGATTTAGTTCCCACTTTGGGCATACGTACAGTGCATGCCCAAACATGCACAAGTGCATGTGTGTGATCACACAGACACACTCACACACACACACAGAGTCTCCTTTTCCTTTGTTAGGGTTTAATGACACCAAAATAGTCTCCTTACTATATTTTGTCTTTCACCAGTGCTAGGATTACCAGATCTTGCCTCTGATATGGTGGTTTCCATATCATGGTTCCAATCCCCATGTTCCTTATTGACAAGGACATTGTTGCTCCGGAGTTTTCCCACCTCCCTCCAGATGGGAATTCATACCAAGAACACTCATGAACCCCCTTCTGCTCTCCTCTTGTCACTGCTCAAGGCTGACACTATCCTGCCAGTGCAGCCCCTTGTCACTGCCAGTCCTGTTGCATTGCTGGCAGCTGATGTGACTCTTGCCCTGATGGGTTCAGGAGGAAACTGCTCCATACTCCTTTCCATTTACCCTTGGGAATCAGTGGAAGTGAACCTTCATTCCACAATTCATCATGAGCCCCAGGCTGAGTAGGGGGAGTGCACAGAGCAGAGCACTCCAGCTGAGGAGAATGAGCTATATCCACACTTCCTAATGCAAAAGCTGCCAAACCCAGGTATGACTGAGGGACTGACACAACAATGTGATGTCTTTTAGTGGGATGAGCTCAAGGGTTTGCTCTGGCTGCATACAGTACCATGTGTCATCTTTTCAGGGACCTTTAGGGTGCAGTAGATTACAAGGAGGGAGGCTATACACATGAAAATATTCCCAGACAATCTTGTCCAAGGAGAAAAAACAGAATTTATAATTGATAAATTATGTGCTCTTCAAAGGCAACAATATTCTCTGGAGCTAGGAAAAAGACTCAGTTCTGCTGTGGACAGTGTACTTGGTATCCAGACATAAGGATGAAATTTGCTAATGACAGGAAAATGGCTCTCCTGAGTCCACAGTCCCCTTTTCATATTACACTGTGGGGGATGATTTAGTTTCAGTGAATGACAGGTCCCACAAAGGGAATGATGCTATTAACTTCTGAACCAAAATTAATATAATCACATAAATAAAATGCACAGTTTCCTGCCTACGCAGTGCATAAAGCTGGAAATTAAAAAAGTCTCACTCATCTTCTGTTTTACATTTAACAGACCCAGCAACCTAGCTGCTCTCTTCTTCGACCTTCTCTCTTTATAGCCATCTCTGCACACTGAAGTCACATAGATTCAACAGTTCAGTTGAGGAAAGTACATAGCTAAATGTATGGAGTGCTTATATAGAATTAGTGTAATCAGTGAAGAATCACGGCAAATTAAACAAATAGAAGTTACTCTTCAACCTTTCCTATTACTTCCTGAGTTAGTTATACTAATTCAG
This sequence comes from Myrmophylax atrothorax, assembly GCA_026770055.1. NCBI lineage: Eukaryota > Metazoa > Chordata > Aves > Passeriformes > Thamnophilidae > Myrmophylax > Myrmophylax atrothorax. The sequence goes on from JAOXXN010000001.1 coordinate 93,202,951, forward strand.
TAAATTTTAACTCAAAATAGTAAATTTTGAGTGTAGAAGTGCTCCGTGTACCGATATTTCACTTGCTCTCCTAGGCCAGAAGAGCAGAGCAGTCTCTCAGTCTCTCAACCAGATTTGCCAGCAGATAAAGAGAGAGAGATTTTCCAGAGCCCTTATTCCTATTATAAAGTAATTTTAAAGAATCAAAATCAAGAAATCACTGAAGAAAAAGTTTGATCTCTCCAAAATTACCTCTTAAAATATGTGTTCAAAATTTTTATTTCTCACACATTGCAAACACTGGGCAATTATTTTTCTCTCGCTTAATTTATTTCTTTAGAAACGTCTATGCCAATTGCTTCCATCCTGGCTATACAATGTATTTTAAATATTCTAATTTTTTGTTTGAATCTTTTTTGATTTATCTTGGAGCAAGGCACAGACTGTATACTAGTGACATTCCACCAGAAGTGCAACCTATACACCTTGCAGCTGGACAACTGTTACCTGAAGGTAAAGAATTTTTTATTCTTTGAGTATCATAAAAGGACATTTTCACCCTGCCCATCCTTTCTCATGGTCTGGGGAGTAACACAGAGAGAAACTGATTCCCACTTATATAGTATTTTATGGCTCAAGTACTGCACCTGAGGTCTTAACATGGTACTCTTGGATGTTTCCCTTTCAAACAATCCTCTTGTATTCAGATAAAAATATTTAGAGAATTTAAATGTTCCCAAGAAGCCCTCTTCCAAACAATTCAGACAACTGAATGTGTGATCCTCTGCAAATCAGCCAAATTGAAATCTGTTAACCTTTTAAGGTTACATGGAGACTTATGAAGATCTAAAAGCATCACACTGCATTGAGAAGTCCTCTTCAAAGCAGATCCAGGGAGATCTCAGGGACCTGTGTCTTCTGTTCAGAAGACACTGCCTGAAACAGATTAGGAAAGCAGTACATCCAGACAAGTGTATCCAAGGTTTCTGTCTCTTTGAGGCTACTGATATTGGCTTTCCTTAAATTTGCCGAAATTCGTGTGCAAATAGAGATACTGCTTTACTTTGCAAATGCCATCTTGAGTGTCCAGTAGCCCTCTGGCTGCTGTGGAATAGTTCTATGAAGAACTGAGAGTTTGATTTTCAAGTGCATTTTTTAGTGGGATTAATGACAAATATGAAAAACTCCTTCATTCCTTACAAGGTGTTTTTTGGTTTGGGGTTTTGTTGGTTTGGTTTGGTTTGGTGGTTGTTGTTGTTGTTGATAAAGGTGTTCCTGAACTTACAGTGGAATGAGCAGAGAATCTGTACACTGTTCCTAATTAAAGCCAAAATTAAAGCCTGCCCTGGGTGTCAATGTCATTAGCAGCAAATACATTTGGAATAGCAAAGGGGAGGATTTTCCTTTCTGGATCAGGAAAGGGTCAAGGGTCAATGTTGGTCAATGTTGGTGATGTAAAATCAGTGATTTTGGTGTCACTGACAAGTTTCTGCTTATCACCAGCTCAAATGTCTATCATAAAATGTACCAATACAGGCACAGAACTTTTTATTCCACCCTACATTGCCATCATCTCGTGCTGCTTTACCGGTCTTTAAGGAAAAGAAGCATTCATTTCAGCAAATCTTCATTATGTCTGTCCATACCCATGTGAGGAGGGAGAAAAAGAGTCTACGAAACTCACCAGTGGACTCCTGCACAAAGTAAATCTCAGTGAAACTGTAACCTCCTTTAGTCCTGGGTTGGTTTTTTTCCCTTTCTTTTTCCACCAGTGCATCTTCCATGCAACTTCCACTGACAAGTACTTAAATCTGAAATACAAGCCACAGGTGGAGAGGTTCACTACCCAATTTTTTCAGCTCTGCCTGCAGTATCACCACCAAAATTCCCTGAAAGTGAAAAAAGCGCCAAATTAGTTTTTTCCTCACCTAGACTGACTGCTTTGGTTAGCAGTTACTGAGAATGTCCAGGCTGTTTTGAGCTAAATTAGGGACTGTTTTAAGAATCTAGCTTGGCTTATTTTCTGTTATATTAACACTTCAACATACTCCATATGCTTACAAGATGGGTGTAAGAGAAGAAGAGAAACACAGCTGGCCCAGAGAGGGAAGAATGTAAGTTTAAATAGCCTCACCCCTTCCCAAATGTCTTTTTGGCGGCACTTTGTGACTTTCTGGATATTTTCAGTTCTCGCTTTCTTTTACAAAAGCTCATCATATCCAATTTAATTTTTATAATAAAAAAATGAACAGTGAATTGTTGCCAGCCCCCTTTATTACTGCTGAAAATGCACTGGTATTTAAAATTACAGGGAAGAGAAATAGAGGTCCTGTAAGAAGTCCTAAGAAGGGAAACCTTACTCATTATATTTAAGTGCAAAGGTGCTAAAAGTTGGAAAGATGTTTTCCTCTGTCTCCTGCTTTAATAGTTCCTCTTGATCTTTTTTCTTACAAGTATTTATTCAAAGACAAATGTTTTATTACTTAAAACCTTGAACTTTTTCCTTTGTAAAGCATATAAACAGCCAAATTTAGGGATATATTCCAGAAGTGATTGCAGTAGTTTGCACAATTTCTTGCCATGTGATTTTCAATTACATGCCTCAGAAAGCATATCCGCCCATGGCTTGTTGCTAATTTCTTCCTTGACCTGGGACAAGCCAGCTTGCAGTTTCTGACCATGCTTTAAGCTACCCTCACCATGAACATGGAGGCACAACAGATGTCACTCTCAGGCAGGTTCAGCCTTGGTAGCTTGTGGCCAGATTACAGCCATCATTTGTTGCCACACAACTTAGGTTGTTGCCAGTGGTGTCCCTGGAACCAGATGAGAAAGGGGATGTGGTGTCCCTCCAAGCTCCACCTATTGAAGTAAATCCCAAGCACGCACCTAAACAAGAGCAACTCATAGCAGATTTTATAGAGATTTGGAGTGTGCTCTCTGGGATCCCATCAGCTCAGCTTTCACTGGATATGTCCAAGGGCTCTTGACCTTGGCTTCTTTTTGACTAGGGGTAGAAACCTAAGATGCAGCACCTCCCAAAGGCCACCAATTAATGGCTCAGTAAACTGTGTTGTTCTGCAATTCTCCATCTTCTTTTCACTTGAGTAACAATATCACTGACAATCATGATGTTTAAATAATCATATTTCATGTAGGGGATTATTTTACTGGACTGAAAGAGGTAATTTACCTTTCCAAGCATGTTGGCTGCTGACCCCTATGGGTATCTGCTACTCAGACATGGTCAAGTCCGACTTCTGAGTTTTAATTTACAATTGTGGAACTGGAAGTCTTTCTTTCCTTTCACAAGCTGTGATTGTGTGGAGTAGAACAATACAGATACAGGTGCACTGAATCATGCTTCTTTGCAAAACAGTCTGACACCCTTCCCTCACCTTACTCTTGTCTCCACTGACTGGCTCTTTCCATGCTACAGATTTCAATCATATGTTGCAGCTTGGCCTCCCCTGTCTTGGTACATAGTCAGACCTCTTGCTTCCAGTTCTGCCTCCTCTCTTCTACAAATGCAGGTTAGATGTTAGTTCAGGCTTCCTTCGAGGTTTGTTCAACCAAGATGACTGTAAAACAAGTATGAAACATTTTTTATATATTCAGAATGGAACAAGCCTTCATCAGAGAGCAATTTCACCAGGCTTACTTGCAGTTTAAAACAAGTTCATCTCTTTATCTGGGCTTGGGTCCAACCCAGAGGCATCCCCTTTTTGAAGGTGCAATGAATACAAAGAGTCTGGCATGAACCTGAAAGCTGGTACTTTCTATCAAGATTGGATTTCAGGAAATAACTAAGGAGTCCACTTCTTGCCATTAGTCTGTGCTTGTTACAGGGCTTCATGTTTGGGTGAGGGCTGCAAAGGATATGGACAACTTAAAGCATTGAAGTCAGAAGTGCTTCAGGCACCAATTTTGCCTTCCAACTAATCCATCATTCCTGCTGTGATTTCAAGAAAGTGATATAGTAACCTGTCTTCTTAGAAGAAATGTTGGCCCACTGCTGTCTTTTATATTCTGTTGAATTATAACACTTTCCTTTTTCATCTGGCCTTTCATCAAAGACTTAAGTGTTTTTCTTTCTGTGTGTACAACTGGGCCAGTTCCTTATTCATTATCTACGCAGGGATGACCACACTGATCCCATCTGCAATCCTTCCTCTACGCTTCCATAGGACTTTCTGGGGAGTGAAGTTTTTCTAATTTGGAACAGATTCTCAGTTCCTTACTAGAACTTTATCGCCAAATGCATCTGATCTCACCACAGAAGGAAATTTTATGGCAAAAATGCTGCCTGCCCCCATATTTCCAGCACTATGACACTATTTTCCAACAGTGTACTCAGGTGTCAGAGGCAGCTTAGTGAAGCATGAGAGGTCAGTTCTTGTGGTTCTTCACTTTGCATGTGGTCAGAAAAAGGCCTAGGTATTGGTACAATTTTGATACATTAAATATGTTGTTTATGCTGTGCAATGTTAAACTTCTACCCCAGGTAAGAGGTACAGGATATCTCATATTCTGAGACTGCATTTAAGGATACTATCAGAGGTGTCTGGTAAGATTTTATGGCTAATTCATTAAAGATTTGACATAAATGTTTTATTATCCTTGTTCAAGCAGTTATTGAATCTCTGTTCATGCATGATCATATTGTGTAGTCTCAAGAGGAAAGCAAAGGCATGGGGACTGGAGCATTTTTTCATTCATAACGTACAAAAAAAATTTACTTGCGAGGCAACAGGATTATGGTGTACTTGGTGTTGCAGGTATGTCAGATGGATTTCTGAGCCATGGAAGTTGTTGGCAAGGTTCCCTGCTGGCTCCCTCTGTGTCATTAAATGTACAGTTTTGTCGCTGATGCTTTGAGACTCCTTTAAATTCAGAGGGAGTGCCTGTCCCAGCTCTGTCTGAAACTGCTCAGTAAGGATTCCTCAGCAATGTGAGACCCAGTGAAGTCACAGAGTCACAATCATGAAAAACTTCAGAGTAGAAACCATCACCAAGTACTTCTCTTTCAGTTTGTGCCCCCTTGCACTCCACTTCCCTCTCAGAGGAAGCCCAAAAATGGTCATTTAAAGGACCCATAGAAATGTATCAGGAAGATAAAAATACGGAGGTATGGGAACATTTGAATAGTTGTTCAGAGGGATGCATCAGTTCCCCAGCCTATTTAACCCTGCCAATAAATAGGCCTAATGAGGCCTAAGTTTTATTTCTTTCTTTGAGGAGCAGGCATCAGTAAAAGAGCCTGGGTTTAGTTTGGAGTGTCTCTCTGTTCTTCTCACTTTCAGTCTCTTAACAATAGATATCTGGCACAGGTTTCATTTCACCTAATTCATATAATATATTTCTCTCCACATGGACTGGTTACCATCAACTCTCTTTTAAAGTCTGCTCCACAGGCATCTCTCTCTCTGGTGCTGTTCCTGACCTATCTTGGGTGAGAGAGATTTTTTTCTTCCTTGGACTACAAAGGGAGTCCAAACAACTATCATAGTTGTAGAAACCTGTATTCTTCACTTCTCAGCTCAGGGGATGAGAGATCCTAACCCTGCATCCTGAAACTTAAGTCCTGATTTTCACTGAGCAAAGCAAAAATAAGATTTGTGAACTTCCCAATAGGCTGCAGGTTGCCAAGGAGGCCAGTGGAATATCTTCAACCCTGGAACTTTCTGAAAGCAAGTATTTGCACCAGACATGCAAAAAGCACAACAAAAAATTTTGCAGGAGCAGGAACAGGCCCTGGTCTTTTGAGTCAGCATTTTCACATACTGGATAATGAATCCCTTTTTCTAATGCTGGTATTCGCTTCTTTTGACTGAGCACAGAGACATTTTCTTCTCCAGGGTAGTCTTTCTCTTTGCAGTTGTTGATACATAACTCTGCAATAAAACAACTTCTGTTCACTTCTCACTATGTCATTCCCAGATGATTATATCACACACTGAACCCCTTTCCTTCAAGATCATTTCATGTGCTGCCATTTATTTGCGTTCCTTAAGTTCTGTTGTAGAATAGATCTGTGTGTTTTGCACTGTTTTGAGTACTTTATTTGTCTCTTCAATAAAAACTATTGGAAGTTCTCCTTGTTCAACAGCTTTATTGATAAATTCAGGAGTTTATAAATCAAACTTCCATACTCTCAGTAAAGAGTCACATACCATGTCTAGAGCTGCATGTCTATGGCATATTCTTTAATGCATTCCTGCACCTGTTAGATTCTCATGAGAAAAATGAATTTTTCATAAGATGCATTCTTCTGGTGGTTACAATAGGTTTCAGTTTATGCAATGATCCTATCAATTTCTGTGCAGCTGTGAGTAAGATCAAGATGTAACTGAAGATATGAAGGCCATTTTCATCATCAACAGTAAAAACAAGAATTATTTTTCAATTAAGACTGTTTTCAAGCAAAGATTTCTTGGCACTGTTCAGCACTTCTATTGTTATTCCAAATACATAAAGGAAAAAAAATCTGTTGAAAATGGTTCAAGTATCCCACAAAACTTAAAAGCTCTATTCAAGATGGAGTTTCATGCTGTCTGGTCTTATAAGCTGTGCTGTCTATGTTGTCCTTATCCAATAATGGGCAGGTACAATTCACAGGAAAACAAAAAGCCTTGTATCTGCACTTTAAATGATTTTCTTTTTTTAGATGGCTTTAGGGAACAAAAGCAAGATCCTGCTGTTAAAATGTGTCATCCAGATCTCTGGCCAAGACCACTGGCATTTTTGTGCTCTGACAAGTAAATGTGCAGTCATCAGGCTGATGGAAGGCTGCAGACATTCTCTTCAAAGGCTCTTGACTACCTGAGTCGATGCAAAGGGAGAAGAGCAGGGGGGAGGATGCTTATTTATTTCATCCTATTATACTTTCTACATCCCTGCTTGCTCCCAAAGCAGTAAGCTCAGCTGCATGGGGTAGGTTTGCAGTCAGAGCCTCACAGAATGCAGATTTCTTTTCATCCACAGTGTAGGAATATCTGCCAAGGTTTCTCCCGATGCTCGGCAAACAAGGCGTGCTTCTGGCTGACAGGCATCCCTCTTCTCCCTCTCACATGAGACTGTCTCACAGAAAACCTGTCCATTCAGCTCATGTAGCAACAGCACAGGAGCATTTTGCCATGTGTTTTGCTTTGCCAGCTGAGCCATTCAGACTGTTTCTGGGAACAGGTGCCTTTTGCCAGCCCTATCTGCTGCCTTGGCAGGATGATGAGCAGAGAGCTACAGGGCTGCTGAGACCTCCTCTTGTCCCCCTGAGAACCAGAAGTGTGTGCACTCCTGACATCCTCCAGGCATGAAACACATGGCCCAGCCCAGACAGTTCATCTGCAGTGGCCCCAATCTCAGCTTCCTGAAGAAATACAGTTATTCTCAAAAGAGAGGGGACTCTTCCCGTGGAACAGGTCCAACATTAATCAGTCAGTAGATGGAGATTTTAAGAATAGTTATATAGATGAGCTAACAACACTATTTTTCCCCACACAGGAATGTGAATTCTCTCCCCTTTGCTCCTTCCTGTCATCTTTCATTTACTGTCCCATCTCCTCGGTCCCTTAAATTTATGCAATGACCATTTAAAATTGTGTCAGAGGGCCGTAAAACAAATTTCCTCATGCAGCAGATTGCAGGATCTTTAGCAATGACATCAGAGGCCATCTGGAAAGGCCAGCAGCAACCACATATCCTTCCAGAACACACACATATCCAACACCTCCTTCCTATGCGGAAAAACACAATCAAGTCCTCCTGGCTCAATGGAGTTGTAAATGTCCTTTAAATCTGTCACTTTAATGTCCTACTTGGAAGATGCAGAATGAGGAGGTAGATTTTTTTCCTTATGTCTCTTTATATTATAAACCAGAGGAATTCAAAGTACTCTGTGGATTTGTTACTGGAGTTCTTTGAAAATATTGTCTTCTGGCAGGAGCAGCAATAAAGTTTTGAACTGTGTTTCCTTCTGACTTTCAGGAGAGTCAGAAGTCAACCTGGCTGCGAGCAGTTGAGACAAGATAAATATTTCATGGCAGTAAACCAGCAAAGTCAAGCATGCTCTGTAGGGAAGTCTTTATTCTTTCAAAGCACATTTAGGAAGGGTGAAAAAAATCAGGTTTTCCATCACAAGGCAAAACTTCATGCTGGGAGGACAGGACTACAGTGCCTGCTGCCTGTGGAATATTTGCAAATCTGTAAAAAATATTAATGCAGAACTTGTAGAGCAGTGTGTCATTCTCACAATCACATAATATCTCTCAAGATTGTGTCACCAAAACCATGGCTAGTCAAACACAATATTGCTGAATCCCAGGGCACCAATATTTTATGTACCTTTCCTGATCATTGGAACTACAATGGCTTATTATGCTGAGCTAAACAGAAAACTGCATGCAATGAGGAGAACAGCACAGTGGCACAAATAGCAAACGTAACACATGGAACAACCAGCAAGAAAAACATGGAAATCATCAAAAAAAAAAAAGGTGCTATAATGGAAAAAAACCAGGAATTTTGAAGTTGAGAACTTCGGGCAAGTGTTCTTTTCAGTTCAGTTGTTGCTTCCATACATAAGAAAGTTACACTAGATTCATTTTTGTATTTTTTGCATTTTAATCCTTTTACCCCTGCTTGATGTTTGTTTTTCATTCCAGCTTTTTCTTTTTTTTTCCCTTTAGTTTCTTTTCACTTTACAGTTCATTTTAGCATAGTGGTATGCTTGACTGGTGTACCTGGCAGGCATGAAACATTCCAGAACTGTATTTATGAAAGCAATGGATGAACTAGTTTTCCTGCCCACTAGTCTGGTTTTTTTAATTCTTGAAGAAGCCCTAAAAATCACAAGCAGCTTTTGCATTTTTATCTTTGTAAACTTGTCTTTTGTAAACTTTTTTGCCTTGTAATTTCTAACTCCTGTTTTTCTTGGTTTGATCTGTAGTCAGCATCGTGGTCTTCTTTTTTATGTTTGCATTGACCATCATATGATTTTTCTTGTTATTTTTTTCTTGCTTGGATTTTGTTTTCTTATTCATCCTGCATTTGAAAGACATCCTTGCACTGGACCTAAAGGATTCTGAACACAATATCCATACTTGAAAGACATGCCACAGCAAGTGCTCAGAAAATCTGAGCCTGAACATATATGTAGTGTTTTCTATGCATGAGTAAGTCTTCAGTTTGCTTCTGATTGCTGTATTAAATTTTTACATCTCAGCCACTGCAATCTCCCTTCTGCATCCAAATTGTATGGCTCTGTTTGTTCCTCAATTATTGCAATTTTCTCTCTCTCTCTTTTTTAAATATATTTGTGTGTGGTCAGTCACTCTTTCACTTTTGTGTGAGCAGAAAAAGAGGTTTCGTTCTGACAATGCTGATTAATCAGTGTGGACACATGCAGGGATATTTTTAGAGGGCAACCCCCC
>JAOXXN010000001.1:93231177-93262175 GCA_026770055.1 Myrmophylax atrothorax
CTGATCTATATACTTAAAAGCTTCCCTGTTAAACTCTACCTCTATCCCTGACAGGGAGGAATTAATCACTCAAGGGCTTCAAACAATGTCTGTCTGGGAGAAGACATCTGATATTAATTAATCCAGCAAATGAAAAATCCAGTGAATGTAACTTGAACTTAAGCTAAGAGGAACATGCAGTATTTAACCTTTGGAGTGAACATAAGATGCAGAAGACTCTCAGCTTCTTAAGCCTTTAAGTTCCTGTTTCACTTCTTTCAAAGATGTATGACACAGGTCAGGTGATCTATGGAGCACCTAAACAGTTCGGCCTGCTCAGGGACTGCCCTGGATCATCCTCTCTCTCCATTGTATGGAGGAAACTGCTTGCTCTACATGAGTCAGAATGATCCCTCCATCATTTAGTGGGCACCTTGAACTTTGTGACTCAGACTTCTCTCTCATTGAGAGGTTGATGTGGGAGAATCCAATGGTATTAAAGGAAAAAGTCCACTGGGAAAACCCCACAGCATTTCTTCTTGTGGTGGAAGCCTGTTTCCAGATTTCGCCTTTGCTAGGGGACCATTTAGACTTGGGCAGGCAATGAGCAGGAAAGGGATCCATAAACTGGACAGCAGAATTGTAGGAAACTGTAGGAAATGTCATACCAGAAGGCCTGCCCACTCCAGCTCTGTATCATTCCCTTCTCCTGCAATGTTTGTGATTTCTGTGTTCAGAAAACAGTAGGCACCTTTAGCCAATTAGAGCCTCAAGTTATATAGCTCAGCGTAGAAGTTAGGGCTGATGTTCTCTGGCCAGTGCTATATAGTGTTACATTCAGGCCTGGCACTCTGGCTTTAAAGTTGATGAATCTTTGAAGGATGACTAAAGGAAGAAACATGTCTGGCTTGATTCTGATACAGTAATTACTCTAGTAATTACTCCAAGGCTTCAAAGATTGTAGGGAGAAAGTATCATTGCTAAAGGTCACTTAGGTGGGCCCGAGTGAAAGTGAGGGCTTATATTGAAGCAAATGAAAGGTATTTTCCACCTTGCTATGAAGATATGCCAAATAGTAATCTTACCATCTATGGGGAGAGTAGGAACTCCACTGCTGTGGTCTTGGTAACTGTCAAAAGACTGGAAATCAACTAAGAACCTTCTCCTCAGAGTACTGCAGTGAGGACTCTTGCCCTATGCAAAGTCTATCATCCCTGCTGCTTGCCATGGTGGCAGGAATACTCCTTCCCTGAGAGCTAGGTCTATTTGCTCCCAGTCAGTGAGTGGGGTCCTTCTTCAGTCACCCTTGCACATGTGCACTTCATTGTACTAAAGCTATGTAACAGTGCTGGCTTGATTTATGAGGGCTGCATTTCTTCCAGTGATCCCTGCTGGTACAGGACTCACTACTTCCCTTTTATGTGTCTGTGTCAGAGGGCAACTGGCAACCAGCTGTTGGAAACTGATTTAAAAAAAAAACAAAAACACCACAACAAAACTCTTTGTTACCATTGTGATATTATTTCAAGTCCCAGTACCTGCCTATAGTCCCTGTAAGGAGGGCAGTGGAGACTGTGGCTGCAGGCTGACTTTATCATTGCTGTGAAAAAATTAAACTTAAATCATCAAATGTCTCACTTGGATAAGCCACTGGACATGGTGAACCAAAACACATCCCCACTACAATGTAACAGTGATTCAGACTGAGGATGTGTTCTCCTGCTAGTGTTCATACTCAGAGACCAAATGATATCCATATTCCTCCCTCCTGGGTATCTGTTAATAAGGAGATACCAAAAGCTCAGGAACAATAATTATATTAATGGCACCTTTTTGTTAAAATTGAATCTCCCCTCTTACAACTAATCCAGTAAACCTATTGTGCTGTTGTACATCGTGCAGATACAGCAGGGCTGGAGAAAGGAGGGTGGTGTTCCACAAGCACTCTGCCTTCTTCCCTTATCAGGCAAATGCAAGGGTCCTGACACTCCTCAGCTGGGTCTATAGTCTTTGCTCTTTTGGCATGCACCCACTCTGGGGGTGGCTCCCTAGTTCAAAGAGTCTCAATTTCCAGCTGGGTCAGGATTATTGGAGTGGCTGACCACAGGAGTACAGGATGCACAGACAAGACACCAGCAGATGGTTCAAGCATTACAGAAATACGTTGGAAAGAAATGGCCAAAACCATCAGTTTGCATATTTTGGCTTCATATGAATTGTGCAGAAATGTATGTTTGCAAATCCATGCACGGTGCTTAGAGAACACTCTTCAGTCTACCTTGCAAAGTAAAAATATTTATAATTGCAGCATTCACTCTCTTGAGCATGTCAGTCCCTTCCCTAAGATCTGATGAACTTTAAGGACAAAATCATTCAAATCTGAGGGTTGAATATCTCTGAGCTGAGTTCCTTAAAATTTCATTAAGATGGGCAGCTGAGGAATGGAGGAAGGGATACATTAGTATTTCCAGTAACGGAAAGGCATAGGAAGGACTGGGGGATATTGTGGTCAGATGGAGAGAACAGGGAAAGGTCTAGGAGAAGCCAGGAGGACCAGGGAGCTGGCTTTGTGCAGCAACAGAATAAGAGAAGAGCTGGAGGGATGTAGGATACAACCGTAGGAAACCAGGCTTTCGGAGTTCAATGGCCTACAGATCTTACCAGAATTCTGCAAAATCAGTTTGCTTAAAAAAAGAAATAAAAATCCACTTCACCTGATACTCTTTATCTCTCAGTGAAGTGCACCAACTCTAGGTATGCAAGCAACAATTTTTGAGAAGTGCTGTGTCACTGGAGCACAAGTGAGGAAAAGCAAACAGGACAACGGAAGAGAGAGAAACAAGTTGAGATGGGCTGGCAGGAATTACCTGGGTCCCTGGCAGATAAAGGTAGAGCCAGTGGATCTCAAAAATGCCTTTAGACCCCAGTGAGGTAAATCTTGCAGGAACTAAACAAACACTCCGTTGTCTTTTTCATGCTGCTGTCTTCCCCATGGAAGGAAGGTGTCCTGAGCCAAACAGAAAACCAAACTTCTTCATGCTGCCCAGAGCCCTATGCCTCCCAAGCCGTTCCCATCCCTCCCCCCTTACCTTTTCCTGCCTCTGCACATACCAGGTGACAGCCTGTCTCAGGAAGGTATTTATTTTTGCATTATTGGTTAGCTTTGTTTTACCTCCTAAGTAAACCTTCCAGTATTTATAGCCTCGCCTCCACACTTGTAGTATATATTAGCCTTTTATGCCTTCTCTGTCACCTGTTGAAATGAGAACTCAGGGTCTTCGGGCCTCTGTGGCCCTTCCCTTACATTAACTTAAATCACACCAGATGTGGGTCCTTACTGCAGAGGAAGACTAATTGATTTCGCCAGTCACAATATGCCTATTGTTTTTTAACACAAATAAACACTGTGGTGTGGGGGGTTGGGGTTTTTTTGCTTTTTCTTTTTTTTTCTTTGCCACAAGTGCCAAAGGTTATTCAATTAAAGGACTCCAGAAAGTGTGACTAATAATCCACGGGCAGGGTATTTCTACAGTAAAAAAAAGCCAAAAAAATAAAGGAAAAAAAAGAAAAAAATAATCTCCACACTACCCTGAGAACAGCAGCCTCACCAGGGCTGGCCATAACTGTGATGGATGGCTGGTGTGTGTAAGACGTTATTATTTGTTATGTGAGTGGGGGGACATGGCAGGCGCATTGGGTAGTACACCTGCTGGGCTCCAAGAAGCAAGAACAGCTGTGTGCATTGATTTAGACGCTTGCTACTTGGGGCTCCAGGAACGAATCAAGCGACAGCTCATAAAAAAGGAGGGTTTTATGATTTTTCCCCCCTTCTTTCTGCAAACAAATGGCCACATCATATGTTTTCCTAGCACTGCTATAACTCAAAATTAAATCCCAGCCCAAGGTGTCAGGCTGGTACCATGTCAGAATTGTAACGGCTTATTTTAAAGGTCGTTATGGATGTACCAGGGAAGCACTGGGGGCTTCTGCACAAAGGTGCCATTTCGTTTTGCTGGAGCTCAGGCACTTAAGGGCAATTAGCTCCACTGTTAAAAAATGAGCTGAGAGTGTTTTAACTGGTGATTTTATGCTAATAACAACTACTAATTCATATTGTTAAAAAAGAAAGTGCAGGCTGCCAAATCTGCTCCAAGCAGTGTACTGTATGGCCCCAAAGCTTCCCCTTGACCTGGGTCCTGCCCCTTCCAGAAGGTGTGCTGCACACTGAGCTGTATGTTGCAGGGTCAGCAAACTTCTTCCAGAGCCAAGGAGACCAAAGCCAGAATGCAAACCCTGCAGCAGAGACAGCTAGGACCGCTTTCCTATCCCACATCCCTGCACACCTCTGTGTTGGCTCCAGGCACTACAGTGCTGCAGATGCTGCTGGATCCCATCACTCAGCACCAGGAAAATACCACTGTCCTTCCAGAGCACCATGCAAGGCTGCAGTATTGACTTCACTAGCCCCTGCTCATCAGTTCTTGAGCACCAGAATGCCCAAGACCACAGAGCAGCTATGCCCCCAGAGACACAGCTGCAGTCCCATGAGCAGCTGGGGGGGCAGATGGGGTGCCACCAAAAAGATCTCAGCAAATGACTTGGTTGTTGCCTTTGGAGGACCCAACTCCAAGCACTGCTTGGAAGCAAGAATGAAACCTCACTGTAGAAGGTGCATCTGGACTAAGCACGTACAGCTCTGACACACAAAGGACAAAGATGCTCATGAGCACTCTACACAGATGCTATCGAGGAGAAAAACATACTTTAGGCAGTGCCATAACATCTATTCCTCCAAGTGGGTGCAGAGGAAGTCATCAGAGACAACCAGCTCCAGTTCCTTGCTCTTCAGATGTTCTTTTTCACACCTTAAGTCTGTTATTGGTGCAAAATATTCCAGGCCTAAAATCATGGATTTTATTCACTTCATTATGCTTGTGATAAAGAACTAACATTGGCCATTTGTGCATATACAACAAATCAGTGTAAACACTTAAACAAGGAAAGTCTTGTAGGAAGACAAGACCACTTGGCTGGGTTATCCATGAAAATGCAATTGGTTTTGCTTATCTTAAGGAGGGAAAGAAATAATCAACTTTCAGAATTGGGGGAAAGTTGATCTATTCCCACTAACAGACAAACAATAAGGTGCAAAGTCATAAAAATCATAAAAATGAAGTTAATCTGAACATCATAATATTATCCAGTCTATTAGACTTTCAGGCTTGCCTTTCATTCATGAGAATATCAACAGTGAAAGGGAAAAAAGGTCTTTCCAAACATGAATTTGCACCATGACAGCTATTTATGAAGCTCCTCCTCTGACCTGCTTCACAGCTTTGACATAAGAGCCAGCAGATAGAAAATTTAAAAAATAATAGAAATAGAATAGAAAACACTCTAAAAAATGGAAATTTTTATCACTTCCAGAATGAGATTCTGAAAAAAGCCACATTAGATCCCTCCCTTAAACAGACACAAATGTGTAAGCCACAGGTGACACAAAGCAGCAAAAAGCCTCAGAGACCTTTGCAAGCAGCAGAGAAAACTTTTCTGCTCCTCCTTGATCCAAGTTGACATAGATGAAAGTAGCAAGCTGTGATTTGAACATATAAAACGAACTGAAATGTGAGAGTATTCTGAAAAACCAGTGTCTGAAGCTGAACTTTCCCAACTCTGCCTTCTTTATGTTTTCTCCATCCTGAGAGCAGACACCTCTCATGCTTTCCTTAACTTTTGCTGAAAACATAAATTACTGAGCTGTTCACAGTAAGGCCAAAGAAAAGCTAGGGTGAAATCTTGGGTTTCCACATTAAAGGTTGGATGAAATAAATTCTGGGTCCACAAACTGAATGAGAAAATTCTTGCCTGTGGGGCCAGAGTTGAGGTCTATCTAGCCCTATAGCTAACTCTGGTAGTGGCAACAGGATATGTAGTTTTGAGGAAAGACACAAACCTAGCCACAATCTGCTGTCCTCAGGATACACAAGCACTGAATTAAAGATGTTAGTGAGATCCTCTATCCACAAACTCACCTAAATCCTGATTTCTGTCTGTGCTTACAACCTCGTATGGCAATGCATGCTAGAAGTTTGCATCTATTCCATTAAAAAGGTACATGTTCATTCACAGTTTGAAAACTGTGCTACCAGTCATACCAGGTGGCACTGTAGTTTTTAGAGTGACAGTTCTCAATTCACCTTATCTAACACTGATACAATTTTTGTGGAGTGTTGAGTGAGGGAAAAGAACACCAAGGCTTTCATGGAAATACAAAAATATTCTAGTCTACATTTTAGAAACAGATTTCAAACACCAGTCAAAGGTTGGGGGCCAGCAGGGGGACAATGGTGTCATTTGGATAACGAGGGCAACTCAGCATGACAAAGCATGTGTTTGACTGCAGGTAAAACCTGTGAGGGACACTGAGCTACAAGGAAAGGTAATACATGTCTTAACATTCAGGCCTCAGAAATCTCTTTCTCTTGCTCCTTCACAGAAACAGAACAATAGTCACTGTATTCTGGCACAATATATCACTTGCTCTGTTGTTAAGTAATCAAAAACACTGCAGAGCAAATCATTGTTTGAAACTGCTATAACTTCACTCTCTTTAATAGTATAATAACACTTCCCAATGTATTTTTGTTTTCATTTTAAAAAAATAAATAAATAAAAACTCAAGACACAAAGATCTCTTTGGTGTTCTGAATCTGAGTGTCTTCTCACAGACTCAAAAGTTTTAACTCTAACTTCCCTAGAAACAGGTACTAAATAAAATATGAGAACATTACCTCATTCTCTTCTATAACTGATATATTTCTCCTTGTATAACTGTATGAAAAATGCTAAGAAACCTGTATTTTTTTTCCTGAAAAATCCCGCTAGATAGAGCATACTTTTGAAGTGTGGTCATCTCAGAGTCCTTATTTCTTCTGATGTTCTAATGCCTTTCATATTCTCCCAACAGGCACATCTATCTATCCCTATATTTATTCTATAGTGTGCAGGACTGATGGAGTGAAAAGCTGGGGTAAAGATATACTTAGAGGCATTTTATATACTTTTAAACTGTGCTTAATGAATATGGAGCTCTGGCAATTTGCTAGAACAAAATCCCACTTCTCTGTATTTATACATTAGACTTCTGTGTATGTGTTGCATCTTAGCTATCTCTGACTTATCAGGTTGTAGTAACCTGGTGAAGAAATGGAATTAGAGCAGCAATAGGAAATGAGGCAACTCAAGCAACTCAAAAAAATCTAAACATAGGTAAAGCACTTTTTCTTCCACTACCAAGATAAAGCAAGGCACAAAAGGTAACAAATCATTATCTTAGAGAAACTGCCTCAAAGACCTGAGCTTACCTGTTACTGAAACAATGAAACTGTCATTTCCCATATGAAGTCGGATACGAGATAAACCTACCTGCTTCTGTTAACCTGCAGAATTACAGAAGATAGGCTCTTAAATGCATGTACAACATTCACAACCTAGATTTTATTCTATGCATAAATAAAATGACAGTATACATGTTAAACAAAACAGTTACTGCAAGCATCTCCTGAAGGACACGCTTCTCTGTTGTTAAAAGCTCTAGGTGGTATTTTACAAAACACCATGGCCCTTTAAAACAGCTTAAGGCAGAGTGAAAAATCCTCAGATCTATTGAAGTAAAGTTAGAAAATGGGATGGTATCAGAGGTAAAATTTGTCTGAGGATTTGGGTTAATATTTTAATTTTAGCAAAGAGCTCTGTAAAATCTTCTCACTTTTTTTAGGACTAGATATTTTCAAGTAATCAGGATGAAATTCTTCATCATTTCCTTAATTGATTGCTGTGAAAAAATGACATCATTCGTGAATATTATTTGCCCAGAGCTAGGCAGGAGAAGTGTTTTATGTCTAAATTGGAAGAGGACGTCTCCAATAACCCTAATGCATTTATTCTTTGCTTCATGAGAAGAATGTTATGTTTTCAACTTCTGATATCTTCTTCTGATACTCTTGTTCTAGTAACTCAAGGCTTCTTGGGAGTTCCCTGTTTATATGCTGAACTTAGCCTGTCCCTTTTTAGAATGCAAATTCTGATAGAATGGTAGCATACAGGAGAATATTTTGTTTTAGAAATCCATACCAGTTACCTCCTCCCCTTTCCAGGGTTTTGCACAGGGGCAAGCTACCAGCACCTGACACGTTCCAGATGGATATACAGAATGGTCATGTGGGTCAGTGGTGCCTTGTTCAGTGGTTAGACCTCAACATAGGAGGATAGGAAACAATGGGGGAAAAGTAGAACCTTTTAGGCAAAATGTTTTGGAAAGGGCCACAGGCTTTTTGTTCATTTGCAAGCACTTTCTCACATTACAAGCTGACAGCTTTCTACTGAAGCCCTTGTCAGTCAATTTCTCTCTGTGTTTCTCCCTGGTGCTCTATTAAAGCCAAATAAAAGCTATTTGCCTCTGCTTTCCCTTCTTCTCGATGTATGTACAGTTATCAGCTTCTTGCAGGTGTCTGCTTCTTGCTTTTGTAATGAGAGTTTAACAAAAAATCAACCAAACCTGAGGCCACAGAAAGGCTTTCACAAGAGGGGTCAAAAGGATTTCCTCTTCTGCCAAAGGTCTGCTACATTATTAGCAGCGCAGTGCTAGATATATTTACCTGTTGGTTGCTTTTCAATTGATTCAACATGTGGCCACAGGGAGGTTGGAGTCCTTAGATTAAACCCACTTTAAATTAAGAACTTGGGGCAATTCCAGCTGGGTGGAAAAGTGTGCTCATCCTGCTTTGGCTCCATTGTGACTTTTCACTCTGTTTTCAAGTTTAGCCTCAATTAAAAGAAAAGAAGCAAGCAACAAATAGAGAACAACAATCCCAAACAATTAGGGTTTTGACATGTAAGGAAGGCAATGTTAGATGAGGTCATCCCATCACAGCCCATAAAGCTATCTCTTCCTCCCTTTGTAATACCCATGTTCCAGTCCAAGTTCCTCCTTAGTCTTTTTGTGGCTAAAGTGAACTAAATATCCCAAGCAAAATATGTGTCTGATTTATTGGTTGTCTGGGAGAATTAATGCTACAAATGCAATCATGTCTAATTTCAATTCAATAAAAAAAGCAAAGCCCAAAAGAATAGACCTCCCCATGAAAGAATTAAGGAACGGATTCATGGTTTATAAAGTCAGAGGGGAGCAGCCTGCACATTGATCCTGACCTCCAGGAGAGCACAGGCCAGACCACTTCTTCCCTGAATTACTTCCTTTTGGAAATAAGGCACAAATTTTTAAGAGAAACAGTCAATCTTAATTTTCAAATTGCCAGTGATAGAGAACTTTGTATAGCCATCAGATCTGTTCCTTTGATGATTAGCTGTCCTTCTCTGGTAAAAACATGTGTACCTTAGTTTTGTTGTGAAGTTACCAGATTTGTACTTCCAGACATTGTAGCCTGTGATGTCTTTATCCAGTAGATAAAAAACCCCAAACAAAACAAAACAATGTTCTCAGTGTAGGTAGGTACGGACAGTCATCTTTACAACTTTCTTCAAGAGACTGAGCTCTTTTGTAGTCTTTTACTTTGGTGTAAATTTTCCAGCCTTTTAATTATCCTCTTAATTCTTCTATGAGATTTTTCCTATTTGCTGTCCAGCTTGGATTGTGGACACCAGTGAATATAGACATTATGGACACACTGTCACCAAATACCATGCATGTATTCAACTTTCTAATTTCTAATTCACCTCTGTAATCCTTTCTGGATGTCTTCAGGGAACCTCTGTTTGGCCGCATACTCCCTGTAGTCCCATGCACCCTCCAGAGTACACGTACAGTATATTCTGCCTGCTTGGCTTGGTTGCTGTTGCCTTTTTTTTAGAAGAATGCCTTTACATCCTAATATGTTGCTTGCATCTGTTTCACCGGGCAATCTGGTCTACATCACTATTTTTTTCTTCTTGTCTTTTTTATTTTTTTCTTCCACTCCATAATCTTTGTGTCATAGCCATTCTATGTCAGTTGTAAGTGCATATTTTTCCCCCTGGACATTGATACTAATACTAAGTAGTTTAATTCTGAAAACTGGCCCATGCAGGGCTCAAGATAAATCTAAGCTATTTAACAAAGATTCCAGATTTATAGGGGTTTTTTTCCAATTTATAATTTATTTTTTAAAACATTTAATATATGCTACCTTCATTTTTTACTATGCCAGTTTCTGAATGAAAACACATACATGAAATTCCATACTGAGGCTATTTTGTTGACATACTAATCTTTGTACACTATATTTAGAACTTGATCTCCTCTATATCTCAAGCTGCTTGGACAAGACCTATTTCACATAAAAACTCATTTTTGATTCAAGAAGTTCTGCCTCACCCTCCCATATTTTATGTAGCAGTATAAGACAAGCATTTGCTTATTTCACTCATTCTACTTTCCTCTTTATAAGCAGTATAGTCAGAGAGCTTTTACACAGATATGTACATATTTTACATTTTTTAAGATTGTCAGAGTTTACAGCCCTGTTCTCAAAGCCCCGAATTCTCCCTCTCATCTTCATGGCTTTTTACTGTGGTCCTTAGTTCAAATAGGGTTTTTTGCATAATTTCCATCTTTCAAGCAGAACACAAAGCTTCAATAATCGGGAACATCTGCACTGGCATTTAAGTACCAGCATGTTCAGTGAGTACAGTGACAAAAGAGACAACCATTCCTCTGTTCATACCTATGAAGTGAATTTCACATATATGAATGAACGTGAAGCTAGAACACCAAAAGCAGAGACCAGGAATAAACTGAACAAGTAGAGATATGGGCAGACAGCAACCCACAAAGTGACCAACTGCATCTTTAGACAGCCTCCTCCTTTTCTCAGATGTACAAAAACAAGCAAGGGAGACAGTTCTGACAGCTTCATGAAGGGAATGAAGGCACAAATTTGGATGAAGCTGTGCAACTTGTATGCATTCTATCACTGATACAGGATAGACAGATCCTGTTTGAGCTGCACACATGGCTTTTGTACCAAGTGTATTACCTCCAATATACATGCTTTGTTCTTAGGATGCCAAAGGATGCCAAAGGATATCCACTACACTAAGGAGTTTTGAAAGAATTGGCTAAGGAGTTTTCTGATCCACTGACCCAGCTTTTAAATAAATCTTAGGTTCCTGAGGATGTTGCACAAAACTAGTGAAAGAAAAAAAAAAAGCCAGTCTCATGCCAGTAATTATAAATGATCAACAGGAAGACTCAGGAAACTATAATCCCCATGAAACTTGGCTTAGGGTCTGGGGCAGGTGGAGAAGAAAAATTGGAAGAGAGACTCAGAGAGAGAGATAAGAAGATGTGCATTTCCCTGTGAAACATCTAATATCTCCCTGCAGTATTTTGTTTTCTCTTTGACTGAAAAGTGGAAAATATCCTTAGCTAATCATTTCTGGAAGAAATGGGAGACTCAGACTTCAACATATGGAGAAACCTTTTGGTTCCAACAGTCTACTTTTCATGTGGATGTCTGGAGCTGCCAGACATATGCTTCCTTCACATCTAAAGTATTTCATCTGACCACTGGTCTTCCTTTTCTTTTCTTCCTTCCCTTGAGAAAGGGTGGTGGAGGGAATGCTTCATTACAGAGAGTGGATGTTTTGTTTGTCTCACACTTTTTATTTACTCCAATCTGTTGTGTTTAATAAGGGCTCTTATTCAACTTGCCCTGAAGAGTATTTACCAAATATCAAATACCATAGTTAATTTGATATGGCACTTTAATCTTAAACCACCTGCTTTGACCCTGTTTTGGCTAAACTGCAACAGGCATTAGTCTCGGTGCAGAAGTGAATATTTTTGGAAGCAACAAGAAAAACGTCAGTTTTCAAGTTACACAACATATGGCTTTTCTGAACTTTCTTTTATGTGCTTGTTCTAAAATGATGCTGTTATTGTGCCTTCATAACCAAAGAACATCTGAACTTTTCCAGTTGAAACTTCCCAGGTGTTTACTTCATGCTGTTCTCATGCTGCAAATAAACAAGTTAAAATAATGGAAGCACAATCCATTTAACACACTTCTGTGCACATCTGTACTCCAAAACCTCTGAAAGAGGAAAAGAGGAGACCCCAGACTCCTAGGGCTACTAGTCATCTTTATGTTATCAGAGATAATTCATTCCAACATTCAGACCTTGCACAGGAGGGTGAAAATATGGTGATGTGTTATGAAATCAGAATAGTTTGGGAGGTTTTAGCTGTTGCTGCCATTTGGTTGAGGCTGGCCCCACTGCTGTTCTAAGCAGACTGTGACACTTCTTGGCATAGAGTTTCAGACTCGTTAATGGAAAGCTGATAGCTAATAGGTCTCACAGACTTAATCATGAATCATGTGCTTGGTTTTGCTCAGTAATTTCTCTCTAGCATGACTGAATGGTGGAGAAATTTAAGCAGTAATAGTTCAAACTGAAAAAGGTTTTGATTCCTCTTGTGTTTACATGCCAGTTTTCAATAAATATTTAAACTGTATCAGGCTAATCAGTACATTAAGATTCACTCCAGTGAACCACCTGTTTAATTTTTCCATCTGTGGTAGCAGTCAATATACAGGCTTACTTGCCAAATAGATAAACTATAACCTAAAGGAAACTTTTTCCTATATTTTTTGATTATGAAATGACCTTACAGGTTAAAATAGCAAGATACATGCCCATTAATGCTTTAATTTATTCATATACTATTTTGGTCACATCATTTTACCTATCTAGCCTAGCATCATAGTTGTTAAGCACTAAGCAGTGTCTGTGATGGATATAGCTGCACTGATAACTGCATTTTTGTTACGTGGATAAAAAGGATTTACAGCTATAAATGAAGATGTCAGCTGGTTTCTTCTTCATGCACAGCTTTTTCCCAGAACTGACTGCTTCTCATCAGTGAGAATCCAACAGCCATGGATGTAAGGAGTACTCAGTGCCCATTCTTCAGAAACTTTACTTTCCAACCCTTTCTTGGCAAAACTCCTGCCCACACATAACTGGGTTTGCATGGCAATGTTTTGGCAATGGTGAGGGAGGCTACAGGCCTGGTTCTGTGAGACGCTGCCAGAAGCTTCTCCCACAACCAACAGAGTCTGTGCCAGCTGGCTCCAAGACAGACCTACTGCTGGCCAAGGACAAGCCCATCAACAACAGAGGTAACATCTCTGGGATTACATACTTCAGAAAGAATAAAGTTACTTCATGGCAGCAATTGCAGCCAGAAGAGAGGAGTGAGAATAGTTGAAAGAAACTGCTCTGCAGACAAGATTGGTGAAGAAGGAGGGGGAGGAGGTGCTCCAGATGCCAGTGCTGAGATTCCCCTGGTGAAGACCAGGGGAGGCAGGTTGTCACCCTGCAGCCCATGGATATCCACAGTGGAGCAGAGATTCACCTGAAGTCCATGGAGGATCCCACACCAGTGCAAGTGAATGCCAGAAGACTGTGACCAGAGAGGAAATCCATGCTGGACCCAGCTCCTGGCAGAGTCTATGGCACCATGGAGAGAGAAGCCCACGCTGGACTGGGTTTGCTGGTAGGATTTTTGACCCCATAGGGGACCCATGCTGGAGAAATTTGTTTCTGAAGGATTGCACCCCGTGGAAGGGACCCATGCTGGAGCAGTTCATGACAGAGGACTCACATAGGAGAAGTCTGTGGAAGACACCCTCCCATAAGAGTGACACCACACTGGTTCAGGGGAAGAGTGTGAGGAGTCATCCCCCAAGGGGGTAGAAGCAGAGAACAATGTGTGATGAACTGACCTGCCCACCCACGGAAGTGTTCAAAGCCAGGCTGGATGGGGCTTTGAGTAACCTGGTCTAGTGGAAGGCATCCCTGTCCATGGCAGGGACATTGTAACTAGATGGTCTTCAAGATTCCTTTCAACCCCAACCATTCTATGACCTCAGCTCCTATTCTCCATCTTTCTGAGGCTCTAGTGGGCAGGAGGTAGAGAAAATCAGAAGTAAAATGAAGTCCAAAAAGAAGGATGGGATAGGGAGAAGGTGGTTTTAAGGCTTTGTTTTATTTCTTGTGATCCTACTCTAATTAGGTTGGTGGTAAATTAAACTAACTTCCCCCAATCAAGTGTGTTTTCCCTGTAATGGTAATTGGTGAGTGGTCTCTCCCTGTCCTTATCATAATCCATGAATCTATTGTGGTATTTTCCCTGTCTGGCTGAGGAAGGACTGACAGAGTGGTTTCGGGGAATGCCTGACATCCAGCTGGGATCAACCCACCACACCACCCTAGGGAATCATAGAACTGTTGGGCATGGAAGGTACCTTAAAGATAATCTAGTTCCAACCTTCTTCCATGGCAGGGACATCACTTCTCTGGTCATTTGTATGGCTGCCCTCTGGGCTGGCTCCAGAAGGTCCATGTCTTTCCTGTGCTGAAGGCCCCAGAGCTGGATGCAGTACTCCAGGTATGTTCTTACAAGAACAGAGAAGAGGGGCAGAATCATCTCCCTCAACCCACTAGGCACATTTCTTTTGATGCAGCCCAGAGTACCTGGGGTTTTATCCATAATGTCCTCAGGGTGGTTGTTGGAGTGGAGCATCTGGATGTGATGCAGCAGTCGTGTGGAAGTTTCCCATGTGATGGGAGCTGCATTTTGCCTTGATGCTGTAGGGAGGCTGAGGCTGCAGCTTCCACCAGGGAAGAGCTCCCCCTGAGGCCAGCTAGAACAACCACCCCTGCACATGCAAAGCCTTTCGTTCCAGCAGAAGCCGAATGTGATGAAAATCTGCCAGGAATTACCCATGTGAACACTATAAATACTTGATAAAAAGTGTGGAAATGGCAGGAGTATAAAAATCTGGCACCAGCTTTTGTGATTTGCAAAGCAACACTCGGAGTCCAGCTGATAACACAACGAAGACCCTCAGTTTTGGCTTACCAGAAACAGAGGCAGAATTCAGCAACCTGAATTATGTGAAGTCCATCAGGTGCTGGCACTGGTAAAAATAAGGGAAATTTCAAATAAATAAGGTGAAGTGGGAAGGCTTCCTTAGAGCACATGTACAAAATTTCAATATTGTTAAACTAGTGAGCCAAGCACAGCTTTTCATTTTCAGCTCCCTGCAAGATTGATTTGACTTGTATTTATAAAGGGACTTCAGCCTTTTGTAGCCACCTGGAGCAGGGGACAGGCAAAGGCCAAGGTATTTCCCTATCCAGGTGGCCCTCATAAATATCTTGGTGGAATTTATTTTCTTTCATTTACTTTGGCATTACTTGGGCACTGTTTGATTAAGGGGCGGTGTGTAGGAACTGATATGCCCAGAGATAGACAGCCACATCTGCTAACCATTTGGATTAATTATTACACCTGTACCATAAAACACATGTTAATAAAGGGCTGGTGAACAGGTTCAGGTTGCAGTTTCAAAAAGGCCCAAAGAAAGTAGAGTGCTAGTCACATACAAGAGTGAGCCAAACCTTTTGCTGATAAGATGCTGCAGTTTCCAATCTTATCCAAGGAAGAGGCAGCATCAGATACACATGAAAAATAAATCACACACAAGAGGAAAGTGAGTATCCTGTCAAACTATGCCTTTGTAGTCGATTGGCTAGAAGGTGAGCAACAGTACACATTCTTTCTTTCCTTCTTTCTTTGCTGTTAGATGTAAAAGGAAAAAATCATTAATCACTCTGCAGGATACAGCACTTAAATGGGTAAAGTTGCTGAAGGGGTCTGGTTAGCATCAGCCGATTTTTCATTTCCTTTCAGTGGGGACAGTGTGGTGCTCTGGAATCCCTGGAGCCCAGGAGCATGAATGCAGGTATTGAATTTTCAGGAGGAGACAATTAAGACCAAGCATGTGAGATACAATCATATTTAAATTAATTCAGATACTTCAGCTCAAGACCTAAACCCTACTCCTTCTTCCTTCTTTGGGAGGCATATTTGGGAGGGCTTTACTGAGCTGGCATTAATCATTAATCATACAAGCCTTGTGTCAGTTATGATGGAACACAATGGAGCTCTGTATTTATTATTTTTTCCACTGAAAGGGTTTACCATATTCTTTCTGCCTGTGGAAAATCATTTTCCTGGACAATCCCTGCAAACAGCCTTTGCTAGGTTTTCACAGCTCTTTATTCTGAGATTCCCTGCAGCTGGAACAGAGTGAATGTGGGCCTTGAGCCTAGTGCCAATTCATTATTTATAAGATATCTCCTGAACAAAACTGGCTTCCATCATGATCTGTGGATGGGCTGAAGAAAGAACCATTTTGAGGACACACCTGTAGTCTTTCTCACTTTGGGCTTCATCTGTGATTGATGCTGGTATTTTCCTGGTATCTTTGGGGGTTCCTTTGGCATAGTAATAGTTATCACTGCAAATATCACCAATGAAGGGGTATATCATGCTGCTCTGATGCCCAGTACCACTGGGCAGTAGTGCCTGGTTATGGAAAGATTTCCAAAAGAAGGAAGCCAGAGCATGCACCTGTCCCTCAAACCTGTTTAAACAGTGTTTCACTGACATACTCGAGAATTCAATATATTTTGATCCTGACCTTTGTAATTACCCTGAGGAACCATGTGATCCAGATGAAAGCTGAGGTCTGTGCTGTGCCACCATACTCCGCAGAAGCCATGGGATCAGCTGGAGAGCAGCTGGATGCTTGGCGGATTGACCATGTACTGTCAAGTTTGAGACTCTCCAGACACCAGTCAGTTTCAAGCCTAGGTCTTCCCTGAGAGGATGGATTTACAAACAGTGTGGCTTCTGGAATACTTGCAATCCTAACACTCTAGGCCTTGTTGTGTTGTGGAGGTAGCAAAGGTGACTGTGGCAAAAGCTACAGCTGAACACTTCCCAAGCTGAGTTTGACCTTGAGAGATTGGCAAAAAACTTGCAACTCGGTCAGGCAAAAGAAGATTTCCACTGAGGAAATCCAGCTTCAAAAGGAAGATGAGTCTTTCATATCATCACAATCCCAGCTCCAGACTCTACTAAAAAACCAGGAGCCAAGGCAGTTTGTAAGTCTTAATAAACCTATCTATGGGAGGGTCCAGCAATGGCCATCTGGCCATCTAAGGTGAAAGATGCTCTTCCAAGGAGATTCCTCATGAATCAGGACAAAAAGTTAAATGACTGCCTCACTTGTACAAAGAAATACTTTTCTGGAAACATAGCAACCTATAGGGGATATGAGTATGGAAATGTCGAATACACTCGGATATAATTGTAAGACATAGCCCATAATAATTCTGGTAAAACTATTTATCTTAACATATCGGTTTTACTGTCTGAAGCTTACTTGTCCCTGCAGCCTCAGTTTAAGACTTTGTACTCTTCACCTGTATATGCATATACTTCAACACTTTGGAGGATTGGAGTTAAAAGTAGCATTTCATTTTCTTTATTTTCAAACCATACTTCTGCAGTCTTTCTTTGTATTACCACTATATCATTAATGAACACTTTTGTGGCTACTCTGATCATTTGAGTTCTGTCAAGGTAATAGGTGCCAAATTTTAGCAGTTGCAGTATCTGAATTGTAGTGCATGGAAACTACTGATACATCACTGGCATTGATATTTCTGTACTGGAATAATCCTTGGAATGTACTGATTTCAAGCTATTGTTTAGATTTACTATCCGGCTCCACCTTCTGGTAAACTTGCATTAAATCTAACTTGTTAAGTTTCTTTCTACTTGAAAACACTGAAAGCAAATTCTTTCCTTTGTAATTAAGCTACTGATCAACACTTAAGAATGAACTATGCTGACCTGTATTAACCTTGCCAGTCACTGAATTTATACCTTATTGACTGTTTCAGGGATATATGGAATAAAACACTTTCAGAGTAAGTTTTAAGGGAGATCATCTGAATTCTCAAGTCACTGAAATTTCTGATTCATGATATTCATAGTGAATAGGTTCAAGACTCCAAAATAACAGAATGGCTTCCTTAGAGTTGCGGTGGCACTGTCATAGCTGTTCTTGAAAAAGAATGCACAAGTGTATCTAATGAGATATTTATTAATTCTGAAAAGTTTCTCAAAAAAGATAAGCGTGAATGCATTTATACTCAAAACTGAGCATCACTGGGTTTACTTAAAGATTGCTCATTTCTCTCTTTGCTTCTTATTCCTTTTTTTATTTTAAGTATTTGGTGTAATCACATTGTCAGCCAGCACATACTCGGGACATCCAATACTACCAGTTTATGAAGCACCTAGGAGAGCTGTGTTCCCATCTTGGACATGGGGGAAGGGGACAGTTGGTCAGGACATGGGGACACTATGAATTTCAAAACTAGTAATTTGGTTAATCCATTTATCCAGGCTCTTTTCTATAGGGTTTTTTTAATGTTTTCTTGCCTATGAACTTGAAATTTTCTTTTGAATCCTCACCTTTTGTATTTGCGTGTTTCTGGTATGTTGGCTGTATCTCTGCTAATAAACTAACTAGGGCTCAAGAGATAGACAACTATCATCTGTAATGTTAACTTTTAGTACACTCCCTGACACAGCTTCCCCCAGCTAACTCCACTGTCACAGACAGGCAGCCCAGTCTGGTTGAGTATTTCCCATGGCAATGGTTGGAATGCCACTCTCCTTCACTGTTCATTCTATTTTTAAGGATTGGCATAGTCTATTGTTGTCATTTTCTGTTCCTGAGAACCTAGAAGTCTGACAGCTTGTTTCACCATGTGACAGTGCAGAAGGTGCATCAGGACATACATTCCTGGTATACATCTTGTACAAACCACAACCAAAATGATGTGGTTTCTTTTTCACTTACTCCCTATAAGCAGACCACATCTGTGTGTGACTGCTGCTTACAATGTGCTTGGAAAGGTCTCTTCATTATGCCAGTGTGCAGATTGCATGCTTTTCAATATGCAGCAGGCTGAGGACAGTGTGAATTTTTATTTACTTTCTCTTGAACCAAATCTTAACTTCTTCCTGTGTTTCTACTCACACAGCATTCAGCTGCACTATAGCTAATGGGAATTTGCCTAAGTAAGGACTTAAAATTTGTCCTCTTACTGAAAGAAAACATCTTATTGTTTCTTGCTTATGTTACTGTAGGGCATAAGATGCCTGTTTTTCAATCAAAGTCCCATAGGTCTAAGGACAAAAGGAAAACACAGTTCCACCCTTCAAAGTGATCATAAGACAAAAAACAATGGGCGGCTAAAGACAGATGAATGAGCACACAGACACAGAGAGACAGCACTGGTCAGTGCCATGGGCTGCAACCTAACCATTGTCACCATAGGCATCACTGGAAGGAAAACAATTGGAAAGATAACTGAGCCAAGAGAGGCATTTTATTTGCAGAGGAATTTGCATCTCAGCACTTGGTGACAGTCCAGCAAGAACAAAAACTGGAATTGTTGCAATGTTTGGTGAAAAGGGGCACAGAGGGCCTGCTGGGGACACTCTCCTGGCAGCCTGATCCTCATGGGGCTTGCACAAACTTCCAGTTGCAGCAAACCAGCACATGTCAGCAACCACGAAAACACTTCCGTCACAAATTTTCCAGCCAGCAAAGCCTGAAAGAGGCTGGTGGAGCAGATTTTGTGTATTATGACAGGGAACTCCTCCAGGAATGAGGGGCAAAAAAGGAGAAAATGTGGTCATTAGATTTGAAAATGTAACATGCAGGCACTATGGTACAGCACTATGCTGTGGCACTATGGTATGGTACCATAGGCTGACCAAAGATCCAATATCTTTCAAGTGAATGAGAGATGATAGGTAGTACAAGACCTGACTGTAGAGAGCTAGAGAGAGGAACTAGTTCCCACCCCACACAGTGCTACAGACTGGGGGAAGAGTGGCTAGAAAACTGTCTAGTGGACAAGGACCCCGGGGTGCTGATCAGCAGCCAGCTGAACATGAGCCAGCAGTATGGCCAGGTGGCCAAGAAGGCCAAAGACATCCTGGCCTGTATCAGAAATAGTGTGGCCAGCAGGACTCAGACAGTGATGGTCTCTCTGCACTCAGCACTGGTGAGGCTGCACCTCAAGTACCATGTCCAGTTCTGGGTCCCTCACTACATGAGAGACATGGAGGTGCTAGAGAAAGTCCAGAGAGGGCTACAAAGCTGGTGAAGGGTCTGGAGCACAAGTCCTGTAAAGACTAAATGAGAGAGCTGTGTTATTTAGCCTGGAGAAAAGGAGACTCAGAGAAATCTTATAGCTCTCTACAACTACTGAAAGGAGGTTGGGGGTCAGCCTCTTCTCCCAGTCAACCAGCAACAGGAAAAGAGGAAATGGCTTCAAGTTGTGCCAGGGGAGGTTCAGGATGAACATCAGGAAGAATTTCTTCACTGAAAGGGTTGTCAAGCATTGGAATGGGCTGCCCAGGGAGGTGGAGCAGATGTATTCAAGAAATGACTGGATGTGACATTCAGTGGTGCTATGGTTTAGTTGGCATTGTGGCGTTTGGTCAAAGACTGGACTTGATGATCTTGGAGGTCTTTTCCAATCTTAATGATTCTATTGTTCTATCATTTAATGCAGGAGGTGCAAAAGGGATTCGGGAGTCACAGGCTCTGCTCAGATGGACTCTGAGTGGCTAACAGAATGACAACACTCTCTCAAAGAATTGGGAATGTGAGTTTTAGTCAACCTGAATTTAAGCTATTAATTAGAAGTGCAGGCAACGCAAGTGAGATTTTAACTTGGAAGAGGAAGTGATTCTTCTTTAGCAGTGATGTGAATTGCTGATATGGAGTGGTCTGCATGGAGACACTCTGGATTTGTGCTTTTGCCTGACTAGACATTTGAGGGATTTTTGCATTGAAAGAGATGTCAGAAAGGATCACACTGATAAGGAAACTTGAACCTGAATCAGCTCTGGCCAGAGAAAAGAAAAGATACCTCTGAATTCAATTATCTGAAGGATATCTTTGTCCTAGGTTGTCGAAAACAGCACAGAAGAATGGTTGGCCAACACTACCAGACTGAAATTGCTAGGACACTTCCTCTTCCCTGACAGCTCATCTTTCTCTTGAGCGGAAGGAGACTGACCCAAAAATGCACTGAAAGATGATTAAAAGGAGACTGCTTGGCTATAGTCTCTCCTTACCATTCTCTGTTCTTTGAAGTCTCTTCCTTTGGCTTATTTGTCTATTGGGTTTTTTGTTGTTCTTTTTTTTTAAATTTCAGTCCTAGCAAGCAATAGTAAGAGGCTCCAGATAGGCATGGATGTGTCAGACATACAAGTGC
This sequence comes from Myrmophylax atrothorax, assembly GCA_026770055.1. Classification (NCBI taxonomy): domain Eukaryota; kingdom Metazoa; phylum Chordata; class Aves; order Passeriformes; family Thamnophilidae; genus Myrmophylax; species Myrmophylax atrothorax. The sequence continues at coordinate 93,252,385 of JAOXXN010000001.1, forward strand.
ATCAGAAAACCAGGGTTGTGTCTCCTCTGGTTGCTGGCAGATGTTTACTGGAGAAATCTAGGTGGAAACTAGAGTCTTATTTCTAAGTTCCTAATGATGTTTTCTCACCAAAAAAATTAGATGTCCTCTGCAAAGGTTTTCCCTGTTGGTGTCATTTTAATCTACATCACTTTGGAGGTCAGTAGGAGACATGTTTTGCTAACCCAAAATTTCATTCTCATTGGTAATTCATTGCCTCATTTGATTTTTGGCCTATAATGACAATAGTTACCAGCCTAAGGCGTATTTCATCTTGCTTTTTGTTGCCAGTTGAGTTCAAATGTCTTACATGCTATGTGGAGACCCATTACATTTAATAATTTTTAACTCTTTTCTTCAAGCCTAAATGGAAATTTCCACACCACTAATGAATAACAAGATCTAAAAATTATAACTGTGATTTAAAAACTCAACTCATAGTCTCTCACAGTACTTTAAATTTCTTTGTGTTTAGATACTCAGTTCAAAATTGTACATGCTAGACCTCTTAGTGGTTAGGAAAAACAGTGGGGAGTTACTCGTCTGGAGCCAGAGGGTGTCTGATTTTCATTGGAAGCTGAAATATCCAAGGCAGGAGTTGGAGGAGCCAAAAGTCCTTCAGAATAATTGTTCTGTTTTGCAAAATAAACAAAGGAGGATTCAAATGAGAGCAGTGCTGGGACATATTCCCCTAGGAACACACAGCATATTCTGGTGGAATCCTAGGGCTTTTTTTTGCTTTGATTTGTATCACCAGGATAAATGTTCTTTATTATTTACCAGCTGCCAAGTAACAGCAGAACCTACAGGAATCATATGATTCAGTAATCTACAATACAGTGATTTCTTGGTTACCTTGTCATTTCTCCAGCTCTGTGCTCTCACTGAACTGTCCCTGTGCACATGATCTGATGGATTTCTTCAGCAGGAAAAATGAGATCCAGTACAGCGACCTGACTCCTGGCACTTTTCTGTCTTTCTTCAATTAACAGATTTTATAACAGCCAAGATATGGTCCCTATAGAGCAGATAGTTAACACCAATGCCTTACACCATAGATCATCTGTATGTGTTGTACAAGAACAAGCTGTACAACTATGACATCCACAGTCGTGGAGTGCTCCACCAATTTAACTATGCTGAAATAATTATATCTGTGTTAATCTCACATTCAGGCATGTTATTAGAAATGCTAATGAGAAGCAGGGAGTTGCCTATTTCCTTAACCCCTGATACACCTTCAGAGGAAGGTCTCACCCTCAGTTCCACATCTACCTTGACATCCACCATAAATGGCCAGCTAAGATCAGCAGGGCAGCTAGTGGGAATTGCTGTTTTATAGGATATTTTGGGGGTTACAGAATGGGTCTGGATCAGAATGGGTCTGGATCAGAATGGGTCCATTCCTGCTACCCTGACTTTCCCTTCTCCAACCTCTTTACTTGTTTGATATAACCCTGGCAACCAACTAAAAACTGAGAGTTGAACAGACTCTGCTCATCTTGCCTAACAGCCAGACTCTGTACTGGACTGAAGCCTCCAGGCGACCTCTTAATAGCACGTGATCGTACCATCTTTTCAACCTATTTCAGTGCCTTGTGGCACACAGGAAAAGTACAGTGTACAGTGCAATAATGTGCACTCCCATGTGTGTCTTTTAAGGAAAAAAAATGCATAATGGATACTTTTTTAAAGGAGAACTGGGTTTGCTACTTACATGTTACTTCATCTCTTTTAATTATTTTTCAGGATTAGAATTTACCATTCTTGGCTGTTTAAAACAATTCTTGAAGTAGGATATTTGTTAAAATTCTTTCTGTCGGATACTTTAAGTTAAACAACACGATGGTGTCAATAAGTCACTTCATATGAATGAATTCTTTTGGCAGTATCATAGACATCAAATACCAGGAAGGACTTACGGTCTGCTATTCTCAGCTCATCATTTTATCCTGCACAATGAAAGAATTCCTGAAAATTGTCCTGAAAGGGGTATCCAGAGATCATCTTCTCCATTCCTCTGCCTCACAAAGTATCAGCTCCATCTGCATCCTTCCCAGCAGCCGGCTTTGTCTCTGTACACATGCAGCAGTGAAAGAAAATGCTGCCCTCATTTCTTCTGGAGACAAGAGAGTTGGAGATAGGCAACACTGGAAGATGTTCAGCATACCAGTGAATGGAGAAAGTCATTACCCAAAATCAGGATTTCCCATGCAAAACACAGGAGATCGGAGATTCAGGCAAGTTCATGCTATGACCAAGTCACTCTGCCTAGCTGCCACTGAAAGGCATTAATCTCCTGGGTATTAGTTCCCTTTCCTGGCTGAAGCAGTCCCACTACCTTGTCACCTACTCCTGTCTTGGTGCTTACCTGATTTCACTAGAGCTGATTCACACAACTAGCCCAGCAGTAACCGCAATATTATGCTGTTTAAACCCTATGGGATCAGACTATCATGAGACATGTAAAAGAAAAACAGCAGAAGCACAGAAGTGGGAAGATGTTTATGGTATGGAGGAGGAAGCAGGCCCCACACCTTTCCTGACTTCTGTGTCTCAGGCTTAGCTGAAGCCTCAATTAGCACCATCAACCTGTTCTTGATTCTTTAGGTGAACATAAGCTGTCATTGATGCAAAAGCAGCAGCCCCACTGCCAGCTGATAAACACGCTCTCCAGCCTGTGCCATTCTTTGTGCTGCTTTGAGAGTCTTTGCACCTACATGAGCAACCAGGCAAAGAAACTAGGGCTACAAGTTGTCTGGATATAAGGAAAAGGACAATGCAGGACCTGTTCTGCGGGGATAAATTGGGGCTGGCTCAATGGCTGCTTGTAAAGTGAGTGTGGAAACCAAGCCTTGGACCTGTTTGAAGGACATCTTCAGCAGAGCCATACACACCTGCCACACCTCCCAGTGCAACCACCATCCCTTGTGGGCACTGATAATTACATTGCTTCCTGTCCAAAGAACACCACTTGTGCTTTTTTTGCCCCACCGTTAGTATGCCTCTTGAAGCAATTTTAGTACGAGATTTTAATGAAGAACCTCAGGAAAATGGTTTTATAGCCAGCTTCAGGGAAAACATTCATCTATGTTATCTTCCGTATGACACTGACCGTTCTCATCACCTATGGCTGATGTTCTAGCTAAACCACCCAGATGTGCTGGCCAAGGAGCACTTCATGATTTTTTTTTTAAATTCACCTAAAATAAGGCAAAGAATGGAGGGAAAAGAGGTAGAGCTTGGTATGCTAAAGTCGTGTTGCCTGCCATGCTTGGGGATTTCATGGGAGGGATTTTTGGAGGCAAACTGATCAGGGACCAGGAGCTCAGTGGTACTTTGTTACTTCCTTGTAAGGGGAATGGCACTGGGAGGGTTGGTATGGCCAGCCCCACATTGCTCACTCACCCCAGATGACTTGCACTGCAAATATACTAACTGTAGACTCACTGTGTTTTCTTACCATTAGCATTGCTTCTGCTTGCAGTAAGGTGCTGTGACATCCTACAGTCACAGTAGAACAGCATTTGCCCACTATGCGACCTCTCACAACAGCAATTGCTGTTGTTATTATCAACTGCCAACTAGTTTTGTGACACTGACAAGATCAGAACTATTTCCCATGGCAGCTCCAACTCACATCATATGCTCCAGCACCATCTCCTGCTTGTGCTCCAGGGAACTGGATCATCAGGGCATGCTTTGCAGCTTATACCTCTTCAGTAACATCTTGGTACCTGCAATGACTTTTTTCATCCACTGCCTTATCATCTGTACTGCACAGAGCCCTGCAGGAACTTCAGGCAGTAGGATGAGGGGGAAAGGTGAGCAGCTGCAAACCTTTACTGGTGGCAAACTGAGCTACCCAGCCATTTCTGTTCACAGCCTGTGATATGAAAGAGCTTGATGCAAACAAAAAACATGGTGGAGGAATGCTGTGTTTGCAGAAAAACACGTTTTTCTCTGCCTCTGTGAAGGCGCCATGGCCTGGAAGATGAAATGCTGCTGCTGAGTGAAGACCGTCTGCCTGAGCCACAGTCTCACCACGCACTCTGCTCGGACTTGGATTTTCCTCGAACCACAACCCTGCATGAATCCTAAATTTTCTGGAGAAATAAAAGGCATAAATGAGGTGTTTGTGGTGAGACAGTCTCCACTTAAATAAACCCAAAGCAACAAGGAGTGTTCTAGAGGACTGGTGAAGAGAAGCCTTGTGAGACAAGGATGGGGAGGTTGGGGTGACCCAAGAGGCAGGCCATGCAGAATGCTCAGGGAAGCAGAAGGGACAGATGAAAACAGTCAGTGCTGTCATTGCCTTGGAGATGAGGAGATGAGCCATGGCCCAAAACTGGAGCATATAGATGTTACATCTCCCAGCCTCTGGTCAGACCTGTGGGAGCATGTCCTTGGTGCTGTACAAGGGATAATTCAGCATCAACTCCCTCGACCTGCAGGCAGAAGTCCTGCCAGCTGAATGAATACAAAACCTCTCTAAGTACACAGAAACTGTACTCTCTGCTGGAAATTATTTCTGCAGTCCTTGGGCCTCTCTCAAAAGCCAAGTCAGCATTTTATACCAGTCTGGGTGTACCAGAACAGCGGTCAAATTGCACTGTCGCTTGTTGAAGACGTCTAGCAGAACTATTTGCCATTGGGGAATTTATTTCATTGCAGTGGAGTTTCACAAGTTTGTGACAATTTCACAGAAGCTTTGCTTCAGAAATAAAGCTGGTGGGGAAGGTCTAACACTATTTAAAGATCAGGGTTTCTCTGAATAAAGCCTTGGGCTGTGACTTTGAATGTATTTTCTGTAATATTTTTCTTTGCAGTGTATTTCAATATTTTTAAAAGAAGGTGTAAACGTGAAATTTATTTTATCTATCTGAAATCAGCATTTTCTAGAATATTATCTCATAGGAGCATCTGTATTTCAGAGGCAGAGGAGTGAATCCTGACATCAAATTACTATATTAAAAAATACAAAGGATATTGCATTTTTCACGTGTCCCAAAGCTATTACCAGTCTGAGCTAAAAATCTCTATTTTCTCATTTTCTTCATGGGCATAGTAGCAGAGCAAATATGCAATTCTCCTGAGGATTTCATTTAGCAAAATCAGTAATTCAGGAATGCAACAGTCTTCCCAGGGAAAGTCTGAATCTCCCCAAATGTCTGACCTCCCTGTGATAGCCTCAATAAATGCTAATTACTCTAATGCCTCTTGCTCTGTGTCTAATGACAGCGACTCCTGTTGCCAATTAGATGAGATTAGGGGAGAGCTGTCTTGTGCATACTGTACATGACAGCCTATTCCTAGAGCCACATATTGCCTCTAAATTGGCTAATGCTGAATTCAGGATGGAAATGGAAAGCTATTTGTGGGAGGCTTGTCCTGAGTCCCCAGCAGGGTGTGAGAATTTGTACTTAGTGCTGATGGTTCAGTTATGATGCGTTGCTGATGGATGTGAAAGAGAGCTGCCAAGTAGAGACTCCAGAACCATTTCCTAAATAGCAGGGATAAAAAATACTGTTAGAGCCTAAATCTGCACCGTTTTCCTATATTCCAGGCAACTCCAAGATTCCTAGGGGAGCAAGGACGTAACTCGCCTTCAGAGGATCATTATGTGAGTTTTTATACACTAAGCTTTTTCATACGAACCTCACAACAAGGAAGACTGAAAGGGAAAACTCGGCAGGAGAGTGAGAAAGAGGAAAGTGGAGAAAGAAGAAAAACAGCCGAACAAGGTCACCAGGACCAGAGAATGTGAGAGCACCATCAGGTTAGACCATACCAGATCGATGAGCAGTCAAAGGTGTTTTATGAGCCCATGAAAAACCTGTACCACAGTAATCAAACCAAATTTTCATGCATTTCATTCACTTCCTGAAGTCTAGGTGGGATCTGGTTTTGAAACACAAATTTTAGAATAAAACATCCTCCTTTGATTTGCCTTACCTATTTTAAACATGACACTAAATTATTGCCAATCAAAGATTTCTACTGAAAATATGTATTGCACAAAAACACCTTTCATAGAAGCAGAATTTTCTTTAAAAACATTATTTAATTTTTTTTCTGCTTTATGACAATCAAAATGTTTCAAACCCATGGAATGTGAATTACAACAGATTGGATTATATTTAGAGCTTTGCTGATCCTTAAGTTGTTCCATTTTTCTTTTTTCTTGATGCTCATTTAGTTCAATTATTAAATATTTATTTCTTTTCAAATCTTTCATGGCACTGGAAAAGTTTCAGGTAAAACCTACAACTCAGCTGCTCTTTTTCACAGCTGATAAAGTTGCGTGTTAGCAGTTTCAGTTTCAACTCTTTTCCTTCTTAAACTAGTTTTTCTAATTTGAAACAGTCTTAAAAAGCAAAATGAAGCAAAATGAAAAACTAAAAAGTAAAATAAAAGCATTGACTTTCTCAATGATATTTGCTTTCAGTGATCAAAAGAAAACCAGCAAAAATTTAATTTTATTTGGGAAAAACAGAAAAAGGTGTACAAACATTTAAACCTGGAAAACATTCTACTGTTCTTCACCTGAAGAGAAACAATTTTGTATCTGGGGTTTTTATGTGAAATAGTTTTGCTGTTTTTGTAATGGCTTTAATTCATAGATACGTTTGTGCAGTGAAAAAAAAAACAAATAAACAAAAAAGATATATTCAAAGCTACCCTGTTTTCCTTCAGTGTGAGTGAAAATGGTCCTTCCAAATGCCTATAGCAGAGACACTTTTCCATTGTACAAACAGAAAACATATCTACCTTCCCCCCACACACTCACTTCTTTAATGACTATTTTTAAAAGAGGAATGTGCATAATAATGTTAGGAGTATATAAGAATTAGGTCTCCTTCAGTTTTATTTTCACATGTGTGGAGTGGCAAAGTCACATCACAGACAGGTCATATAAAAAAAAAAGTAAGAGTATATATCTGCTAGCACATTCTCATTTGTATTTCTCTATTTACACAATCTCTAACAGAGTTTTGTGTTTGGCAATACAATCTAGTTTTAACTTGCACCCTCCAGAAACTATATTTGTCTACAGTCTGTCCCTCTTGCTGGTCACAAGGAAGAACTGCTTTTCAGGCAATTTTTAGATCCCCTCTGCCCTCCTGTTGAGATTCAGTTATATCCTATCAGGAGGTTCTGGCTGACATTCCCAGGACTGGCCTCCTGTACTGGGGGAAATCTCAGGCTCTCTATTCCTTCTTTATCTTCAGCTAGGAAAAAAATAAAATTATTTTTAAGAAAGACTGCAAGACATATTTGTCCCCTTTAACTTCTTAATTTTGGCATATCCTATCACGTTAATACCAAGAACACATTGATTACAATCTCAAGATTGTAAGGAGGCCAATACAACACAATAATTAAAGAATATTCATTACTTCATCCCTTACAATTTTGCCACTATTACTATATTTCATGTTTGTTATTCTGCAAAATGAAACCAGTATTGAGAACTTTTTTTCATTTTCCTGATACTGTTTTCCTTATATCCACACTGGACTCTTTTCTATTACCTTTTTCCTGTTTTTCTTTTTTCCCTCTATTAGGCTGAAAGGACCTTCACCTAGAGACAGCTTTTGCCATCTATAACAGAGGATCTCTAGACACTTACTTGTTAAGTTTTATTGGTGTGCTGGTTTAAAAAATAGTGTTAGCCAGTTGATCTTACTAGTGGCATAGACTACCGATTTGTGTCATAACCATGGTTACAATCTCCATCTTAACTGATTTAGCAACCTGTTCTATTTTATACCAGGAGCTCCCAAGAATATTTCTGACAGTCTATAACATTCAGATACATTTCCCATGGTATACTCAGCCAGGTTTAAGGAATAAACATGACCTGATATTGTAATATCTCTAGCTGATCTTCTGTGCTGTGATTTATGGAGAATTGAGGTATGAAGGTTGCAGAAATCAGTATTTCTTTTGGAAGACTCCCTTGCCTCCCCACCCCACGGCTGTGAGATCCTCAGGAAAGTCACACAGCAGATCAGATACTGGTTCATTTGCAGCCAGTAACAGAATATTTTGGGCAAGTGTAGATCCCACCAGGTCAGCTGCTAATATTTCACTCTTGCTTTTCAGCGAGGCAGGCAAGCATAAGATACTCTGACTAAGACCCAACTTGCACATTCCCACTAAAGCTTAATTTGGCTGCTTTGCAACATCTGTGTTGTGCTGAGTCCAGTATCTCTGTGGCCTTCCAGGGCCGAACTCATCTATCATCACAGGCAGTTTGGAAGATAGCAACTCCTGCTGCCTCTGGTCCCAACTTATTGACAAAAAATAAAATAAAAGAGGATTAATTCATATTTTAAAGAGTGCTCAATAGATGAGGCTATACTTCTAGGCAGAATTAGGCCAAGTAATTCCCAGGAGCTTCTCCCGCACAAGAGGTGCATGCCTCTGAAATTTAATAAAAAGAGCAAATGACACCCCATAATTTTCACCCCAAGCACTGACTGAAAGGTGACATTACACAATAAGAGTAAATCTCCTGCTCCGCTTATACCAGCCAAGTACCCAGAGACATTTCTGCCATAACTCCCAAACCAAAATAGCAATTGGTGAAATACAACCTGCATGCTGTTGTCAAAAACAAGTGCAAGTATTGTAGTTAATGCTTGGCAGCAAGCCTGGGAGCCAAAGTTCACCAGAGGGGCCCCGCTGGGGATTCCTGGAGGCACTGCATAAATCTCTGCTCCACTCCCTGTCACTGACAGGCTGTGTATGGGAGCACCCCGAGAAATATGCCCCATGCTCCCGGCAGCAAACACACGTCACAGCCCAGAATAAATAGCATGAGTGCACGTGCCCTGTGTGTGCACGCACAGAGGGGTGAGGGACAGCTCTTAGTTCCATGCAAACAGTCTCGATCAGATAAATTTTTAACCAATTACTAAGACTTGCTTTCATGTGGCTCTTACTGGGCTTTTATGTCTGATAATCGTGGCCTGATCCTTTCACTCCGCTCTGGTTCCCCACTCACCACGAATCTTTCCTCAGTAATTCAGTTTCTGCCTCAATAGCTCAAAGCCAGTCCACTGCACATCTTTTAGGGAATCATACAGTCTTATTTTAAAGGTTCAGAGTAATGCAGGATTTGCCTTCTCTATCCCAAAGCTTAAGTACATCCACTACTAAAAAACTGTGCCTTACAGTAGATTTGAATAGTTCAGCTGTCAGATCCTGTTATACCTTTGCTGGACTGAGGAGCCCTGTAACATCAGATACCTTCTTTTTGCAGAAGTAATTATTGAATATGATTTAATTGTTTCTGAAGATCTTTTACAAGTGAAATAAACAGACCCTTTTTAATCTCTCACAGTAAGCGTGTTTTCCAGGACACAATCCCTCCTGGCAGGAGTCAACAGAGGCAGCTGAAGTCAGAGGACCCACATTAGTCCTCACTTGCTTGGGGTCAGATCCCCAAAATGCCAACATGAATATTTACAAACTAGAAAGTGCTTAGGTATGTAACTAGGTACATTCTAGTTTCATACCTTTTATTCCATTCACAAAACGTATTCACTGCGTTGACCTCAAGCACTCCCATTAAATATAGAACATTCATACACCTGTTCAAATACACAGACTACCTGTAAATGCAAAACTAAGCAAAATTCAGAATATTTATCCAAGAGAAAATTCTGACATCTCACCTTCTTATTTTACCCCAACTTAACAACTGAAATGTTAACATTTCTCAGAGAGAGAAATCACGGTTTTACAAAAAAACAACAGAAAAT
>JAOXXN010000001.1:93302384-93313879 GCA_026770055.1 Myrmophylax atrothorax
CAGTTTATCTCATCAGTCTGAACCACACATTCCTCCAGAACAGGATCATTGTTTAGATCTTGGGTGTGTTATATGATCTGACCTATAGGAGTAATTCAATAAAACATCAATATTTTCCTTCTATTAACCCTCAGTGTCATGCTGAATGAAGAGAGCTGCCTCTGCCTCCCTTCACAGTCCCTATTAGATCTGTACCCTCTCTAACTAACTGGACAGGTGTTATCACTAAGCAGCCTGGGGCTTTCAAACATAGAAAAAAACAGACACATTCTACAGCCAATTTGCAGCACAGCACTGATGTGTGGACAACTGGAGATGAAGCAACGGAGGGACAGACAGAGAGGACAGGAGAACAATGAAGGGGAAACACATTCTGCTTCAACAGTGGAAAACATAATGTCAGTTGAAAAGATTTCCAACTGATGGGATTTGGTAATTTTTTTATCTCAGAATATTCTTTATAAAATCCTTTATTCACTCAGACACAGAAGTATAAGGTAGTTCAAGAGGACCAGGGAAGAGATGAGCAGTTCCAGATGGAGTTCTGTGCATGAATATATATTCAGAGCAGGCAGAGCAGGGATTTGTTGATTGCTTAAAGGGCTTATTGCAACAGCTGGGCACATTTTGTGTATGACCAAAAATAAGAGTACAAATGAATGCTGATGTCCAGACATCTGGCCTTCCAGCTATTGTTCTTGGCTTTTCCTTTTTTTTCATTGCCAGAGTTATTTCATGAAGCAGACTGAAAGGGGGGAAGAAAATTATTACATGAGAGAGAAGGAGCCAAGAGAGGAGATTTAGGAGATAATTAAGAGATAGAGTAAGAAAGAAAAACAAAATGAAGTGCAAAGTGGGTATAAGGAGATAGAGTAGGAGATGAAACAGGTACAAAACTGAAGAATAAAAGTGTTGGGGACAGGGAATTAGAGAATGGATTGAATGAAGTAGGAGACAAAACAAGCAGAGGGGTAAAGAGAGTACCATAACAACCATATGTGGTTTAAGACTTACTGGAACTGCAGCTAAAGAAAGGAAGACATAGACACCTTTGGCATTGATACCTTCCTTTTCAAGTCTCCATGCAGTCTCATCTTTATTTTTTCTCTTTCACTCTCTTTTTCTCCTCTTCCTCTCGGTCCATAGCCTCGCCCAGTCATGGTCATATTCATGATAAGACACTTGTTTGGAAAAATCAACTTAAAAAAATGAAAAATGAATTTATGGGGGTGTTTCTTTCACATATTGATCATATTCTGAGAACTTTTTTTAATTTTAGAAACCGTAGTGGTACTAATGCTCAAAAGGCAAATACGGTCCTGTCAGAGAGAATGGTTTTTGAGTCAGGAGTGTTCCTCATTTTCTCCTTGGGAAAACTATCAAGGCTTGGCCAAGTTTGAAAGGCCACATTTTTATACGGACAGGTCGGGGCTGTGCATGTGAAGTCACTGAGAATTTGGGCATGTTCTGCATGCATAAGAAGTGAAGTAGGTTGCTTCTTATAGATACTGCTCCTACAGTTAATAGTGGTAGAACTCTCTTCAGGACTGTGATGATCTGCAACTGGCAATCAGAAGACATGGTGGAGAAGACCTATTGAATGGAAGTGGAGGGGACAGCTAAGGAATAAAACTGCATTGATACAGAGCGAGAAATTTATTCGAGCATAGAAGTGCTCAGGACAGGGATTTGAGTAAAAGTGAAGGGTACATTCAGAAGGAAAGAAGGGAGACATTTGAAAAGGAAACACTCAGCTTGGGGAGAAGGATGGAGCTCTGTTGGAAACTTGTCAGGTGAAGAGATGTGGCAGGACAGATACTGGTTCTAGTAAGAGTTGTGTGCAAGGTAAAGGAGTTGGCCTAAATAAACCCAGAGGAGAGGGAGTAGAGTGTACAGAAGGCAGAAAAGAGGGTGAACACCAAGAGTGATTGAAAAGTCTGAGAAGCTGGAGTAGTACAGAGCAACAGAGATTGTGAGAAACACAGGAAGGGAGAAATTATTATAAACTCTGAGCGGCAGAGAATGGCTGACCAGGGAACCAGTCAATGCTAGTAACACAAATCAGAGAAGGGGGTCAGGGACAAGTTGAGCCAAGAAACTGGGGCAGGGATGGGGAGAAGGGGTTGAACTACAACATGTATAGAAGGGTGGGGAGAAGTCAGAACTGCAGCAAGGACCAGGGAACAGACGTGGTGCACAAGGATCACAGTTTGTTCAGAGCTGGTAGAGGTGATCCACTGTGAGCACAGTCATCTCTGAAACCGAGTCCACATCTCACCACTCCTCCCCTGCCATGCAATCGCTCTGAAAACCAGTAGTATGTGGTAGTATGAATTGTATGACCTCATCTCTTTTTCATGCTCCTTCACCTACCAAATGGCAAACCTGTGCCGTTACCAGTTATTCCAGTAGCTCAAGTGACACGGGCTGCTGAAAGTGACCTTAAGTTATCAGTTGTTAATAATGTCAGTGTGGTCCTACATAAGTGGTTTATTTTTCCTCGAGCTTACCTTTCCTCTTTCAGGTCTAGGAACATAAACTCAGAGAAACATTTTAAGAGAATACTATTGATCTGTTAAGGTCAGAGACTTCTAAGTTGTTTAAAATAAGGACACCATTATGAGGTATGCATCAGGTCAAAGGTATGAGGTTATGCTAACTGTAAGAATTTAACTCTGTTTTTCATATCATTTCTCCTGTGATGCTGTATTAATTTCTGTTCTTTATCTAACAATGAACTCAATGTCCAGCTTGATTTTTAGTACCTTGAAACAAAGTGTTCAACATATCTGGAAATGTTTCCAACAAAAAAATAATTGTCTGCATCCTTCTTCAGTCACATATCCTGCAAAAAAAATGGCTATGACAAGAAACATCTCATATAGCTTTCAGAGCTTCTCTCCTTCTCTAGGAAGTCCTCCTTTCCCACTCCAGCAGCTGTGGTTCACCCTGTCCCTCACAAACTCCCTCATACAGTGGCCAGGGTAATTTAAAGTTAAATACTGCTTGAAAAATCAGACCATGTTTTCCAGTTTCCATTTTGCAATGGATCCTTATCCAAGTGTGGCTCAAGCAGGCCCAGCTTCTTTTCCCATACCCGAAACAACAATGTGCTGCTATGCCACATATTTGCCTCAGAAACCTGGAAAGAGATTGCTCTCCTTCTGGAGAGACCAGACGGGACTGACTTACAGAGCAGCACAAAACTTTGGGCACGTAAGTATTGCCTTGGTTGTGGTGCTGTGGCTTTGTATTTATAGTCTGCCCAACTCCAGGCATGGAACACAGCCACAGATTTGGCTCCTTCATCTCTGTTTGTGTTGCATCAACACCTATAAATTAAACAAACAAAAGAGAAGAGGGTTTCTGATCTCAACCACTGCTGAGTCTTTGCCTAGCTGCACAACCTCTGGCTTTCACTCGTATAATTATGGAAGCACCAGAAGCTTGATCCTCAGTCATATATGAATTTTCTCCTCTGCAAAAGGGGAAAAAGTAGTCCCTATAAGAAGCCAAACAACAGAGATGACAAAGCCAGCAGAAGCCATTGTGATCATGTGCTCCAGCCTCCTGCATAACACAAGGCATAGGACTTTATTAAATTGTCTTATCTTCAAGTTACAGTATCTATTACAGGAGAAAAAAGCATCCAGTCGTGCCTCTTCCACATTAAATACATACTGCCTTGTTTCCAGTCTGAACCAGTCTGTCTTCAGCTTCACCCACTGCATACTACCAGGTGCTTGTTAGCTGCAGTGAAGACATCTGCAGTGAAGAGTTCTGGTCCTCGGCCTGCCTTACGAATTGTGCTTGAATGACAGGATAACTCCACTGGCTGGTATCATCTCAGCCGTGCAGCTCCATGAAGACCATGAGCTTGAACACCGGTCATGAATGACCTCCCCCACCTCCTTACCAAGTGTTACAGAGCATTGCTGAGACCATTTCTTTTAAAGCTCATGGGGACTCCTAGCAGTAAAGACACGATGAATTTCAAGACACTGAAAATAGTTTATAATCAAAGTGGTCACTTATAAATAGCTCTCACTTGATGTCATGTGGCCACATTAATTAAGTAGTGTGGAGCGTGTGCGGTCATTCACCTCAGATAGAAAAATCTGTATTGAGCCTTCGCCCTAATGTGAATTTCCTGACCTGACAGATGGGGATTGAGTGTATGTTTATGTCAAGAGGAGTTTGCTAACATTTTTCCTCTAATTACTAATTATACCAGCAAAAGGGACTTTACAGCCAGAGTCCTGGAAATGTGAAACTCGATCATCAGAGATTTGCAGGAAAGATGGAAGATTGATGGGTGACATCAAACAGCTGACAAGGAGGCCAAGGCAGCCAGACGGACAGCAGCTGCTCCAAGGGGCTTCGTGGTGGGGGTGGGGAGCAGCTGCTCAGGGAGGACAGGGGTCTGTGGGGGAGCAGCACTAAGGGGGCTGAGCTGTTTTAAAATTTCGCACCCCCCTGTCATTTCAGATATGAATGGGTCTAATCTCTCTGGTTTGAGGCTGCCTGTGAGAGCATATCTACCAACAGGTGGCAAGGCAAAGCTAGAGAGCTGAAGGCAGTTGTTGCCGCAGAGGGGCACCAGCTACAGCTACAGCAGAGGGCTCCACAGGATGCTGCAAACACTGGACTGAGGATGAGAAGGTGGAGGATGTAAACCAGTTCCTCTGGGCCTCAGGTTTTCCAGATCTAAGCCTAAACATCAGTGTGCCTGTTTCCTGAGGCCCCAGGAAACCTATCAACCAGACAGCTACAGAGTGAGGCCAAGGTCACTTCAAAGAGGTCCTTGCAGGGAAGTTTCTCTCTCTGAAAGAGACACAAGCTCATGATGCTGCATGGATTTGATTCCTGTTTAGAGGATCAGACCTAAATCATCCTGGTGTTGATCTCTGTTTCGATGGTGGTATCAGCATGGTGCCTGATTCTCCAGAAGATATTTGGCCCAGGGTGGTCTGTGTTACCCTTGTCCTACAAGCATCCAGTGGGTTGGTGACTGGTACTGCACTGCAGGGCTTGTACAAATTCAGTCTCCAGTGATTCTGCTATGGTGTACTTCATGTGGTCTTCAAACTACTGGTTTCCTTGGCAGTCTTGGGAATCACAGGGATCAGCTGCCAGAGCTTCCCCTACACACTCCCTTGCCTAAACTGCAGATCTCCTCCCAATTACAGGCACTCTGTCAATATGACTGTCCACACAGAGGCTCCTATGCCAACAGGAGGCCTTCTCCTGATGGAGGAGTTAAACCACCATCTTGAATGACATTCCCTGAGTGGACATGAAAGTCCCAGTGCCGGCACAGCTGCTCCTGCTCCCACCACTACTGACTGCTCCCTCGTACCACCCTGAAGAGGATTAATTGTCATCCCATAAGCCCACCCCACTACACTAGCAAACTAAAGCCAAAATCCTGCACAGACCCTCTATTGTACAAAGCAAGCAGAGTGACCACTGGCAATACATAAACTGGGATTCTACCAGGGAGTTGAGAGAGATCAAGCTTTCATAGCCCTGGAGCAATAGGCATCTGTTTGATTTGTTTAATGTTAATTGGAAATTTATTCTTGAAAAGGGACAAATGAAGGGTGTTTAGTTTTGCATTCTACAATTATGAAAGAAGCCTATAGATAGTGAGCTACCCTTATGAAAATTCCTTTTTGCTGGGTGCAACAGAGCACACAGCATCAATAGCATAGGGATGGGCACAAACCTTTTCACCAGTACAGTGAGTTGAATTTCAACGTGGTATAATACATAATGCACACATGCCTCAATACATAAATGACCTCTACTGCCATCTAGCCAATAATCGAGGTTGGTACCACAAGCTCTTCTTCAGTAAGAAGCCTGCCTTTCATTAGATTTGGTAAAATACTATCATAATTTTGAGTATTTTCCAAAGCTCTAGGTCATGAGCGTAAGTTTGAAACAACCAAATGACAACATAGGAAAGACCATAGTTTCATGGTTCAACACATACACTCATCCCACTGTTTGTGGTCCAGGTGAAGTGCAGCTGGAGAGATTGCACAGGGGTTAACTCTAACACATATATCTCTTCCTGAAGGATGGAATCCCACACTGATGTATGCTTTCCTCTGCTTGTACTTTTCTTTTCATAGATACAAAGTACTGAGCATCTGTTAGCTTAGAGGAGGACAGTTCTGCTCTTTCACTGCTATCAAGAATCTAGCCTGAATTTTGCAGCTCCAGCTTTACAAATGCATACTGAACCACACTAAAATATGGATATTCAACATTATAACTAGCTTTTCATTGTCTTCTTCTTTCTTTCTTTCTTAAAATTATGTTTTGACCTACTACTGTACAGATGTGTCTTACACACTTTGAAAAAACACTCAAGAAACACCACATCACTCAAGAAACACCTCATACCTACCTAAGAAAGCAGCTGGGCAAAACATCCCCAGCTTGATTTTTATCAGACTGATGAGCTATTCTTTTAAAAAGTCTAATGCAACTGAGTTCCAGGGCTTCCCATCTAGGTCAGGAGCCTTTCCAAACTCAATTAAAATATTCTATTTCCCCACTGACCTGAGGAAAACAAATGGATGAAAGTGTGTTTCCTCTCTTCAACAATTTTTAAAATTCCAAATACGTAAGTGGAGGTCTAGATTCCAGCATGGGCAAACAAATGGGTTAAGGCAGGTCAAGGTGTCTCAGTTTAAAAAGACATTGAACACATAGTGTACTCCCAAATGATAATATTGCCATGCCTCACTAGTAGTGTATTTGCACAAAGAGAATTGGAATTATTTTCATCCAGATTAAAATGCCTGCCTTTAGGGCATTCTCACCTTTCATCACACTTTGAGCTGCACAGACCATTTGTTTGTGTGTTGGAGCAGTGATGCAGTGTGTCCCAGGGTTCTGAGCTCTGTCATTCCTTTGTTTTCTCCATGCCCTCACATTCCCTCCAGAGATAAAATCTGGATCAGTAATGGACTCTTACTTTCAGAAGATTCCTTTGTTCCTGACCAATTGATGAAATATCAATGATGGAATAAATGGAGCCATGAGGAATGTCTCCCAAAGGCTAAGCCGCATCCTCAATGGTCCTTTACCATGAACACTCAGGCAAAAAACATTGTTTTATGGTACTGCAAACCTTTCCATCATTTTTCCATGTTCTGAAAAGCAAAAAGAGGATAGCATTTTCTACAGGGAACTCTGTAGTGCTTGGCAGGAAAGATTTACAAGTCTCTGATTTGAACACCATTCCAGTATATGTAGTGAATCAACTGACTGAAGTATCCTTAAAACCTATTAGGACCACTGGATAAGAAGTGCTGCCAATCGTATCTGCTACATGTTGCTAATCTGCTCATTCTGGGTAGAACAGAAGGGTAGTTCAGTCTGATCTGTTTTGTCCTCTTGAACAGCCCTCTGATCAGACATGAGTACACCTCTGTAGTGGGTTGACCCTAGCTGGACACCAGGTTCTACATCCTCCCCTCCTGCAGTGCAGGGAGACAGGGAATGGGGGTTTCAGTCAGTTCTGCCACTGTCAGGGAGAAGAGTCCTCCCCTAGCTTCCCATGGGGTTGCTCCCACGGGAGACAGTCCTTCATGAACATCTCCAGCATGAGTCCATCCCATGGGCAACAGTTCTTCACAAAACCGCTGTCCTGTGGGTCACTTCTCCATAGGGTGCAGTCTTTCACAAATAAGCTGCTCCAGTGTGGGTCCCCTACAGGGCCCTAAATCCTAGGAAGGAAAACCTGTTCCAGCATGGGCTCCTCTTCCCATGGGTCAGCCACTCCCTGCCAGGACCCTGCTTCAGCATGGGCCTCCCATAGGGTCACAGCCTCCTTTGTGCATGCAGCTGCTGCAGCATGGGGCTTCTCCACGGGCTGTAGGGGGATTTCTGCACTATCTTGGTCCTCCATGGGCTGCAGGGGAACAGCTGCTCCACCATGGTCTGCACCACGGGCTGCAGGGGAACCTCAGCTCTGGCACCAGGAGCATCTCCTCCCCCTCCTTCTTCACTGACCTTGGTGTCTGCAGAGTTGTTCACATGTTCTCACTCTGCTCTTCCCTTGCTGCAATTTTCATCTGCACAGTAACTTTCTTTCCCTTCCTAAATATGTTGTCACGTAGGTCTTACTATCATTCCTAATTGGCTCAGCCTTGGCCAGCAACAGGACGCCCATCCTGGAGCTGGCAGGCATTGGCTCTGCTGGACATGGGGGAAGCTTCTAGCAGCTTCTAACAGAGGCCACCCCTGTAGCCTCCCCACTGTCAAAACCTGGCCACAGAAACCCAATACAACCTCCAGTGACCCAGAGTGTGTGGTTGAAGGTGTGCAAGCCAGGTACATAAGTTCAGATCATCCAAGGTATCTGGGGAGCTAAGTGCCTACAGATCGGGGCCTTGGCCTCTTGTTCAAAGCATCTAGAATTACTTGAACTCTGATGGCAAGGTCTGAATGAGGTAAGTGTTGAGCTTTAGTAGTCAAAAATCATCTTGGTTCAGAACTGATCAGCTTTTCCCACAGCCAGCTTACTGCCACAAAATAACAGAGATGTATTTGCTCCAGCTTGGAATCCCAAGTACTAAGTTCCAAAAAGGAACATAAAATGCTGATTGAACCTTTTGTGCAAAAGCTGTTATGATTTCTGAAATACACTTCCATCACCTCTGAAATGAGAACTACTCTAGCCTTTTATTTCATCCAAACTCTCACACTTCTTAGGGGCATAGCTCTCTTTCTAGTGTTGTCTAAACATCATTAGAAGACACACAGCCTTTCAGTTTCAGTTCATTCATCTTCTACCCTGGAAAGCAATATTTGGTGTTGCAAAATTTAAAAAAATGTTCAATTAAATCTCTCAAATGTCAGATTTTTGTATCCGTGGAAGTCAGACAAGTTGCACTTCATTGAACCACACTAGTAGTAACAGCACTCAAGGTTTGCAGATGGGAGTTTGCAGTAAAAACAACTAGTTAATCAGTGCTTTCACTAAATAACTATTGTTTAGCCATCAGAGTATTTTGTGGCATTATGAAGAAAAGATAATTCAAGGCAAGTGAAAGAAGAAGTTTTCACAAAAAAAAAAGCTTTCTGTTAGCATTTAACATATATTTTAAAGAAAACTAAGAAATTCTGCTTTGTGTCATTTTGTTCACAGTCTTGCTTTGACATACCTGATGACAGACAGTCACAATGACTTTACAATGTTTGAATATAACCATGTAGTTGAGAACTAGGGTTTAGGAACCATAGCCTCTACACCGGACTGAACTGCCAAGCTCAGCTGTTTATCTCAAATCTCCCCACATCATTTTCAAATGCTGACTAGTACCTCTCTTAAAAATCACTGAATACAAAATAAGCATTAAGGATGGCATGATCTGAAAGCACTGGCGCAGGCAAGTCAATACATTAGGAGCACGGCCAGATGTTAGCTAACTAGTGTACCTTTTCCATTAATGGCCCTCCACAATTTGCAGCTCTGCCATAGTAAATGTTTTGCTTTCTCTGAAGTAATGAGATGGAGAGAGATGGGAAAAGGCCTGATTTTTCATTTTGGCTGCTCTTCATGTGAACTAAGGAATGTGACTGATGGGAATTAGTGCTAACACAGTGTGTTAACTAAGAAAAGTGCTAATTAGAAATCCTTTTGAACTCAATTTCTGTAATGACATAAGGTAAACACTTGCTGCATTTTATTTGCTTAAAACTTACTGAATCCTTACAAATGGCTGGTTGTGGCAGAAACTGTACAATGTTGGTGATAAAATGTTAGCAGATCTTCTTTGCAAATATTATTTATTATCAACATCTGTCAGTAATACTTGGAGCTTTTACCTTAAAGCAGGTGTTACCATCTGATAGGGATTAAAGTATTGTTTACCTTTCCTAAAATTATTTAATTTGATCTTTAAATAATTCATTTTGGTGGGTTTTAAATTAAATCTGCTCTCCTTCAGTAGCTAATTTAAGAAATGCAGACAATCTGACAGAGCCTTGGTTTTGCTGTCATTTGCAGAAACAAAGACAGCACAAATTCTTTTTGCTTCCCATATTGTTAAGACACTAAAATCCTGCACAAATGATTTTACAGGGGGGCAGGAAACTGTCTTATTTCATGGTTACTTCACATAACTGCACACTGATACCCAAAGAAGCTGAAGAGTAATATTCCAGTACAGATCATTCCACAAAGGTAAGCCCCATTTCATAATACTTTCCATCTCTCACTATCTTTGTAGGAAGGTGCAAGACAAGGCCCTGGCAGACAGAGACTGCAAATTGCCTGCTCATCCCCATCACCTTGTTCTCAACATTCTTCTCCTAGTAACACCTGGGACTCCATCAGTTGTAGGGAATACTGTATAGGTTCAGGGTTGGATCCTGATGATCTCAGGAATAAGTAAATTCTGAAAATATCTATATGAGTTCCTGTAGGATGACTTGCCAAATTTTAGGTTGTGAAGTGGACTCATTAGCTATTGCACTCCCCAGCCTTCCCATATTCTTTTACTGGGGAAAATGGTGGGAGTGGGGTGCTTGATGAAACACAAGAGAGGAGGAATTGCAGCACAGCTCCTCCACAGGGAGAGGACCACACCTGCATAAATACTTTCATTGGAGCACTTGTGCTAGGAGTTCACAGGATGGGGTGCTTGGCAGGGGTATCCCGATCACATGGACTAGCTGCCTTTAGAAGCAAGGACGGGCAGGAAAGGTGGTAGTGAAAGACATGCTCCTGCTGGATAATGCTGGCTTTGACTCTTTATGGTTCCACAGTCTGCTGACACAGGTACGGGTATGTAGATTGGGGTCCTGTTTGAATTTTGGAGATGCAGAATGAGAAAAGTTTGTGAAGTAGGAATGACACAGTGGGGAAGAGAGAAGCACAGGATGCTTTCCTAGTCTGAGGTAAGGAGACAATAGTTACCCTTCAGGTTTATGGAAGAGTAA
The DNA here is from genome assembly GCA_026770055.1 of Myrmophylax atrothorax. Lineage (NCBI taxonomy): Eukaryota > Metazoa > Chordata > Aves > Passeriformes > Thamnophilidae > Myrmophylax > Myrmophylax atrothorax. The sequence continues at coordinate 93,313,350 of JAOXXN010000001.1, forward strand.
AGGATTTAATGGGTGACAGAGAAAAGCATGATGGTGTTTTGGGATGTAGTCCCAGGACTGGACAGTTTAATGATGACTTTTCTAAAAGGCAGATTTTAGACACAAGTATAACTGAGAGAGACATGTCAAAATAGAGCAGGAAATAGTTATTACTCTATGTATTTCTTTCCAAAACCTGCTCATTGAACCAGGTCTACCAGTGAGTATCTGTGCTCAGGCAAATGGTTTAGAAATAAAGGAGGGGGAATTAAAGTTGAAGCAATAGTTTCAGAATAGTGTATAAATGTGGCAATTTAGTTATTCTGCAATTAGACATTACCCTCAAAAAATTCAATTAAAAATTATCCAACTACAAGTTCACAGAATTAGGCTACCAAGGCCAAAGAATTATAGCTCTAGCCATCCAGCTATCACAATTTCAGTACTGCTTGCATGTATTTTTATAAAAATCTCTTGTTTTTTTAAAAAAAATAAACAAACACAACATGTCTTTCCATCTCTTATCATCAATATTTTCACTGCAAACTCTG
>JAOXXN010000001.1:93314689-93327064 GCA_026770055.1 Myrmophylax atrothorax
CTGGCATACAGCTCAAGTCTGTTTACCCTCCATGGTGTTAATGTGTGTTTTTAATGGGTTAGAAACACTTTTATTTTTGCACAAATAATGGCATAAAGTTTCAAATCCCATTTATTTAGACTTTGCTTAGTTTGGCTGTTGAGAAAGGTTAGCTGTTAGTGCTCAGCACTACTGTGTAAGTCTCTCTTTCTTGATGGTCATAGGAGTGAGAGTGCTACAGAAGCAGATCTCCATGGAGGACCTTATAGCCTTAGAGAAACTACTCTCTGAGTGCCAGAAGAAAGCATGCGATGATACAGGATTTGAAAGTGCAGGAGAATGGAGTGGAGATGGGGAGTTTGGCTTTCTGGAAGATTTATTTCTTTAGAGAGAAGAATAAAAACTTGCAGTCTGTTTTGGAAAGGAGCAAGAAAAAAGCCCGATATCTGAACTTTTTTTGCTGGCTGGCAGCACTGTACTGCTTCCAAAGTTCAGTTACCTAGAGACAGTAGAACTACAACACCAAATGCAAAGGGAGTCTTTCTTTAAAGAGACTTGCGCAGCATCCAATTTGGAATTTGGAAGTCATTTTACTGACAGATGATAATGGATTCCATTTTGAGCTTTGCCAGGAATCCTTATGCCATTGGCTACAGAGGAAAAGGCATTCTTCTCACACATGCATGCACATGGGAGAGCAGACTATGAAAGCATCTTTTCCAAAATTAAATACAGGGCATTTTAAGTTTTGGGGGCTTTTCCCTTTAAAAGTTGGTGGAGACTTCTAAATGTAATCTTATTAGTATATATAAAGAAAGTTTGACCTGTTCTGTATATCGTGCTTGCGATAAACAACAGAGGCTACATACATTTGTAACTCAGCTTGACTGGAAATATTTAAGTGAAGAAAGAAACAGTGACTGGCTGGGCACTCACTAAATGCTAGAGCTGGAGGGAGAAGGGAGTATCTACAACTTGCTTTGATTTTGGCCAATTATTAGACAGACAGGTTTAAACAGGTTAGGTCTATTGATTTGTGCTTAGAGTGGCCCAGCATCGGAGGACAGGCCTTGCCATGTGGTGGATGGGCTTGTTTGAATTGCATTGTCTTTACAATACAGTTGTTCCCTTTCTCTCTAAGCATCCCAGCATGTTTTCACCCTTCAGCAAACACCTAGCAACACTTATCGTATTAGGAAGGTTCATTATAGTCTGAGAAGTTTATTTTATTGTTTCATTATGACTGGTACTCATTCTAATTAAGAAATTATTGACCTTTGGCACTAGAAAAATTACAAGTGCACAATGCCATATTCAGTAGGGGAATGTATTAATATATTTACACTCAGCTTAACCTTTGTCCCTTTCATGGCACATGCACTTATAATTTACTGATGTAGCTTTCTAGACTATAAAGCCAAAACAGATATTTGGTCCACATCCATGAGGCCAATGCAGTCCATGTGGGAAGCTTTATGCAAATTATATGAACAAATTTAGAGACTGAGAAATAAATTATAAATAATCATTTGGTGGCCAGAGCAGCAATTGTAGGCAGAGAGTTCCCACATCCAGCTTGGTGTGTGAGGCCAGACAGGCTGTGGAAACACATGCTATAGCTGTCAAATCTGTGTAACTTGTGAGATGGTTGTGTCCTGGGGGGTTGCAAACTTCAAGCAAAGGCTGTTCCCAGCCCAGATGTTGCAGTGCTATGAAACTGGAAAGGAAAGCAAAATGAGTTTTATGTTCTTCCCCTTCTTCCTTTCTGAGGGGACAAAGGACTGAGCAGTGTTCTCTTGGTGTGGGGAGAAGAGTAATTTTTTTTAATACCTTTCGTCTACTTTTAGAAATAAAAGGAAAATGAAAGGCTGTTTCTTTACATGCTGAAGGCCACGTTAGCTGTTTTAGACAACCTTTCTGGAAAGTCTTCTAAAACAGAAACTGCTTTCGGAAGCCATAATTCAGGAGACCCTCTCATTTCAGACACATTTAGATGTTACGAAAGCAGCTACGTGTGTTAAGGACTCAAGCAAAGAGGACTCTTTCCTCACTTCTCAACTGAAGGTGAGAAGTTGATGGTTCTTACTGAAAAGATCATTTTTACCAAACTTTTTTCAAGCATTTAAAATAAACACTTTTTAAAAAATAAAAATAAGAAAAGAAAGCATGATTAAAATTAATTCACCTCTCAGTCAATCAGGCTTTAATTATTAAGATCCCTAACCTTTACTAGCTCCTTAGTCAACTGTAGTCTTTCAGGAAATACCAAGTAGAGAAGAAATGACATGTACAACTAGTAATGCCTTTCCACTCTCCGGGCTTTACTGAATAACAAGTGCAAATGTTCTTTAAATCACTCTAAAATAAAAGGCAATCAATGTTACTTCTTCCTGGTGGAGGTAAAAAAAGTAACCACTTTTTAAATGTTCCTTCTATATTATTACTAAAAATGTGGGCATGGGAGCATGTTACTCTGTCTAGCTACTTCACATTATTAATCATGCATGCTTTTTTACTCTGCTATATAAATTCAGAATATGCAGGCTTGTTAACGCCTCTCACAGGGAAAGGTAAGGTACATTTTATTTACACAGAGTACTATTCAGAATTCCATTGTATTGTAAATTCATGCCCTAGGATACTCCATATGTGTATTCACAAACAGTGTTTTTAAATAAGCCAGAAAATAAAAGGCTGACTGATTTTTAGGTTGCCACTCTCCATGAAAATCTCACCATAAATATTCTTGTCGTGCACAAAGTCATCAAAGATAATAATTCTTGCATTAATGGTAGACCTAATTTCATTACTTGAAAATGTTGAGTTTACATCTGCGCATTCCTTCTTGTGCAAAAGGTACCCCAAATTGTGTGTTGCCCCTCTGGATCCTCACTTTGGATATTCTTCTCCTCAGTGGCTTATCAGTATAGTTGAATTACATTCAGTTTTGCTAATACAAGTTTTAAGTTTTAAGTAACTTCATCTCTTAGTTATCAGAAGGAAGCTGAAGATTTTCAAATGGCTCAGCTGCAAACCATGCGGCTGGGCGTTTTGCAGTCCAGACCATTTGGAGGAAATAAAGGCTGTAGTTTCCCAGTATTCTTGGTTTGTCTGTTGGTTGTAGGATGTAATCAAGGGGGTTTCAGAGTTCTGGTTTACAGTTTGGCCTACAAGCGTCTTTGGCAGCACAATGGAATGGACAGGGACAAGCAGCCAAACCAGAGACGTCTTCAGCTGACTTCACTGTTGGATAACCCATTTCAGGACTATACACTACAGCCCTATGTAATAGCTAATAAAATAATATCTTCCTCTCCTTCGTTTGGGAGAGGGGTGGAGGTATATTTAAATGAACTGGTATAAGCTCTCAGCGATCTGCTGTCCTATTTGAGCTTGACTTGCTCGCTGCTACAGCATCCACAATAAAAAAGTTCTCTAGATCCATTTATTAAGGCAGTAAGCAGAAGAACAAAATAATTTCCTTCAAATAATCGTTAGGCATCAGCCAAACACACAACAGATATAAACAGGCTACTTCATGGTTCTAACAGCAATTGTTTCTGTTCTCAGAGTTGTTTGTAGGGTGACATCAGTTTCATTTGTTTTTAATTTTCCTAACAATCCTGAGCATACAGGTCCAGGTATGGGCATAATTAAGCAGTTGTCCTCTCCCACAGATATCATGTCAGTGCGTATTTCCAGCCATAGCATCAATATCTCCATGCACAACCCTCTCCTGTCAAGTCTCCTGAAGCTTATATTCAGTCCTGAAAACTGAGCCATGAAAAATCTGAAGGTTGGTTCATAATTAGGATATTTGGCACCATTATATATGCACTCCTTCCCAAAGCTCTATACTGTTCTGCTATATCAGCTGGTGATCCTGCCCTGTTCCTCCTTCCCATACTCTTTCAGTGCACCTCAGCAGGCGCAGGTTGTGCATCCGAGATTTTTGTGAAGAACAAAGATATGGTGGGAATGTCACTCTACTTGTTTCTGTGAACTGAAGTCTGATTTTTCTTTTTTTTTCCCCAAACAACAAAAGAAAAACTCAAAAAGAGAAAAATGAACACTAGCCAAGAAACAGGGTGGGGGGAAATGTTTATGGGTGTTAGCAAATCTACTGTGCATCTTTCCCATGTTATGAACTGCATCACTATCTGCAAACTCAGGGAAGATACCCTTCTGCAAACTAAGATGATGAGAGACTTGCCTGTTATATCCCCTATGAACCTGAATTCCTGTTACTTCACTAAACCAAGGTAATAAAAGGTGCTTTATGCAGCACACACACTAGGTCAGTATCATCCCAGAACAAAATCCTGACTAAAGCAGTAATGCGCTGCACAGCAGGGTTTTAAGCTCCGACGAAAATAAAATAAAGATTTGGAGGCTCTGAGCAACCCCAGTCAGTATAAGAGGGTGGGGGAAGGGCAGCATGTGGTTTGGGGTATTTTCACCAAATGTTAAATCACACAGAATATTTCACTCGTCTCCAGTGTGAGATCACGACATGACTCCTCTGTAATGAATTCTTTATCTTGGCAGTTCTCCTGCTTTCTCCCAACTGTGCCTCCCTCTCCTCTTCTGGTCCCAGTGCTGTAACATATGGTAGTATTTGGAGAGCCACTTGGGCCTGGGAGCAGGCCTGGCTGCCCACACCTGCACACCTCCCACCTCACTGCTCCGGTCACGCTCCAGCACCGCAGCCAGAGGTTGCTCCTTTGGCCTCCTCCCCAGCCACGTGGAGAGCTGGCATGGGTGCTGCTGTGTGGCCCCAGGGATGTGCCATGTCTCTTGGTGGCTGTGTGACCGTATGCAGCCCCAGGGATGTGTCATGTCACTTGGTGGCTGTGTGACCATCTGTGGCCCCATGGGTGTGCATGTCACTTGGTGGTTCTGTGACCATACATGGCCCCAGGGATGTGCCATGTCACTTGGTGGCTGTGTGACCATATGCAGCCCCAGGGATGTGCCATGACCATACGAACTCCAGGGATGTGTCATGTTACTTGGTGGTTCTGTGACCATACACAGATCCAGGGATGTGCCATGTCTCTTGGTGGCTGGGTGACCATACATGGACCCAGGGATGCGCCATGTCTCTTGGTGGCTGTGTGACCATACACAGACCCAGGGATGCACCATGTCACTTGGTGGCTGTGTGACCGTATGCAGCCCCAACACTTCCCACGCAGCCTCAGTGATGCCTCTCCTGCTGGCAGCTCATCTTGAAAATTATGAGGGAAACCATCTGAAAGCTGAACAGGAATCCCACAGATTGGTCAGCTTGGGAGGACCACAGTTGGTCGGCTGGTCCGACCTCCCTGCTCAAGCAGGGTCACCCTAGAGCACATGCCACAGGGTTGTGTCCAGATGGTTCTTGAGTATCTCCAGCGAGGAGACTCCACACCTTCTCTGGGCAACCTGCGACAGTGCCGGGTCACCCACACAGTAAAGAAGTTCCTCCTCATAGAATAGAATCATAGAATCAGTTGCGTTGGAAGAGACCTCCAAGATCATCAAGTCCAAGCCTTAATCCAATCCCACTTTGATTACTAGATCATGGCACTCAGTGCCATGTCCAGTCTCACCTTAAAAACCTCCAGAGTCGGAGAATCCACCACCTCTCTGGGCAGGCCATTCCAATGCCTGAGCACTCTCTTGGGAAAGAACTTCTTCCTGATATCCAACCTAAACCTCACCTGACAGAGCTTTGGCCTGTGCCTTCTTGTCCTACTGTTGGTTGCCTGAGAGAAGAGACCAACCCCCACCTGGCTACAACATCCTTTCAATTAGTTGGAGTGATAAGATCACCTCTAAGCCTCTTCTTCTCCAGGCTAAACACCCCCAGCTCCCTCAGCCTCTCCCCATAGGGCTTGTGCTCCAGTCCCTTCACCAGCCTTGTTGCTCTTCTCTGGACCCTCTCCAGCACCTCAATATCCTTTCTGAACTGAGGGGCCCAGAACTGAACACAATACTCAAGGTGTGGCCTCACCAAGGCAGAGTAAGGACTGGGGCAGGATACAGAGTGGCTGATTTTAATTCTTCACATAGGAGGATTTATTGGTGCTAGCTGCTATAGAATTTGTGAATGTGAAACTAATTTTTTAAGATGCCTAGATCTTTCTTCTGTAGGCTTTTAAAATTGTTTTCAAAGTATTTTTTGTGTGACTAGTGATGTAATGCTGATTAAAGGTCACTAGCTTACTAATAGGAGTGTATGTAACACTTACCCAGTTGGCCAGGATTTGTAATCAGCAGCTGACTTCTTGAGGTGCCCCTGTACTTCTGTCCTTCCATAACCTATTTCTCTTGATATCATCTTATGCATGCTAATGAAAAATTCATGCTGTTCTCCAAAAAGAGCGTCTTGCACCTTGTCCCCAGGTTGAACCTACAGTTGCATCAGAACTGGGGCTGCAGTTTACAATTAATTCAGCTGCAGCCTGTGCACTTGACATTACCTCTAAACAAGGCCCAGGCAATTTCACTTGCTGTGAGAGAACAACAATGAAAATAGTTTTCTACTTCGAATATGGCAGATGGATTCTCAAATGACCATTTTGAAAAGCAAAATCAGAAATGCACAGTTATATGGAAATAACTAGGGTGTAAGGCAGTGAAAAATTAGGTTTTAATTTTTTTTTAAGTTGCATTTTCTTTTGCTTTTCGTGGCAAGGATAAATAACTAATTATGATCATATGAAACATAGATGAAGTGCAGTTCAAGTCTGGTCTACTATTTGCAAGTGCACTTTGTGTGTCTTCAGAAGAAGTGTTTAGAGAATTCAAATGGCCTTATAACCAAAGACTATTGATTAAAGTGAAGTAGAAGATGCGTAAAATAGACGTTCAGCAGAGTTTTATAATACTTTGAAAAAGATCTTTGGGATAATTGTATAGATGGTGTTTATTCTCTCCATTTCAGTCTTCAACATGTTTAATAATAAGGGTGAAGTGGGTAAATGTGAGAGGTGGTTCTGATTTGTTGATCACAAGTTTTAATACCTTTTTGATATTCTCTAAGGTTTTAGCAAACCTGGACAGTAATATATGACGTTTATTGGGTTTTATGTTCAAGTCTCCAGCAATTGCTTTTGAGGAGGTAGAGAAATGAAGTAATTATGGGATAACAATTAAAAAGCCGTGGTTGAAACTATTAAAAAATTGAAAATAATTATTAAATAATATTGAAAACACTGTATTTTGTATAATTTGCATGCTTCTGAATATACAGTCAGTTCTGAGTTTCGGTTCTCAAAGCAAATACTAAGAAATTATCTGAAGAGGAAGATTAATCTGGAGAAGTTGGAATTCTTTTGTTTTTTTAAGTACGATGGGAACTTAGAATGTTGGAGAGGTTTCATATTTATTTTTAATGTTTAAATGGTGTAAAATTTGTGAATTTTCTTGAGGTTGTTAACTGTTTAATGTCTCTTCTAATTTTTTTCTCTATCTATTAAAAAAGAAAACCTCACCTTATTATGAGATTCAGTTCTCTGAATATAACTTTGGGAACATACAACCAGCATAAGACTGTATCTGAAACTGTGCTTTTTTATGCATCATTTTTATACTTTCTGAAATTTGAATCCTAAAATAGAATTTAATTTTCTTACCTACTTTAGAGCTTTAAATAGCTTCCTTTCATTTAAATTTTATTCCACATGAGAACTCTTTTGGTTTACTGGCAACAAATCTTTTAACTTTCCCTTTTCTGCATCTGAGCTCAGTGCTGTAGTAAGAATATAATGCATTTCTTTCATGAGTTTCTACTCTGTGATTATTACCTTTTTTTTTCTCCCTTCCCCCATTGTCTAGTCAGCATATTCATGAGTTACCTCTAGTGCTGATTTTCGGAATCGCTACATCACCGATGATTATCCACAGATTACTTCCTCACTCTGTTTCCTCTCTGCTGTGCATAGAGCTTTTCCAGTCCCTTTCCTGTAAGGAGCACCTGTCTACTATAATTGATAAGGTAATTCCTTTTCTAAATAGAAGGAGTGTGTGTGTACTGAAGCACAGTCTACATAAGTGGCCTTTAAGATATGTTTATCTGAAGGTTTGGAAAAGGAATCTGTTCCTGAGAGCTTTGGTTTTTTGATATTTTTACTCATGGCTGCAGGGTAGCTTAATACTGAGCTCCCTTCTCACACTAAGACACACTCACACACCTGCTTTCATCTTTCATTTGCACTGAGATCTGTGTGCATATACTTGGCCAATTACACTTTCACATTCGCACCTCTTCATTAAAGTAGTGCTTTGGTTTGAGGTTCACTTTATTATAGAAAAAGACAGCTTGAAAGTGAGAAGAATAACAGTTCAGCCTGAGCTTTGCCACCTCTCAAACATTAGCTCAGTTATCCAAATGTTCAAGCCATATAAATGTTATGCCTGTGGTTTCTTGGTACACTGCTTTGGGCAGGATTTCCAAAATTGCTGTTGCACATGCTGGAAGTGGTGGTGTTTGTTACAGCAGTGTCTGTTCTGTTTGCACTTTTACAAATAAATGCAAAAATAGCATTAAGCAAAACTAACTTCAAACATTGCATTAGTAAAAGGTACTTAGAAAAGTGTGATAAAATAATAAACTGAAAAAAAAATCTTTGCATGAGTAGAAATACTGTTTTTAGAAGCTGGCATTGTATTTAGTATCTCATTTAGTTGAATGCAAACACATAGTGAGAGTTGTATCAAATTGTATATATATGTTTTGCTTGTTTGAATTCAGGAGAAAATTTCTGCTATGGCTACTTTTTCTTTTTATATCCCTTTCAGTTGCTCCTGTCAGACCAGTTTCCCTTTAAACTGGGTGAGAAAGTTCTGCAGGTTCTCATCAACATATTCTTGTACCACGATTTTTCTGTCCAGAATTTTATCAAAGGATTTCAGGTAGGCAATGGTAACAAGAATTCAAATTAGGGTTGTGAAAACAAAGGGTAATTACTAGGCACTGAAAGATTTCTTAGGACCTAATATTCCTGAATTGTATGAAAAAGTGTCCTTTGGAAACAGTTTGGATCTGTGAACAGATGCGTGTTTCAAAACCTTCACTGATAAGAGTTTTAGAGAAAACTTGTAGGACGGGTATGGAGAAGCATGTAAAAGCTTACTCACTCTGACACAAAACCCTCAATGTTTTATGGTTACATTAAAAATGGTGACCTGCCTAAGTGAGTAGAAAGAGCTATATTTTTCTGTAGATTAACTTATAGCTTTCTAACACCCCTGTCAGAACTCTCCAGCTCTGATTGTCTCTACCAGGTGGTTGGATCTGGCTTGTCTTGGTGTGAATAGGCTACAGTAGTGTCTTTTCCCCTTTGAACTCTTCTCACACAGTTTCTGGGTGCACCTTCTTACCTTTTCAGGGAAATAGGAGCTACAGGGTCATTTACTTCGTGCCTCAGAATAGTTAATGTTTGTGCTCCAAGCAGCTCTGTGTGAACATGGAGTTATGTTTCCCCTCTCTGAGGAGACAAAGTGGAATAGTTCAATGTTTTCCCAAAATAGCCTGTACAGAGCACAATAATTAAATTTTTGCTGGCTTGTGTAGCTCTTCGTATCGAGATGTATTTCTGTGTCTGATTCTCCTTGTAACTTCTGTGGATTGCAGAGTTCTCTGAGTAATTTGTAGTCCCTGTAATCTGTTTTAATGCAGGTTTGTGAAATTGTGTCTTTCTTGCCTAGTTCCATGTGTGACCCTGTTAGTAAAACATGCCCTTTTAATGTCATATACCTTTAGAGTTTTTCTCAGATTCATTGATAACTTAGTTTGAATGATTACATGTGGCCAGGAGAAATATCCTAGCCATAGTACCTCTTCCTGCAGGCAGACCTGTGTGGGCTTTTATAGGTTTCAACTCCTCTAATTTGAAAGAGTCATCAAAATCTAATAATTCTCCATTGGCCTGATACAAAACATACAAGTTCTAGCTGTGCCAGCATATGGCTGTGTCCTTGTACGTTAAAAGTATTCAAGGATGAAGCAATTTCAGATCAGATTTTCTATATAATGAATAGAAGGTATCAGTATCATCTCATTATGTCTAGGCATGATGTTAACTTTTCTGAGAGAGTATCTTTCCTCTTTGATAGTTTTTATGTTTTAAAAGTTTTTAGTGAGCTAGTCTGTTCGATTGGGTTTTGTTTGGTTTTTAAGAGTAGATGTGATGAGCGTATGCTAATGTTTTGCAAGGCCCTGATGCTGCAAACATTTAATGCAGGTGAAATCAGTGATAAAGTGCATTTTTATGTATGCACAGACAGAGCTTAACAGTGTATTTTTGTATTCATGAAGCAGAAATTGAAATTAGAACATGTGGTAAGTTTGCTTGTAAAACAGCAAACAGCTGTTGCTCTTCATATCTCTTAAATGCAGCCTTTGTTATTTGTGAGCATTGGAGCTGAATATGTAACCTAAAGAATGAAGTAATTCATATAAAAGTGAATAGAAGATACTTGACAAGCTATAGTTATTACATAAGAGAGGGGAAGTATGAGATACTGAAAATGAACAGCACATACAGCAAAGAAGGTAGTTATCTGACTATTTGAAATTGTATAATCAGTATCCTGTAGAGACTTATGGAATCTTTATGAATTGTAATGAATTTTGTTTTAAAGAGTACCCTTGTAGCAATAAGAAAACATTAAAAGGTAGATAGATACAGCAGGGAGGATGAATTTTATTAACATCCCTATTTCTTCCTTTGTTTTTCAGCTCTGTGTTGTGGAGCACTTCTTTTCCCAGCCTCTTAGTGTACTGTGTTGCCAACTGGTAGATCTTAAGGAGAGAGTTGCTTCTTTATCTCATAATCAGTGTGAAAACATTCGGAGACTGCCCTCTTTTAGAAGGTAAAAGGGAAAATAGATTTTTTGGACAATCATTTATTTGGTCAGATTTAAAACAGAATTAAATAATCTGCAAATGTAGCTCTGCAAAAACTACAGCTCATTTGTGCACGTTTCTATGGCACAGCTAAATTGATCAAGTGGAGTACAGGAAGCCTTAATCTTCTGGTCTAGAGAGTACAGCTTCTGTCATGTGTAATCACTTGATTTTATTTTTCCTTCTTGTTCTCAATACAGAAACAAGCTATTATGACAAATAACCATAAATCACTTTTGAACTTGTTAAGCTGATTTGGAGCATAATCTCCATGGGTTTGGAGTGGCCTTCCAACTTGTTGGATTGGACTGTCCTTTTTGAATCTTTCCAAAGAAATCTTTGTAGCAGCATAAACATTTTATTTTTTGAAACCATAGAATCTTTCTTTACATTATAATTTTTATGTTGTTTTTCTTTCTTGTCATCAGGTATGTGGAAAAGCAAGAGTCAGGGAAACAGATTGCACTGCTGACAACAGACAACTTCTTAAAGGTAGAATTTTAAGAACATCTTTGTAAAACAGATAACTTGCCCAATATATTAGTTCATGTAGCATAATAAAATACAAGACCAAGATGTATAGTTCTATATAACATCTTTCACACAGAACATACTGTACTTCATGTCCAGTAATTAAGAATTAGGATTGGCAGGTCAAAATTCTAGATCTCTAGAGGGTTGCCTTTATAGGAAGCTGTAGAGCTTTCTTGCATCAACTTCTAGTTACGTCGAGAAACATAACTGCTTAAAGAGAAGGTTGCATGCTTTATTTATGGCCAAGTCCTTTTGTGCTTCCCCAGACTGAGTTTCTTGGAAGTTCAGTTAAGAGTTTGAAAGGATGTGTAAGTAATCTTGGAGGTTATTTCATAAGCTCTTAATCCTTCATACCCTCTGTGTAGTTTCTGATTTAACTCAGTAGGGCCTAGTCTATATCCCTAGGCATACATTCACACTAGATCTCATACAGGATTAAAACTTCAGTTTGTTGCATGTTTATCTGAAGCTTTGTCATGTGATTGAAGTTAGACTACTACTGTTGTGAGCCCTTTAGGAATTCACCAACAGATTTCTGTTGGTTATTTCCATCACCTGAACCACTCCCAATAGAAACATTGTTCAAGGTAAAGGGTTTCTCCTAACTCTTCAAGTCTACCTAACCTGTCAGGCAAATGGTACTATAGAGAGGAAGCTATTAGTGTATCTTAGCAGAGCTTCGTGGACCATAAGGCTTTTTCAAGTGTGAAGAACTATGATAATGGCTGGAAGAGAGGTTAGTAGCAGGCAAGTTTGCAAGTGCAATTACAGGAGTTAAGGCAAGGCATGATTTTGTCATTTTATGATCCATAATCTTCATTCGCGAAAATAGCCTAAAGAACTGCTGTTCCCTTGCTGGCGGTCCCGTGGCGTAAAGGAGAGCACTCCGGACTCTGAATCCCAAGGACCTGAGTTCCAGTCTCAGTGGGGACCGTCCCCTGGCAGTTCAATGCCTCCCTGCCATC
>JAOXXN010000001.1:93344872-93356089 GCA_026770055.1 Myrmophylax atrothorax
CCTCCCTTTTATTACTTTGTTCAGGAAAATACATCTGAACAGTAATTAACAACTTGGTTGTGTAATCGGTATAAACTCTTGACAGTTGACTGTCCTGCTTCAAATTGACTTATAACTGTGTCAGCTACTAAAGGATTTTACGTACTGAGGAGTTCTTCTAGGAACTGTTATATTTCTGTTGAGGAGTGTTGTATGAGGCTGAGGTATATGTGATGGTCTGGACTTCGTACGTTTTTGAGAACCAGAGGGAACACGGCTTTTAGAAAGCTCACCCTGGATGTGGGAGGGCTGCACTGTGAAGTGGGCTGACCTCTCTCCATAGCAAGCAATTCTGCTCTTCAGGTAGAAATAAGGCTGTGAAAGTTAATAATGTAATTTATCTTTTTGAAAGATTTTTTGATTATGATTTACCACCCACAATTGTTCTGTATATTAAAAAAGAGGCATTTCAAAGAAAGGTAACATAAAGACTCTGGCTTTAAATGTTTCCCTAACTTTTAGGACCTATCTCTTATCTCAGTGGTGCTGACATCTGCCGATAGTGTGGTGTCACTTACAAGAACTCATGTGGTGTTTGAGTGGCATGAAATACATGCCCTTTGCACCAGGCAGCTAAATCTCTGCGTGGTCTGTACTGCCACCATATGAGATCAAATACTGCATCACCGAAGGCTTTCTGCACTTCACCAGTGGGCCCCTGCCGTGTGAGGAATGCTGGGTTTCCTCTTCCTTTAAAGGAAAACAGGCCCTGCCTAACTGAGTTTGTCCATCCAAGTTTCCATGGTTTCTCATAGAAGAACGTCATCCCTTGTGGGATGAAGTATAGCCAATCCACTTCATAGTATCCAAAACTTTCCTCCAGTATTCCTACAAAATCTTTGTCTCCAACTTTTTTTTTTAATTAAGACTTTGTAGATTCTTAACTGTTTATGGCAGGTGCTTACATAACTCACAGGCTCGCAGATGAAGTAAATGTGGATGTGTAATAAAATGAATTTCTTTTATTTACCATGGACAGATTGATCTATGTTCTGTCTTTAGCAGTGGTGGAGGATTGTTTTTAATTTCCTTTATGTAAAAGCAGATTTTACATTTCTGTATGGAAAACTATTTGCTTTCTTTGTATTGTCAGATGTGCTGCACTCATTTTTTCTTTGTCTTATTTGTCTGACCTTTCCATGGAATATACTTCTCTAACAGTTAAAATCAGAAAATTCTCCCTTCCTACCCACTCAAGAGTTGTATAGCTCATTATAGGGCTTGGTCAAGTCTCTTCTGCATTCTCGATCTACAAAATAGGAATAGTCATGATGCATTGCTTTTGACTGGTAAAATGCTTTGAACTTCTCAGGAAGAAGGGGTTTGAAGATTCTAAGCACTTTATTCTTCTTCCATGAACAATAAATCAGCAACTGCCATCGAGATGGGTTACTATATATACACTTTCAGGAATCCTTCCAGAATCCCTCCTATTTTCCCTCTATTGTGTTTCAAGAAATGTGCAACTCATCTACATAAGGCCATTGAGAAGCATCACTTTCCATAAGCTGTTAACATCAATTCTGAAAACAAAACCTGTATGAGAATTTTTTCTCTCTGAGGGAAATAACTGTGATATTTCCTCAAAGTCTCTGATTCAGAGCACTTATTTGTGTGGTTAGCTTTGAGTGACTATTTTTTATTGGAATGATGAGTAGTTTCTAGTGAGCCTACAGTCTATAGAAATTTTTAAGTCTTGTTCTTAACAAATCCTTGATTTTCTGCAGTGACTCTGATGTCAGTGGGTATCTTTCCAGAAGCCTTCTATGGTTAGCTTGTTGAGGTAGTGACCAGTAAGTGGTCTTACTTTGAATATGAAACACATAGAGCAAAACTGTTCTTACTCATGCCATATTTTTCTTGGTGTATGTTAAGGAGATAACTGGGTTTATTTGTGATGGAGGGGAACAATTGTTTTGGAAGGGTTTTTAAATATATATGTTTTGAGTTGTTTCCCTGTTACATGATTGAGGAAAAAAAATCAGAATTTTAAGATATTTCTTTTCTGTAGTTTGTCTGAAACAATAATTCAGTGTATAATAGTCTGGATTTCATTTTGGCTTTGTTTTATTCAGAGAAACATTTTTAGCGGCTATATTTGCTTACCCAGGTTTTACTTAAGAAGTGAGAATTTCTAAATTAGGCAAGAAGCTATGAAAGCTCAAAGCTAATGGTGGTGTTTGCATTAGACAAGACACAGTTCAGTGAGATGCAGTGTGCACCTTCATTGTCTGAATGTTAGCAAGCAAAATTGACACCATATGTGCCCAACTGTAATTGCTCCAAGTGGGGAAAAGAGAAACATGTCAGAACATTTGAGTAACACCTAATTCAGCCCATGGTTATAAATAAAGCTGATGGCTGCTTAAAAACAAAAGTAGGAAAATATTATGGTTATATTATTCCTCAACGGTGCTTCCTACATAGGTGAACTTTATTACAGAGACAACACAAGTGAAAAGAAACATATAACAACTTTTTATGGTATTTTTATGTTATTTTATTTTTTTCGCAGTAAATAAAGTGGTTATGAGGCTCCAAGGAAAACGGCCCAGATGTTAGTGAGTTGTATGAAATTTAGTGGAAACAAGCTGTAAAAAACATAGTCATAAAACAGCCTGTCAATGCCACACATCTGGACAATGCAGCTGTATGTTCCCTCTGCTGTCATCGCCCTAAGAAAACTCAATAGCCTTATTTCACCCCAATTAGGCTGCATACCAACAGAATCAGAATTACACAGGGAGGGGGTGTGTTTTCAGCAAGTCAGACCCTCTCAAATTCCCTTTAAGAAGTTTTTATCTTTCATTCAGGTCTAGTGCCTCAGACACTAGTCACTTTGTAAACAGTACTCCAAACTATTTTCCTTTTTTTGCTATCTGTTACATGCTTTTTAATTTGTTACTTTATAATGTATTTGCTTAAGGTTCCTTCTTTGTTTAAAACCTAAAAAAATTTGCATTTTCCTGGGAGAACTCTGTGTCTGTTCACTTTTGCATAGATGGTAGTAGTTTTTTCCATTCTACTTTTAATCTGATACTATAGCTGTTATGACTTCATTTGAGGTCCTCAGAACCAAAGAACAGCTGTATGTCTTACTGATATGTTGTTTTTCTGGAAGTGTGGCCATTTTGACCCACACATTATACAATGTGAGATAGCACTTCCTCATTGCAGCCTTCAAACTATGTGTCAAATGCAGTATTAAAACTGTATGAGTAATAGTTTTGTTGTGATCTTTTTTTTTCCCTCTGCAGGTGATAGAATTAGCCAAAGCCATTCTGGACAGGGGTGCAGAAATTCCTGTTACGCTAACTGGAAAGCTATTGAAATTTCAACTGCTTTGTCTCAAACAGAAGGACCTTCAGAGAAGAGAAGCTGAGAAGAAGGTACATTAGGATGCCTTAGGGAGGATGCTTAATTAAGTTTTTGAAGACACTTCTTGCTAGTGTTGCTTCCATAAATTCAGCTTTCTTCTCATGTTTGGCTTCATAGAACTGTAATTGAAGATAAATGTGACTAGAAATATCTTTTTAAACTACTTAGATTTTGTGGGTGAGGCTCTCAGTTACTCAAATGCCAGTGTGAAAGTGGAAAAAAAGAGAGAAAATGAAAAATACTATGCAAGAACTCTTTTCTTGAGAGGGAGCTAGTAATGGCCTAGCTGAGTCTTAGGTCCAACAGAAAATAGACCTACAAATTGGCTTCATCTGCATATCTCTCCACTGAAGTAAAGGTAGGAGAGGTTGTTACTTGAGGAATATCTGTGATAGATGTAGAGCAGCACTATGAAGTTATTGTTATTAATCTCCTCTCTGAAGGGAATTTGGAGGTTATCTACTCCATCCTCTGGCACTAATGCAGGATAATATTTCCATAAACTATTCCTGGCAGATATTTATTGAACCTTTTCTTAAAACTTTCCACTGCTGTGCTTTAGCTTTTCGATGGCAATCAGTGTTACCGCTGAACTATCTCTGCAATGTACCCGTTTGGAAAAGGTTTCTGATCTTCTGTTGTCTGTAGGGTCCAGACCCACCTAGCCACAGACCCTTGTAGGTGGCTGCTGATCCCTGTTTGGATTGTGTCCAGGAGGATGGAGTTGCATGAACTGTGGGGAACAGTGGCTCTGGGCAGAAAATCAAACTCTGTTATGGACAATGAAAGCAGGCAGCAAACTTCTCTATATTTTATATATTCCTTAATCTCATTGTTGCTGAGCACTTTGCACAGTATGCTTGAATACACACTCTGAACTTAGCTCAGGTGGTCAGAGCATGGTGCTAACACCAAGGCTGTAGGTTTGATCCCCATGTGGGCCAGCCACGTTAAACCTGTTATTGTTTCACTTCTCACTGTGTATGGATACAACAGGTCTTACCCTGCATTCTACAGAAATCTATAATATATAACTAAACAAACTCAAATATGTGTTATGGTTTCTAGGTTTTGGTTATGCGTCTTCCTTTCCTCTGAACTCTCTCAAAATAGTTACATATTTTGAAATCTGCTTCTCAGAACTGGGTACCACATTTTGCAGTATTCCCAAAACTTGCTTCCATGTGTTCTCCAAGATCATCGATCATCACTGGCTCCAAGATTGCCTCAGTCAGATTGCTGATGTGTTCCAGGAGGAATTTCACTAAGCTTGCACAGGATCATGGATCAGACCTGTAGTTGCTTTCTAAGAGCTTTTCAAGTTGTCAGTGGTACATTTCAACAACTTCCTGAACAGTTGGTTTTGCTGTAGTTCCATTCATGAAACTGAAGACCAGTATCAGAAAGTTATACAATTGCTGCAATAAGTTTACCCTATAATGTTTACACTATAACATGTGATGACATGGAGACCTGAGCAGTCTATTCATGTAAAAGATCCAAGAAGAAAGTAGTTTAGTGGATTTTGTGTAGTTGAAAAGTCTGTGAATTTCTTTATCAACAATTCTGTCTATGGGAGTAGTAGGTGGATGAAGTATAGCACACAACCACAAGAACATTAAATGCTAGGTAATTAAATTCAAATTTTTTCCTATTCCCACAAAAGTCAGTTGATTAGGAAATTATAATATAAGACAGAAATATATGAATAATATGAGAAAATGTCTTTTCAATCTGAAGAGAAATTGAGAGGCTAAAGCTGTAGAGTGAATTGTTTGTAGTGAATTGAGAAAAAATGGCTTTTTTCTTAGGTATCAGTCAATTCTGGTAAGTACACTGTAAAACAAAGTCTAAAGATTAGGCACTCCAATATTAAAATGGAGTCTTCAGCTTTGATTTGGTAAGATTAGTCTTGTTACTCTAATACCCTGGATAATCTGAGGATAGTCAGTGTTGGAGAGTTTCTGGAACTTAGAGTTTCTTCTCAGTTTTAGCCGAACAGTCAGGAAAAGTTGTCACATCCTCTAAATTATATCTATATCAAAGTGTGACAGGCAAACATGCGAACACCAGTTGAAGGACAAAGTCAAGAATTGAGAGGACTCCTGGCTATGAGGATGCTCTGCAATATAGAATGGGCAGAAACTGACTTTTAATTTACAGGTCTATCTCTAAATTGGCTGCCATAAATTTTTTAATCCTTTCCAACTAGCTTGTACAGTACAAGTTCCATTGCCAACAACTCGTGTGTTAAAACCAGGATTTTACTAGCAAATCAGTTCTCAGAAAGCAAATATGTTTGTCCTTTTTTTTTTAATAATAGACACCAGTTAATAGAATGGATTGTCAGAACTACAACAGCATGTGAATAAACAAAAATAAGCCATTAGGAAGTTTCTTTATTTCTTTAGGAGCAGAAGCTTGTCGAAAATTGACAGGTGTATGTATTTAAATTAATAAGCAGAAAAGTGTCTCTGAATTAAAAAACTGTTTGAGGTAGTAAACTTCTCTAATATGAAGCTCAAAATAATAAAATTACTATTGTAAATGGTAAATGTAAAGCTAGTGGAAGATTAGAAAATTCTCAAAAAGCTGAACCTTTCAGGGAAGGAGAAATATGACATTGGGAGGAAGAGGAAAGAGTTCTGGAAAGGAGAGGCTTTTACTTCATGAAATATGAAGGTCAAGTGGTGTTCTTGGTTAGAATCTTGGCAAGTCGAGAAATGTCTCTGCTTATTTGAGAATGACTTAAAATTATGCAGATGCAACAGGTGAAGTTTATTGTGAACTTGGTGTCCCAATGATTGTATCTTCTGTTTGGTACATTTGTCAGCTTAGAGTTCAAAGAAGTACTATCAAATTTTTTTGTTTTGAAAGGTCCAAAGTGGAACAAATTTGAAAGAAAATACTGAAAGCCTCCAAATCCTTCATTTCACAGTGCAAATAGTTGCAAGAATCTGTTGAAAGTATTTCTAAATTTTACAAAAAGGGAATGCATTAAGGAAGAGCAAAGCAGGAAGGGAGAAGATTTTCTGCTTTGAATTTGAAGTAAATACAACTTCCACAGCTGGAAAGTTTGCTTTTCAACTCGATCTAGGGAAAGGAACTGTGTAGAGTTAACTGCCCTTTCTCACTTGCATGAAAGGCTTTTCTCATTGTTTTAATAGCCTTTAAAGTGACACCAATAGGATTGTAACTGTAAGTTAAAGTAATATCTTTTTATTTTACTTAATTTAGGTTTATAATCTTGAAGTACCATTTTTGCATAGTTTGGACATAGTACTTCTGCTGGGTAAAAATAAGGTGGAGGCTTTCTTGCTCTATAAAACCTCACTTTACCTTAATATGTTTTGGATTATTTTCATTTGAGGCTGATTCTGGACTTTCGGATTTATAGTGTGAGGCTTGGGGATACGTACAAATCTTTTTTCATCCTGCACTCTTAAATTACTGAGCTTAATGTAGATGGATTTTTCTGAAAATAATGAGAATGGCTGAGTAATATCCTTTGTGAAATGAGCATAGGACTCTTGGTTCTCGTTCATATTAGACAGATATTTACGTCAAATAAAAATAGTGCTGGTACCATTTGACACAAGAGTATTAGCAGAGATGTTAAAGACTTAACAGATACAGAATTTTTGCCTTACTCCTTTCACTCCAAGGAAGGTTTCTGGCTGATGCAAGTGCTCTAGTCATAGTAACTAAAGCACAGTGATTTTTTTACTCATCTTTTTACCTATATGCATTTTGTTAGTTTGGATCTGCCTACCTCTTGCAGTTCCTTTTTAATGTGAAGTCTTGGTGCGGTGATTGAGTAAGAATATAATAAACTGAATGATGTGTTTGAGCAGCAGAAAGCAGGGTGTTCAAGACAGCTTCACCACATCAACATTATAGTGGCTGAGAGAGAGAAGTCTTAAAATAGAAAAATTGAGCCACTAAAGTTTTACAACAGTCTGACCTTTGTTCTGCACAAAGGCTACAATGACAACTTTGTTTATCCATCTTGTCAGGCAGAACAGCAAGCAAAAGAAAAAGCTAAACCTCCTGACAAGAAAGCTGAAAAAGAAGGCAAAGGAAAAAAGGCAGCAGCCCCACAACTGAATACGAAGGACACACAACTGAAACGTCGACATGGAGAAGAGGAAGAGAAAGAGAAATACATTGGTATGTAAAAAATGCAGATATACTCCTGATGAGCTTGTTAGAAATCTTGCAACCTAGTTTTGAGTACTTTGTTTTGTTCCTTGTCAAGATCTATTTGACAATATCAAAGCATTGGCACTTCATGTTTGAAGAGGGCACCGTGTTCTGCTCAGTGTTAGGATAGATTGTGCAGTCCAAGAAATAAAGCACAGATTAGAGACATGTAACATATTAACATCAAAATGTTTTAGCATATGTAAGACTGTTTATCATTCATCCCTAATACATTATCACCTTTTTGAAATTAAATATTTCTGCTTTTGAGTAATCTTGAGATTACTTGCCTTGATGTCTTCCCTCTTTTGAGTATGGACTAATCACTGATAATTCAAACTGACTGATTATTATCCACTTGTCATGATTATTAGCATAATCATAATTACAATTCTGGAATGGTGGGCAGTCTTCAGCATGTATGCATTGGAATTTTTTTATCTGTACATGCCTGTGCAGACATCTGGGCTTTTGTTGGAAATTATTGATGTTCAGTAATTGTTCATGCCTTTTCCTGCAGTAACTGAGACATCAAATTATGTAATTAAATTTCAGTGCTAGCAGTAAGATAATGGGCTAGTTTTCTTCTGGTTTGGATTTTTGCTTTAGCAATATATGTGCTGGACTGTGGTGGCTACTTCATCAGTCAGTCTCTCTCCCAATTTATATATTCTTTTATGTTTATCTAATGTTGCAAGCAGCAGAGAGCCTACTGTTCCCAGTGGTAGCAGCATTTGCACAGTCCTGCCTATAAACCTGAGCACTGGTAGATGTTGGTGCCAGGCTATCTGTTCTTCTCCCTTGGAAAAATGAAACCTACGAGCTGAGGAGCGACTTAAATATGTGATGTGTTAGTAGGCACAAGGAAGAATCTTAATGCTAAACAGAATGTAGAACTGCATTTAGTTTCTAGTGCAGCATTGATGAAGAGATACAGGACCTTCAGCAGGAAGTTTCTGATGACTTAGGATAAATAACCATACTGGATAAGTTAAATCACCTGGTACCTGTCTTAATACCTGTATTTCTCTGTAGGCCACAAAGGGAAACTACATCATTAACTTAGACTGGAGTCAAGCTTCTAGAGGGCTCACTTTTATTTATATAATGCTTAACCTTTTGCTTTGGTACTGAAATGTTGCTATGCATATTTCAACATGACAAACAGAACCCAAACAAAGCAGACACTCAGTGAAACTTCTCATCTGCACTCAGATGAATTTGGGGATATGTCCCTTGATGGCTAAAAGGACCAGTGTGAGCTGGTATTACCAGCTGATGAGAATTTTGACAGGAAGCAGCACAGTGAGCAAACATGAACCTGTTGGGCAGGGAACAGTCAGCAGTGAGTCAGCTCATACCTTCAGCTAATCCTTTGAAATTACTTTGACTCATGTAATCGCTCATTTAAGACACAGTAACTTAGTCCGTGTGTGCTCCATGGCCAGTTTTATACAGGGTGAAATAGGATAGCTTAAACAACCATTACAGCATGTGAATATGTCCTGACACTAAACTCCTTAGGGAGAAGCAATTACAGAAATGCTGCTACAACATTCTGTTTATAATCAGCTTCTCTAGTTTTTCTCCTGGTGCTTCTCCAAACAATTATTACTTCTGACTTGTATTCCTCATGCTGTGTTCTAGGTGCTTTGGTGCAGAAGACTTCAGTCTAATGCATATGTTTTTGAACATATTTTCCCAATGAAGTTGTAAAAGAACTGTTTCTCTGATCTTAATTTGCATTACTCTGTATAGTCATGAAAAAAATTAAATTTGTTTAGCTGTTGAATGTCCTTGCCTTAATCTGTTTTTGTTGTATTTTGAACAGATGATGAACCAGATGATGGTGCCCATCATTACTTTATAATTTTGGATTTCCACAACCTTCAGCTGTTGCCTATAATGGCTGAGCTTGGGATTAACATTTCAAGTGTAATTCAAATTTCTTCTGAGAATTATAAGCCATTGCAGTTACACTTGGAAGAAACTAAACTTCGGGAAAAATCTTTGATTTCATCTGAAGGTAATCTGGTTATTAAAAAAAATTGTGTAGAAAGGAGATAGTTTTTTATCCAAGGAAAGTTTTCTGACTGTGTTTCTCTCCTTCTCCATGCCTTGTGTTTGTGCATGCTGCCTGTGAGCAGCTGTAATTGCCCCTGCCAAAATGGTGTTGCTGTTGATTGGTCGCCAAACCAAATGGTTTGCCAGTGCAAAACCTGGACAGCAGAAAGAGGGACTGACTAAGCAGGCAGTGTTTACAGACATAGTTTCCTCCAGAACAACATTTTATCAAATGCATGCTTCTATGAATCATTAGGAAGGTATATTGCTAAGAAAACTTGGCTCATTTGGTAAGTTCAAGGAAAGTGCACAGCTTTAATTAATTACTGTCTTGGTAAATGAGGAGAGAGCAGTGAATATTGTCTGCCCTGACTTCAGTAAGACCTTTGGCACTGTCTCATTAGAAAGAAGCTTAGAAAGAAGCTGGGTAGCAAACACTGAGTTGGACTGAAAACTGGCTGAATGTCCTGGCCCAGAGAGGATCGGTGTTATGAGTCCTGCTCAACATCTTCCTTCCTAGTCAGAATAGTTCCCTCAGCAAGTACTTTGATGATGCAAAACTGGGAGGAGTGGCTGCAACACCACAGGGTTGTGCTGTTGCTCAGAGGGACCCCCACAGGCTGGAGAAGTGGGGTGGCAGGAACCTCGTAAAATTCAGCAAGAGCAAAGTCCTGCACCTGGTGAGGAATAACCTCAGTTCCTGATGGGGGCTCACTGTTTGGAAAGCAGTTCTGCAGAGAAGAATTTAGGGGTGGTGGCAGTAATAAGTTGAACATGAGCCAACAGTGTGCCTTTGTAGAAAACAGGGCAAATGATATTCAGGGCTCCATCAGGTGAAGGGATTTGAACCTTTTTTTGTACTCATCACTGGTGAGTATAAAACCTGGAGCTCTGTGTCCAATTCTGGGCTGCTCTGTACAGGAGAGATACAGAGCTACTGGGGAGAGTCCATCAAAAGACCACAAATACGTTCAAGGGACTGGAGCACCTCTCATATCAGGAGAGGCTGAGAGAGCTGGGAATGTTTACCCTGGAGTCTTCATTCTTGGAGGTACTCAAAAGCCATATGGACATGGTCCTGGGCAGTCTGCTGTAGGTGAATATGCTTGGACTTGTTGCAGAAGACCCCTACGGATTCATTTGTCAAGGTAGAAGTAGGGGAGTGGAGGGTCAGGAATTTGCCCCAGAGGTGATCAAGCATTGCAGCAGGTTGCCTGTAGAGGTTGTGGGGTCTCTTGAGGTTTTTAAGACTGAGCTGGATGAAGCCCTGAGCCTGTTGTCTGGATTTCCTGTTGACCATGTTTTGAGCAGGAGATTGAGGTGCCTTCTGACCTGAATTATTTTAAATTCAAGTCAGAGTCTTGTGATAAATAGGTGTAAATGAGAAAACTGAGTTGATAGTTATAGTTGTTCATACTGCATGCATGTATGTATGGCCAGACTTGGCGCACGCAGCTTTGGGCAGGGCTCTCCCCACGTGGGTGTGCCCTTCCAGCCTGCGCAGGGGATGGTTTAGGTGAGGCACAGCGTGCG
>JAOXXN010000001.1:93370192-93383039 GCA_026770055.1 Myrmophylax atrothorax
AATTTTGATCAGATATTAGTGATCTATGCCTTAACTCAGGGCATAAAGAATTCTATTGAAAGGAATTTTTTTTGAAAAAACTAAGAGAATATAGAAGTTAAGTCCGCATGTTATCCTGTTCGTATCAGGAGCTCATTGTAACAATGGAATGACTGTTCAGATCTTCAGGAGAAGTAATATTCAATCAGTAGGTTATGAAACTCTATAAACTGAATTAATTTAAAATTTAAAATTTGAATTTTTCAAAAATCTGTGAACATATCAAAACAATTGATTTTTGCCATCTATTTGAGTGTCATCTGTGCAAAGGACTGCTTGTTAAAGTACTCAGAAAAATAGTTCTTTGTGTATGAATCTGGAGGATACTTCTGAGAAAAGGGTTTTGACTATCCAAGGTCAGCATAGGTCAGATAAAGAGGATGATTTGAGCAGGTTTTATAAAGTGTTATTTTTCTTTGTTAAGTAACATTTAAAAAAAAATCTGGCACTTGTTGTCTCTGGATTTTAAAGTGCTCCTTTAGGAAAGAAGGGTAGCAAAGCTGATCATGTATTTATAGGACTAGTATCATAAAAGGAAGCTTCAACTTTACATCAATCTCATCAGGAAGGCTAAGGAATTTGCATTACTCTGATCTTAATGTTTAGGGCTGAAATTTCTGGAACAATTCTGAAAATTCTGCTTTCAATTTCCAGGGCATACAGAAATAAATGGCAAAGATGGAAGAGATGGTCTGGCTGATCCTCTTTTGAACAAAGAATTGGATCTTCTTGTTTCTGATATGGCAAGTGTGAAGAATGGAGTCAGCTAGGCTTTATATGAGGCAACAGAAGATACTGTTCAGTACCAGGACATGTTACTGGGGATTCCTTTGCAATGCTGCATGCAAATGTCAATTTTGTGGTGTTTGGCAGATAGTGCCACAACTTCTAAGCACTGTGAAATCACTTTCTTGACTTCCAAGGTGATGGGTATCAGTGAAGCTGCTAATGATAATTCTGTGCTGATTTCACTGAATACCAGGGGTCAAATACAAACATGAAAGTTTAAAAGATGTCAGACTGTGTCACACTAGTAAACTGTGTAGTTTGGCATCTTCAGAATCACCTGTCTGCCATACATCCCTGAATAAACACAGCAATTTTAAAATTACATCACAGGACATGTTTAAATACTCATAATTGCTTACAGAAGTCAAAAATATGTAAACTAATAATAAAAATATTTAGATTATATTCCCATAAAAATCCAAGACCAAAACTCCTTGTAAGTAATTGTATTTTTTATTAAATAGAGCCATATGGGTCTGCACGTATGCAGTGTTATGTGGTTAACTGTGATGCAACACGTGATACTGTCTATTAAGCCAACAAGATTACAGTTAATTTAATACAACTGGCACTGAAATGTTGATATAAATTGTTTTGATTTGGTGTATTTTGAGGTGCGTCCAGAAAATTACTTAGAAGGAATAAAAAAGACACAGCAGCGTTGCTTGACAGACTGGAGTTTTGATGAGCATTTTCAACCTCATGTTCTTCTTCAGGTACCTGTGAACTGACAATCTTATACATACAGTCACCTATAGAATTATTAGTGGAGTTCAGGGTATTTTCTTGCTGGATAATTGATTCAGTTTTATCTTTTTCATTTTTACCAAAACCCATTGTTCTTTAGCTGCTTTTCAGTTCTTTATGTGTAATTTAGTCTGTAATGGGTTTTTATTTCCTGGTTTGGCCAAACTGGAGCTGTCCAATTTGGTAGTGAGTCTCTTAGCTAAATGTGTGATGGAGGCAAAATTGTCTTGCCCATAGGGACAATCATCTCTGGCAGTTATGGGACTCGTTACTGCGTGAATGCAAATACCTCTGCAGTAAATGTTTTATGGGCAAATAGGAAATGTTGTTGTTGTATAACTTCACCCTTTCAGGGCTAAAAGTGTCATTTACAGAAATTTTGCTAGCTAAAAGCTAAAGCTTACCTTGCAGAAATAGAGAATGACAAATGTGAAAGATAAGTTCAAGCATAGTTGGCTTAAATTGATAGGCATCCTCTTGGGAGGAGTGGATTATTAGTCCTTGTGCTGCCCTGAGTGAGCTTCATATATTGTAATTCTTGCTTGACCCTGACACATGCTATACATGGACAAAGAAAATGCTGCCTGGACTTTTACAGCACCACTTTACTGTCACAACTGTAAAGTCAGTCATACATTTCAGTACCTGGCAAATTCCTTCTTATGCAACATAAATAGCTAATACCACCTGATCCCTCAATCTAGTCAAAAGGTATTGATGGTAAATAAAAGGAATAGAAAATAACATTTTATTGCAATAGAAAATAGCATTTTCAAGAAAAGCCATGGCAGGCAGGGAAAGTCCTAGGTGACTGGAAAAAGGTTAACATTGTACCCATCTTTAAAAATGGTAGAAAGGACAACCCTGGGAACTACTGACCTGTCAGCCTCACCTCTGTGCCTGGGAAGATCGTGGAACAGATATTTTTAGGAGCTTCAGCTACATAGTTCTGAAAAAATAATAGTTTATTTAAAAGAAAGCTTTCTTCTAGCTATAACTATACATCAAGTTTCAGCTTGCAGTCAGTATAAATACTGAAAATGAAGGGGCAGTATGGAACAGAGTGGAATGATGTAGAACACCGTAAATCTCACAGATGTGTAGGTCATAGTATAGCAGATTGAATACCAAGCAGACTCAACTGAGAAAACAAAAAGGTAAATTTGGGGGTTTTTACTTGGTATATGATAGTTCTGCTTTTGTTTACTATTTATTTGAATATTTTATTATTTAAACTGGTGTAAGTATTTATTTAATATTTTAATTTATTTGGTTTTTATGTAGCTCAACTTTTTCATTAATGGTCAGTCTCAGAAGGTGGAATATAGTGACTGTCTCTTCTCAACATGAATAGCAATGGAGTTTCAATTTCCACCTGCCTGAACAAGTCAGGTTGCTGGAATCCAAATGCTTTGAGAACACTTTGTAGAAGAGTGAAGTTCTGGAGCACCTCTTGCTAAAATGTGTGCTGTGTAGCCTCTGTACATATGCTACTGTCTCTGGGGATGATATACCTTTATCTCTTTCCTTTTCAGGTTCTTCATACAGCATCCCAAGAATATAGATGTATTGATACCTTTTATCATACCCAAAATAACTCTTTATTAATGGTTTTTCACAATCCTATGAATCAGTATCGACTGTGCCAAGAAACTTGGGATATTGCATTGCACTCTAATGTCGGATTCAGGTAATTGATTTTGTCTTTCATGTCTCATTCACCATCATTTTCAATAAAAGCCTTCATGGGTATGCCTGAGGTAAGCTTTGAAATAGAAAGATACTGCTAAGTAATACATTCATGAGAAAGTAAGTCATAGAATCATAGAATCAGCTGGGTTGGAAGAGACCTCTGAGATCATCAAGTCCAACCCTTAAGTCATGCAAGTTAAAAACAGTGCTATATCAAAAGAATTCTCTTGAGCTTTTCTGAGTGAGAACAATGCAGTCAGTAGCTCCTTATCACATGCTGTAAAATACGCATATAATGCACACATACACACACAAAGTCATGTTGGGATACCACATCAAGAAAATTACAGTGAGGAGAGTTCAGGTGAGGGATGTTAAAAAGAAAATTCTGTCAAAGTATATAATTGACTGGTTTTTCAACTACGTATACATAAACTGGGTGATTGTCAGTGGGAAAATTTTTTGAGAAAATCTAGAAGCCCTTTATTAATGTTAGAACTCTTTTCTTCACAGAATACTGGATTCTTTTTAATTTCTTGTCACTGTCTGCTCACCAGTCAGAGGCATGCAAGTGGTTAATAGAGGTTTTGTCAGTGGGCCTGTTCATTTTGGAATACATTTTTGCACTGAAGCAGTGATATAAAAGATGATGTAGATCCAACTGCTATTCCAAAAATTGACTGGAAATAGAATATGTGTCCATGAATTGGTATATAAAGAAGTTAAAATGCCGCGGAGGAGACAGCTGAGCTCTCTTTAACTGTGTCACTCTGGTGCTCTATGGAATTAATTAGATTTATCAAATAGCATTTCAAGCAAATTATCTAGTGGAAAACATCTACCTCCTATTTGTCTGCAGGTATCCCTTTCTAAGTATAGTGCCTCATTTATCAGAATATGGGAATTTTTTATGGAAAATTTTGTTGAGACCTATATATTTGACAGGTTTGTCAACTAAACAGGCAAAATGTGCCTTTCTGAAGATGCGGTTTGTATTGTATTTTGTATCTTTGCTCTCAGTCAAGGAGCTCTGTGTCACTCCATCTCAGCTTTCCAGGCTTAAATTATTGGCCATAAAAAGGGGCTATTGTGATTAGCAGTAACGGGGGCCACAGCCAGAAAAGATTTACCAGCAGAAATTCAAAGTTCATTGCAGAAAATGCTGGCTGGTTTGGTTTTGTTGGGCAGATCCACTAAAGGTCTGGTCAGTTTTTTTGCATTTATATAACATGGGAAATCTTCCCCAAAAGATAAGTGAAAGATGATGTGTTCAAGTAAAGCTGAGTATTGCATTCAGATTACACCCAAGCAGAGAATCAGTGGTCTTAAAGTCTGGTTCACAGAAGTCTGTTGGAGCACAGAGCTCTTTATTCTGCCAGCTATTCTTACTCTCATTTGTGTGGCACTGGCCATTAAATGCCTAATTCAAGTTTCTTAAATATACACAGCTGCTGCCAGTTTAGCTGCCTTCATGTATTTGAGTTATGTGGACAGGGCTGACACATGGGACATGAAACTCATAGGAGACCCATAGACTTTTGAAACAAGCACCAGAGACCAGGTCACATGCCCTAGTATACCTAACATGTCACTTGGTGTTTGCAAACACTGAGTAATGCCTCATCCCAACAGCATATTATTGTTGTGTTGTCTGTAAAGCAGATAGGGATGTTACCAGACTTCCTCAGGAAGTGTTTCTCCCTGAAACAACAACTGTTCATTTGTGGGGTTGTAGAGCAATTTGCTGGTCATCTTGAAAGGGCACTGAAATAGTTCAAGACCAGCTGAGAAATGGGATAAGCTCTTGATACATGCATAACTAAAGTTGCTAATTTTGCATCCAAAGAAGAAATGAAGCATATGCTGTGGTAGAATAATTATCATACAGTTGAGGATGAAATAGGTGTATGCTTCCTCCTTCTTGCTCTTCCACGTCAACTGGAAACCAGGCTTAGACATTAAAGACTATTTCTGCTCGAGGCACAAACATCTTTGTCCAGTGACACTTCATCAGGTTCTGTTCTGAGCAGCAAGTTGTTCCTAAAGAAACTGACATGGAAGCTAACAAGGATGTTTGGCTTTGCTGCTCTTCCATAGAAATATTCAACATCACTGCTATGTTTGCCACTTAATGAAGAACTGTAGGCCCTCTTTTGGTTCTGCTATGTGGCATCGATACCTGCCTATTCTCTGCAAAATAACCAGCACATTTTCAGCAACGTTTTTGCTAAAAGGTCATTTCAGATTTCCAAACAAAGTATCACGAATAATTGAATACCTGGAGTGCTTCAAGCTGTTGCCTGCAATTAGGTTCCAGATCCTGCCGAGTTGCCAGGAACTGGCACAAACCCTACTTATTAATTAAGCAGTAGTATAATTAGTTTTACTTTTGTATGTAACAGCTGACTCCCGTGAGCTTAGTAACAATGTATTGATTTTTAATTTATTAAAATTAGTATAATTCTAATTTTTGGTATATATTTAAGTCACACTTTCACCGCAGGAGAGTTAAAAATGCATAACAGATACTGTGCTTCACAGTCTCTCTGATAGAAGTTCTCTATCTGTGTTTAGTTGTTGCTTCTTTATTTCTTGCATCTTGGAGACCACAGACCAACTTTGTAGGGTTGTTTTATAGTTCCTGTCTGGAATATACTTCTGTTATCTGCTAATAAGTTGGTTAAAGTATCACAGAATAATTTCATTTTGATTAGAATGAGTCCTGTTACAGCAAATTCTTGTACAAGGGGGAAATTAGATCTCTTACGCTGCAGCAGCTTTTGCTCCTGGGGACCCCAGTTACCTTCCTTCTTCATGGATATCAGGTCCTTTAGTTCATGTAGAACATCAAAAAATTCAGAAATTGTGCTGTTTAAAGGTAGGCAGCAGGAGGCTTCATGTGAAATTCAATGGATTCCACTGACTAAAGAAATCCAAAGACATGGGCACATGTGTCTGCAGTGATGAGTGTGTATATAAAACATTTTAACTCTGGTTAGGATAAGTGACCACTCTATCAGGAAGCCAAATGAATTCATGCCTTATCAAAACTATTCTTTTGCTCAAAGTTAAGGACATTTGTTTACTGTTTCATAGTAAACACATTGCACAAGTTACTGGAAAAGAATAATCCTTTCTGAGAAATGGTTCTGAGTCAGACATTGGCAGTAGGGGCATCAGAATGCATATTAATAGAATGTGTATTTTAGACTTTGAATGACTGTTTCATTGCCCTAAAATATTTTCCACACAAATAATCTCTTTTTTATTTATAACGTATATTCATCTTCCAGTTATTCCAGCACTGGCAACTCTGTGTTCCAGACTAGTTTTGCCTTTTGGGTTTTTTATGGCTTGTACATTTTTCTTCTGATACAAGCAGAATAACCTTGTCCATACTGAGTGTTATATATATATGATCAACCGTTTCTCCATGCAAGTTTCCCAAAGCAGGCTTCACCTACAGTGCAGAAGCTGGGAGAGACTTGTGTATCTTGAAGCTGTACATGAGCTGTAAACATCTCCAGTCTGTGTACATGACCTACATATTAATTCTCTTGTATGTATAATGCAATGAACTTTAAAATGGTCATGACATCAAGAATTGGTTGTGTTCCTTCATGTTCATAACCAAAACCTGCACTCCATACAGAGCTTTTGAATACAATTGAATAATCTTGGACTTATAAATGCAAAATATCACGAAGACACAGCAACTGAATCTGATGCATTCTTCAAAAGCCCCTTTTAATTTTGCAGACATGAAGAGTTTTATATTAAAGAATTTTGGTCACCCTCCAGATGAGGAGTTGAGTGGCAACTGCATGTAAGACTTCCAGGCTTCCTCCTACCTTGAAAGCAAACTGTGAACCATTGAGTTCTCACTTCAGCTTACTTGTTACTTGTGAATATTTGTAGTTATGCCAGGTTGTGATGCACTGATTCTCTAATCTGGATTTGCATGACAACTTCCAAACACCTTTCACATCACACCAATAAAGAAGAGCTAGAAATTAAGTACAGTAACACCTCAGTTTCTGAATAGACTAATGAACCATATTCTAAAAGACAAAATCAATCAAAAGCAACTAAGAAAATAAGCTGTTTTGGTGGTAAAACAGTAGGAGAATGAGTCTGAACCTTTCCGATAGAACACCTTTATGCTTTGTGATTTCCTGGATTTTTCTTTAGGAGCATATATTCTTTGGAAGACCGGTTTCTAATATCTCCTTGCAGAAAGGATAAACAAAATTCCAAATATAACATACATTAAGCAAATACCAGCCAGGCAAAAGTACCAGTTCCTGTAAAAACTGAGAGAAACCCTGTCAAAAACCAGCCTTCTCTCAAAGATTATATATTTGTATAAGAAATTGAGAAGCCCAGTGATCTTGTTTGACCTGAAATCATATTAGTGAAAACTGTATTATGTTAAATAGAGGGGTATTCTGCTTTTCAGGAACTATCTTGAGCTGGTGGCCAACTCAATTGAAGACTGGGTGAAAGAGGAAGAAGCTAAATACCAAGAAGAGAAGGAAGCTAAATACCAAGACGAGAAGATGGGTAAGAAAAAGCCATGGCAGAACACCCTTTTGAACTGTCTGCATATGCTGTCAAAAAACTGGCTTTACTAAGAAAGCCAAAAGTGGGTATCTTTTTTATTTTGTTCTAGAAAATTAATTTTTTCACTTTAAGTGCTGAGGCCCAAATCTGTTCAGAGCAGAATTGCCTATATTTTTTCATAGGATGACCTTGTTTTGACATCTATAAAGGCATGAATGTGTTTTGGTATTAATTACATGCACATATTTATATGTTCTGCATCATTCTCTGTTCTGAAAGTTGAGACCTTTAGTATCAATTTGCATTTACAATAGCTGTGCTGTGCTTATCTATATGAAATTACTTTAAGGAGTGCATACAAATATGAATCTTTGTTTAGATCACTGAACGTATGAAGAGATGAGCAGTAGAGCTGGCAGTGTCATTCAGGAAAATTCTTTTTTAAAGGGCAGGCTAAAAGTTGGAAGTCAGAAGCTGTGGGCTAGAAGCTAAAACTGGAACTGACTAGACTGCAGAGCAAACTTGAATTACGAGCAACATTTTGGGCAGTGAGAATAGTACACAGTTCATACAGTAACTGTTCAGTGGGCAGCAAAACCTGAAAACCCCTATTGACAAAAAAGAACTTCTGTTAGATTTGTTTATTGGTATATTTAAATGGTATTAACAATTATTTGTTGATATTTAACCTTTGCTTTGTTTACCTTTTTTACGAATGCACTTTGAAACCTTCCAGTACTAGCAGTTAGCATTTACAAAAATAGGAACATTACTCCTCAACCCAATTAACACCTCTGATTATAGTTTGGAAACTAAAAGGACAGTTATGACTTCCAAATAGTAATTTGTAGCTATCTAACTGTCCCAGGAGCTAGATTGGGTCTTGCCCATATGATGCCTCATGACAGATATAATTCATAGAGTAGTTCACTTGCTGAAAGAAGATAACCACCTCTAGTTGGGACATGCAGATGGGCAACAGTGTCTTTAAGTGCTTTCATTTTCACTGACACTGCTGTAACCTGCACTGCACTTTCTACTTTATAATACAAAGTAATTTAAATAGAAGTTTCTGATAATATACTTCAATTTATCTTTTCTAGAAGGTAAATAAGGGATATCAAGCATAATAGAAAACTACACTCATAGAAGATACCCTTTTCATAAGTCATAGATGTTACAAAGCTTTAATAGTAAATGAGGGATATATTTTTTCTTAGTGAAGGTTTGAAGGTTCAGACAGCATTTATTCGCATTTTTGTCATGAAAGATTGCTTGAAATGACTGCTATTGAGCTTATTCTGGCTTAGTTAAAAAACAAACAAACTTGTTGCAGGAGCAAAACCTTCAATAGCAAGAAGTCAGTCTTTAAATATGTTGATATATTGTTTAGCATATTTGGTCCTCAGTTATGATGATCAAGTAATATTAGTTGTCAGGTAAGTTTCTTCTGACCTAAACAGACTTCCCATTTTATTTATAGAAATATTTAACATTTTCTTTATTGTACTTATATACTTCTACTATTTTGAAATCTGACGGGTTTTTATTTACTTGCACATCTTTTATTTTTATTTTCCCAGTTTTATAAATGATTAAATTTTCATATCTTTATAACCTCACTTATTTCCCCTTTCATTTCTCAAAGGCGACACATCAGGACCTGAGAATGTAACAGAGTCTCTATCCAAAACTGAAGAAAGTCCCATTATCAGAGAAGGGTCTTTAAAGGTGAGGCAAAAATACATGTTTCTGAAATGGACTAAGTAGCAATACTTTCTTAGAAAGGTAAGCCTTTGTTCTTACATGGGCTTGACAGAGTCCTCTTAGTTTTTCTGCTCTCGGCTAGTTTTTGTTCCTGTTATTTTCTTTAATTTATTCCTTATTGATTGTGAGTTTTGTTATTTTCTTAAGGAAAGACTGCTTGGAATTTGACTAGACATACCAAAAGCAATTCACAATTGCAATAGTAGGAAGTGAGAGTTACGAGTAATATCCTGCTATTTTCAGATTGTAAAGGTATGAAAAGATAAATCCAGATACACGGAAGTACTTATGTAGCCAACTCCTACTTTCACTGTCTACAGCTCTTTGAAATTAGGGAATATAAATATGGTACCTCAGAGTTCCTGTGTTAGAGATGTGGTCCATGACCATGTACTACACATTAATTGACTTGCCCAGATTCACACAGTAAATTTCTGGCTGAGGTAGGAGTTAAGCACACACTTTTTAAAGTCTTAGCACTGGCATTATCCATTATTCTGCACAAATCTAGCCTTATTTATGTTGTACTTCCTCTTTTTTTTCACTGCTCACAGGCATAGCATGTCTCATCTTTTTTACAGTGTATAATGCTGTGCACTTAAAGTACTGGCATATAAATATGAAATGTTGTTAACTGATTACTGGTTACCCAGCCTGAACTGGCATGGCTCGAGTTAGGTTAATGCCTAACTTGTAGCTCTGAATGCTTGCCATTTCTTCCACAGAAATGCTTGTGCTTTGGTATGCTTACATTATAAAGTGCTACAAAGCCTTAAATAATCCAGAAAATCTCAAATGTCTTCCTGATACAAGGTGATCATTTTGGCATGCATACTTCATTCCTCTTGCTGTAAAAGAATAAAATCCTAGTGTCTCACAGTTCCATTTTGGGGATAAACTAATACCAGTGATGTATTGTGATCTGGTGATGGACGTTGTGGACAAATGTACAACAAAGTCATCCTTTTATGAATAAATGTGTAAGATACAAATAATTGTCTGATTTGTCTCCTGTAGACAACAGTGACTGCTTTTATAGATTGAATGAGGCAGTATTTTTATGCAAAATATAGTGCATAATATTGTGAAACTTTAGACATGTTTGGAAAACATGTCTTAGAGTGACTTAAAACATTGTTTCCTTTGAGGTTGTTTGCTTGTACTCTTTTCAGCATGCACATGTGAAATATTAAAGAGAACAATGGTCTTTTTAATTCTTAACCTTGAATGTAGGCTTGGAAGATAGAACAGGACCGATTACTAGAGGAAGAAAGACTTAAAGAAGAAACAAAAGGAAATAAAGAAAATTTGGAAAGTAAAAAGAAAGGACAGAAGAAGGTAATAGATGGAGAGGCTAAAGAGTCCAAAGAACCAGAAAAAGCCCCTGAAATTGAGGAGGATCACAGCATTCCAGAACCATGTTCTGAGAAATTTTATAAGGTAAGGACTTGTATTATTGCACCACATTAGAAAAGTGCTAACTATTTATATAGAGAGTCAATATTACAGCAAAGATGTTATCTATTGTGAAATTCAAGTTCAGGGCAAATTAAGCCTAACTGGGTATTGTTTAACTCCATTGGTTTTGCTGTTTAAGATTACGTACTTCTATTTTTTAATTTATATGACATGAATACAAACATAAGTTGATCGTGTTTTTGTGCCCGTGGAAAATATGTTTATAGGATCATTTTGCCTAAAACCATGGGGTTTCTGGGAGAGGATAGGAAAGGAGAGCATAAGGACTTGTCCCATCCTCCCATATTAGGATACTGCCAGACCTATTTGAAGTTTTAACTGTGCACACTGGAGATGAAGTATGTTTCCTCTATTTCCTCTTTCAAAATTCATGTTCTTGAAGTGCCATAATATGAGCTATTCTGTCTGTTACACAAACAGGGGGAACTCATCACTAGTTTTGTCCAAACAGTTTTTAGGCAGGTTGCACCACCTTATATTTGCATAGTCTAAGTCTTGCATTCAAAACTTGCATAGATGGATATGGTTTAGTCTTAAATTCCCTTAAGTACAGATTTTGAACTCAGAAATAGATGACATTTCAGTATGAACTTATTTGAGTACACTCACCTAATTTTTGCCAACTTGTGACACTTTGGAAGGCATAGCAATCTAATTAGATTTACAGTGTCTGAATTTCAAAATTAGAGGATGGAAAGCTGAATCTTTACCTGCCCTTTTTGATCCCATGCTGTTGTACTTTATCTCTTTGTGCTTGGCCAGAGTTTTTCTTTCTCTCACTCTGTGTTAATCCACCAGGCTACTTGCTACTCTTCGGTTCCCATGATGGTCCCATGAAGGATCAGATTCTGCTCTCATATATAACAAATTACTTCCCTTAATGATTGAGAAATTATTTAGATATGGGAATAAAATGCTATGTATTTGCTGAAGTTGTTACTACATTAGTTAAACATCTAAGAAAAAATTGTTGAGCAGAAAAGTGCGATCCTGATGATCTGTCCTGCATTTACCTCTTTCATTGGTTCTGCCTTTCTCATTTATAGATAACCTAAAACTTGTTTTTTCAGTTTCATGGCTACAATACAGGGGAGGATATAATTCAAGTATCAGGAACTAATCAGTATCTTTTCCCATCCGATGGAGGACAGATTCAAGTAGAGAAGATAGAATTTGTAAAAGGTGATTATTTAATTGTTTATGCTTTGCTTTGACTCAGTGCTGACTGATAGCATAGTTTCTTAATCCATAAATGCTTTTTCATGTCTCAGTAGTAGGAACTCAGTTTAAGAAATTCCATGTTAGCCTCTATCACTATTAATCTTTACATTTTCCTGTTATATGTTAACAGTTGATAGATAAAGTACCAGAAAACTAGAAATGGAGAAAAATCAGTTCATATTTATCTGTTCAGTGGTAATCAGTGCATGATAATTCAAGAATGTTCAAATTATTTTCCTAGCCAGTTGCAACATAGCTAAAAAACCCAGGTTCTTCTGCAGCTTCTCAGGTCTAATTATCAGGAATTTTTTTTATATTTAGTCTAAACTCAGAAAAGCTTAATTTTGTTGTCTTGGTCTTGTACTAAGTGATTGGTCCAGTTCTGAGCAAGTTTCTTTTTTTGTGTCCTTTAAAGTTGCAGTGCAGAGTTTATTTGGGTGCAAGTAAGTTCTGAAGCCTGGTGGGAGCAGTAATAGTATTCCATTGCTTTACAGGTCTAACTATGGTAAAGGTGAAAGTGATGAAAGACCACCACAATTTCTTCATTCAT
>JAOXXN010000001.1:93407992-93443201 GCA_026770055.1 Myrmophylax atrothorax
TAAAATAGGTAAAAATAGAAAAAGCAGAAAAATATATTTTATGTTGAAAAAGCTGACCAAAAAAACCCCACACATTTTGAAGTTTGAACTTATGTAATTCCCAAAACGCTAAGAGATACTGTCATAGTCTAATAGGATCACATCTCTCCAATACTCAGATCTCCTAAGTTATGCCACAGAAATTAGTTTTCAACCAAGGAAATTTATTTGGATTCACGATTTAGATTCAAGGCTTAAAGAACACATTTTATAAAATATGTCAGCAGACAGGGCAACTCTTTATTAAAGCCCCAGAGCTGGTTCACAATCTTAAACATGGAAAGACTGGCACTTCTCCATTATACATATTGAACTAGCAATTCCTTCCATGAGAATGTTGATTGTGGCTCCTTCACAGCTACCATTAAGCACAACTTAAGCAAGCTGAATGTAATAAAGGTCCCTGAAAGCCCACATTATTTTCTTCAGCTGGAGATAGAGGCCTAGAATGTTGCTACCTAGTCAGAAAGTGGCTGAATGTCAGCAACTTTTCCTCTTCACAGGTATTTGATTTGTATCTTGGAAGAACATCAGGATATTTCAGGAAATAGAGGGTTGGAGTGTGAACTTAGTCATCCTTGGCTTCTCATCCTTTCTATATTGAAGTCAATTAATTTCTTATCTATTAATATTATTGATTATTAGATTAGATTAATATTAATATAAATTGATTTTGAAATGGAGATGTTTCTGCCTTTTCCCTCACGGTAACAAAGTCTCTGTTAGTTTTTCATAATGTGACAGAAAGATACATTAAAAATACATCCTTCAATATTTTTTATTCATAACACTTAGCAGTGCTCAGCAGAGCATGCACATTCAATAATACTCTTTACCTTGCAGCTCATGTGAGTGAGCTGTATGAACAGGCTTCTCATCACCAGGATCACACAAAGAAGACAATCACTACACAAAGAGAGGACCAGCAGCAGAGGTTAAGGTAGGGCAGAGCAGTGAGAAGTGATGCAAGTGTAAATAACACCCAGGATGGAACCAAGCACACAGGCAAGGCAATGTGCTTTATTGACTGTCATTAAGGACTGGGACCTGGATCTCTAGATACATATCACAGTGTTTTACTAGCTTGTCCTGTGATTATTTTGTCCCTCTGTGCCTCTCTTCCCTTATCTGAAAGATACTTTAAAGCTTTTTGGGAAAGGCTTTTGGATGTTTCTTTGAATAATTTAATAAAAATGCAGATATGAGCAAACAATTTTGTGCAAACCATGCAAGTCCAAGTCAAGTGTCACATAACGTTACATGCAGGAGTTAATCAAACATACTCTTACAAAGAGCATTTGCTTTCCAGAATTATCTTGCAAATATATTTGTGCTCATAGAACACAATGCTAGTTTTCTCATTTCCACTACTCTCTCTTTGTTTTTCCTGATCATTCAGCCCAGGAGGAGTAACACCAATGTCCAAGTGGCAAAGCAGATTAGAACAGCACAGGTAATAGTATCAGTAGGATCAAGTTATTTCATAAGCCAGCTTAATCTTCTTTTGTAAAGGATGTTATTGATTTCACCAGGTTTTGGGTAATAGTCCAGGCGACTTGCTAGCTAATAATGGGGTATTTTCTGCAACAGAAATGCTGAATAAATGGTTTGAGTCTCTTTTTTTTTTTTTCCTCCCCCCAGAACCTAGCAGTGTTACTGTCAACTTAAACTATTCCAAACAAGGCTGAAGTCAGAAGCCTTGTGTTTTGTTTTCTAGTTCTGCCAGTGTGGAAAATACTGTATACTTCTCATTTAAGCATTGTGCATTATTAAAACCATTATAATATTCAATTCTAGAGGAAAGGGCTTCCTGAATCTGATGGAATGTCAAATTCTTCAGTGTAATCCAGGCAGGCCTGTTTAAAGAACTAAAAATATGCATTTATATTGAAATAGAAAACCTGATATGTGAAGTAGGATTGCCCAAGAGAAAGTTATCAGTAACACAGATTCATTCACAATGGAGTTCAAATAATTATATTGGCAGCTATTTAGGAAACTCATTATAATGTGAAATGGTGATGAATTAATATTATGATCAGAAACTGGCTTTTTCTTTGTTATTTTTGTGAAAGGTTGAATAGCAATTGAAAGCTAAGTTATCTTCCATATTGCTTAATTACTTTCTGACTTGCATGAAACAAAAAACATTTCAGAGTTTCAGAGTTATATTTTAATATAGCATTTTGCATACTATTAAAAATTACTTTAAATATGTGTATCTGAGTATTCAGCACACAAGAACATCATGTGCAATTCTGGCTTTAAAACCAGTGTTAAAACTCTCAATATGAATAAGAGTGATAATTTCATAGCTGATATTAGACCCTGCAAGTCAGTAAAATTCTAGTAATGTAAAACTGGGCTAAATCAAACTAAAAACATGACTGGTCTTTACTCTGGTGAATCTTTCCTTCAGAAGTTTGGACAGCTTTTTCTGTATCCACAGAGCCATCAAGTTTTTCTGTGATAAAATAAGGAAATTATAATAATTTTGTGTTCAAAATTTCAGCAATGCATCTGAAATGACAATTCTTAGATTTAAATGTTCATTGGAACTTTGGAAAGACACTACTGACAGTCCTAGACATGTTCCACGAGATTTAAAGCAATGGAGCATGCTCTGAGGAGGAGCTCTTCATAGTAACCAATTCACTGCCCATATGCATTTTGATCAGACCAGCCCATTTTTGTTCCATCACTGAGAAAATTGCCAGTTACAAGGATACCACTCCATGTGATGAACCGGGGAGGGGGGGGAATGCCACTTGCCTTTACCAATTCCATTTCTCAATGTGTAATACTGAAAAACAGGATGAACTTAGTTATAATACTTTTTTCTTTTTTTCCCTTACCACCAATGTGAAAAACATACTTAGGAAAGAACTTGA
Source organism: Myrmophylax atrothorax (assembly GCA_026770055.1). NCBI lineage: Eukaryota > Metazoa > Chordata > Aves > Passeriformes > Thamnophilidae > Myrmophylax > Myrmophylax atrothorax. Next base: position 93,410,923 of record JAOXXN010000001.1, read on the forward strand.
TGAAGAAAAGAACAACTTAATGGCAATGAGAAACAAAGTATTTCCTCCATATTTTGAATCAAAATTCAGCAAAGAATTTTTCCAAACAAAGGTAAAGAAGCTGAAAACTGGAATAGTTTGTGTTGGGCTAGGTAGTATCTGCCATACTCCCACAAACAGCTTTGGGTTTATTATATCTCAGCTTTGGTTTATCTGAAGAAACTATTGGAAATTACAGTTGTGGCAGAATTAATACTGGTAATTATACGCCCTTGTCAAAAGAAACCTATCTTGAAGATGGTGTATGTTTACTGAGTACAAACTGTAAAATTCCGTTATATAAACTCTGGAGAGAGTCTGATTTAGAGCAAAGCTAAACCCCTCAGGTCTTTTCACTTACCCCTCAAAACCCTCTCCCTGCTAATTAGAAAGGGAATTAGTAAAACTAACACTCCTAAATTAGAGGTAACCTTGGCAGCTTTCCTGTTGTAATGTCACCTGATGAATGCTGTTAAGTGCATAAAACATAATCAAAAAGGTACGTTGTAATCTGAGGTAACTCTGTATATCTTTTTTATAGTTAACACTTTAGTTCTTCTTATTTATTTCCTTTACACTCCTTTTTTAATTATTATTTTTTCATGTGCTTTTTGCAGGGGGAGGGGTGTGCCTACTGGTTGCTTTTTCTAAGTGTTCTGTTGGGAAACCTAAGCCTTCTTTCTTGCTTTTCTCTAGTTTCCTGATGTGGAAGCACTGTCTATGGAACTTCCTCCAGTTCAAAAAAAAGAAAGTGTGACTTTCCCTCTAGAGACAATAAGAAAACCCAGTAGAGGTAATCTACTGTCTGGCAACATTTGTGTATCTTCTTCAAGAGGAAGAAGCCTTTGCAGAGCTTATTGAATGTGGAAGTACCATCAGCTTTGGACACAAAGTTGAAGAATTGTGCTGTGAATATGGGATAGATGGATGGATGCAAAATGCTCAAGAAAAACCTAAATGGAATAAACAATAGTTAGGGGGATGAGCAAGAACCAAGGAGGCCAAGTTTAGAAAAAGACTGGTATGACTGTAGGAAAAAAATGGGAGATGGAATTCCAAAACTCAGTTGTAAGAGGGAACTGGTGCAAAAGCAGTATGGAATAAGAGACATGCAGGCTAAGGATAGTTTGGAGGATACAGGAGGAAAGCAGTGACTAGATGATGGGAAGCAGTGAAAGAGTGAATCACCTTTTTTAAGTTTGATCTTTACAGGATTGAGAGGAATACTTCAGTTCTGCCTGAAGAGCAGCGTTGACAAGTTACTGAAATCACGTCCTGAGATTAAAAGTCATAACACAGCAAAGATTCATATCAGGAAAACATCCTCTGTGGGGTTTTATCAGACTCCCACTAATTCTCATATTCCTCACTCTGCAATCACCATAAGACCTATGTTGGCTTGTCCTTTAGCCCTTTATGGCTTATTGCTCAGTTAGCCAGAGAACAAAAAATGACTAATCACACAGTAGGCATTTTTGATCCCTGTGGCCCAACAGAGCAACATGACCCATGCAGAATTCTCTCAGCCCTTCATGGTTATGTTGACAGCTTTCAAGGGTTGTCTAAATTAAAGTGCCAAAGACTTTGTGATTTTTTTTTTTTTACAAGTTTAGGAAAATGATGATGATCATGAAAAACATTTGTCTCAGTATTCCATTCTTTTCCCTTTAGCAGCTGAATTTCTTGATACCATAAGTGATTCATCAGTTTCTCCTGGCCTTCTGCTGCAGGCACCTTCCAAGCAAAATGAAGGTTCCAGCAGCACAACAGGTAAACCTGCGTTCCAGAATGTACTTTGCAGCAGGTTAATATCTTTTTATAACAATTTTTGACAAAATGTTTGCAATACAAATTTAATGCACCTATTAGGCGTAGTTTTTCATGATTTTTGGAAACCTTTCCTTTCCAGGCCTAAACAAGGCTGCAAGATCAGAAGAGACACCCTTTCAACATAAAGTGCAAAGTCTGACAGTGAATGCTGCAGGACAGACAAGAAAAGAGAAAGTCATATTACCATCATCCCTTCAGGGAACAAAACCAAACTCCATACCAAATAAAAAGGTAAAATAACATCTTTCTTGTAAATATTAATATCCTCTCAGTCATATCTCTTGCAGAAAATCTTCACTCTGGAGCAATATTGGAAAGTATTTTGAATCTGTTTACTGAAACATGGCAGTTGCAATTCATGTATGTTTACTGGCAGTTCTAGAAGTACCTTTCCTCTCAGCTGCTGGGACAAACTCATTCTGCGCCAGGCACCCACATGAAAGCTCAATGACAATACATCTGAAAACTCAAACCAGTATACATTCGTAGACAATATTCAAAGCACCTCTTCAGTTTTTACTCAGATTAGGATGTCTTTTTATAATTCTTCAGGATAAGAGGACAGAGGTCAGACATAGGTTAAGTAACTCTAAACCTAACTTGACAGGCACCAACTTTGTCTAATATTTTGTTTGCAAAGGCAGAAGATCCTGCCGCAGGAAAGGTCAAGACCTCTTCTCTTGCAACAACAGGACAGGATCCTAGTGGTTTCTATCTCATCCCACCCAGAGTGACATTTGGAGTGCTAAAGGAAGGCTGCACCTATGCAACCACTGTGATCATGAAGAATGTTGGTGTGAACTTCTCAAGGTTAGTTTGAATTTCTAAGTACCCTGGTTTTTATCTGTCTAGATAGATCCTGACAAAAATCAAGTACAGTTTCTCAAGTACAGCCAGAGAAAGCACAGGAATTCTGACAGCCAGTTTATAGATCTGCCAGAGCTTTCCATAAGATGGAGCCATAACCTAGGAATGCTTCTTCTACTGCCTTTCCTTTAACAGCTTCTGGTGCAAGTGCATGCTGGTAACTGTTCTGCATGTGGAAATGAAATCCACAGGATAAATTCCAGAATGATGCAAAAGTAAAGGTCATATCTGATGCAGTGATCTTCACAAAACAGTGGAAGTTGCATGCACAAAAGGACTGAATCTCAGATATTAAACAATCAGTAAGAAATGAGGAAGTGAAACTTCTGCTTTAGTTGGTACTATTAAAGATTATTTACAAAAAATTCATACTAGTATCAGGCCTTGTGCAATAGAATCATTTCAAAGGATATTAAATAAGATCATTAAGGACTTTTGGGTGTGCAACACACAGGTGTCTGCCAAGATGTTTGTACTTCAACTTCCTTTGCATGTGCAGGCTTAAAATGCTGAAGTTTCACATTCTGTTGTAAGGACCAGGCAGGGTCAACAAGCATTTGAAGGCTTACTTTGGCACAATAATTTGCTCCTTTGGGTTTTTTTTTTGTTAGAAACTGGAGCCTTGGCAAAAAGCCCAGGAGTACCTCTGTAGTCCAAGTTGTACACTGTGATGGAAAGGATGAGCTAACAAATTCTGCTGTCACTTACAAAAACAGAGGAAGAGCAGACAGCCTGCTTCCTAGATGTGACTTCTTCCTGCCTTAAACAGTTTCTGTCCAACTGATTATCTTCTCTTTCTGACAGGTTTCGGGTGAAGCAGCCACCTCCACACACAGGACTGACAGTGATGTACACACCAGGACCTGTAGGTTATGCAGGAAATCTTTTTTTTTCTAAACTCAGCTGGCCCTCAGGCTGTCTATGGGTCCTGTCACAGCAGCTGTCTGGGAACAGAGCTGGCAAAGTACACAATTTTTTTGAAGTTACTTGAAGTGATGCTGTCTGCCACTGCCCCTCTGCCACCTTCAGCCAAGCACCCCTGCACTCGAGTCTCAGAGCCTGTGCCTCGGTGCAGAGGGATGAACATGTTAAGTTCAGTGGAAAGCAGCAGGTCAGGCAGTGAGGTTAAAGAAAGCTTTTTCAAAGCAAACAGGATTACTCTAACACTACCTCTGAGTTTTCCCCTCTGTTTAGGGTATTTGTTCTATCTGCTGTCTTATGCCTAGACTTTATTTCCTGTCCTGATACCTACAAGATTTGAACCTAGTAAACTATTACCTCAATCCTTTCTTCTGCTTTCAACTATTCTCCATCCTAAGGATTTTATCTAGCAAAGCACCATAGCACATTAAGTTATCCCATTAAGTAGGAAGCCTTCATACTTTCTGCTTTTGTTTAGTCTCTCTTCACCTGAGTGCTGCATTTGAATGAATAGAGCTGACCAATATCCCCACAGCATCCAGGTAATACAAGGCAGTATCTTTGCCAATGTGTGGAATCAAGAAGCAATGACTTATGCAGGGAGGCAGTGCCAGAATGCAAGGCAAACCTCCTATTCCAGAGCCCTAGCCACAACTCAGTGCTTCAAATCATAGAATAATCTAGAGGGAGGGGTGTTTGGGGGGACTGTGTCAAAGGTTTTACAGAAATCCAACTAGATTGCTGGAATAATTTTCATTATCTTCTTTTCTCCATACATCTATCCTTTTTGTATCTCCCTATCTCTGTGTTCTTTTTAGAACAGAATATTTTATTTCATTTGGAACACATCTACAGTTACCATCCAGTCCAACTGCCTGACCACTGCAGGGCTGACCAAAAGTTAAAGCATAGTATTAAAGGCCATTGTCCAAATGCCTCTTGAACACTGACAGGCTTGGAGCATGAACCACCTCTCTTTTTGATTCTCTCCCAGCTGGCCCAATTCCTCTTTTTGCTCTAGAACCTAAAAGAAAATTTAAGGGGGAAAAATGTGAACACCTGACAGTTTTCTTTTAAACTACCATGTGAAGAGATAATGTTTTGAACAGACCCTTTTAGTGTAACAGGTACGAGGTAACTGGCAAGCACAATCAGACTTGCTGGGCAGCAAGTCTTTAATTTCATCAGATAACACTGAAGAACCCCCAGCTCTAAGCACTGCTGGAGGGGACCATGTGTGAAACTTGCACCTTATCTGTGAGTCATCCTCTGTCTCTTCTAGGTGGCTGCAGGCTTGCAGGTTGAACTGGAGATAGAAATTTTTGCCATGGTAATTGGAGGGAAAGATGCTGGTGGCCTTGAAGAAGTTTCCCATAATATTGAAATATTAACAGAAACAGACACTCTTCTCCTGCCTGTGAAAGCAAATATCCTTTGTTGTCTTATATTTCCCACACACAACTTGTAGCATCAACCCTGGAGACCATCTTCCTGTCAGGAACCTCAAGCATTGTTTTCAGTGCAGGCTGCTGAGGCAGCAAGCTTTACTGTACTTTTCAAAAACACACAAAGGGGTGTTTTCAAAAGCTCAACAAAGGAACAGTGTAAGTTTCTGATGACAAAAGCAATTTACATCAGAATAACAAAGCTTTGAAAAGTGGGGAATGGAAGAACAACAACTCAGAAAGATGTGGCTTTTAAAAAATAAATGAAAATAATAGGCACTCTTTCCAACCACCCCTCATGAAAATACTCTTACTATATTTTTTAATCAGTGGTAGCATCTGATGGTACAACCTCATGAGCAAGAAAATTATGTGTCATCCTAACACTAAACAGATAAGTGAGACAATCCATGGGCAGCAGAGAGGCAAGCACAGAAGTGTATGAATACAGTCAGAAATGAGCCCACTGGTTTCAGTTCCTTAACTGAGGTGGAGTAAAAGAAAACAGAGAAAACAGCAAAGTCAAAAACTATTATTTCTCTTTCCCTTGAGCTCCAGAAGCCTGGGAGAAGAGTTCTTTTGGAAACCTACAGAAGAAATAGCATGGCAAGCTACATCCAACATGCCAGAACCTTCATTCTCAGTAAGGGCTAGCCCTACCAAAGGAGAACTTCAGGGTCTTCTGAGCCTGACCAGAGTACTAGCCAACAGCAATGCCATTAAGGCTTTATCTTCTCTGGAGGCCCAAATAAACCTTTCATGCCCATAACTACAGAGCTGAGCTGTACAGGGATGGTGGCATAGCAGCAAAACCAGCTGCTGTTCTGTTCACACTCCCCCAGTTCTCAGACACACAGTTGCATACCAGCCTCCAAAACATATGCCCTGCCCCAGTATTTTACCTGGTGCTTTAATCTTTGAGCTGAGGGCAGTAGTCCCAGATTCAAGATGTTTCACAACCTTATTTCCAAAATTCATTCCAACCTCCACACATTATTTTAAATAAATGTACCAGAATTTTAGATCCTTAACGTGATATTCCACCTGTGTTAACCAGGGACATTTATGAGCACCGCCCACAAGGATACCCTCAAGGAGGGATGGCAGCAACAGTCCAGGCAATTCCTACAAGCCCCAAGCCGCGGTTACGGATTACACTACCCCGAAAGCCGCCTAGTTAATGTAAGTGATGCAGTGATACCAGCTATAAATTAAAGTACTGTTGTTTTACCTCCTCTTGGCTTCATTGTCAGCATGAACAAACCTCATGCAATTGACAGCAAGCCTGTCGTGCACCCATCACAGTGACATGGTGATCTGAGACAAGAGAAGGGAACCACTGGATGACATCAAGCAAAGGACTCAGTACAAGAGATCTGCACATTACCACAACTGCTCAGCTCAGTGGAGGCTCAGAACCTGCACAGTCCTGTCTCAAATCCTTTATCTTACTATCTCCACTTTAAACAAGTCCTTGAGCCTCCCAGCAGCTGGATCAGCCATTATCAGCCTCTCTTAAACACTTCACTTTCTAAAACGTAGTCTTACTCGTAGCCCTTTCACACTCACAGCACTCTAATAAGGACAGGACTCTTACAGATAGGGTAACCTTAACGTAGCAATTTCAAATACGCACAACCTTCTGCATACACAGTTTCATACAGCACATTTCTGTAGCCTCAGAGAATCAGTCTGTACAGAGAATCACAGACTATTCTGAGCTGGAAGGGACCCACAAGGATCACTGAGTCCAGCTCCTGACCCAGCACAGGACAGCCCCAGGAATCACACCATGTGCCTGAAAGCATTGTCCAAGTGCTTCTTGAACTCTGTCAGGTCTGGTGCTGTGATCAGTTCCCTGGAGAGCCTGTTCCAGTGGCTCACCACCCTCTGGGTGGAGAACTTTTTCCTAACATCCCACCTAAATGTGCCCTGACACAACTTGAGACCATTCCCTTGGGTCCTGTCACTGGTTACCACAGAAGAGATCAGTGCCTGTCCCTCCTCTTATTGTCATGATGAAGCTGTAACTGCAATGAGGTCTGCCCTCAGTCTCCCCTTCTCCAGGCTGAACAGACCAAGTGACCTCAGCTGCTCCTCATACAGCTTCCCCTCAAGGCCCTTCACCATCTTTACAGTCCTCCTTTTGACACTTTCCAATAGTGTCTTAGAATGTTTAAGTCTTCTCTGGCAACAAGAAAGCCTTACTGGGAATTTCTCCTCAAACCACCAGTCAACATGTTTAATATTAGGTTGGTGTTTCATCTCACCCATATGAACTCAAGACACTCCACAACAGAATTGATGGTGACAGTTCATAAACAGGAACCCTATGGATGGATGTTTCTTCTCAGCTCAACAGTCCCTGTTTACTGCATCTGTGTAACACTGACATAATCTTTTTCTTTCAACTTTAACATCTGTAAGCCTGCCATGTTATCTAACAAGTCAGTGAAGAAATCCCAGCTGTATCTCATTTCCGCTCCTCTGGAGAAAAAGGAAAACAACCCTATCAGTCAGTTCTCAAAACTTGGCAGACAAGTACCTCTGACTGCTGCATCTGCTCTAAGACTGCACAGCATACATCAAATAGAGCTTTTTTCCTGTTTAAGTATCTTCTTACCTTCTTCAGTGTGGAATTTTACCCCAAGTAACATGCAATTATAGTCTATAAAAACATCCAGTTTAATGCCTTCCCCCTTAGGTACAACCTAGAGCTCATCATGAAGGCAGTTTAGATGAACTTCTCTCACTTTGTGTTGAAATGGAAGACAAATATTCACCCAGTCAGTTCACAATTTAGTGAGACACCCCCTGTCCCAAGAGAAATTCTGATCAGTCATCTCCCATTAAAAGCACTAAGTGGAGAGGAATGAACTATATGGTATTCCCGTCCTACCTGGCTACTCCAGCTAATCACAGCTGCCAATCTCCCTTCTGTTGTGCTAATGTCCTTTTGTGAATGGATTGGTAATTCCTATGGAAGCTGGCTACAGCTACCTCATGCTACCCAAACAACTGTACCTAATGCGTCTTTTGAACATTCCTCCCCACAAAATCTCCTGGACTTTAATAAAACATATCCATCTCAAACATGTTAAAGAACTCTGGACTGGTTGGTTTAGTCTCACCAAACATGAAACACTGACACTCTTAGGTTAAGTAAGTCCGTAGTTGGTTAAATAGTCTTGTTCAGCCATCCAGATAGAAATACTTAAGTCATTGCAGAGGCACTGTGACAACTTTCCAAGTTTGTATCACCTTTCCCAGGTGGTTATCACCAGAGCCAATGATTCTCTCCACTGAGACCTGGAAACATCCCTGAAAGATAAGACTTGATCACAAATTTGCCACACCTCCTAGTAAAGACCAACAAGCAAAAATCACTGATCAAACATCACCTGACCTTAGTTAAATCTCATTTATATTTTCTTAGATATTTCACATTTATATTTAAAACATTTCACAAAGGTTCTCTTAACATACTCAGAATTAAATACTGCACAGGAAGCTGCCCATGAGTCTTCAGTATCCCTAAGTAGATTGCCCATCCTGAATGTTTTATGATTTTTGTGCCGTTCAATTTGTGCAATAAAACACTTGATCTAGTTGAAGCCCATGTAAGAACCCTCTCATGTTGTTCCCTTCCAACAGCAAGAGGACAAATATACTGAAGGCAGTCCATAGCAATCACAGTGCTCACACAACACTTGCAAACAATCTGGACATAATTTTATTGAGTTTGCTTCAACAACTGTAAAGAGGTAGAGCTGGGGTTTATTGGTTTGGGTTTTTTCTTTCCTTTCATATTAATTTCACTGCTGGTTAGAGCACTAGAATAGTATGAGATCAGCAACACTGAAATACCTGCACTTTAGTCCAACAGTACAGAAACATTCCAATGTAGACTTTTTCATTTACTTAATCAGATTAAGTGTGAATATTTTGCCTGTTCCCTATTAATGGGAAAGGTGGTCCAAAAGTTGCACAATCTTCTGACATGCCCGTCTGAAATGCAAACAGTGCAAAGATTGCTGTATTTCAATCCTCCTTCAGAGCAGTGCTGAATGGTTCCCAATAGGTTTGTTTTTAAAAGGGGTTGGTTTCTGGTAACCTGTGCTGAGACACCTGAAATCTTTTTTAAGTACTGAGCATGCAGCAGGTTTCAGTGAAGTCAACTGTGATTGTCTAGGAGAGAGCTGCTGACCTGCTCTGGTCTTCTAAGTCTCTGTTTGCTTTTACAACCATAAGCTTAACTTTGTGTGTTCACCTACCTTTAATTAGCTGCAGACACCAGATGGGAGTTAAGACTAGACAAAGTTACATTTGATGGAGAGGAGTTCTACTTATAGTCTCATGTTCACTATCAGACATGAGGCACCTTCAAATGCTCATCTGCACATCTTTTAATAGCGGAAGAGGGAGCCACACAGAAATGGCCTTTTCCAAAACCCTCCTCCTTCCTACTTACACAACAGTGATTAAAAGACACATTTCAGGCTCTTTGTAAGCCATCTTATTTGTGTATCCAAATGCTGCTCTGCTTCCTGTTTATGAATTCATTTCCAGCAAGGTGCTTTCCTGTGCCTCATCCTTTTCCAATATGTGACATCCTGAGAGATGGGGAATTTTCCTTGATACATGCAGATGACTTTTTCTCTCTACACTTCAGAGTGACTGAGAATTCCATAACTGGATACTAGTAATAGCTTTCACCAGTGGGAAATAAGAATGCCAGTTTTGAACTCTCTCATCCACAGTTAAGCAGGGCACATTCTGATACAGATTTAAGCCAGTTCTGTACTTGCAAGTGCTTTCCTGCTCAAGTTTGTAAATTCAGGGAATTTCACCTAAGCAAGGGCAAGTTGATGTACCCAAGGATGTCAGAATTCTAGCATATCAGTGGATTGCTGACACAGAACAGACCTCCCCTTTAAAGCATATGCTGAGCTCTCTCAGTAGCCACTCCAGTACTGCATCAGTACAGACCAGTCACAAGTGATGCAAATCAGAGAGCCAGAGGGCAAGTTCAGCAGGGGAGCCTCTGTCAGCAGCTATGAGAGGACAATTTTCCACCACCTAAAAGACCTTTCCTTCCAAGGATTCTTCCCTAATACCAGTGACAGCAAATGGAGACAACGGTGAAGGAATTCCCCCTCTTCCACCTTAGATCAGAGGAGACACTTGTCATCATTATGAGATGACTCTGCATCCCAAGCCATTCCCCTATACCTTTACATCCTTCTCACCACTGCCCAAATTCATGTGCACCTGTGGCTGTGTTTTTTCATCCCAGGCCTCCCAGAGGATCATCAAACAGCAGCTCATTACACAGGTTCCATAACACCTATCTCTCTGTCACTAAGGTAAACAGGGCACATCATAGAGAGGCACAAGTCAGCCATCCCCTTTTGGTACCTGGTTTTGGTATCTCTCTCCTCACTCACCTTGACTGAGGGTGCACTGTGGTGTCACAAGCCACCTCTCCATATGTAACACTTTTGTTTTCCCAACATGGAAACCAGATGTCAACTGAGTTTACCAACAAAATTTACCATCCTACAGTGCCTCCTCTTCCTCCCACTGCAACAATTCCTCTTAGGAGACCCTCTTATGAGCATCTCTTTTGGGAAGAGTAAAGCAAAAGAACAGAATACAGTGGAATAGAACAGAATAGGTCAGGATGGAGACATATTTCAGTGGAGCCGTTCGATCACAAGTTTCACCCATACCTGGGCAAATAAAATTACAGAGGCACCCAGAAACATCTGACAGATCTGTATGAAGGTTGCTACTTCTACAAAGAGTCTGAGACCCACCTCCTGGAAGTGGAGCATGATGTCCTCCTGTAAATTACCTAGGCTCTGAAGAAGCAAGTGAACAATCACCTCCCATGACAAAGTTATTTACTAACAACAGTTATTCTAAGAGGTGTGGATATTACACCTGAGGTGCTGCCTAAAGACTGACCAACTGAACTGTTTCCTTTTGCATAATTGCCAGTAATAGCGAACCTAAGTCAAAGACAGCAGTCAGCAACAACTGGGATGCAATTAAAAATCCATATGAAACTCAGGTTGGAAGTCCAGCTCTGAGTAGTACCCAAGTCAGACATGTAGGCCCAACAGCTGGCACAGTACCCAGAAACTGCCCCCACCACATCCACCAAACCTGTGATTACTGGTAAAAAATGCAGCATATACTACAAACTAATAACACAGCAGCAGAGCCTTGCTCACTTTATCCTGCCTCTAGTGAAAATAAATAATTTTATCTGATCCAGGACAAGTACAACATTGCAACAATCCACTGCAATTTCTAAAAACTGGATCAAGTACAACACAACCAACCCCCACTTCTCATGCTGTCTGCCAGCTCTCCAGAATAGCACAGTCCTGGGTGGCAGCCCTTTCATTTGTTCCCACTGATTTTATTCTCTGTAAAAAATCCTTTGAAAACTGACACACAGGGCAAGGCAGCTGAGGCTTTACTAGAGAAATATTCGGACAAAATACCATGAAGAGAATTGTCTTGTAAAGCATATATAAATATGCCTTTAGCAGAGTACAGCCATGTTTCTCCCTGTCCCACTAAAAGGTGAGTGGCTGAAGACCAAGTTCTTACACTTCAGCAGAAGTCACTGAGCTTTGTCCAGAGGCCACAAGCCACCAGCAAGTGTCAAAATAGCATAAAATGTTGCCAGCTGCCTTCCCTGGACAGGGCATGGTCTCACCAGCAGTCCACGTGCAGGATTCCATTGAATCAATGCTGCCAGAACAAGCTGATCTCTCTCACAGATGAATCAACTGTTTCTAACAGGCATTCTGCTGGAGGCAGAGCACGTGCCTTTGACAGTCACCTCAGTAACAGTCCAAATGCATACATTTGCAGCGAACTACAGAGAGTTTATCTCAGAGACAGCCATTCTGAGCTGGGTTTACAAGATGGATTATACCATATGGGAAGGGAACAGACTTCATCCCAGCCATTGGACATCATCACAGATGTTCAGCGACAAGAACACTTCCATGGCCAGCACTGAGGTTACGTGACTCCATCCAGGTGCTCTGGGTCTTGGGCAGCAAATGCTAGAGCACTGCAAGAACCATCTTCTCTTTCTCTTTCTTCTTCCTCTTCCTCTTTTTCTCCTCAAAACGTTCAGTAGCATCAGCAAAAAATGTCACCTCATCCTTGGCCTCAATCTCCCTCTTCAGGAACTGGAGCCCTGCCATGTTGAATCCCAGCACATCCTGCAGAGACAGACCAGCACCACACTGTTAGGCACATCTCAAGCTTGTTAGGGGGCAGAGGGTTCTGCACTGGCCACCCTCTACACTAAGAAATGATGAAAGCAAGACACTTCACTAATTTGAAGAAAGTAACATTATTTAAATGTAAACTTCATCTGAGTAGGAGAACAGTCTGTCTTGTACTTGGTTCCCCCCAGTCCTCTATTAAAAGCAGCCATAATCCATTGTATTTTCTGAAAGACAAGTTGCTGGCAGGCACCTGAATTTGCCTCTGGGAAGATGCAGTCTGCATTAAGGTAGCAGCCCACAGAAAAGCCCAAGAGAACAGAAAGTTTATTTACCTCCTACATATTTAGAAACTAGTGAGCCAAGGCCCAAACATGTATCAGAAAACCAAGAGTAAATGAGGGAGGGAGCACAGCTAGGCTCACATAAGGAAGAATATAAGGAAAAGGGAGCCTATTTGCAAAGGAGGATGGTTTAAATGGGCTCCACCCCCCAACCAACTTTCCCATTGGACACCATGGACAGGACAGGCTCACAAACATCTGCCCATCCTGTTATTCTAGACCCTGGAACAGGGCAGGGTGCAAAACTCACCCGGGCCTCACTGACTCTGGAGATGGTCGTTTTCTTCAGTTCTTCTATCACTGTCACCAGCATATGGTTGCCTGTGATCTGCCCGAAATGTATCCTGGGAACAAAGCAGGCAGTGATGTATTGCAGCATTGTTCTCAGAAACATCAGAAAGCCCCTCTCCTGAGCCTCTGTGTGTTCCACACATACGTTTTTCCTTAAATTAGGCTTCCCCAGACCAGCACTGTAACAGGCGTGGACAGATTTATTTGGAAAAGCTATTTTCTGAAGTTTAACATACAGTAGTGCAAGAGGAAAATCCCTCTGAGGACATGGGCTCTACAATGACTCCGTGCCACCAATGGTGCCACTTCAGGCTTAATGTAGGATTTTTCATACCAATGAGACTTGGGGCAGCAGGACCAGCAACCCCATCTGGGCATGTCAGCAAATCTGCATCCGATCAATCCATTCCCACACACCTTTCACTGTGGGTTGCAGTGACTCCCTGTCCCCTTCAGAGGCCACATACTTATTCTCAAGGATGCTTCCCAAGAGCTTCAGACCTAGAGACATATAAGAAAGCCCAGGTACTGTCTGGGCAGATAAAGGACTCACTTGAGCAGGAAGAGGAGAGCTCGGCACAGGAGTTCAACATCTGAACCCAGGTGAATATATTCATTGAAGAGTTTGAGGAGGTCAGGGACATAGGAGAAGGGCAGCACCAGGAGAGATTCTTCCAGCTCACTGAGGAAAAACCAAAGGGACAGAAGGATTAGTCTCAGACACTGCACTGCTACATATGAGCAGGAAACATTTCCATATAGGTAGCTTCTGGTACAAAAGCTAAGCATTCCTCATGCTAGGTCTGAGACTGCCCACAAAGCAAGTGCATCTGCATAGACTACAGCCCAGGCCAGCAGGCACCTTCTGGCACAGAACAGGCACACAGCCTTCCCTCCTCAGCATTCCCAAACTACTCACCATATACATACACATCTCCAAACACCCAACCCACACTGACAAGCTTCATTCCACACTCCCCATGGAAGGACCAATTTCCATTGCCCAATTCTACATATGGTCAAAAGAGGCTGCCAGGAACAGTAACTCTAGACTCACTAGCACTGCCCATACCAAGTGTAAGAGATCATTCAAGGACCCCAGAAAGTCCCAGGCCTAGAAACACAATACACAGTCACAAATCTGTTCAGCAAAATGCTTTCTGGACTCACCTTGACTTGACCTTCTTGAAAACTTCCAGCACATATGCAGAAGGCTGTAACAGGAAAGACATCAGCTCTGCTTATCAAGAAACATTCCAGGATCTACATGCCCTTAAGGTCCATTTCACACAGTTAAAAACATGTAATCAAATCTCGTGAGACAGATCAAGCTTAATAGAACAAAGAGGAAACCCCCTCTGTTTCAATCAGCTGACAGTCTGAGAAGCTCTCCCTCCATAAAACACAGACCCAGCCTCCTCAGGAAGGTGGTAAAGAATACACTGGTGAAGAATATTGTGAAAAATGTAGTTCATATCCAACGAGCTAAATCCTCTCAATTCACTTCAATGAATCCTGTACAAACTGGCTAAAAAGCTTGGAGAAACAAACAAATTATACATACAAAACCTCACACAAACTCATCTCCCAAAGACTTAATTCCTGCTGCTCCTGTTAATTCACTGAAAGTGTTTGGCAGATGCAGAGCTGAACTGGGCACTGCCAAAGCAAAGTACCTAACTATTAAGTCACAGGATTTCATTCACTTCTGTTCAGCCTACCCAACTTGTAATTAAATAGACCTATAATTATGGAGGGACAGAAGGGCTCTTGCTAGGTGATTACAGGTAGTTAGAAGGAAAATAAAAGGCTATTTTATCTGGCATTGACATGCAGCTTCAAGCAACCTGGTCTAGTGGAAGGTGTCCCTGCCCATCACAGGGGGTTCAGAACTGGGTGATCTTTAAGGTCCCGTCCAACCCAAACAATTCACTGATTCCATGAAAAGGGGAGAATGAAAAAACAAGGATCTTAGGATCTTCCTAAGGGTACTTAAAAACACAATCTAGGAGTACACATTGGAATAAACCAGGCAAACAAAAACTAATCTACTCATGGTAGTAGATTTTTATTTATTAATGAAATTCATGAATCCATGTCTATATATTTTGGAGTGAGTCAAAAATTCTCAGAATTTAGTGAAAACTGTTGTGTGACAGTATGACCTAAGTGAGTAAAGGCACCAGCTCCAGCCTGCAATACCTGGACATTTAACTACCCTACAGAATTTTTTCAATTTAAATTCTTCAGGAATAGAAACACAATCAGTAACTGCTGTACCAATGCCATGTAAATAAACCTGGGCAGCTACATCACAGCCCTGCCTTGCTCAGAGCTCCCCTGCTTTGCTTACAGCTGCACAGGCAAGTGATTCAGGGTCAGGAAGCCTTCATGTGCTTCCAGCTCCTGCCTCCTGATCAAGGCAACACAGTAGGTATTTTGGGACAAACATTCCACAGGTAGAGTTTCTCCCAAGAAAGAGGTTTAGCAACTGTCAGCACATGAAGTACTTTTGCTCACAGTCTGACATACTGATGCTCATCATGGTCAAGTCACCACATAACATGACACATCATGACTTGCACCTGTGCTTTTACCCAACAGCCTAGCACTCTGACTAGCACATTCTCCAAGACTTTGGAAGCAGGTCCAAATTCCCTTTTCTGTACAGTGGATTCAATTAAACATCACCCACCTCCAAAGAAATTGGGAGCTACTGAGACACAGGATTTTACTGCCCCCTATTTAACCCTGATGGGGTTAAACTTTTGTAACACAGATGCAAGATATTAAAAAATAATAAACAACCCCACCAAAACCCCACAATCATGAAAAACTCAAATTATGCTCACTTTGCACACACAAAAGTTCCAGGTTTTCAAATTGAATCAATTAGTCTTTCCCCACAGCAACCCAGTGTTTTAGTTCAGCCCGAAAATCAACCAGCCCCACTCAAGCTGAGAAAGAACCACAGCCTGTGGCCTGGGCATTCCACTTACCGTAATATTTCCATAAGCACGGAGGATGGGATTGACAGGAAAGGGAACCTGGAGACAGAGAGTGGGTTAGAATGAGGCAGGTGTGTATGTGTGTACAAATGTGTATTTAGACCAAACTTTCACCCACAGTGAAACAGTTTTTATTGTCTTCCTGCAATTCCCACATCCCCATCCTCCCCAGAATGTCACTGAAGGCCTCATTTGCAGCCACCACACAACCTCATTCTCAGAAGGATATGACTAACTCAAACATGTACGAATTTTCTTCCAATTCTTGTCACTTTTCACATTTACATCACAACTCCTTACTTAGCAGGAAGTTTGAGATGAAGGCAAAGACTAGGCTTTGGAATGACTGCAGCAGCATGCTCTTCAGGGACAAAACTTACATCCCACTATTACTTTAAACTTAAAGATCATTGTAAAGAAAGAACACACCACTAACCATGTCCCAGAGCATGGTACCATTTCTCCAGAAGAATTCAGCAAGTATCTGTTGTTCCTGGCTATCCTGACTTTATCTGCATGCTAAGCCTTTCCACATGAGCTGGAATCACACACCTTGGGATTGGTGAATTGCTCAGTCTTTTACCTCTTTCCCTGCAGCTTTGCATATGGCATTGTGCTCCTTTAGTTTTGCCATCTCTTCTCTGTACAGCTCGATAGCTTCCATGATCCTCTCAGCCTGAGCAACACAAGAACAGTACATCAGTGCAGACACGAGACAAGCCAAAGCAAAGCTCAGCTGGACAAATGAAGGTGGAAGCAGAGGGACTGACATGGAACACCACAGCACAACTTGCCCAATAACCTCTGCTCCAGACTGCACCACTTACCCTGAGTACACCAATCGCATCCTGAAGGTGTCATACACCCTCCACATTCTCCCCACTGCCCCAGGTGCTCCGTGCTGCAGCTTCAGTTGTTGCCTTGACATTGAACTCCCCCGTCTCCCCGTTCCCCCCCCAGCAAGCAGTACTCTTTTGAGGCACAAGCCAGGGTCAGGCCATTTTGCCTATTCAGATTAAGGACTTCCTCTGTATTTATAAGAGCACCAAACTGCTGAAATCTACAGCCATGACATTACCCACCCGCACACCTTCCTGGTGCACCTCCCACCCCAAGCACCACAATACATTTCCACCTTCCACAGATGCCCACAGGACTGCGCAGCCCTTAAGGGAGAGGCCTGATGCCTAGAAAACATCCCAGCTGCAAACCCCAGAGGGCAAGAGCAGCCCAGTCTGTCCCACACATGACACGCAGAAAAAGCTGCAGCCACAGGAGCGTCACACCTCATTCCCTGGAGAGATATCAGGATTTCCTGGTGTGTGACTCTCTACAGTCAGACCCTTCCCTGTTGGCCATGGAGCAGGACAGACTGCTCTTGCAGGCAGGGGCAATCTGCCCTTACATGACAGCACGAGTTACTCTTCAAACTGCTGTCCCGACACTGTGACAGCCCCCTACAGCAGAGACTGCTAAGGCACAAATCAATGCTGGCACACCCACACAGCCTTACCGCTTTGATGGTTTCAATAGTCTTCTTTCCTGCCAGCCCTGTCTCTCCTTGTGTCTCTCCAGGCACCTACAAAACAGAGTTGCAGTTCTGTCCTTCACAGCTGAGCGGCTGATACACGTCAGCACCCACCATGGTAGGCGCGCTTCTATAATCCATACTAACAAAAACAGCAGCCCCAGCCCCTAAACTGCTCATTCATCTGGGGAAATACAGGATTTCCCCAGTGCACAGCTTTTCCTCAGGAACTGTGCTAACACTGAGCTCTGGAAGGCAGGAAAACACAATTTCTATTCTGCCAACAGAGGCCAAGTAATCCAGTGTCAAAACAACCAGCAATGCAACCAAAGCATCTCAGCTACAGTGATCAGTCTTCCCCACCAGTCCTGCACTATGTGGACCCAGAAGCAGCTGTCAGAAGGCAGCCCAGCCTTGGCAGACCTTGTGTGGACCTGAACTGGGAATAGAAACAGGGCAAAAGCACAGCAAGTTTTTAGTTTTCACAGCTACTGTGTAGCAGTTTGGCCAGCTCCACACAATCTCCTGAAGCTGTCTGTGTGAAGTACCAGAGTCAAAAATGCCTCATGATGCAACCACAGCTTCAGCAGCACCTTCCCTCTGCACCTCCTCAAAGAAGAGAATTATCTGTTCTCTCTGATGCCTCTTACAGAAATAGTTATTCCAGAGTTTGTACAGTCAGACTGACACACAATTCAGATGGCACAACTCACCACAGGCTGATCTTCCTTTGCCACACTCTCCTCATATTCAGCTTCTCGTTGCTACAGTGGATGAGAACACAACATATTAACAGCAGTGAGCAGGCGGCAAGGGTACAAGTTTCCCCCAGTCTGGCTGAGCAGGCGAGCCTGCAGCTTCATGCAACCCATTGCAAAACCAGGACAAATCAGCAGAGATCAACAGTGCCAGTGCAAAATGCCCATTTCTCCCTGATCGCAACCCCACAGCGAACTCTAGCAACTCCCAGACAGGAAGAAATCAAGGCCTCTGCCCTGGATGCAGGAACAGCCCTTAGACAGCCCACCAAGCAGAGACAGACACCACAGCAGTTTAGCAGATGTTTCACCAGTCACACGCCACAGAAGGAATAAGCCTAGAAAAGTCCCAGGGTTGTCCTAGCATGCAAAAGGAAAAAGCCACAGGTCTGCCATCTCTCACATAAAAGGGCATCAATTATGTCAGTGTGTAATTCACTACTGGTGTGTTCACGCCCACCTTGCTACCCAAATTTGACCCAAAACACACTTTTCTGGAATCTGGAAAAGAAGCTGTCTCTCCTTTTACCACTCTCATTCCTAGCACACCAAACACTGGGCATGGAAGTGCAGGCTACGGGTCAGCTCTTGCAAACAGGCTGGGATAAAAAAATCCCTACACATCTACTGCAGGTTTCTCATGTAGTCCTGCTTCTGCCTTTCTGCCTCCTTCCCTCACTGTGATTTGAGAACTGCTTATAAGGGGAGAGAGAGACAGGATCCTCTAAGGGATATAGTGAAAAGCCAAGAGTTATAAATTGTTCCAAGGGAATCTCCAGTTTGATACATGAAACAAACAGGTCCACTAACCCCAGTGATGGCTCAACAATGGAACATGCTCAGCCTGAACAATCTATTTCCTTGGAGATGTCAGTGTACCAAGACAAGTCTCTGAGCAGTCTTATACAGCTTTAAGGTTACCCTGCAGTGAGCATGAGGTTGGATTAGAGACCTCCAGACTTTCCTTCCTACTGAAGTCCTTCTTGGGAGTCTATGAGTCCTTACAAATCATGCTCAAAGGGAACAGAAGGGGCTTCTTCCAGCATTCCCAAGCTCTGGGGCCTGCTACTGAGACAGAGTGGACCTCTCATGGTTGGGAAGGGGGAAACCAAGACAATCTGCATTTAACAGGAGAGATACTTCCCATCATTCCCCAACAGCCACCTGCTGATCTGCCTCCCAAGCACATTTGTGCTGAAAGGAGCACAAGAGAGTAAGAGAACATTGAAGACTGTAGCCAACAGACCTGTAGAAAATCACAACTACAGACCAAAGTCTAGGAAGCAAAAGAAGCAAAGCAGAGAGCAAGTTAGCCAGGCATCTGCAACGCAAGACAAGCAAGCACCTGCAAAGCCTGCAGTGCTGTCTCCAGACAGCTCAGGGCACAGTCCCATCATGCAAAAGGTGACAGACAACCCTGGGCACCCCAACACCAGGCTGTGGTTAGTAACCAGCAAGTCTGCTAAGCATGGAGCCAGGCTCTTCCGTAGTGAAAAACAAGGAAACTGCCTGCTGGGGAGAAAACAGGTCTGGAGGTTGTCTTTGGTGGGAAGGATGCAACTCTCACCATCTCCCTCTCCTCTTCCAAAATAAGTGGCTCCCTAGTCCTTTCCCAGAGGCGCAGGGACTTGTCATGGGATGCCGACACCACGTAGTCTCCATTGGGACTGAGTGCCAAACACCACACCTCCTGGTGATGCCCCTGCATGGTAAACAGAAGAGGTATGGTATGAACACCATCCAACTCCCACCCCTTAGGAAAGTGCTGGTCATGCAGGGGATAATGCTTCCTTTAACAGCCTCCAAAACTTCCTACCTCCAGCGTCTGAATATGTTCAAATTTATCTGCATCCCACTGCTTAATCTTGCTGTCCTTCCCAGCTGTGAAGAAGAGATGGGATTTTGGCACAAACTGTAGATACATCACACTGGAAGAGAAAAAGGATCAAATTTACCCACTTGGGGAACACTGAAGACCTTCCCCCATTCCATGCTGGATAAAAGGATTATTGCTAGATCACAACCCCTTGGAGATAAGAAAGTCCATATACCAGATGCTGTAGGGTTTGACTAACCTGTCATCATGGGCAAAGAGAGAACGGTGACAGTCTCCAAAATCCAGGCCCCAAATCTTCACATTCCTGTCAGCAGAGCCAGTTGCAATTAGAGTCCCATCCTACAGAGAACACAGAGAGAGGAGGGTGTGGGGAGCTGGCTGGCAGCCCTGTGAGGAACTGGTGCTGAACCAGTGACTAAGCACTGCTGAGTAGGCAGGTATCTATCTGGGTCCTGAAATACGGCCTCCTGATCCCTCCACCTCCTCTTACCAGGGTGGCCCATGCTTGTGGTACTGGCACAGCCCACTGACAGCACTCTGGCCCTCCTGTGAACCTCTGCCAGTATTTAGTTTTATCTTGACATTTTCGGCTTTCAATGAGCCTCATTCCAAAGACATCCCAGAGAAAGACACAGCCCAAGAATGAATAGACATGAAGACGCTGCTCCACCTCAGCACCGGGTCTCTGCTCCTACTAAAAAAAATTCAGGCTCCTCTCACATAGTTATAACTTTAGCAGAGAGCAGGGTGTACCTTTTAAGATGAGTGTAAGGAACCACAACAGCATTTTGATTTCCACTCACTCACAAAATGCCCCAGTCAGTTCTGTTAAGACCACTACTGTGGTACTCCTTCCAGTGAGCACAGGACTGCAGAGTAAGGAGGGGCTTGATATGTCCCATCCAGGAACTGCTAAGTTGGGAGCAAGGGGGTGTCAAGAAACCATTATCCTAGAGGCCTTGCTACCAGCAAAGGTTCTCACAGTCATCCATATCACCACTGTCCCACCTAACACAGCCTTATTGATACTTACATAGCAGATGTCCATACACAGAACTGGCAGTTTGTGTCCATACAGAGAGAGGAAAAACTGAAGCAGAAGAAAGGTGACTCAGTTAGACATGCTGGTTAGAAATGCATGAAAATCTCAAGCTCCAGGCTAGTTCTGCTCTGCCTCAGGAGCTCTGTCTTTCTAACACTGTCCCACTTCCATTCTTGCCCTGAAGTTAGCAGCAGGGCCATGATGGCAGAACTGGGAGAAGGGTGGAAGTACCCAAGCAAGCAGAGCTAACTCTGGTGCCAATCACCACAGCCTGTGGAGTGTGTCTCTGCTTCTCTCTGCCTGTCAGCCCCAGTTTGTCTTATCTCACTTCATAATATTCATGTGCTAATACACAACTCACAAAACCACTGCACACTGCTCATAAGGAATGTTCTCCTTCCCCAGGTTTTTCCTCTGCTATGCCCTATTTAATGCCACATGCAACACATCCATCTACACCCCTAGAGTGTCTCACAAATCTGGAGTAACACCACATCTGCAGCATTTAGAATGAACCTTGATACCTAGAGGCTCAGAACACTTTCCCCGTGAAAAATGGATCTTCTCACCAGTGTCAGACAGCCGTGGTTCTGTCAGGCTTGCTAGCAAACAGGCACCTGAGGCAGGATGCATGGTCTCTCTGATTCTTACCAGTGTTCCACAACAAACAGACATTTTTCCTATGCATTCCTGATCTTGCAGACTACCATCACAGAATCACAGACTATTCTGAGTTGGAAAGGACCCCCAAGGATCATCAAGTCCAACTGTTAAGCCAATAGTCCATACAGGGGATTGAACCCATGACCTTGGTGTTATTAGAACCAAGTTTTAATCAACTGAGCTAATCTCAGTATTACATCACTCCCTACACAGCATCACAGCCCATTTGGTCACACATACCTTGAGTGTGTCGACATAGAAAATCTTCACAGTGCAATCCAACAAGGAGACAGCCAGCAGTTTCTGGTTGGGGCTGTACCGCACACAGAGAACATCTTCATCCAACTGTAAAATGCGCACATGTTTCATGGAAAGTCTGGCAACAAGAAGAGGAAATAAACAACTGCTATCCCAAACAAACAAGTTAGGAAGAGATAAGAATAGGAGTCCCACACTGCACCCCGAGAAAGCATGTTAATTGTAACACACAGCACTTCATTCCCCACTAGGACTTTAAACGACAGGACTGGAAATAAGCAGGCACTGCAGGCTGATGAACTTCACTGTAAATTTATGGTACTGACCTGGAGACCCATCCTGATTAGAAGTTAAACTCACACACAAAAAGGGGATCAGAACGGGGCAAGCGCCCTTCTCCAGCCAAGCTCAAGCCTTCACAAAGCACCACTGAGCTGATACTCTTCTCCATGTGTTCCACACAGATGCCATGGGTGCTTCTTGCAGCGCACAGCAAAGGCCAGAGTATTCATCAACAACAGAGACTGCAACTGAATGTGCCTAGAAAGGTTTATTTTCTCACCTTTTCTGAACACTGCTCTCATCCTTCACAAGCTCAAACTCCCAGAACTTGACACATTTATCAGCACCTCCTGTCACAAAGCCACGCTGTAGGGAAAAACAACAAAGTTATTGTGAAACCAGTTGCTGTAACCCAGAGAAATTCTACAGCAAGGAATTGCCAACACACAAGAAGGTTTTTGAAGTGTCCCATTTTCCTACAGCAATAATGACTGGGTGGACACCACCAGAAACACTTACTCTGGTTAGAGCATGCATTACCCATTGACTGAGAGACAACAACAATTTCAAAAGCTCTAGTAGGGACGTATAAGACCAAGAACCCCAATGCAAATCACAACCTGGACTGAAACTTTGGGACTGAAAGTAGCCATCTCAGCTGTAGGTAACAATGTGCAGGTACTTGGTAGGCAACTTGACACTCCCACTGTTACTGGATCATACACACCTTACCACCACCACACAAGCACAGCCTTCTAAATGAAGAAGAGTTCAACATTATTCCATTTACATTACACTCAGAACAAGGTTAAAATCCATCCCATATGTTTTAATCTGTACTGTGTATGAATCTCAGGTTGCTGCTTGCTGTAGTTTTGATTCCACTAGAAAGTTCTCAGGCACTACCAGCTGCATCCTCCACCTCCCAGGATGAGTGGTTCCCAGGTTCCCATCAGTAGTGCAAACACAGTACTAAAGGAACGAGTTACATGAAAAGACATGCAACACATGATACTTAGACAGGTGGCTGAGTTACCTGGTCTGGTGAAAGAGCAATGGACCACACTGCCCCATCATGAGCATCAAGTATCTCTATCAGACTCCCAGAAGCCAGGTCATACAGCTGCAGCTTCCCTGTCTGGGAAGAAAGATACATCACAGAGGACAATCAGCTCCTGTGCTCACAGATCGTGATAGCTCCTCACACAAGAGCTCCCATGCCACACCCATCTCTGCAACAGCCAGCTTCATTAGACAGTTGTTACACAGAGGACCAAACTTGATCTCCTTCAGGGACCTCTCAAAGCTCTCCACAGATTTCCAGCTCTAGCCACAAGAGCTCCACAGTCTGGGAACAGAGCAGAACTCAACTGTCAAGAGGTTTTTACACCTAAAACTGAGTGCTCCAGACCAGGAGACAGTGTATTTTCTGTGAGGCTGCCTTAATGACACTTGCATAATGTATTTCCAGACCTGGGCAGTCTGAGGTGCAGAAGGACACTCTTTACCTTGGTGCCCACGATGACCTGCCGATCTCCCGGGACAAAGAGCGAGCAGAGCGCATACTCACAGTCCATCGTCCGGATGCACTGCAAGGTCGATCTGTGGGTAAAGACAGAGCACAAAACTTCTTATCACATACAAAATCTGGCCCACTCAGTCAGACAGACTCCAGAGTGGCCTCTGCCCAGAGTGGTCTTTCAGCTGGGGTCAGAAGATACCCCACCACCATCCTATGACCCAGATGCTATGCAACATTACTGCTAAGAACATTTTCCATAAAAACATGGCCCCATACAGTTCACCATCATGACTTATGCTGTTGTAAGAAAGGGCAGAGCTCCTGCCTCGCAACAGAATTCCTGTCATTCAGGAGAGGACAGAGGAGTGTAAGATAGAGCTTGAAACTGGCACCACTCAGGAAACACTGGGACAACACTCTAGATCAAACCAGTAGCCTACTCAGTCTAATACTATATCCTTCAGCGAAGATGCCAAGAATCCCACATGTTCCCAAAAGAACAGGAAGTAGTTTGTTTAGGGTAACAGTTAAGACCTCTTATTAAAAAGGAAAAAACAAAACAAAACAAAAAAACCACTACAAAATAGTCTATACCAGACTGCTATGTATGACCTTTGTGTTTAGACCTTGTGTTACAATTTTAGCTGTACAGCTTCTCAGTTTTTCTAATAAGAAAAGAAGTCAAATAGTTTTCTATTTCCTTCTTTTAGTTCATTCACTATTTTATCCCTCTTCTTTGTCTCCTCTTCCTTATCACTGGTTTTGTGAACATGGAGCTCTGAGAGACTGATACCCATAGGGCAGAGAGCACTGACCCAACTGGACTGTGTACCTGTTCCAAATCTTTACAGATTCTGCAGCTGCTGAGAGAATGGCAATGTTGTCAGAGCTAAAAGCCAACGTCCTGACATCACTGCGGTGGCCTCCAATGGTTATCCTTGATGCACGGACAGCCTGTGGGACTTGTGCTGACAGGTCCAGGTTGTATAACTCAATGACGTTGTTCTGGAGCAACAGTACAATCTTCAGCTCTCCTTTTGGAGAGAGAATCAAGTCAAAGGACCTGTTTGATTAAACAAAATCAGAGCTGTACATAGTAGAGGCAGTAAGACAAAATGTTGGAGGGATCAAATATTAAGGTCAACTGAGATACAGGGATATAGACGGAGTGCATCAAACAAGCAAAGGCACACTAAGATAGACGTGTGCAAGATGGGGACCACTTGTGGAAGAGTGTGAATGGAGATCATGGTAGGCCTTCCCAGATCCAAGCTAAACAGATGTCGAGGAGGAAATTTCTTCCACCTCTCCCCCCATACTGAGCCATTCAGAGCTCTCCCCAGGTAGCTGCATAACCACTGCTCAGACTATCACAGGCTTTCCACTCACTTGATTTTAGAAGAAGCTTTGACATTAGTGACCCGCTGAATCTCCTCCTGCAGGCTCAGCTCCACACTCCTTTCAGGGTCCTCTTCAGAGTTCTGTCTGGAAATGTCAGATAAGGGAGAAGAGTCAAATGACCCATCATAGCTAACACAAACTAACAGAGACAGCAAACAACATAACAAAACCACTTAGCCTGCTGAAAAACAACCTCCCTCTTATCCAGCAGTTCTAACCACATTTAGGAACAGGGTGAGACAGTGAAGTTCATGCTGGTATGCAGACTACTGAAGAGAAATCTGTCCTGAAAAAAAGACAACCTCCTCTGGAGCTAAAGCACTTGAACAAGGCATATTAGAAAGATGGATACAAAACAGACAACAGAAAGTTATGTTTGAGAGCCAGATCAGCTACTGCTCATCTCCTACCACTCACCCAAAGTCCTCAGCCATTGCCAAAAAGCATCTCCAGATTTACATGCCCTGTGCTTTAGTTTCTACCCGGGAGACAGACCTCTCCCAAAGGGTTGTTTTGAGCCACCAGTTAAGTGCCAGGATACACAGAGAGACACTTAACACTACACAAACATTAAGAAAGCTCTCATCCACCTGGCATAAAACAGGAGATGAGGTATCAGAGTCCCTCTGACTTCTCAGATGAAACTCTCATTCCTGCATGTCCTACTTTGATGCACCAAGCAGTATAAACAGCAATGTCAGGTAGAGGTGAGCAGCTCTGAAAAACCCATTTTATGTCCATTTCTTTGCACCCATGAGCTTCTTTTTTGCAAGGGAAGACTCGGAAAAAAGGTAGTTCCTTAGTCTCTGGAAGCAGTATTGCTCAGACAAGCACCAAGGCACAGGCCCAGCAACCCCAAAACAGAAAAGCTAAGCACAATGACCAGAAGCTTGGAGTTCAATGACTGTGTAATGCTACTAAAGGGCTTTTCTAACAGGCTACTGGATGCAGCAGCATCCAGATACCTCCAAAAGACTGCTTACTTGGCTTTTTTCTTTGCTTTCTTTATTTTCTTTTCCAATTTCTTTTGGACTTCCTCTTCAGAAAGGACAGAGAACACTTCCAGAACCGCATCTGTTCCCTAGAGACAGGGCAAATGAAGTCAAAGGCATGCAAAGCCCTGGTTAGCCCTCACAGAAATTACCCAAGGTCTCTAACAGTCTCCTCTACAGCTCAATAGCAGAGGAGCCCATTACTCACATGGCAGGCCAAAAACTTCCCCGTTCGGTCTGTGGCAAGAGTAACTACTCGGTCTCTCCCTTCCCGCACGATGGATCCAGCTTTGCTGCACTTAATGATGCGCTACAGGGAAAGAAGAAAAAGCTTTGGTCTGAAATGTGAAGTGATCTTCTCAAGCAAACTCAGAAATCTGCTGACAATGGAAGTCAAGAAGAGAAGAGGGAGAAATGAACCTACAGGGACCTGATGGAACAGCTAGTAAGGATAAATCAAGAGAAAAAACAAGCATCTGTGTGAGCTACAAAGCTTATCTTCTTACCTTTTGTTGCATTTTAGCTGAAAATAATCATTGACAGTCTCAGTGGAAGAGTAAATTAACTTTACTGGCAAACCACAGCTGTTTAAGAGACAGAGATGAATTTGTATTCTATGAAGGCACCAGTTCCTCCATCAACAGAGGCAGAGAAGGTGACAACAAATATTAAACAAACGGTTGAAGGGACAGAAATCATATGGAGAGGAAATTGGAAAATTACTTAACAAGGTTGTCTATCTACCACAACTACAAGCAATCTGAAATCTGAGCAGCACCCCAGAGAGTTCCACTAGAAAGAATGATTCAGTAAAGCCTACAGCAGCAGCACAAGTGAGAATGGCTTTCTGCAATCAAATCTCACACTGTATTTCATTACAGTGCAACTCTGACCTCTCAGTTTCTGCTACGAGCTGCAAAGCTCAGCATCGGCACTGCCAACCAGCTAGTAACTATTTCATTCCTGTGTCATTTGATGAAAGAGCTCTATTAGCAGTGTTAAACTTTAAACATTTGCTAGTCCTCCTCTTTCAGTGGAGAATAATGTGGATGTGTTTTGGCACACATACTTCTGCTGATGTTTTGCAGTTAGATGAGGCAGCAACTGCTGCTGACAAAGTTGTTAAGGAGCAAGACAAGAATTATAGAGAAAAACAAGAATCACATTTTCCTGAACAGGTTAAATATGACACTCAGGGTATAAACCAAGCAAATGGGGTTAGATACACCATCTCATAGACAATAGAGAAAACTAATCTTACTTCCTCAGGATGCTCATCCAACTCTAAGGTCTCATCCTCTTCAGTGTTTTCTTCTGCTCCAAGTGAAGATCCTTTGCTTTTCTTGGACTCTGGCTCATCAGGGTCTTTTACCTGTTCATGGGCAAAATAACTCCATAATCAGTACCTTAAACAACAAGAGCTACAGTGTTATGGTTCCTGTCTCACACTTGATTTCCCTGGAGGTAGAATTACTTAGAGGACACCAGAGTGGCCTACAGCATGCCTGTAGTCACCAAGCACTCCATGTTCTCCCATGATTATCATCTGCCCACAAGACTGTCCTCTTTAGCCATAAGGCAGGAAGATTTGACACACTGTGGAAATCTTGTTCTGCAAGTGCTTGCAGCTTTACTTGAAAGCTGAAATCACAAGAAACAGCAAAGCCTATCCCAAGAGCAGCTTCTGGACCTCTCAGACAGCAAAGCCATTGCTTTGTCTCTGTTTCCCAGAACATCAATTAGATTTTCACATGTGCCAGTCCCATCTTAGTCCAAAGACAAGCAGCTGGGCAGACAGGGGACTGAGGGGTTACACAGGGAATGTCTTACCTCCTGGATGTACGTGATATCCCACACCCTCAGCTCACTGTCAGCACTTCCAGTGATCAGACGCTTCTCTTTGGATAGCAAAGCCATTCCCCAGACCTGTCCAGAGGTGCAATGTGAGGAAACAGTTTATGGCTGCTTTAACTACCATAACAACAGCAGTGCACCTTTAATTGATTTATTTAAAGGAATTTAAAAAAAAAAAAAAGAGACTGGCTAGCTGGGACGTCCTCTGGGGACATCTGTATTGGAATTGTCACCCACTGCCTGTTGATGACAGCTCCTGGAAGGTACAGAAGTTTCTAATTTGTTCATTCCTAAAGCCTAATGACAAGAAAATGTATGACAGTGCCAGCTTACAACTCCTGAGAGCAGGGAAAGCACAAGGTGAGCCATGGCATGTAACCCAGAGTCCCTCCACCCCAATAACTCCCCACACATCGCCTTTACCTCAGTTCGGTGTCCAACCAGAGTTTTGAAGCAGTGCTGGGTATCCAGATCCCACCATTTCACCAATGTGTCTTTCCCACTGGAAGAAAGAATGAAAACTCAACATATGAGGAAAGACTGCCAGAGCTCACATGCTTAGAAAAGTGGTAGAAATACAAAAAAACCCCTAAAACATGCCACAACATATCACAGAGCAGCTGCTCAGACACTGAATTTCACACACTACGCAGGAAGAAAGTACAGCAAATACAAAGGTACTGCAAAAAGGTATCTGGCAAGTCACTGAAAACTGCTTCCACCTCTGGAGGCAGCTGCCAGCCCCAGTGTCACACAGCATCATTTCTTGCTTATTCAGGGTGAGAACAATTCTCCACATTCTCAACCAGTGCCATGCCTGTGCATTGATCAGGCTACAAGAGAAGCAGACGCCTTCTTTTTCAACACTGATTCGGAGCTGCAATTCCTAACAGAGAGTTACAGCTGTTTCAGCCCTTCAAAGCCCATGTAGGATTAGATCTCAAAAACACATACATTATGCCACCTCAGTACTGCAAGAGCACTCAAGAAAAGTAATTTCAACATGTATACAGATTCCTTCAGTGCATCCTTCAACAATTTAACTTTATTCATTTTTGGCAAGAGCCTATTTTCCTCAATAAATTACAACTAAATGAAGACATAAAATGGTTCCATTATTAAGCTCCCTCAGGACAAAAAAAAAATCTGATTACAAGTGGTATTTATTGTTAATCCATCTCTTTTGTAACATAGGATCCAAAGGTGCTCGTTTGAAAAGTATCAAAATAGCACAAAAAATTCTGTACACAAAGAAATGCAGTTAGCTGCTTGGGCAATAAAACAATCTAAAGTAAGGAGAGAAAACTTTGCATCTCCAGAAAAACAGGATAATGTCTCTACTCTTTTAATAAAACATTAAAAAATAGAGAGGAATTCTTTATCTCTTTATCTCAATTTAGCTACTGAGAGAATTAAGAAGCATTTCTAAAACTGACCTGAAAATATTAAAATTGCATTAAAAATGGGTATAATCTACCAAATCAACAAAAATACTTTTCCCACCTGAAAAAAACAAAGGAATCTCTAATTCTATACTCAAAT
Source organism: Myrmophylax atrothorax (assembly GCA_026770055.1). Taxonomy (NCBI): domain Eukaryota; kingdom Metazoa; phylum Chordata; class Aves; order Passeriformes; family Thamnophilidae; genus Myrmophylax; species Myrmophylax atrothorax. Next base: position 93,440,582 of record JAOXXN010000001.1, read on the forward strand.
GCATTTTTCTATTAAGCTACTAGAAGATATATTAATCAATAAAAAATTACTGATATTTCAGCAACAGTATCTTCTGTCAACCACTTATTATTAAGGGGATGGGGTCAACTTGCAACTCATGTTGAATAACCAAAAACCAACTGAAAAAAAACTGTCATCTTTTAATTAATTCCTGTATTTACAGTTATGAGGAAGCAATTTTTCTGTCACATTGCTGTCTGAGTTACACATATAGACAGTTAAGTCAGCTTAATTCTTCAAGATAAACAGCAAAAATTGTTACATACATAATGAACATATTAGCACTATTCCTTATTACAGTAACTTTCAAGTTGCCACATTCACCAACAAGTTAAACCCTTTACCAAGTACTAATTTTTCAGTATGGCCATCTCAGCTCCACTAACCACCTCTGGATTCAAGCACTATTAAAAAATATGTGGATGTGACAAAAGCAAAGATGATGGTGGGTCTGAGATCTCACAAGACAAGAAGGAAGACAAACGGCTGTAGCACACAGGATGTCTAAATTTCAAGTACAACCATGCCTGCTTTCCTGATCAACAGCTACACTTAGCCTTGCTCACCTGGTGACCAACAGGTTCTTCTCCTTCAAGAAAAGGACTTGAGTGACAGCATCCTTGTGTCCTCTCAGCCGGTACAGACCACTCTCATTGATGACATCCCACACGATGACTTCTGTGTCCTGGAACAGAGAGAGCACCTCCAAGGGATTGGCATTTGTCTCTGCAAAACTTCTGCTACGAGACTAAAGTGGTTACCTGAGAGCACAATTTCTCACTCTGAATTTGAATGTCAGGGATAATTAATGCAAGTGCCATTCCTTCCAAAAAGGTGCGTTCAGACTAATAAATGTATCGCTATCTCAGACTGAGTCACTTTTGCTATTCCTGACCTCACAAGCTTCTTTACTTTAACAGCTCTACTAGTATCCTACTCCTGCACTGCAGCCCCTGCTGCTTTCCCAGCCCTGAGCTTCCCAGTCTCACCACCATCTTGCAGTCCTAGCTCCTTTCCCTGCCATCCTCTGGCTATAGGTTGATGTCACATAACCCATCTAAAATGCTGACCATTTTAGTGCAGGTCGGCCTTCCCCATGGAGTATCTCTGTGAAAGGCCCATCCTCCAAATGTGCAACCCTCACCTTTGAGCCAGATACCAGGCGGCCCCCCAGGTGGTCGTACTGCAGGGCTGTAACTGCAGCCCTGTGTCCATTGAAAGTGATATTTGCTTCTCCGCTTAGAAGGTTGAACACACGGATTGATCCATCTTCATACCCAACGGCCAAGTGCAACCCATCTGGAGACGGGCAGAGGCAACTGACCTCCTGCTTGAGACCCTTAAGGATAAGAACCTGCAATTTTTAGGAGACAAAACATGTATAGTGTTGATAAGTGACATGTCAGAGACAGATACTTACACAGAAAAAGGAATATTCTCTAGTCTTCTACTGAACTACCAACTGAAAGTTTCTGCCACTTTGTAGGTTCATTTTTCAACTTTCTGCACCAAATACAGTGTCATTAGCCCCATTTTCCAAGGCAAACAGCAGTTAGAAGGGAAGAAATTTCTCATACACAAACAGGAAACTGGTGCAGAACAAGGCCTGGAACTCAGAAGCTCAGATTTCTGCCTCCACATTTTAAGTGCCAGAGAGCAAGCATTGTTTGCGAATAAAGTCTGAAAGTTTCTTCCTGACTCATCCTCTCTTGCCTGGCCTTTCTCATGTATAGGGCAGAGCTGCTTTTACAGAAACTGCACAAGCACTTGAGAATGATAAAAAAGTGTCTCCAAAACAATACAAAAACACACAGCACTCCAGGGACTGTGAAGCAAATTCTGATGCCATTCTGTAGTGGACAGTAGTACCTATGGTGATTTCAAGATCTGACGAGACGTGCCAAAGTACTTAGAAGTCACAGCTCACAACTTCCCTACAGGATACAACTGTCACGTGCAATGCCCAGTTCCACAGGCAAAACACAACTCCATGACACCCCTGATTCATAAAGGAACTTTCAGCTAAACAGGGACAGCTTTCCAGTCACCATGACAGCAATTACTCTACCCCAGCTGGGGTACTGCGGCAAATCTCAAAGGATCCACAGCGAGATTCAACCATTTTAGGACCAAGTCAAAATAAAATTAATTACTACCACAGCAAGAGAACAACAGGACCAGTACTCCATTCCTTTGACAACTGATGACCACAAGGCATCACCAAAAGAAAACAAAGGTGAGAGCTGCTGCATTCCGGATATCCAAATCATCTATAGTCCCATCTGCTCTGTGTGTGGTGGTGCTGTCTGTGGCCCTTCAACAAATGCAAATCTTACCAATCCCTTAAAACAGAAGTAAACAATAGTACCACGACTTCCTCGTAAACATCCAACATTGGGATTTATTCTGGACTATACAAAAGATAACACTACGCAGGATCCTTTCTGTCCAACGACCAATTGGGGCAACTGGAAGACACCCCCATAGAATCATAGACTCGACTGGGTTGGAAAAGACCTCCGAGATCATCAAGTCCAACCCTTGGTCCAACTCCAGTCCCTTTGCCAGATCATGGCACTCAGTGCCACGGCCAAGCTCA
>JAOXXN010000001.1:93451338-93466204 GCA_026770055.1 Myrmophylax atrothorax
ACTTGTGCATCTCACCTCCCCCTGTATCTTAAAATAGGAATAATACTTACTGCTCATTTTAGTTTTGTACGTTTTGTAGAGATCTCCAGCCACAAGGCATTGGAAAGTATGTAATGTGATCTAAGTGAAGTTAGAGATTACTGATACTACATCTGGTTGTCTGAATTTATTAGTTTCCCTACTGAATTCACAAGTATACCCTCAGTCAAACTTACTTCATTCTCTTTTTTCACAGTACAGTTTTTGCTACAGGCCTTTGCTTGCTCTTTACTAGTTGTGAGACTTGAGTGGACCATGGAGGAAGAATAGTAACTTAATATCTGATACATTGCTTCAGTTTTAGGTTCTACTTTTTCCATATTATGATTATTTGATGCTCTCTTGCGCTGTCTTAGAGGATGTGCAGAAATTCAGAAGAGTATCCTTAATTGTAGTATGCTGTTGTATTCCTTCTGATTAACCCAGAATAGGGAAGCTGGAGGTCTGTAGAAGCTAATGATGTGATTTATTAGATCAAAAAGTTTTTACAAGATGATGTCTTAAAGACAAAATATTGTTGCCATTAAAAAGACATGCTCAAAGTTTTAAGGAATGAAGATTATTGACCTGGAATGTCTCTTCTCCTAAAATATGCTTTCATCCATGTTGATAGCCTGCCTGAGCAGCACGAGGAAAGAGTGGAATGAGAGAGGGGAACATTCCTGTTCAGTGGGCGGCTTATGCCAAACTACTGCAGTGCTGCTGCCAGAAGGGTGGTTGCAGCTGCTTGTTCATGTCTCATTCCTTGTTGTAGGCACTAGCAACTTATAAGATGATCAGGTTGAAAGCTAATCCAGTGAAAATACTAGTTTTCAGCCAGGTCAGAAAGCTGAAGTGCAGCTGTACAAGAAGAACGAAGAAGGTTTGAAAATACTTGCCTTTGATGGAAGGGAAAGAGAGAAACTAGATGTACTTCAGCTGTCCAGAGCTAGAGTGGACTAGATTTAGGTGTGGAGGGGAAGGTCTAGCAGACTTTTCTTCCAGGTGTGGAGGGAAGAACAGACTTCAAACACAGTGTCTGTTCTTGGAGGATGCTGTGAATGAAACAATTAAGCATATCTCTTGAACTTCCTTGCCTTGGGACTAGACATGTAGTCTGTCAAGAGAATATGATCTCCATGAGAATCATATTTCTGCCTTGTGGACAGGAACAAAACTTGCAAAACAAAGCAAGCTACCTCATTCTGGGAGCACAAATGTAACAAGTGTTTGAGCTATTCATTATTAATAGCTTTGCCAGCAACTGGTTTGTTTAAGGAGACTTGTAGTCATTTTATCCAAAAAGCAGTCTTGCCAGACCCAGTTGTTAAATTCAGAAGGACTTTTTATTGCTGGCTGTATAGTATGTTTCTGCATCAGTTCTCTGCACATTATTAAATCATTTCTTCCTTGGCTCTGTATGTAGCATAGTAAGCACTGCAATTAAGACAGCTTTTCTAGCAGTTTCTGGTTTGTCCTTATATGCATAGTTTTAAAATGGAAAGGAATGAGCCCAATTCTCACCCTCTCAGCCTGACTAGGTGATGCTAAGCAGCTGGTATAAGATAGGGTGCTATCCTTAATATTTGATGTCTAAAATACTGACTTGTCTATATGAAGTGGAGTTGTCTAACTTCAGGAAGTCAAGGTCTTGAATACTTCTGGCTTTCTTACCATGACATAGACGTTGATCCTTGTGTTTTATTGTTCCTCAGGTTGCAGGACCGGCGAGGCTAAGCTCACCAAAGGGTTTCATTTGGCTGCCCGTTTCATCATTCACACAGTGGGCCCCAAGTACAAGAGCCGCTATCGCACAGCGGCCGAGAGTTCTCTGTACAGCTGTTACCGCAACGTCCTGCAGCTCGCAAAGTAAGCACAACTTGCACAAGGCTTTGCCATCTGTGCTGCATCTGCTCCAGAAATCTGGGTCTGCACAAAGGCCAAGCGCCTGTGAATGTCCTCTCATGTAAACTGGGTTTGGTGAAGTACATGAAAACATTAGTGGCTTCATGGTGTGCTTTGTGCCTTTTATCATCTGTGCTGTGGTGTAGATAAAATGTGCAGAGATCTGAGCTGGTTCAAATCCTGAAAAGGTGTAGCTAGAGCTGTGCAGGATTCAATTATGTGAAGGAGAAACAACATTAATAATTACTCTGGGTTCTGTGCTGTAAAAAGCTTTAAATGAGCTTGCTTGAGCAACAACTTTGTGTGGTCTGCAGCCAAGTGGACATACCCACAGGCAGATCTGACTGCTGTATCAGTTCATAAATTTGACCTCTCTGCCTTCATACAAAAAACCCCTAAAATTCTGAGTCAAGGTGTAAGGTTACTTCTAAATCTACAGTTGCTGCCGCTGGGTTTGTAGGTTTTTTCTGTTTCATCTGTGGTATTTTCTACTTCCTCTTAACTAACAGGTTTGGGGTTTTTTCTGTTTTTCTGTGTTCTGTCCTGTATTCTGTTCTTCTTTTGTGATGACTGTTGTAATGGTAGCAGTCACAAAATGTACCTGAACAGTAGCAATGTCAGAAAATATACTTAACAATTTCCTAGGGATGGGAAGATCACTTCTTCCAGGGCTGGATGTGCATTACAGTGCAATAGTAACTGTTTCATAATCAAGATTGCAGCTAAGGCTTCTAGAGAGCATGTGCCGGTTTTGTTCTGCGTTTGAAGTAATAAGTAAAGTCAGGCCTGGACTGGAACATGTTATAAACAATTTTAAAGTTCTGATACTTCTGCACACTGAATGGCTTTCAGTCGATCTATTTCCTAGACTAACTTTTGATATTTGTGAAATTGTCTACCAACTCTGAGCTTGCTCAAACTTCTCTGCTTTACTCTTCTGTAAATGTGGCTGAATGCTGGAAGCATTCTACTGACTCTAAAGTATGTGTCACTCCATTCTGATGGTTGTCTAATCATAGACATAGATTGAGTAAGCCACCTTGGTCTGTGTCCAGGCCTCTAACAAAACAAGTAATAAGTCAGATGAAGGAACAGGGGAGTTTTTGCAATACAGAGCACCCGCTTTTCCCTTCCTTCTTCTCCCTGTCAATCCTATACAGGAAGGAAAATGTTTTGGAAAGGATTGCAGGGAGCTTGAGGGAAGAACTTCATTTAGGCTATGAGAAATTGCAGGAACAATGTAGCTAAGGTAGAAGGAGAAATTTGAGAACAAGCACCAGAGGTAACAGTGTGGATTAATTAATGTTTCTCTCCTTCTCTGCTCAATGATGGTGTGTATACATCTTGCCGGGGAAGAATCCATCTGCAAAAACCTGAAAGAGAGTTACTGCTGCATGGAGTCAGGGAAATAATTATTGGTGTTACCTCTGTGCTGACAGACATTTGTTTGCACCTGGCCACCTATTCATTTGTTTTTCTTTCTCTGGATTTCAGGGAACAGGCAATGTGCTCCGTAGGATTTTGTGTCATTAACTCTGTGAAAAGATGCTACCCCTTGGAGGATGCAACCCACATAGCACTGCGTAAGTGTGTTGGAAAGAAGCATGAACTGGATGGCAGTATTCAGCAGGTCACTTACCTCTGATAGATTGCTGTTGATGTGGGGAAAGCTTTTTTCAGGGGTCTGTATTTCATTGGAGGCTGTAAAAAAGCCTGCCATTGTTGATCAGGAAATGGAAGATAAAAACAAGTGATCCTTTCTCTATTGAGAAGTCATCAGTAAGGATGCATGGGAATCTGTGCTGGAACTTGTAGTCTTCAATATATTAATTAATAACCTGGAAAAGATGCTGAACAGTGACGTGAGGGAGTTGTTCAGAATAGCAAAGTTGAGGCCTTACTGTTGAATAGCTGTAGATGGATCTCAAGCAACAGTGAATTTCTGCTGCTTGAGTGTCATCAAATCAAATGTAAAGTGATATTCTTCCCCCACTGACCTACTCCTACACACTTCTGCCTTCACATGAAAAATGATGGGCTAATCTTAGGGAGCGAAACATTGAGATTATAAATAGTTCCATGAAAACAGCAGCTCACAGAAGTTCAAAACAGCAAGCTGAGTAAGACACAACAAAATTGGGTTCAGAACAAACAAGGGGAAACGATTCCTATGCTTATGCTATTTGTTTAATGGAACTTCTTGCTAAAAAGCATTGCAAAAAGTTTCCATGTTTCCTTGTGTTCAAGAGGAAACTGTATTAAATTAAAAAATGAAGACTACTGAAAAGAAATCAGAAAATCTCCTAGGTTGAAAATAAAAAAAAAAAGAAAAGTGCTCAGACAATACTGTTTTAGTCACCTGGTTCTTACTTTTCCTTTGTCTCTTTTCATTTCTATTGGTCTGCTTCTGTCTACTTTCCACCACCCAGTACCTGGAGCTTCCTGCAGGGTGGTACTGCACAATAGAAAAGTTGTTGCAGATGGAAGGAATGGGTTTTCCTCTTGCTGTGCAAGCTGACTGGAGAAATCTTCCTTACCCTCTGTTTAGCAGAGTTGCTGGTGCTGGAGAAACAGATTAGTCCATTGTTTTCTCTGCTGGCTGCCTGTTGAGTGAGACATCTGAAAAGATCTGCTATTTGAAAATAACTTTTTTCCTTCTACTGTTTCTTGAAATTCCACTAGGGTATTCTCTGTAGTGTAACTTCCTTCATTGCTGTCTTCTGTTGTATGTGTAGGGCTACATATTACTTGATAAAATACCACTCTATCAACCAATTTGTTTGGACACTTTCTCTCATGATTTACAAATATAATTTTTGTATGCCTCTTTTGCATAGCTGACCCTGGAGGTTTTGTGTTGCTGACCCTCTCTCAAACCAGCTTCTGCTGTAGCTTGCTTATATTGCTTTTCTGATAACTTAGGGCATGGTGACTTGTTCTAGGAATGTCTGGTTTTAGCAATTTGCACAGGACTCTATAAAGGAAGGATTTATCTTGAGTTTTCAGGGCCATAGAGTCACATTTCATACTAAGTTTCAATGAAAGAGACTTTTTCTCTCTGTGTGTCTAAAGTGAGTGAGTGGAGATGGAGCTTTCAATATGGCCAGCAACTCATTTGGTATGTTAAACTACCACTTAATTTGTACTTGCCAGCATCCTGTGGAACAATTCTGTAGGAACAGAGATGTCTCTCTCTTCTGCACTCTGAGTTCTTCACTTGTAATTGTGTGTGTAGATTTCTCCTCCTGTTTTGCTAATTACATTTAATCTTCCTTGCAGGCACAGTTAGAAGGTTTCTGGAGATTCATGGAGAGACTCTGGAGAAGGTGGTGTTTGCTGTTTCTGAGCTTGAAGAGGTATCTTCTTGGTGTTCATTCCATCAAAATTCATGGGCATGTTTGCTTTTTTCTTCAGCAGTATTATCTCCTGCATTGTAAAGCTAGATTTGGATTTCCCCTTCAGATCACATACACTTTTGGTCTTACAGCATCCTTCTGGCTCCCACTAGCACAGCCTCTCTTCTAGTACTGTTTATGCTCTTAGCAGTCACTATGGACATGTTCAGAACCTTTCTGCTTCTGCCTTCCATGTTCCTGATCCATGGAAGGAAGCAGTACTAGAGGTTATAGCATGCAGCTGTGCTGGGTGCTCTCTCCTAGCCAGAAAGGAAAGTCCTTACGGAATTTCCTCCTTACCCAAAGATGGGCTTTAAGAGGGCCAGTTCAGCATGCTTACAAACATCTTAAATGCTACTTGTTGGAATAGCAAGCTTGATATTTAATGATCCGTGTTCTGAGAGATGTTGGCAGTTTGACTATTGACCTCTCTTGTACGTTGGGCTTGCTAATGGCAGTTCCTGGGCAGAACACCCACACTGTGTTCAGGTTCTGTGGCAGCTGGATGAGGAAAATAACTAACTTGTTGAGCATTGTAAAACTGCTAATCAGTTGGAGAGAACACATGAATTATTACAAGGTTCTGTAGAAATTTTCGCTATTTCCCTCCATGTAGAGAGGTTTTCTCTTGATTGGTTGTTGCTTTGTCTTTTTTTCCCAGTCAGATCACTAACTGTGATCTCTGTAGTGGTATATTTTAATATAAGCAGCCTTTGCTGAAATCTGTTATCCATGCGTATTACAGCTTCATTACAAAGCCAAAGTATATACATTTGCCTGAGTACATACAGGTTAAAGCTGAGTCCTCTCAAGGTCATTTGCCAGTCTGGCAAAAAACCCAAAAAGTTAACCTTTGTCAAGGCTACTTGCCTTTATTTCCAGGTAACAGCCCAGAGTAAGCCATTGAGTGAAGTGGTATTTTGCCTCCAAACTGCCAAGAGGTTCCCTGCCACTACGGCAGACACTGTTTAACTGAAGAACAAGGATGCGTGGTAGACCCTTCATGCATTTTTCTTATTTGCAGGCCACTTACCAGAAGTTGCTGCCTCTGTATTTTCCAAGATCATTGGAGGAAGAGCTACAATCCTTGCCTTACCTCCCTGCAGATATTGGCAATGCAGAAGGGGAGCCTGTAGTTCCAGAGCGGCAGATCAGGATTACTGAAAAACCGGGTGTTCCGGATGGTGAGTTCTTAAGTGAACTTTGTAATAAGTACCTCTGTGTGAAAATCGATGGCAAAAACAGAAGGAGCAGCAGAGAGATGTTTTCCTACCTCAGCTCACCTAAGGCAGGTTACGATTTCTCCAGTTGTGAAGCTGCCTCGTTGGCTTCGTGTGTTCCACAGCAGTAACTTCTGCATTCTGCCATGTTGTGTAGAGTGGTGTGGTTGCAGGATGCAGTACAGCTGCAGTTCTTTTTCTTTCTTGTGGGGACAGTTGGGGTAGCTCATTCTGTTTGTAAATTTTCTTCCAAAGTGATTAGAACCTCTGAAGTTTTTTGCAGAATCTTGTGCAGCCCCTAGATAAAAAAGGCATTGTAGTTAATAGTCTGTCTTCTATAGTAGCAAAGTGTTGATAATATGTTGCAGAATGTTGTTTCAATTATATCATTCTATTAATGCAGCATGGGCACCAAACTAGTAGATGTACACTGAAAACTAGCAGAAACTCCCTATAAGATAGAAGAACTGGATCAACCCAAAGATCAGTGTTTGGAAATGGCTACCAAAGCTCACTCAGAGATTGTAAAGAGGTTGCCTAGATGTCAGGATTGAGGTGAGATAAGTATAGCAAAATAATTTAATGTATAAATGGACATAGCAGGCACATTCTGCCTAATTTATGAAGCAGTGCTATGAAAGTTTTACATTTCTTCAGGCAAAGCCTTAAACTGTCAAAAGTAGGTAACTTGGAACGAATTTCAAAGATTTTCTGCTTTTGCATAGCCAGTTGGGTTAAGGCTGAATATGCAGTGAGGATACAGACAGTTTACAGTTTGATACCTTATGTACCTATTCCTTCTGATCAGACATCAGTCTTTTTTTTCCCTGTCCACCCTGATGGTTAGAGTGGTATTTGCAGCTGGTCAGTGAGAGGTATTCAACCACTAGCTAATACTTTGTGAAATTACTATGTTTGCATATGTAGGAGTGAATTTGTATAGTGGAATCGTGCGCTCTTCTCCTACTATATAGCATGTCACTCTGAAACTGGGAAACTCAGTTCCTGTCCAGACTCCCCAGAGAGGTAGTGCTGGAAGCCTTTGAAATATTCCTTGATGACATCAAATTCAGAATTCAGTGGAGCATTCTGGTATTGTCACCAGCAAGTGAGTCTGTGCTCTTATGTTTCATCACACAGTCATGTTGTAAACAATACTGTAAAAACATCTAACCTCATATTACTGCCAGCTCTACAGCATTTGTTCCAAGTGTCAATGATATAAAAAGAAGTAAGTCCTTTCTACAGTACAGCTTCTAAATTGAATAAAAATGCAGCATCTGTGCCTCTGCATACTTTATTTTTCCCTCTGGGACAGGTAGGACAACTGCAAAGCCCAAGTCACTCTCCCCAAACCTTGTTTTTTGGGAGAGTTAACCATTATCCCTTTGCTACAAGCTGATGAGTAGGACTTCCCAGTTAGTTTCCAAACCGGCATTTTAAGGGAGCCTGGTTCCCAGTCACGTGCTCTAATCTGTCAGTGGAACTGGTGAGGCAGCAGAGCCACATCATGGTCGGTTGTGGGTTTTGTGTTAGTCTGTAGCATGATGACTGTTGGCTCACTGAGATATGTAGCAATTCAGCAGCATTGCTGTCTTATGCACAGCTCGAACGTTTTACACTGCCTTTGTTTCTACTGCAGATGCTTCAGATGAAGAGGGTCTGGAGGCAGATTTGTCTTTCATTGGTTCCCATGCCTTTGCCCGCATGGAAGGAGATGTTGATAAACAGAGACGCCTCATCCTTCAGGGACAGTTGTCAGAGGCAGCACTGCAAAAACAGCATCAGAGGAAGTGAGAATTTGCTTGTCCATGTGAATATTTTGTGTTAGTTAGCTGTTCAGAGGACCAACCCTTATTATGATCTTGTTTTCTGTAAAGGCTAATCTTCCTGCAAGTAAATATGGGTAAAGCCTGGTGTCACCCTGGATTGATGTGGTAGCCTCTTTGGCCTGAAGGGAGAAGGGAAGAGGCAGTAGGAGGAAAAGGGAAGCTTGTGATGAACCCAGAAGGAGCATACCGAGTGCATGCAGCCAGCTGCCTTTATCCATTTGCCACAAGATGTCACTGTTTTGTCACTGCTCTTTGTAGTGGGGACTCCTTTTCCCAATACTGCCCACTTGCTCCTGAGGCTCTGACCAAATAGCAAAACAGTTTTCTTTTATTCATCAAATGGTAGAATGATGAGGCTTTTTCCACCTCCCTGCCATGGTAACCCTAACGTGCATGATCACTTCTCTAGAAGCTAATTCCATGATGGAGACCTCTTGAGGCAGCATGGTGCTTGGCTTGTTTTGTCAGATGAGGCACACCATTCAAAGGGAGCCAAAAAAATCCATATATGACACTGGTTGCTAGGTAGTTGTGTTTGACTCCTAGACTTTGTAAAGAAATTCTCTTTTTTTTTTTCTGTCTTTTAAACACTGACAGATTTAAATGGGGAAAGCTCTGAGATATTTTCATCCCAAAAGCAATGTAATTGTAGTTACTAGTTGTTACGTATTCTTTGTCCTACTGAAAATCGCTAGGTATGTAACTAAGGCACTCAATTTTATTTTTTTAAGACTTCTTTCTTTAATAACTTAATAGTTGCTCCATAGGTCAGAGGACCACATTAGAGAGCGAGCTCAGTCAGAAAAAGGTTGTTTTGTTGTTCCTGTCCCATTTATCTTTTCAGTATTCTAATGCTAGTCCAAGGGGAGATTAGATCTGACCAGATGTTTTTAACTTTCTAGTTATAATCGCTGGCTGTGTCAGGCAAGAGCTGAAGACCTCTCTGACATTGCTTCTCTTAAAGCCTTGTACCAGACAGGTAAGTTCAGGGCACTGATGACTGATGTGTATTGTCTTAAAGTAAAAAGACAAATTACAGTATTTCTTTGGACCTGCATATACAGTCAGTCATGCTGTTAAGATAGAAGCCTGGCCAAGAACTAGGCAACAACTCTGCAGTAAAACAGGAGTTTCTCTTGATTTGTGTGAAGGACTGTGTGGTAAACTCCCAAACTGCTCTGCTTAAATACTGTGAGGATACATGCATATCCTGAATTACTGTAGCTTTAGATGTAAATCAGTACTGTTAGATTAAGCCAGTGCAGAAGGTGCCCTGTGTGAGATAGTTCCTATTTTGGTCTGAATTACCTCTACCCTTGTGTTACAAAGAAATGAATGGTGCTTTCCGATGATTAGTGTAGAGGATAGGCAGTTACTAAACCAACTTTTAATACAGCTCTCCTGAACAAAATGTTTCCCTCAGGTCAGTTGTGTGTTGGTCTCCTCTGTATGTCTCTCCTAGTACTGATGGCCCAGTACCAGAACCTTGAGTTCAGTAGATGGGGAGATTAGGGAGAGATTCAACAACCCAGTGGAGGGTTCAGTGGAAGAAAGTAGCTGCAAGGTCTTTGCAGCCTGGGAAGCAGAGGTGAGGAACCTGAACTCTTTGGTTCACTTTTGCTCTTTAGTTAGCACCATACTTGGACATAAAATTTGCTGTAGTCCCAATGGCTTATTGCTTTGCACAATGATGGGAATAAACAGGCAGATAGGTGACAAATGCATAGCTGTGTTTCTGCAGAGAAAGTCTGTTCAGCACTTTGGCTGATATCTTTGGGTTCCTGAAAATCCAGATGCTTACCTCGATCTTTGTGCAAATACCAAGGCTGTGTAATACCTTCTGCTCAGTAGCTGCAAATTTAAGTTCCTTCGTTTGCCTTAAACAAGGCTCTGCAGGCTGCAGGAGGACCATAAGTGCTCTGGGAATCTGTGCATTGGATTTCAGAGCTTGGTTTCTTGGAAGAATTTTGCTTCACTGGTAGAACTGCAAGTGAAGGGCTTTTATTTTTAAATAAAAAACATGTTGTTACTTGATATTTAGGTAAATATGGAGTACACAGACAACATAAAATTGCAGTCCTTGAAAGGTAATTTTTCAGATGTGATACATGCTTTTTTGGATCAGAATAGGTACTGGTATAGTGAGAGCAGTAACACTAAGCATATTTCCTGTGTTGGAAACCAGATGCATTGCAAAAATTCTGAGTTGTGGCTGGTTCTCCCTGGTTTGAAAGGGACCAGCTCCAAAACCTGGCATGACTGAGAGAAGTTGAGACATATTTTAATTTCTTTTGTAGGTGTCGATAACTGTGGCCGCACAGTGATGGTGGTGGTTGGAAGGAATATCCCAGTAACATTAATAGACATGGAAAAGGTAAGGCTTTGTAAAACTAGAGCTGGATAGGTTGCATGTGAAATGTTCAGGATGTAAGAGGCTAGTTATAAAAGCAGTTCAGTGTTAAAACTAGAAACATTATCTGTGGAACACTTAAAAGATATGAAATAGAAACTCATAGATAAAAATGCGTATTCCCTTACAAAGCTCTGTGTGCTTTGGGGTGATACTTTTCAATGAGATACTCCTCTATTTTTAGAAAAAAAAAGCTAATGTGACTCCTTTTTCTTCTCAAGAATAAAGAGACTTGCCCTGCTTCTGTAACTGCCAAGACACGAAGAGTGAAATGTAATGAGTCACATTAGTTTTTCATGGAAACAGCAAGAATTTATCTCCATCTGTGAGGTCAGATTGGCAAAAAAGACATCCAAGTTATTACAGTCAAGTTGAAGACTTGGAATGTTGGCCGTGCTTTTGTAGCTGAAACATAGTGCCATCCAGCCTCATGATTCCTGATTTTTAGATGGATTAAAGGAAGCATATTAAGACGTAATGCAACTGTGAAAGGGTTCTTTGCAAATGCAAATTCCATTTCTTTCTATCTCAGGCTCTTCTGTATTTCATCCATGTCATGGATCATATTGCAGTGAAGGAGTATGTCCTGGTGTACTTCCATACGCTCACAAATGATTACAATCAACTAGACTCTAATTTCTTGAAGAAACTCTATGATGTTGTTGATGCCAAGTAAGTGTCAATAGGAAAAGAACACGTTCCAGTCTTCCACTGTGCTATGCAAATATTTGTCATTCCCTGTATGTGGTTTCCTGTTTATTTGTGAGAGAGTTTTGCTGGGACAAAGACCTAAATAACTAATAAAGGCAAGAAGAAGGAAACTGTTTTCTTCCCTTCTCAAAACCATCTGTTAAGAAGTTCTGTCCACTGCAGTCTCCCTTTTAGAGCTCTTAGGGAGGTACATTGGTTGTATTGTCTGTCACTGTCCAGAGCTGTCCCTTCCCTGAAGGGAAGTTCTAGCCAGGTGGGGGTTGGTCTCTTCTCCCAGGCACTCAGCAATAGGACAAGCCAGGGGAAATTTAAGTTGGAGATCAGAAGAAAATTCTTTGTAGAGAGAGTAATCAGGCCTTGGAATGGGCTGCCCAGAGAGGTGGTGGATTCACGTTTCCTGGAGGTTTTTAAAGATTGGATGTGGCACTGAGTGCCATGATCTGGTAAAGGGACTGGAGCTGGACCAAGGGTTGGACTTGATGATCTCAGAGGTCTTTTCCAACCCAATCAATTCTATGATTCTATGATTTGGAGCCTGGCTTTGTTAAAGTGTGTTGCTAGTTGTGAGGGAGGTCGCTTGGGTAACACTGGCAGTCATAATTTGTCCTTAACTTAGTTTCACTGTCCACTTGAAAGACTGCAGACTTTGCAAAGATGCCTTTGACTGAAAAATAACCATTCTGCTTTTTTTTTCTTTTACCTTTACATTTACTTTTTGGTATCTGCCCTTACGTTAGATCTAATTTTTTAAATTACACCACAGACACACACTTAAGCAAAATTATCTGGTTTGACACATGGGTTGTGTAGGTGAGCTCAAACAGATGTTGCTTTTAAATATTTTTTTTCTCTCTAATCCAGGTACAAGAGGAATTTGAAGGCACTGTATTTTGTCCACCCAACATTTCGTTCAAAGGTGAGATAAATTGTACAAAAGAAAAGCACTTTTTGCCTGTTGTTGGAGTAGTATTTAAGCCTGTAGTATGAGGAACATGGAGGTGTATAGAAGACATTCAGAATGAGGCAGTGTCTTCTCGATCCACAGTCAGAACTTGAAATTCATTCCCATCTTTGATCTATCTGTAGTCTTCCAGCCTTTGTGATAAGCTGAACCCCAGTGGAGTGTGAACTGTCTGTGCCCTGTTTTTTCTGTGCTCTTTACAGAGAGGAGTGGAAGCTTTTGAGTCCTGTTTCTTTCAAAAAGCAACATTTTGTCCTTTTTCCTGCTATGTGGTTGGCAGGGTGATGAACCGTGACCAAAAACTCTGAAGTTTTTTTGTGAAGTTCATTTCCTGGATGTTTCACCTTTTCCTTCACCAGAAGGAATATCACATGTATACTGAATATTGCTTAAGAGCTGCCCTGGTAGGGGCAGAGGGCAGCATGTCAGGCAGCAGTGAGATTAGTCTGGATTAGAGAGTGTAGCGTAGCAAAGCAGGATGGGAAGAATGCCTTTGATGGAGTGCAGAAAAATCCTGTTAAGCCTTCAGGAGATGAAAAACTGAACTCGTCATGCAGTAAGGTGTTATCCTTGGCTGTGATCTGTGTGGAGCAACAGAAGAGGGAGCTGGCTCCCGTCTATACTTCATACCCACTACTCATATTGCAGCAGTGTGAGTACTTCAGATGAACTGTCAGCAGCAGCCCTTCCTAAAATTTTTGTTTGTCCTGTTGAAACAGTTAGAAATGTGATCCTCCCTGTTCACTTCAGATTAACGTCTGTGCTTATTCTGCTTTTTGCTGACATTGATCAAATTTGAGAAAATTATATGCCTGGAAAAAAGTGTCTGTTTGCACATGTTCGGCAAGAATTTCTTTGACTGCTAAATTTCTAGAGAGTCCTTTCTTTGCCTGTGCACAGCTGGGACACCAGGAGACTTGGAGCTTCCCTGTTTCTATGTAGATGAGGCTGAGGCTTCCAAACAGCAATACCTTCTAATTTTAGTTAGCATATTAATTAGTCCCACAGGGTACAGATCTGAGGTCTCGTGTGCTGGAATTAGACCTTCCAGCTCGGATGTTCCTGAAAATGTGGGAGCTGGCACAGAACATTTACTAAGGTCGCAGAGCTGAGTGGAAAAGCTGAAACTAGGAAGTACTAATACTTTAGATTCTCAACAGCGCTTCATCCCCCTCCTCTCTTCCCATATGTTTCTAGTTGGTTGAGAAACATTTTTTCGGTGTTTATTGCCATCTTGTCTGTCCCTTGGGAAACTGCAGTGGGACTTGATAGCTCTGTGGGGGAAGCAGATGGTGGTGGGAAGCAGAGAGGGTGAGAGACACAGGGTTCTCTAACTTGCTGGAAATAGTACTGGTTTGTATCCTATTCTGGCAGCACGGCTGGAGGCAAAAGGGAATGTGTATCCATGTCTTTCTCCTAATCTTTAAATGGAAGGCAAGTAGGAGTGCTGCTGACTGTTGCATGGACTATCAGCTTATGAAACATGATGGGGAATATGCAGGAGAAGGCGTGGAGAAGGTGGTTGCTAAGAGGGAATGATTTTTCTCTCACTTTCCTTTTTGGCAATTTCAGGGCTCTTGCCCCATGGAAGATTGCTAGCTCAAAAGCTTCAAATTTCTTCGAAAATGTTTGGCACGTTCATCTTGTTATTTGGAGCACTGACTTCCTTCTGAGAAGTACTGGAAGATACCCCATGCCTCAAATGCAGGAGGAAGGCTTGTTTATTCATGTGACTTCCCAGACACAGCACCCTCATATATGGGTCTCTTTCTTAAATCTCTGATATAAATGTGCGTTTTACAGCAGTATTGAATCCTGTCACAGTGGATGGCTGCCATCTCTTAGTGTTGCTTCTGCTTATTTATGGGCTAAAAGGGATCCAAGAGGATTTTCATCATGGCTTTTGGAAACTCAGATGCCCCTAGAAAATCAGCATAGTCCTCATTGTGCTTCATGGTGCCAACAGTGGTTCTTTGTTTGGTTTCTAGATATGAAACTGTTCTAAATTACTTATTTTCTGAGGATAATTGCCTGTCTAGAATACATGGAGTTTGGCATGCAGGGGGGAAGGTTCAGCAGTTATCCTAAAACACAGAGTGACTGAAGCAGGGTGTGTCATTGTACAGCTCATTTTTGTACACTCATCCTGCTTTATTTATGCTTTGATATGAGTATTCATGAGAAGAACTGGATTCTCTTGTGCTACTGAAATGGTTCTCTTCTTGTGATGAAATAGGCATCAGCAGTTTTGTAGGCTGGCAGCAGCAATTGCTGTGTGAACACTTCCCTGCCAGGCCGCAGATCAAGATACCAATGAAATGACACTGAGATTAGCTGAGTTAGTTAAAACTTGGTTGTAATAATGCCAAGGTCATGGGTTCAATCCCCTGTGTGGGCCATTGACTTAAGAGTTG
>JAOXXN010000001.1:93466304-93479269 GCA_026770055.1 Myrmophylax atrothorax
AATGCCAAGGTCATGGGTTCAATCCCCTGTGTGGGCCATTGACTTAAGAGTTGGATTCGATGATCCTTGTGGGTCCCCTCCAACTCAGAAGAGTCTGGGATAGTCTGTGAAATGCCAGCACAAGTTCCTTCATACTCTTGCATGTAAATGTGTTTCTTGTTGTTGCTGTAGCTGCTGGTATATAAATAAAGGGCTTTGGGGGGCAATTTTGTGTGAATCCTCTTGGCTCCCCTCTTCTGAGAACTCTCCAAACCAAGCTTTTTGGAGCCCATGTTCTGAGCTGAGGCATGAGTTGCTGGATCTGAAACAGTCTTACCCAGAGAAATTCTGTTTTTAGAAATTGGCTGTGAATCAAGAATGTTTCAAAACTGAAACATGCCTGAATAGTCAAATTAGATATTCATAATCATCATAATCTTTGTATTTATCTTGAACAGTTTTTGTCTTGCTTTTTCTGTAAGTCCTAAAAGCAGTTTCCGGAGATCAGACGCCAATGTAAAGGTTCTTGCAAATCACGTCTTTTTCTATGCAAGATCCGTCCAACTGTAATAAAATTTCCCGGATTTTAATAAGTTTGCCTTTGAGATATGACCAAGTTAAGGCATTAGTGACACACTTAATCTGTGTTGTGCTGGTTTTCTGTGGGAGACATCTGATACTTTTAACTGTGGTTTTATAACTTGGCAGAATGACTTTGATAGCCTTTTATTTAGACTGAGAGTATCAGGACATGAAAAATGAAGGAAAACTTCAGCAAATGTCTGGACTTTTAACTTTGGCTGTTTTGGTATAACTTACTCTACTTTTAGTGCATTAACAGGGATTTGGTATAATTTAAATTATCATGTCCTGTTACCAATAAGGAAATAGCTGCTTTTGTATTACTGTTTCTATAACTTGTGATTATGAAGAGTGGAGATAGTGGAAAAAATCTTTAGAAACATTTCTCCCTCCCTCCCTTCTTTCTGTGTTATTGAGTAAGATGTGTCAAACTGCAATAGATTGTATACTGAGGGGGCAGGGATGGGGAAAAAATCACTTTTCCCAACAGCAATTTTTGTGATGGCTGCAAAAATAGTCCCTATTAGGCCTTTATGCATTAAACATCCATAGGAATTATGTTTAATGATTGTCATTCATAACACACCTTAAAATGCATACTGCTTTGGAACAAGATTGAGAAGATATTTTTCATTCATTCAACTCATCTAAGTGTCACTCATTAAGAGATCTTGTTAGAAAAACATAGTGAATAATGGATGCCAGTAATAATCTGCCTCCCTGCTTTCTGCTAATACAAATACCTAGTTCTGCCCTTAAAATAAAGAACTGATCTCAATGTTATGTCCTATTCTTTACCTCCTTTTCATTTTTTCATTGTCCTTTTCTCCTTAAAACACGCTGCTCTGAGGGAGGCAGCATAGTGATTCCAGGACAGTTTTTAGGGATCAACTTTTTCTTTAAATGTTGTGTTCAGGCAGATAACTTTTATTGACATAATGTTTAGTTTATTTGAAACTCTTCCTTTCCCTCAAGGCTTTCATGGTGGTGTTGTTTCTTTTCTGTTACTTCAGTCAAAGTAAAACTGTCAAACAGAATGGTCAGGGTTGTGAGGGAGGTCCCTTAGTCCAGCGCCTCTGCTCAAGATGGGCCAGCAAGAGCTGGGTGTCCAGGACCCTGTGATTGGTCCCTAATTTGTGGCATTAGGGAGTATTTGTGACCTATAGAGCAGTTTTTTCTTTTCCTTCATTCTGCTAGGAAAAGACAAGATAAAAAATAAACAAGAAGTAATACAGTGCCTAATTTTGGAAAAGGTAGGTGGAAACAGTAAAGCCTGTGCAGTCAATCTAGACAGGAATATTCAATAACTTGTGGAAGTATCAATGGTCTTCACAAAACAGAAATAAATCAAAAATTCCTTATCCTATTTAAATCCCAAAGAGACAGAGATGTGACTACCTAAAGTAAAATCTTGTAGAACAAGTTGATAGGCTTATTCTGGTAGAGTTAAATTGATAAGGCTTTGGTAAGAAACGTCACTCAGCCAACCCAAAGCAGAAAGGAGATTTCAGTAGAACCTTTGAACAGCTGAAAGTCTCCCATTCTCTCTCTCTAATGGCCCTTTCTGTGAAAACTTGAATATAAAGGGTCAAAAATGCTTCTGACAGAGTCAAATAGGTCGTTTTCTGAGCTGGCTAAACTGGAAGGGAAAATGTGCCACTATTCTGATGTTTTTTGGAAGTCAAATAGCAGAATACCTGTCATTCTTGAACAGTAGAAAGGGACCTTAAACTTGCAGCTGGGCAGGAATGAATGTGGAGTCAGAAAACACTAGCTTGAAAGCTCTCAAGACAGTGCTTATTACCAGTCAGTGGTGCGTGCTTCCTGACCTTGTTGAGTTCTTGTGATGATATTAGTGTTGCAAGTTTAACTCAAACCTGTTCAACTATGGAGTATTATCTTGAACTTGAAGGTTTTGAAACAGCACCATGTTAATTTGTTTTTGTTGGGATTTATTTTCAGGTTTCAGCATGGTTTTTCACAACCTTTACAGTCTCAGGGCTAAAGGACAAAATCCACTATGTGGAAAGCCTTCAGCAGTTATTCACAGCCATACCCCCAGAACAGATTGATCTCCCTCCTTTTGTGCTCGAGTATGATGCCAGGGTAAGTGATTGCATTTGGCCGGCACGAGTCTGTGCTCCTGAGCTCTTGTGCTCTTCCATTCTGCTCTGCAAGAGCTTTAAAGGGACTGACTTCCACATTGTAAGAATGGGGAGAAGAAAGGGGGAAGGTTCCTGGAAGTCTTAATTGTTCTTCTGTGAGTAATGATTCTCTTAGTTTTTTGTTTACATCAGCCCAAGCAGGGGGCTTGGCTGAGAAGGAGGACACTTTCCCATTAGAACAGTCTCCTATGTGCATAAGAGGCAGAGTTTCTGTCCTCAGCCAAGAACTTTAATATAACACACTAAGAGCCTGTGGACAAGATAAAATTAATGTTATATACCTGCCATATACCTTACACTGACTGGAAAAAAGAAATTGTATCTTGTATTTCATCTTCCCTGTCCCACATATGAACAACTGTTCAGGGAAAGGGGGAAAAAAACAGCTTGAAAAAAATGGGTCCATAGAAGGGTGCCCTGCCTTTGTGTCAGACCCTCCACCTCTTCCCTTCTCTGCCCCAGATCTCTGACCAAATGGTGGAATGAATATGGCTTGCATTGACAAAATCATTCCGAAGAGGACATGAAGTAACGACAAAGTAATAGCCAGAGCTGTGTGTGTGCTTTAGCAGCTGTGTCTTGACTTACTGGCTATGCCAGCATTCATGGCTCCCTTGCATCACAGCTTTGAGTTAATGGCAAAAGTTTAACTTGCACTTTTGCTTCAGACAGAGGCAAAACCAAGGCCTATTTTTTGCCTGTTTACCAGGACAGTCCTCTCCTGGCTCAATTGTGGCAGTCCCTGTGCTCACGAAAAATGAAGCCACGAGTAACTAATTATTTCTACCTCTGTGTCACCATTATTGCACCAAAGTGTGTTGGAGAAGACTTTTGTTCAGCTGCTTATTTTGTTCTCATTGCAGGAAAATGGGCCTTACTATTCTTCTTATCCTCCATCCCCTGACTTGTGATCTGCAGTCCTGTGATGCTGCCAGTTTCCCGTGGATCCAATGACCTGATGATGCCTGCCAAAACCTGTGCATTTGCCCATGTACAGAATTCAGAGAGAGGGTTTTTCCTTCCCAGCTCTGGTATTTTTTTACTGATGAGATATTTTCAAGCACTCAAGCAATCAGAGAACTTTATGCCACTGTGAACTGTACAACTATTTCAAATATATTTATCCAATGGAAAAGCTGATTTAAAGATCACTGGAGGCATTTGTTTGTTTGTTTTTGTTGTTGTTGTTTTTTGAAACTGTTACATTATTTTTCTGAACAGACTTTCTCTTTTCTGGAAAACCCATCAAAAGCATTTGATCATGTTTTTAGCTATTACTATTTTCCAGCTCTGTTTGTAATACCCATTTCTGACTGGTCTGTACAAATATTGTGTAGTTCCAGCCTGACACATCACTCATCATATGGTCTGTGTTTCACATCTGATTACTTTCCCTTTCTGTTAGTACTGATTACTTTATTCTTGACCCAGCAAAACTATCTGGAATTGGGAATGCCATGTCTGCAGGCTGAACAAAGCACTACAGCCAAGTCAAGATTACTCCAATACTTAATGCCATAGGTGAACTCAGAGCCTTGAAAAAGTCCCTGTCAGTTTTCATTGGATGATGTGAGATGTCAGGATGCCACTACCCTCCCAGTAAGAATAAAACTGAAAAGCATTTGTGGTTTCTTTTTTTCTAACTATAGTTGTTTATGTTCTCCTTTGACATGGCCAGGCGTGTTTGTATGGTAAGTGAATGCCATCTGCCTAAAGTGTGTATGGAGGGGAGGGGGAAATGGTGGCTCCAACCTCAGCCTCTGGTGTCCCTTTTATTTCCTGTTATACCTGACACTCCCTGATTTTTGACAGACACGATACATGCTGGAGATACATGGATAGCCACAGGTTATTTGACCTGGAGGTGAAAAGTGTTTTAGCCCATGGAAAGCTAAAAGAGGAGGGAGAAGGCTCCCTTGTAAAACATGATCAGGGTGGCTGTCCCAGTACAGAAGGATGAAATCCCTGATAGAAAGAATGTCACAACACTACTGAATATGGAAATGATGGTATGATTTTCACGATTTGATTCTAGCTGCTTTCCTGCCCCGACTTGTATCTGCTATTCTCTACCAGAATTCAACTTCCTTTGTTCTGCCACTTCTGCAATAACCTACATTATTTAAGCATAAGCAAAAGTCATTGTGAGATATTTTAGAAGGTAGTTATTTATGCCCATTGAGTTGGTTGGAAATGATACACCTCTCCTGTTTAAAGATACTGTAAATGGTTAGCATAAACAGGGGGAAAATCCTCTCTTGGTCATCTAATTGCATGTCATGATTTCTGTTTGCAGGCAGAGTTGGGGCTTTTCTGAGTGAGGAGTACAGTGAAGTATGGGCAGCACTGAGCTTTCTTTCTTCCCTCCCTTGGCCTCCTGGCTTAACACTGTTTATACTCCACTTACCCTCAGCATATTGGTATGTCACTTACAGGTTAAGGTAATCACTTGGCTGGAGTTTAACAGTCATGCATATACAACATGTAAAAAACAAGTGGGTTTGCTTTTTAAGTGTCCCTCAGGGTCCTTATGTGATTCCATTATCAGATCCAACGTGCTTCTAAATGCTGGAAACTCTAGCACAGTGGAAAACCACGTTTGGTGTTAATACTTGGGAGTGTTGCACCTTATGGTCCATTCACATGTGATCGATTCATCACTTTCCTGGTGGGTTTTGAGAAGGAAATAGCAGCAGTTTGTACAGAGCAGCTCCCACATGTCCCTCTGGCCTCTTTTCACCTAGCTGTTTACAGCTGCCCTTGTCTAGTGACTTTTATAGCCCGCACTGAATTTTCCATGCTTCTCTAACGATTTGTATAGCTTTCCACCCCCGTGAACCATCTGCTGCTTTTCACACCCATGGCATTTTCAGTGGGGCTGCTGCAGAATAGCCAGTGTGCACTTAATAGGCAGATTAAAGGTGATTCAGAGCTTATTGTGGAAACCGAACCCTCAGCTTGACAGTTTTTAGATGGTTTCTATCCCTTTAGCTCACAGGTGGCTCACAGTCATAAAACCTAAACAGTTCTTGTTAGGACTCAGTCTGCACGTTTTTCAAACCCTCATCCAGTCATTTTAAGAAATTACTTGGCTCAGTGAAGTGTGAATGTGCCTCCAGAACATTTGCAAAGCATAAAGGAGATCTTGGCACTGTGCATCTTACCGTGTATATTTTTCCTGTGGAAAACTGTGCTTTAAATCTCATTTCTTACCCAAGTCTTGGAAATGTCAGTGACAAGAGAGACCTGCATTGTGATGAAGAGATCCTGCATTTTCCAGTGAGCCTGGAGTTGTGGCAATTTAGTGATTTCATTTTTTTAATGGAGACGTTTAAAAATGTAATGTGACAGTGAAAAAAAACTAAATCATTTAAATGCTCAGGATATTCATTGCTATTAAAATATTTAATTGTTGAATTCTAATATGCAAAAAAAAACCCCTGCATTAAACCAGCTGAGCTGCATCTGGTTTAGGCAGAGATAAACAGTGGCTCACCCTAGCTAAGGGTGGATACAATGCTTTCCTCCTGAAGAGGCCAGGGAGGCAGTCTGTGTATGTCACAATGTACTGTAGCACCTCTACCCAGTGCAGTCACTGCAGGATTAAAAGTTCTGATGAAGGGTTTATTGCCTTGCTTAAAGCCGTTTCACACCATCTGCAGGCTCTAAAGGGGAGTCTCCTTAGAGAATTGTATTAGTGTAATTATGAGTGTTATTGTTACCCTCAGTGTTGCACAGGGCGTTACAGTGGTGGAGTGACAGCTCTGTTGTCACTGAAACTCAGATGTGGTGCTCAGGCACTCCTGAGCCACACCTCTTCTGACAGATCCTGTATTCCCTTGGTGGCACTGCCATTAGATGTCTTAAGAGTCCAACCATGGACAGGTGACTCACAGTATCTGGGCTTACCTGTTGTCATTTGGCCAAGCTGAGTTAGTAGCAGTTGCCAAGGCAGTGAAAGGTAAGGTACCTGGTGGCTGCTGCTTCTGTGGTGTGTTGTCCTGGTTTCTTAACTGGATGCTGTTGGGAGTAGGAAGTGGCAGAAAGTTGTGGGCAACGTCTACGGGCCCTTATGCCAGTGTGAATTTATAGAATCATAGATTGGTTTGGGTTGGAAGGGACCCAGAAGATCATCTAGTTCCAACACCCGTGCCCTGGGCAGGGACATCTTTCACTAGACCATGTTGCTCAGTGTCCCATCTTGGTGCCCCAGCCTGGTCTTGAACACTCGCACAGATGGGGCATCCACAGCCTCTCTGGGCAACCTGTTCCAGTTCCTCGTTTGCCATGTATGTACTTGCAGCTGAGCTCTTCTTTTTCCTGTTCTTTCCTGCTCACAAAATCCTAGGATGAAAACAGAGCTGCTGAGTTTCTCTGGCATCTTCCCTTCCTCAGTGGTAGCTTAAACCCCTGTTTTTCCTATCTCATATGCCTGTGTCGCCTCAACATTGCCCTGGAGGCCTTCTCCCCAGTCTGTCCCCTAGCAGTTCTGTGGCTGCAGTGCTGCAAAGGATTAGCATCCTGCTGCTGAGACCAGACATTCCATGTGAAATTAATTTAGATGGTTCTGCTGTTCAGCAAGCTGATACCAACCCTTCCCCTTTGTCAAACTGAAAAACAAGAGGAAAAGGAGTTATCCCCTTTCCCTGGCCCCTCTGGGGTGAATCTCCTGTTACATCTGTGACTAAGCAACCAAATGAATAGTCCCAATCTGAAACTTGTTTGCACCTCTAAGTGTAACACAGAAATTCCTGACTATGTTGATTCTGGCTAAATAGGAACTGATCCCAGTGACTTCTGTTAGCAAGTGCAGTCTTGGGAGAGTGAATTGTTTCAGCTGTATATGAGGAAGAGTGAGAAGAAAACTACCTGAAACAACTCAATTTGTGATCCTGCAGCACTAAGGAGGACTAACACCAGTATGGAGCCTGTACTCCTAAGGCAACTGGCCCATTGAATTGTCTTTAATTTGCCATGGGAAAATAATCATACTCAAGTTAGAAGGATGAACAACTGAGTACAGAGACAAGCAACATGCAGTGTCCAGTCTCTGCCTTATGCTTAGATGAGGATGTGGGTATGCTAAAGCAGTCCTGAGCCATACTGGAACAGGTGGGGACAAGCGAACCTGCTGCAAGGGGGTGTTTCCTTCCTAATGGTAAAGAGACAAAGATGCTTTATGCTTCAGTATTGGGATACAAAGCCCGCTTAGCTCATATGCTTAAAAACTACAGTGTGTGGGGTGGTGGGGAGGGTGTTCCTTCTCTGGTCCCAGAGTTGATGGAGCTCCCTCCTCCAAGAGAAGTGGGGAAAGTGCTGTGTAAGGGTTAAGGACTGCAAGGATTAAAATGCTGCCGCCCCAGGCCCTCTGCAGCATGGCCTCTGCCTCTTTGAATACCAGGTGGATTTCTGATAAGCAGTCAACTACTTGACTGTACAATCCCCCTAAAATATTTTAAATGGCAAAATGATTCACATCATGTATAACTGAAAAAAAGCCAAGATTCCTAATGCAATTTAGACATAGCTATGGAGGAGGTGGCTTTGCTTGGAAGGACATTGTGTACGAAAACGAGGGGAAGGGGATTGTATCAGATGATCCACAGCAAACTGTCTGCCAGCACAGCATCTGCTTTTAATCGGCTAATCAAATCCTGTTTGAAGCCTTTCTCAGCTGTGCTTCCCTTGAAAACCAGATTCCTCATCCAGATGTGGCAGGACTTGCCATTACAGTGTGATTAACACAAAAGCAGCAAAACTCAGAATGTTACTGTGTGCTCAGCACTTTCACCTAGATGTTATGAGAAGTCCTTGCTCCAGAAAGATGTAAATAGCAGAGCCTCTTCTCCTTCATTCTTCCCATCTACTGTAGTAGTTTATCCTCTACTTTTTTGGGGGTAGCAAGGAAGGTTGTTAAATGCACACCCCTGTGCTCTGGAAGGAGGCCCTCCTGAAGCGTCAAACAACAGTTCAGTGTCCCCTAATACTGATGCTTCTGGGTGGCACTGTTTTTGGGAACAAGATCTGACTTTGTATCCAGGTAGTCAGTCATGAGTAGCATGAGCCATGTTGTGTGGAAATGGTCTGTCTGGATAGACTGTTCCTGAACTGGAGACCTGAGCCAGTGTACACATCAGTTGTGTATTGTGTCTGTGTTAGTCAGTGTGGCCCTGACACATCTCTGCGCGGTACCTGCAGCTCAGCTGTTACCTGCATATGTGACTTTCCGACAAGCCATGAAGAAAACCGTGGGAAAATGTGATGGGCTTAATCTCAGTCCACTGGGAAGGTCCTGTAACTCACTGAGAACTGGCATGAATGGCAAACACTCAGAAGAAAGGCTCAGCATGATCTTTTTGCTCTTTCTGCGTTGTTGTAGGGTTTTTTTCCAGAAAGCAAAACCAATTTTTAGGTAGCCAATGATATAATTGTTGACCTTTTATTGAAGCCTGGAGTGATGAATTCAACAACTCTGCTGGGACCAACTGTGTGGCCTGTCCCAGAGCAGTAGGTGTCCTATGTTGTCCATGTTTTCCCAAAAAAAACTATGTGCCTGGTACATTCAGGAAGGGGGATCCAAGGTATGTTTGAGGAACATTTCAGGTGAGGGGTCTTCATGGTTACCATAAACATGAGCTGCTACCCAAGCTGCACTTCTTGCCTGGCACGTGGATACTGTGTGGTCAGTGCAACTGGGCTGTAATCTGGCCTTCTGCTTGAAGAAAGGGGTGGAGGTGAAGGTTCAAATGTGGCTGTAGTGCTAAGTAGAGCTACTTTATCAATAGGATCATTCACAATTGAGTCATATTTGTGGGATCTCTTTGGTTTCTAGTGTGGCACCTGTAACAAACTCACACCTACCATAAAGCAATGCTGCACAAAAGCAGATACATCAGTATGTAAGTGTCCTGCCCTGGTGTTAGATGCGCATTCCACGGAACATGCCCAGTGTTATCCATCACTTTATGATGCTTTTTTTGTTGAAAGAGATGGTTGCAAATGATGTTTCTCAGCAGAATGTTTGCAGAACAAGAAGCTCATAACTCATGTGGTTTAAAGGTTAATAGCATCATCTGGCTGCTGAAACAACTTGGACACACTTAGGCATTGCTAATACTTTGGCTGTAAAAGCTGTTTTTACATCATCTGAACAGGTTTGCTTATTGGCAAGTAAGATGTTACCCTGTCTACCCAAAAAGGACATTTCAAAGGTGTCTTTGCATGTTGAAGACTAACACTAACGAAGAACAGGGAAGGTGCCGTGTGGCCCCTTGACTGAATTAATAGTGGTAGTAAAGGAGATGCCTGACTGGCATTTATTAGCTCTGCTGGTTCTCTGCCTCATTGATCCATCAGCATCCTGCTGCTTCTCTTGCTCATTGATCCATTGGCATCCTCTTCCTTGGGTATAAGGTAGCAGTCTGGGGCAGGGGTATCCATAGCACTTGAACCTGCTCTTCTGAGCAGCAATAGCAAGCGAAGTGTAACCCAACTCTGTCCTCAAAGGCATATACATCCTATATAGATTTAGGAGTTCCTAAAAGTTCTTGGGCCACCTCCTCAGTAAGCTGCAAGGCCCCAGAGATAAGCCAGTAAAAGGAGATCCCAAAAGAGAGTCATTGAACTAGTCTGGCAAGTGCTCACCCAAGCATAGAGGAGCAGAGACAGAAACCTCAGACCGTGAGGTCACTTGAATCTGCCACTGTCGGTAATTAAAGCCTAAGCAGTCCAACCCATCCAACCCCTTGAGTCTGCAAGGGTCTGGAAAACAGTCAGAACTGAAATTCTCCCTGACAGTGCTCTGCATTGCAGACTTGGAGCAATCCCCCTTTCTGGTCCCAGTGGACTTCAGAGGGTTCTTCCAAAGGTGGCTGGACAGTGCATTTCAGGCATATGAGCCTCTTGATTTGTTGGATGAAAACCCATCCAGAAGCTTGTCAGTATGAAATATGAACTTGGTGAGAGGCTACTGAGCAGAGACCAACTGATGGTCAACATCAGTTTGAACATTAAATTAAACAAGAATTTCTCTAAGTCCAGAGCAGTAAGAGCACTAACCAGAAGAGCTGCTTGTTTATGAGAACAGACAAGAACATTCAAAAAATTCAAACCTATTTTATGGTGATGGTAGGATAGCTTCTTTTGGCAGATCCCAATGAAGTAGTTACTTTGAAGGGAAAAGCTCCATGTCCTGTTATGGTAGATTTGTTTGCACTTGAGCATTTCTTTGAACTGAACTCGGTTACAGCAGCACACCAAAGCTTTTTTGAGGTGTGCATCCAAGAGTTTTTAAAATAATAAAATTTCAAATGCCAACAACAGACAGCCACAAAACAGAATACGTAGAAATGTTCTGCAGCCTGACTGGTGCAGTAGCAGCCGTCAGTGGCACCTGTTGATGTGCCAGCTCAGGACTGCAGAACCCAGTGGCTGGGGTGGGTACTCAGTCTAGCAGTGCATCCTGAGACCTGAAGAAGATGGAGGAGGTTGTGCAGATGGAGTGGTCATGAATAAGATGCCCTCTTAATCATTTTCAGAGCACATGATGCAATTAGGCAAGTTCTCCTCTGGTGCACTGCATTTAGATGTCTCTCTCTGTGCACTGTCATCATCACTGTTATTGTTAGCCAGCAAAACTAGTTACATAGTTATTACAGAAGCAACAGTGCAGAAATATTTGGCAATTAGCAATGAACCTTCGAAGTGACTTGCTAAAAACAGACTTTGGGGCTGTTCCCCGGAAAAACCCATTGCTCCCTCCTGCCCCATCCTCCAGTGGCCCATTTCCAAGGGGCTCAAAGCACACCACCTTTTCAACACCTGGCTTGGAAAGGTATGTCATTGTTTGCTGAGGGATGCAAGTTATTTTAATGATTCAGAGGGGCAGCAAGCAGTGCAACTAGAAATAATCCTTACACCTCTCAAAAATACACTGCAGCCAGCAGCAAAGTTTTCTGATGGAGGGCTGCATCCTTAGCCTGGTCTTGCAACGCTCATTATCCAACCCAAGGAAATACACTGCAGCAATGGTGAGGACACCATGGGCAGTGAGCAGTTCCAGTGCCACACCATCCCACAGCACAGCTCCCTGCAGATTTAGACCATCGTTGTTAAATTAAGCATATTGACTCCTGAGGTTTGGAGGCTTTCAATTGGGTTTTCTTGGGTGAGGAAGAACAAAGCTCTTTAGAAGCCCCCTCCCACAGCATCTGTGAACAGAAAGCATGCCTGTACCTGGGGACTGTCAGGGAGATCAGTCCCAAGCCCGTGGCTGCACTGCCCAGCTGGGAGCTCATGCTGCTCCAACACATCCCTCTCTGGATGCCAGCAGCCCGCACAGTCTAAACAGCACAGAGTCTGCTGTGTCTGGCAAATCCCAGGAGTGGAGCAGCTGTAGCCGCTCCAGGACAGCAGAAAAGGGACGTGCACATGAATCCAGGGAGAATTATTCTATTCTCCTGGCACTACAGCAAGCCCTAATGGGAAGCAGCCCACACGAGCTTTTGAAGAATGAACTCACCAGGAGACTCTGCTCTGATCAGCCTCCAACCCTCTCATCTGCTTAGGAGAAATAATAAACTGGGACATACAAGTTATTTTCATATGCACAGTCAAGTAACCTCACATAGGGAGGACTGGCAGGAATGGAGGGGTAATGTTGGAGCTGCTCCCCCAAGGATCAGGAAATGCAACAAGGAGCCTGCACAGCCACAGAAAATCTCTAGGTCCTCTTGGGGAGATGCAGGAAGGGTTCAGGGGAATGAGGTGCTCTGTTTCCCAAGGTCAAAAAAGCTGCTGATTTTTTTTTAACCTGGGCTCAGTTCTGGCTCATGCAGGCTGATTGTTCCAGAACAGACACCCACCTGCCCCAGGGTGGGCAGGCACAGTGAGGGCAGGCACGTGGCTGGCAGTGCTGCTATGGCACAATCAGACAGATCGTGGGCATCTTCCTGTGACCTACCAGAAAATGAGCCAGAAAGAACAGGGTCATATTCAACCAAAGTAATCTTTGAGGATGCTATTTGATGGCCCAAACTATGTTACTCATGAGATTTCCTCTTCTTTTTTCATTTTAAATATTTCACTTTTTTAAACCTTATCACTTTTCCTTTAGCACTTACTTTCCTGCTGACAGACAATTTTTTGAGGGGTCACATCCAGTTCACTTCCGTCCATCCTGTTCTTGACTTTCCAAGCCAAGTAAGGCATATTTGACTTCCTATTCTGGAAAAAAATGAA
>JAOXXN010000001.1:93500996-93516989 GCA_026770055.1 Myrmophylax atrothorax
CCCTCCTGTTTCTCTCACCTCTCTTCCCTCGGCGTTCATTTTCCTCACTTTCACTCGCCTTCCTCTATTCCCTCCCAGTCCTTAACTCTCCCTATTCCCTCTCTCTTCCCTGTCCTGTCCCTTTTCCCTGGACTCTCTCTGGATTCTATGTGTATTAAGAAAAACATTTTCTGCTTTACCTTTTAAGTTTAAACAATTTGTTTGATCAGGCACTTCGGGCTCACAAGCTTGCAGAAACTGCTAGAGGTAATAAAAAAAGATGCAGTGAGCAAGCATTCTTGAACATTGCACCAGTACATAATAAATAGCTGTAAGAGTTGCCTTTCCAGTCTACCTCTCTAGTTAAGCAAAGGAAACTCCAGATCATTTGGTATACTTATTTTACTATTGTAATTCAGTGAAGACCATCCAGTTGATATACCAGTTTCTAACAGCACTATATAAATAACTGGGGAAATGTTAAGCTTCTTTATGAAGCACAGGAGTCTCCAAGCAGCAAGTTCAGCATATACCCTTCAGGAAGGTCAGCCCCTTACCCATCCAAGGGAGGGCATACTCTTCCAGAGGCTACTCTGAAAACAGGCCCAGACTTTCAACAGATACAGCTTCTGTGGAGAGCTCTACTTAGGGTTTCCATACCTCTTCAAGTGAGGGTTAAGACCAGCAAAAATGAAAAATTTTCCTCTAACTGCTCAAAACACCATCTCATACAGTGACCAAGTGATAGTGCTAACCCTTAAGTGGTGACAGAAGGGCAAGCCCTCAGGACCTGCCCGAAGTTGTACAGTAAGAAATTAATTTTAGGAGGCACTTTTGGAATTCATACTGTGGCAGAAGTGCACATAATCCTGCCACTTACAGTGTTTTGGTGTTGGAGTGGGGTTTTTTGCTGTTTTTTGGGGGAGTGTTGTTTGGTTTGGTTTTGGAGGTTTTTTGCTGCAGACCTGTAAAAGAAAGTTAGGCCAAAACCTCAGTATAAGAGCTGTGCAACTTTCCAACTGTGTCAAAAATTGTTTTAAAGGATACAATTAGAAAGGCTTTAGCTTGATCCTGGACTCAAGGCTATTTTTCCATCATAAATATTCAAACTGTGGTTTCAATTCTATTTAAAGCTTCAATCCCTCATTTCAAGGACTTTCTGCATTACCAAGTTTTAGATTGTGGTTTGGTGCATGTTTAGAGATGCCACCTTCCAAACTTTTGTTCTCAAGAAAAATTTATCCAGCTTATACTTTAGAGATAGACTTAGGAATCCATCTTCAACTTTCAAGAAATTAATCTTGAACTTGAGACAGGACCACATATCCATAGATACTACAGGAAACAACATTTAGGCCTTCTACAAGACAGACAGTACCCATACTGTTACCAGCTCTACACAGCCAGAAAGTAAAAGCAACCCGAGCTTGACATGAACCCACTCTTGGCACAATTAGTCCAACAGAAGTCTGGCCAGAACTTGAACTGAGGAAGAATGATGAGGTTATACAATGGAAATCAGAGTTTTGCTGCTACTCCAGGTGCAGCTTCTGCTCAAAGCATTTTACAGTCTATTAACTAACCCAGTTTACCAAATACTCCATTTAAACCACATGTTAATAACCACTTCCAAAACTAGCACAAAGTTAAGAGGAATAGCTAAGAAACATTTGGCTGCTGGTTCTCTTCTCCCAATGAAGAAGTAATAAGGCTTCTCAGCATTTGCAGAGATACACTGAAAGTTCATAGCAGGTCACCTGGTTGCATAATCCCACCATACACCAGGAAATGGACAATTCAATGCAGTCATGTTTCCATGAGAAAACACCCAACTGACAGTTATTACTTGTCCATATACACACACTCAGTATCTTGGTGTTCAGTAGCCTCCACTGAGGAACACTCGAGTTAAGTGATCAATTGCAAGGCAACCAAGTGGGGTAGGACCTGCTGTACAGCACAGGAGCACTTGCAAGATAGTAGTTGCTGAAGTTCACGTCACTAACATAAGGTGCTGGCTGGTAGTAACAGGTAACATTAGTGGCATTAGGGATGACATTTTGTTCTGCCAGCACTTTAAGTGCTAGCAGAGAAATCAAGTTGAGCGTCTGCCTTCGCTCATGTCCCATGAGACAGACTGTGCTCTCATTCACCACCCTGCGCAAAATCATGAGGTAGTCATATTTGCTCCTCTCTTCTTTGGAGAAGTGGTTCTGGAGGTAGGTCTCTAGTTTGCGCTGCTGATCCAGGATGTCTGGGAAGTCTATGAAGAATCGGGAGCACATGTAGCGCTCTAAGCTTT
Source organism: Myrmophylax atrothorax (assembly GCA_026770055.1). Taxonomy (NCBI): domain Eukaryota; kingdom Metazoa; phylum Chordata; class Aves; order Passeriformes; family Thamnophilidae; genus Myrmophylax; species Myrmophylax atrothorax. Next base: position 93,503,278 of record JAOXXN010000001.1, read on the forward strand.
TGATCTCATCCTTATCCATGGGCTTGAAGTCTCGTACTAAGAGGTTACTATACTTCAGAAGCCCACCACCTCGGATCTCTTCAGGATTTTTGGTAGCTATCAGCTTGTTCTGGAGGTGATCAAAAGCTGCTTCAAAGTCTCCATACATGCTCTCCCCGATCACAGTTGGATGGAAGTGCTCTGACATGGGGGTTTTCGAGTAGTCATAGTAAAAGAGTAGGGAGTCCAGTATAATTTGGAATGAGTCCACACTGAACTCAAACTGTCGTCGTATACAGTCTACAAACTTAAGCTCCACGTTTCTGCCATGCTTGTTGGAAAGTGATATCAAGCTCCAGCGGTCAGTCTCCGTGTACACTTTGACTAGCTTCTGGATGTAGGCTTCCTTCAGTGTTATGGGACTGATTTTCAGCTTGCTGACTCCTTCCGGCAAGAAATTCAAGAGCGATCGCAAGACCACATCTCGAACTAACTGGAACTCTGCCTCACTCGGAAGAGAAACTTGAAAAATGAGATCCAGGTCTTTGCATCCCAGCCCATTATCTTTGACCAGGACATGACCAGCTGCAGAGCCATTCAAACGGGCATCGTGGACGACAATGCCTGCTTCACTCAGCCTACTCCGAACTGTCTGAACAATGTCCTTCAGAGTTATCTTCAGTGTCGGGAAGTTACCTCGTCCATGGATTGGAACCACCTCCGTAAGAACTTCATGCAGACGGCTGACCTGCTCCCAGTTCAGTACACTGCAGGACATGCAGTCTGCTGCGTTACTTCCTTTGCTTGCCATCTTAAGGCTTTTCTTCTCCAAAGAAACTGTAGAGCAGTAGAATATAAAAAGAAAAAGACATGTCAGACTTTATATTTATGCTTCCTAGACACATTTCTCAACTCTGCTTTTCTGTCTATTCACACAGACACAAACTAGAAGGAAGTAATTTTGTGTATAAATTATTATCAGCAAGCCTTTCACCTGAAATGATACAGCTTCTCTGTTGCAGGCAGACAAAAAATAGTCATCAATGTTTTTGTTCTTGGCAAGTTACAGTTACTTCAAAAAAGCACTTTGTATCGAAGGAAATTAATCAACAAAAACGACACAAAAGTTTTACCTAAGTTTAAAGTCATCTGCAGCAGCAGCTGAAGCCACATGAGCTGCAAAGCACTTTTGAAAGGAAAACTTTGACGTTGTTTCATGATACATATAAAGCTCAAACTTCTCTCTCCAACTAACACAACAGTAGAAGACACTCAGGTGTTAGTTTCAGGGCTTAAACACCTAGTCCACTGAAAGCACTTAAATTATGCCAGAGACTGCAAATTTCTTACTCTTCATAAAAGACTTTTCTCTCTGAACCACACAGTCTACCACTTATAGGATGAAGGCCAAGTACATCTTGCTTCTGTAAAAACCCGCACCACTTCAGCATCCTGAACAAAACTTCAGCTGCAGTCAGGTAACAACATCCAATTTGCATTCCAGTCTTTGTAAGCAACTCTTTACTCTCCTTCAGAAGCGTTGCCTAACCAAACTACCTTCAAGTTAGTGTTACTCTTTTAACACTCAGAATCTCACTAACCAGACTTGATCACAGCCTTGTGCAAACATTTTAAGCACAAGAGAATGATCTGGTCAGATGTGACAAGACTCCTTAAGTCACTTGTCTTCTGTATATAAGCACATAGATACTTACATATGTTCTACAGTCATGCAGTTTCAACTGGTACTAATACCCTTTTCTTTTTTTAAAGTGTTCCAGGTTTCTATTGTAGCCAGGTGCTTCCTGACAGCTACAGACTAACTGAAGCCTCACCTTCTTCTGCCTCAAGTACTTGTGAAGACTGCAGCTGCCAAGGTCAGACTAATCAAACTTAAGCAAATTAACTCTTGCCTACCAAGAGTGGTTGAAAACACAACCATACAGTTTCCAAACACGCAATGGCATGGGGCATTTTTAAATCAAGTTTCAAAGAACAGCTATTGTCATCTCATGCCCCTCCTCTTCCAGTTTCTAATTTTTGAGCAGCTCATTTGACCCGTCACCTCCTCTGCACCAAAGTCAAATCCCAGGTCAAATACACAGTAAGGTTAAAAGGCTTCCTGGGAACTTGCTTCTGTCTTTGAATATAAGCATTGGGAATTGTGCTGCTTTGGGTTTTGTCAGTATCAGCACTCACAAAACAAACCTGTGATCTACAAGATGATTAATCTAGGATAAATCAAGAGGTTCTTGAAGCTCAATCCTTAATACTCCAACACAGCATAAACCCAAAGGCATCAAGCCTGCCAGCAGTTGCTGTCAAGCACTTCAAGTGCAATAAAGTATATTTCCACCATAAACTCACTGTATTTCCATTAAATCCTTCAGATCACTAACGAACACAAAAGTCTTCTAACTTGAACTGCAAGTGCTACCTCTGAAAGTGTTCCCTCTCCTCCTTCCCGTTTGTAGCCCTCTCCACAGCTTAGGCAACACACACAGCTCTCCCAGTAACCAGAAAGGACTTGGACCGGTGCTTCCCATCCCACACACTTGGTTCTGCTTGGTGATCCTCACCTAGGAGAGTAATGCACATTGCTGCCCTTGGGGAAGGAAGACAAAGTACCGAGTTTCCAGCTCAGTGGAGAGTTTAATTCTCAAGCAGTCAAGCTCCAAAGCCTGCCACTCCAAATCACTCGCATTTGCTACTCGCCAATGTTTATGTTAGTGACAACAGGACCTTAGCGACTTTAGGGTATTTCAGACACTAGCGGTTCACGTGCTTCTTGCTGCACCAGCAACTGTTCCCGCTACAAGAAGATCCGATACCTGAAGATGCTCATTCCCTGGGAAGAAAACCACTACGGAGGTGAGAGACATCAATATCTCTAACACCAAGTGCAAAGAGCATTGGACGCGGCACTAAAATCAGAGGCAGACGCCTCGAAGACAACACACCTCCCTCCACCTTTGTCACGGTGAGGTGCGCTACTCTGCAAGCAAAAATTTCCCCCTATAAGACATATAATTTAACACAACATCCAAAAGACCGCAGGCCCCCGCAGGGTCACAGGTCCTCCTCGGACCGCAGCGACACTGAGGTCCGGCTGCCTCCGTGGGACGCTCATCCCTTCAAAGCGTTCCGCCGCCTTAAATACCGACAACCAGCACCGAAGCGCTACCGACCGACCGCTCCTGGGAGAGCCCGCACGAGAGTGACAATGCCCCACCAGCTCAGCCCCGCAGCCTTGACCGACCGACCGCCCGCTCCCGGGAGAGCCCGCACGAAAGTGACTGCCCGTGCCCGTGCCCCTCCGGCTCAGCCCCGCCACCCTCACTCACCTCAGCCGCGCCGCGCACCCCGAGCGACCGCGCCAGCCCCGCACGGCCGCCCCCGCCCTTTATGGCCCTTTGTGGCCGCCCCGCCCCGCTCACCCCGCCCCGCTCATCCCGCCCACCCCTGCCCTCCCGCCGCGGCGGGGGCGGCTCTGGCCGCAGTCCGGCCCCAGCGCTCGGCCCGGGAGTGTCCCCGCGGTGCCGTGGAACCTCAGCCCCCGCGGCATCACCACACAGGGGGGAAACTTTTCAAGCGCCACTCCATTCAGGAAGGGCGTAGAGGTGCTGGAGCGAGTCCAAAGAAGTGCAACGCAGCTGGTGAAGGGTCTGGAGGACAAATCCTATGAAGAGCGGCTCAGGGAGCCGCGGTTGTTGAGCCTGGAGAAGAGGCTCTCTACTACTACCGGAAAGAAGTTGTATCCAGGTGGGGATCGGTCCCTTCTAGCTGGCAACTAGTGCTAGGAGGAGAGGACAAAGTGTTAAGCTGCAGAAGGGGAAGTTTAGGTTGGGCAATAGGAAGAATTGCTTCCCAGAAAGGGCGATTAGACATTGGACTGGACTGCCCAGAGAGGTGGATACACCATTCCTGGAGGTGTTTAAGGAAAGACTGGATGTGGCACTTAGTGCCATGGTGTAGTTGACATGGTGGTGTTGGGTCATAGGTTGGACTTGATGGTCTCAGAGGTCTTTTCCAATGTAACTGTTTCAGTGATTCTGAGATTCAGTGGACTGTGAGGAAAAGCTGACTGAAACACAACGTGGCTTTCCCGAAGGCACCTCGTCCCAGACAGAACAGCTGTCAGCATAGATCCCAAATGTCCAAGCTCTACCAAACAATTCACTGTGGTGCTTCACTGGAAACAGGCAAACATGACACAGTGTGCTACAGGAAACTGCAGCTGATGGGCTGTGAGAGGCTCTGGAGACATGGAGGAGAAGGATGGAATGACTGGACAGTAAGCAGCTTAGAGATGCAGTGTCATAAAAATCAGCCAGTGTTTAGTAGTGGAGGGCACGAGATTGTGTGCTCTGGGGGCAGAAGTTACGATTTCTGCTGAGAACACATTTGAACAACACAGGACAGAAAGGACACAAGGCGTTTGCCTTTTGTTGGATAATCAGGACTCCATAGAGGAGGGAGAAAAGCAAAACAAGCTAAGATAGGCCAGCTGACGTAGTTCTAGTAGAGCGAAAAAACCCTACTTAAAAAGCTATGGCTAAAAACCCCTACCTCCACATCTGTTATACTGTTTGATCATTCATAGTCAAATGAATTATAACCTGCACACTCACAGAGAAAGGCTGACCTTGTAAGAGGAACCTGAAAAACTCTTCTTTGCCCAGCAAACACATCATGTTTGCCTTGCTCCACTGACAAAGCCAGAGCAGAGCAGGCTTAGAGAGGTGGGTTACTCCATTTAATTATTTATTTCTCTCCAATAGCACACTATTGGGATAAATAACAGGAAACAAAAAGAGCTATTTAAATTGAAGTATAACATTGACACACGAACCAGATTCAAGGCAAGTTACCATCCTTTTTGTCTGATGGAGGTAATTATTAATTCAAAACATTGCAGGAGAGAGGAAGTGGAATAAAACTAACTGGTTTCGAGATAGAGCTAGAAAATAAAATATGTAACATGATTGTCTGTGGGGATCCAGATCTCTCTCAACACTATTTTCCCTGTATTTCTAAAATTAGAAAGAGAAATAGGGAATTCAAAGAGAAGTAGTAGCAGAAATGAGATAGACATAGCCACCAGTAAGGAAATGTCTCACTTGGAGGTTAAAACAGTGAATGATCTCACCTCTTAAGAATATTTCTTCAGCAATATTTCTGCCTCAGATATTATTATCTTATGACAATAACTGATGATTTTGGACAGTATATTTTCCATTACCCCATGGGCAAACAAAAATTAAATTACTTATTGAAAAATAATTTTATTTGGAATATTCATTAGATACCAATATAGGCAAAGATAAACTGCAGCACATACCACTATTACAGATGTTAGAGTATTAATCAAAGGATCATACTTTACATTATTTGTTTACAATAACTTGTTTCACAAAAAAAAGTTTTTAAACACAAAGAGGTATCTCAACTCTATCACAGGGTGTTTTCTGCATCCTCTGACTTGCAGACCTTGAGTATCTGTCAGAGGAAGCACAGCAACTGCAGTAAACAGACCTCCTGACCCTATACTTCTTCTTTTCAATTGCTTTTCATGGGTCCCACAGAAAGGGTCTGTGGCATAGGAATTGGAAATGCCATTAAAGCCAGCTGGACCAGGCTCCTGGGTAAATTGCAGGAATCATGAGGAATGCATCTCCAAGTAATGAATGCCTGGGAGAACGAACCCATTTACAACTGATGAGAAGCTGCCTTCTGCCATCCATCCACCTGCGTCTGATGCAGTGGATTACAGTGCTGTGAGGATGGAAAACATGGACATATAGAGCCCAAGGCTGAGATGAGAGATTAAAAACTGTGGGTTACTGCTCGGGTTCTGTGGCTGCCAAAGTGGCTGACACAGGCCCAAACCCAGCCCCAGGGTACAATCTTAACGTTCAACCTTTACCTGAAGGGAAGTTCTAGCCAGGTGGGGGTTGGTCTCTTCTCCCAGGCACTCAGCAATAGGACAAGGGGGCATGGGCTCAAGCTCTGCCAGGGGAAATTGAAGTTGGAGATCAGAAAAAAAATTCTTTCCAGAGAGAGTAATCAGGGATTGGAATGGGCTGCCCAGAGAGGTGGTGGATTCACCATCCCTGGAGATTTTTAAACTGAGATTGGACGTGGTACTGAGTGCCATGATGTAGTAAATGGACTGGAGTGGGACCAGGGGTTGGACTTGATGATCTCAGAGGTCTTTTCCATCTCAATCGATAACAGTTCTTAACTACAAAGACACATATATAACCAAACCGAGAGCAAACCAGACAGCAACACTGTAACCAAAACTTTATTTCAGTTCTCTCTGCCTTCTTCTGTGCAGTTTTATTTATGGACAGCAGGGGGTACTGTCGTACCTCAGGAGGCCATGAAGGCAAAACCCACACTGGTGCTCCAGGGAAACAGAGACAGGACTGGGGGAAGGTGCTTGTTCCAAAAATCTCATGTGACAAGAGAAATGGTAGTCACAAGAAGCAGGCTGAAACCTTTCCTGTGTGCAGTGTATAGAGACGCTTTTTCTGTCATTTGTCCGAAGCATTGTGGGGGATTAAGGTAGGGTTTAGCAGCTCCTATGCAGATGGAGGTATCCCTCAGGATAATCTATAGTAAAATCCAGGTAGTGGTGACTCCCTCTTTCTCCCTGAAGCACAGGGTGCCCAGAGTTGGGAGGGAGGATAGAGCCAAAGGAGGTCCCTCCAAGATGCTTCCACACCAGCCCAGCAAAACGGTGGCTCCCACTCACAGCAGCTGCCAAAGAAGTGAAGCAAAAAAAAACCCCCAAAACCTGGAAAAAACCTTTCTCCACCCATACCCATCATTTTACCACCCCCAAATCCTCCACAGCGATCAAACTGGAATTCAGAGCCATTAGCCATCCTTTGTTGGGTGGCTGCAAGGATATGTAGTGGGGGGAGCAGGGTCCCGGTTCCCAAACCTCCCTGTCGGTACAGGACAAAAAAATTCCATGAAAGATTTTGAAACTATAACACAAGTGTAAGGTACATGCTAGTTAGTCCAGAAATTATTTCAATTTGGTCTGTATTTCTTTACAGCTTTGTTTTAGTTTTGAAAGCTTTCATGGAATTTTTTCTTCCCCTTTGCAACCGGGCTGTTTGGGAGCTAGGGCCCTGCTACCACTACCTAACCTTGGAGCCAGCCAACAAAGCATGGCTACTGGCTCTGAATTCCAGCTTGATCACTGGGATGGAGCAGGGGAGAGGAGTGGAGAGAGATTTTTTTCCAGGTTTTTTGACACACTTCTTTTGGTGGCTGCTGTGAGTGGAAGCCACTGTTTTGCTGGGCTCATGGAGGCAATTGGAGGGAGCGGAGTTGCCCTGGTTGAGCCCTCTAGCTCTGAGTGCTCTGTGCTGCTCATCAGAGAGAGCTGTTGCTGCTGCCTTGAATTTTACTGCGGATCCTTCCTGAGGGCCAGTTTTTCATCTGCAGAGGAGGGGCTGAATACCACCACCAGCATCCCCCATCCCCAGCATTTCACCTTTGAACAGATGATGAGGAGACGTCTTTGCATTGCACACAGGGGCGGTTCCAGCCTGTCCCTTTGCAGCTGCCATCCTCACATAAGTCACCAGAGAAGGAGCCAGCGTCTCTCCCTGCCCCTTTGTCTTCAATTTGCTAAAAAACCCATGGCTGTGGCCAGCCGAGACGTGAAACCGCCACCTGCTGTCCGTAAATATAATTGCGCCTAATAGAACGGAAACTAAACCTCACTTAAAGGTTTTGGTTACGGTGCTGTGGTTTGTTCTGATCTGTTTTAGTTTGTATATATATTGTAGTTAAGAACTGTTATCCTCTTCTATACATTTTCTAATTAAAGTCTTTTAAATTTAAAGGGGTGTAGTGGTTTTGGGGAAGGAGGCCCCTTCTCTAGTCTAGATAGACACCTTAGTGTCCTTTAAACTAAGACAAACTTAAAGCATGAAGTAGTAGCCTTATACATTGTTATACTGAATCTACAAATTTATAGAGCTATGCTTTTTAAATTTATTTTACTTTATTTTGTTTGGTAGGTTTTTAGTTTGCGTGATTTCCTCAAGTGGTGCTATTGGTTTTTATTGAGTGGCAAGGACCATAACATGGTGAGATTTTTTGGAGTTTTTTATACAGACAGTGAGTACTGATATTAAAAATAACCATACAGTGAAGAAGGTTTGACATAACTTTGCCAGTTGTAAATATTGGAAAATAGTTCACTGTACCCATAATGGAATTGGAAAATAGTTCAAAGTACCTATAATGTTCCTACATAGGAAAAGGAATGATTTTGTAACAGTGGAGTAGATAAAATTTGAAATAGTACAACCAATACAGAAAAGATCACTATATCATTCGAGAAGGATTGTGAAGTTTGGATGCAGGAGCAGCATGCTCTCCCTTGAATATGGTTATGTTACTGACAGCACAGAAAGTGATTAAAATGTCTCAATGCAGCACAATTGACAAGTTTTCAGAAAAAAAAAAGTTGGATTAAGGCATCCATATTTTGTAACTACAGTGGTACTAAAATAATATGAAGTCAGCAATGCGGCCCAGCAGCAATGTCCAAAAACATACTAAGCTTTATGAAAAGGGGCAGAGCCAGCATATCAAGGGAAGGGATTGTCTTCTACTTTGCATTCATTAGACCATATCTGGGTATTTCATTCAGTTTTGACCCTCAAATGTGTGAAGGGCATGGACACAGTGGAGTGGATTCAGGGGATGCAACCAGGATGATGAGGCCTGGACCCCTTATTACCCTACAAGAAGAGGTTACGGGATCAGGGATAGTACTGCTGGGAGAAAGGTTGGCTTGAGAAGTTGAAAGGCAGTGGCACAAGCTGTAACATGAGAGGCTCAGACTTTAGAGAAGGAGAAGCCTCCATGACAGCCCAACAGTAGGACAGGTTATCCAGAGGCAGTACTATTTCCATTCTTGGAGCTTTTCAAGACTCAGCTGGAAAAAGCCCTGAACAACCTTGTCTGAATTATGGATCAACCCTGCTATGAACAGCAAGTTGGACTACAGACCTCCCAAAGTCTTTTCCAATCAAAATTATGTCATCAGTCTGAGAGTGTTAACTAAGAAAATAAATTATTGTGGCAGTTTATGTTCTTTCATTATCCCTCCAAAAAGCAAATTATTTTATATTAAGCATTTTTTGGTGGTGGTGTATGTGCTAGATATTCTCTCTATTGACAAAGTAATCTCTGTAGATTTGTTACAAGGTATTCTGGGCACATCACATGTGTTAGTAAGGAAAGGCAAGCATTTTTCACTTCATCCTGATTAGAAAAAGAAAAGCAGTTAAAACAATAGATTAAGAAGCTAGAACAAATGGATAAAAAGGAATAAAGGAGGGGGAAAGGAATTAATATTGCAGGAGATTTAGAAGTCCTTAACTACCATCTCCAATTCTGTAAATGTTACCAAGCCTTCAGCATTAAATGCTATATCAGTTCTACACTGCAGATGCAGCTATAACAGAGAAGAACACTAATAATAGAGGAAGAATTTAATCTTGGAGTACCCTGCAGGGTCCAAATGCACAGCAGAGTTTAATTGCCACAAGTGCAAGGTCAGTTTCTATCTCCTGAAGATCTTTCTTAGCCCAAATTTTATTTAAACTGTGCAGAAAAATGAGATCAATGTTTCTCTGATGAAAAAAAAGCATAGAACACTGTAACACTGACGTAATTTATTATGTTGCATAGAGCTGAAATAACAAAAATGTTGTAGGCATTATATTACTGACAACTATGCGACTGCTGCTTTACACCTGTTCTGGGTGCTGAACAGAGAGCTGTTTCCATAATAGGATGGAAGGATGTATTTTTCTGATCTACCCAAGCTGAACCCCTTTTTAAATTTTTTTAAGGCATCCTGGACAACTGCAATGACACAAAGTCTGACAGTAGCTATAGGACTGGGTCTGTCCATTCTAGCTCATGAAATCAGAGTTACTCCAATTCTCCTACCTCTCATTCCTCTGAGGCAACCTTCCTTATAGCAGCTTCCAGAATGCAAAAGTTGGAATTTTGGTTTCAGCAAAATATACAGCAGTTTTGCTTTTTGAGAGAGAGATCAGTGCTTTATTTCCATTTCTACCTATCACCATTTTTGACATCAATTTCCTGTTGTTGTGGTTGTGTCTTTACTTGTGTTTTCCAGATAATATAATGATTCCTATTTTAAACATATTACACCTCTGGTTTATAACATTTCTTTGAGACACCACGTAATATCCCTTACTTTGCAGAACAGATTTAATGCCTCTCTCTCACATTTGTATAATAACTAAAAATCTACTTTCTCATTTTCATTCTTGTAACAAAAGAAGGAATAAAAACACAGGTTAATGGAGTGAGAGGTTTAGTGTGGATAGAGAATTTCTTTTCACTAATGTGACTTGAGGACAGATTGCCATAATACACACGTTCATCCTTGTGGCCAGAAAGAATGTCTTCTTCCTCTTTCTTTTTTTTTCTTTCTTCACCTGCTCAATACTATTGGAGCATTGTGAAAGGCATACAACTCCTTTTGAATATATTAAAAAAACTGTTAAACCTTAGCAATCAGCCGTCAAGAGCTGGAAACTAGCAGCAGACACCAAAGAAGCTGTCCATGTGTGCAGGGTTCTCTATGATATGCTGGATTAAACACAAAAAGAGTAGTTAGGAATGACAAAATACCTAGAGAAGTAGGCAGGCTAGTGTTAGAATAAGGAAACTGAAAAAAGCAATGCACAAAGGCAGCAGCTAGCACAACACAGTACCTGAGTACAGAAAAATATGGATAGTTTCACACCTTATTATGCCATTGCATTGTGTATTTCATTACTTCTCATTGTTAGTCATAAGCTTTGAACATCAATAGTCACTAGTAAAAATTAATAAATATTAAAATAAAATGTACATCTCTTAAGACCCTGCCTCTGTACCGGCAGTTGGTCAGAAGCCTTGGAGAGATGAAGAAATTACCTGAGTTAGATAGGGAAAATTCAAATGATGTACTGTTGCTTATTGGTCTTCTGAATATGCTGTTTGGTTTCTAAACAGTTTGATGGTAAAGAAGTGCAATTGGAATGTAACACTGTTAATCTTCATTGGAGAAATATTAGAAAATGCGGGTCAGTCTCCCTTTTAGAGGTACTGAATACAAAAAACTAATTTGTGACTCTGGTGAGAAAATTAATGAAAGTAAATGCAATACAAATATATATTCGTATTCTCTTCACATTATAATTTGAATAATTACTAGCATCAACAATGATCAGGGCTACCTCTGCATGAATTTTTACCTGCTTCACAGACACAGGTCTGAAAATTAAGACTATTGGCTTAAAGTAGTGAATTTTGCTACCTCAGATAGCTGACATGTACCTAACTGTCACATGACTGAAAGTGTGACCAACATACAGCAGATCTGTAACTAGTAAAATCTACTTGAGGAATCTGCCTGGATTTTTGTCATATTTTGCATGTAATACTTTATTATTAGTAGATTACTTGAAAACACACCTCTATTTTAGTTTCCTGTTACATTTAGGATTACACAGGTTGCCAAGGCAAAGAAAATTGTTACTCTATAACCAGTTCTTCCTTAGCTCCAGTACAACACTGTAGGTCCTGACCTCACACAGAATTTACTTCAAAGGAAACTGAGGGGTCTGAGATCTCTATGTGCCGAGTACTTATAAATCCACTAACTTCACACCTGATCAGTTTCCCACACAACTACAGGCATTAAAGCTCTAGCATTTAAATCCTTAAAAAAGTGTATGAAACCAACATCCAAGCAGTTTTGAAAGGATGGTGGTATATATTGTGGAGGGTTGACTCTGGCTGGATGCCAGGTGCCCACCAAAGCAGCTTTGTCATTCCCCTCCTCAGCTGTACATGGAAGAGAAAATTAAAAAAAAAGGGCTTATGGACTGAGATAGGAACAGGGAGAGGTTACTCGCCGAATACTGTCACAGTCAAAACAGACTTGACCTGGGGAAAATTAATTTAGTTTATTTTAAATCATATCAGAGTAGGGTAATGAGAAATATCTCCAAATCTTCCTTCCCTTCTTTCTAGGTTCAACTTCACTTCTGATTTCTTTACCTCCTCCCCCTGAGTGGTACAGAGGGACAGGGAATAGGGGTTTTGGCCATTTCATCACACCTTCTATCTGCCACTCTTCCTCCTCAGACTCTTAACTGCACCAGTGTGGGGTCCCTTCTACAGGAGACAGTCCTCCATGAACTTTCCAGATGTTAGTTCTTCCCAAGGGCTGCAGTTCCTCATGAGCTGCTCCAGCATGCAGTCCTTCAGGAACAGGCTACTCCAGCACTGGTCTCCCATAAAGTTGCAATTCCTGCCAGCAAACCTGCTCCAGCTTGGACTCCCCTCTAAACACACTCACAGTCCTGCCTGAATCCTGCTGGAGCACAGGCTTCCCATGTGTACCTTTGGACACATTCAGCTGCTGCAGTGTGGGATCCTCCAGGAGCTTCACGTGGGTGGGTATCTGCTTTACCATGGACCTCCATGGGCTTCAGTAAGACATCCTGCCTCACCATGGTCTTTGCCGTGGGCTGAAGGGGAATCTCTGCTCCTGTGCCTGGTGCACCTCTTCCCTGACTTCACTGACCTGTGTGTCTTGCAGAGCTGTTTCTCACACATATTCTCACTCCTTGCTTACAGCTGCTCCTGTGCAGCATCTTCTTCCCCTTCTCACATCTGTTATCCCAGAGGCTACCATCCCTGATGGGGTCTGTCTTGGCTATTGGCTTTATTGGACATGTGTGAATCTTCCCCACAGAAGACACATTTACAGCCCTCGTATTACCAAAACCTTCCCATGTAAACCCAGTACAGTATAGTCTGCACATATGACAAAATAAAATAAGAGAAGTTCCTTGATGATGATGACTTGAATTCATGGACAACTTCTTACCATTTGTGTGTAATTTTTCCATGTCAGAGTACATATTTCCGTAAAGCAGTGATCCCATGCACATGAAACTCTCCCCAGGACTAACTTCACTAATATAGTTTAATTTTGAGACTAAGCAAGTCAGAATGCTTGAACCAAGACATCAATATTTTTTTAACTTTCAAAAAATACAGTGTGCAGACCTGGCCTTTCCCTACATAGCCCAAAACTTTTCCTTTTACATTTTTGCTCCCATTCAGGTCCAGCCCAGTGCTGGGCTTGGCTTTCCTCATAGTGAGCTGGAGAAGTAAGTTTATTTCTTGTCACACTTGTAACTAGGGCTTGAAAAAAATTATAAAACTAGTTAAATTAGAGGAAGTAGCATTCCAATTGATGCAATATGCAATTTTCATTATTGAATTATGAAAATGATTTTGTAAAAAATTTAGTTTAAAATAATGAAATGTACTCTAAATTTGCAACAGTGCACTTGTGTTCAGATCAATATGCCAGGATTAGGATTGAGAAAATCAATTTATTTCAATGCAATTTTTAGGTAGGAAGAACTGTGAATGCTGCGTTGCAAACCTGGGAGTGTAGTCTTCCACAAGGGTGTGACTAGACCATATATAGGCCATATATGTATGAATTCAAAGTAGATAGAGAATATTTCCAGCCTGATACATTTAGGGTAAATGACACTTGTGTATCTAAAGCTCTCTAAGGCAGTTAAATGCCTCCCTGACACCCGATCCCGTCAGATCTCGGAAGCTAAGCAGGGTCAGCCCCGGTTAGT
>JAOXXN010000001.1:93517089-93530091 GCA_026770055.1 Myrmophylax atrothorax
CTCACACCCTGCTCTCCCCTCGCCCCACCGCAGGGTGAACGCGGGTTTCCAGGCGCAGCTGAGGCTGTACGAGGCCATGGGCTGCTCCGTGGACAGCAGCAGCGTCCTCTACAAGCGGTACCGGCTGGAGATGCTCAGCGAGAGGCTCTCCGGTGAGTGCCGTGGGCTCCAGGTGGGACCTCTGTCCCGGAATGAACACACAAGACCGTGTTAGAAGGGGATGGTTTCTAGTTTTGTCCTCAAAACAGCCGAGCCAGGAGTTGGCCAGGCAAGCACTCGCATCATGCTGACCCTAGAGAGTCCGAGTTCACCGGTGGGGAAAAAACCGTGCCTTTGAGAGATGCCTGAGAAAAAATAGGATCTGTCAGGAGCTGTGCTCTTTAGCAAAGTGCAAAAATGGTAAAGGTCAATTTGATATATTTCTTAATTTTTTTATCTCTCTAGCAAAAAACCTGGCATCCTCAGAAAATAATGAGATTTAAAAAGTAAGAATAGCATGCAAAACTGGAGATGAAGTGGAAATCTGAAGTAAACCTTTACACTTTCATTTGCCAGAGGGTAACTGTAATACATATGTGTGACTCTGTGTAATTTTTTAATAATCTGTAGCTTTTCTTGCAAGATCTCAGTGTTGCATACTCAGCATGACAGTGATGTCACCCTTTAAGTGTCATTGTCCTTAGTTCTGATCTGTAAGCTGACTTTCTGTATTGTGTGCGCTAAAACATTGGCAGAACTGTTCCAACTCCTCCTCTGCCTTTACTTGCTGTTTAGGTAATAACATAAAGCAAAATACAGCTATTTTACCATTGTCGAGATAGTCTAGATCCCAGTTTCTTGTATCAAGCAAATCCCAGTCTTAGGTATGGTGGGATGAGGCTCTTTCATTTTTAGCTTGATCTATTGGAATTGGTGAGAGAACAAATGGAAGAGAAGAAGGTGGGTCCTGCATGCTGTGGCTGGGGCAGAGGCGCAGTCCTGTCTTGTTCCCAGGAATGCAGCTTGGATGAGTTGATCTGATCCACACCTCGGTACTGACCTCTCTGCAGAACCTCAAGACTTGCCCCGAGAAGTCTTTGCTGTTGATCCAACCAGTCTATGTCAAACTCCAAACACAGAGGTTCTCTACAGGTGCAGGAAATGCAGGTACTTTTTCTTTATATGTATAAATACATATTCATATATATATATAATGTACTTAAACTGTCATTGTGAAATCCACTTAAGAAGAGCCCATGTAAGTCAATGGGTATGTCATTATTATCAGGTCAGGGATGAGCTGTTGCTAAGTTTCCACATTATGTGTGCCCCCCACCCGCTCCAAAAAATCAGATCAAAGTATAAAATACCAAACTTTTTCTTCCTTGGGGTGGTGCAGCACCGGTGCAGCCTAACCTGCCATGTTCTGTAGACGAGCATAATTCCACTTATATCTTGGAAGTCTTTGCTCCTAAACCTTACCTTAGAGTTTGGTTTTTGACAATTGGTTTCTCCAGAAGAAACTTCTGGTAGAATTTCAGGTTCACTGCATTTTAACTACATTTTATGGATCACTTAAAGGGAAATTGAATAATTCTGCTATAGCCTGGCTGTAGGTTTATTCAAGTATATGAGTGTAGATTCAAAGTTCTAGTAGGCAGGAATTGTTTAAAAATATAGAAGACAGCATACGGCTCTGGGACTGAGCCATGAACCACGCAAATCACTTGATTGGTTAAGCAGCAACCTTGAGTGGAGTCAGTGCCTGCAAACCTTCTAGACTAATTTTTAAATATGAGGAATTTTTACTCCTATTTAATTACTCACTGTCTGAAGGTTCGTATCCCTGTTTTCTGTTGTATGTGGATTTTCCCAGTTTAAAAAATGACATTTGTTTCCTTTTCCCCCCTGTGTCCTGGAGGGCAGACGCGCTCTGTTCCGTAGTTCCAGCATTCTGTCCCACACAGAGGGAAGTGGACCGGCAGCCTTTGCGCACAAGAGGTTGACAGACTCTGCGCGGCTCTGTGGCAGTGGCCGTGAAAAGTGCACCTCCTACTTCATCGAGCCTGTGCAGTGGATGGAGCCAGCATTGCTTGGAGTGATGGAAGGACAGGTGCAGCATGCACTTTGGGGTTTGGATTTTTTTTTTCTTTATTTTGCAAAAGCAGATGAAAGGAAAACTCTTGCACAGGGACCTGCATCTCCCAGCCTTTTTGGCACGAATTTTGCAACTTACGGACAGATCCTTAAATGTAAGGTATCCTGTTACAAGGAAATGAACTGATGCTCTGGTTGGGCTGAGTACACCAGCCAGGGTGTAGGACAGGGTTTATCTGCTGTTTGGTTTTAGTATGAGAAACATTAGTGGGACTTAAAAAACCTGTTGTGGTCTCAGGCTGACCAAGCCTTTCTGGACCCTGGTAAATGTCCTGGAACCACACCAGGTCCCAGCAGCTGCATTTCCACACCATCCCTTCTGCCAGCACAGCTGCCTGCTACACCCCAGGGCTAAACAGCCATCCCAGTCTACATTTTTGGTCTGTTTTTAACTAGATATACATTGCATGTGTCTTAGACAGAATCCTATGTTTGTCTTGCAGCTTCTGTGCCCCAAATGCACGTCGAAGCTGGGCTCCTTCAGCTGGAAGGGTGAGCAGTGTTCCTGTGGCCGCTGGGTGACGCCAGCCTTCCAGATCCACAAAAGCCGAGTGGATGAAGTGAGGACACTGCCTGTTGGTAACTTCCAAACTGCCAAAACCTGAACTCATCACTTCACTTGATGGATTTCTTAACATCCAGAGAGAACTTCTGGCTGGTCTGTGGTTGCCAGGAACGAGCCTGTGACTTCCACCCCTTTGTGACGTGGTGGAATTAAATTACTTGGACACATTCAGCTTGCTGTACCTCTTTAATATATTACGTAAAATACCAGAACACTTCCTTCAAAGAGGTCTTACATGGTGGTCAGATGTGATGTTTTTAGTATGTTCTATCTATTGCTGTTTACAGAAGACATCAACTTATTTAAAATGAGTTGCTGTGGCCAGCAGTGCTGCTCTTCTTCGATCCTGAAGTTCCAGTCAGTTTGAGACACACAGCTGAAATTTTAGGAGGTATATTCCACAGCATGAGGTATGTGGCAGGGACATACTTTAAGGCTTAATAAAGTGCCATAAAGTGGTACAATTGCAATTGTTGCATTAGCATGCATGGCAGGTACCAGCAGCAAAAGGCAAGCTTACGGTTACACCTTTATTGTAATAAAAGTAATCCTAAAAATACCTACCACAAGAGTACTTACTACATTGTAACTCTTTCATGTGATTTCTGAGGAGATTCCTGGGGAGGAATAATCCCAAGTACAGGTTGGGGATTGACCTACCAGAAAGCAGTTTTGCTGAGAGGGACCTGGGAGGCTGGGTGGATGACAGGTTGATAGTGAGCCCTTACAGACAGGAGGGCCAGCAGCATCCTGGAGTGCATCAGGACAAGTGTGGCCAGCGGGTCAAGGGAGGTGATGCTCCCCCTCTGCTTGCCCCTAGCGAGGCCACATCTGGAGTACTGTATCCAGTTCTGGGCTCCTCAGTACAATAAAGACAAGGAGCTACTGGAGAGGGGCCAGTGGAGGACAGATGATTAAAGGTCTGGAGCATCTCTTAGGAGAAACTGCAGGAGCTGTGCCTGGTTAGTCTAGAAAAGGCTGAGAGGGTATCTTATCAATGCATATGAGTATCTCAGTGGTGGGTACCAAGAAGACAGTGCCAAACTCTTCTTGGTGGTTTCCAGTGACAAGATGAGGAACACTGGCCATGAACCAAAACAGAAGTTCCACCTCAATATGAGGAAGAAATTCTTTACATGGAGGGTGGCAGAGCACTGGAACAGGCTGCCCAGGGAGGTAGTGGAGTCTCCCTCTCTGAAGACATTTAAAACCCACCTGGACACGTTTCTGTGGAAGCTGCTTCAGGTGATCCTGTTTCAGCAGGGGCATTGGACTGGATCTCCAGAGATCCATTCCCACCCTAACATTTCTGTGATTCTGCAAGCTGTACTGGAATGGGATAACTGAAGTAAAGTATCGCTGCCCCACTGCTGCTTAAAGGTTTTAAGAAATGCATGAAGTGATGAAGTAATTTTTTTAAGCCAGCTCTGTTTTTGTGATGGTCTGCTATGTACATCACTGTGGCACAGGTTTGGTTTGACATAAGAAAACAGGACAGATAAGACCTACTTTAAATCAATTTTATTTTCATTGACTTCAACAATTTTTTTAAATTTATTTTTTTACACAATTTCCAGCAACATACATTATGAAATATACAAGATAAAGTAGGTGGTAGGGTTCTGCCCATCTTGTAATTCCTCCCACAGCTGTGGAGGGAAGACTTGCAGGACACAGTGAACATCAGAATCTCAACACTGAAAACAGACACAAAACAAAAAAAGACAAAAATATATATGAAACTGAACTGGTCACACTTCAGGGCCAGGTACAGCACAATAAATATTAGAACGGCATTATCTTAGACATCTTCTGTAAAGTTTATAACATCCTCTATTTAAAGAGATAAGAACATCTGGTTTCTAGCATGAAATGCTACATTGTACAGTGGTGAAGGGTACAAATGATGAGGAGCCCAGCAAGGGCTTGGATGGTGACTTACTCACTCACACATGCTCATTGATAAAATAAGCAGCATACACCAAAATTCAGTGAGCTGTAAACTTAAGCATTCACTACCAGAGTATCAGCTGGAGGAGCAGTTTCTTTCGGGAGAACTAAAAATAGTTAATCCCTTTAAGTTTCAGCTGAGCTCTCCCCTGACAAACAGTGGGTTGATACCATAATGAAGTGGCAGCATTTGGTCCATAGCACAAGATCCCTTTGCGTCACTACTGCTCAAAGCTGGCGGCCGGTGGAAATACTTCAGTGCAGAATTAATGGCGTAGGGAGGCACAGTGTCACCAACAACAGGTACTGTCTTGTGACTGTAACACAGCAGCAGATGTCAGCTGGAACCCAGCTGGGCACAGGGTGCTGCACAACCAAGCAGCACTGGATGCCACCTGACAGGAGAGGGGGAGAGACTGGAGAGCATTTCTCTCTCTCTCACTCTGCAGCAATGGGATGCATGCTGGGCTTGGGGAGTTTGACAAAAAGGCTGTGCTCTGCTCACTCCTCATCTCTTTCTAATTTTGCCAATAAACAAGCCCAAGAGACAGCAGTTTCAGCTGCTTGACAGTGCTTCCAGAGCACAGAGCAGAAGACAAGAGTCACTGGTTTCTCTTGCATCATGATCAACAAGGCCAGAGTAAATACATTTTATACTCATCAACCTTCCCCCATTCATCCCCCCTCCCCAGTTTAGCATCATACATTCCTCTTACACCGAGGACTGGGGACCTTCTGTGCCACCACCCAACAGGCCCTGTGAGCACAGGTGGAGGAGGAAGGCTAAGACACACTTTCCATTCCTTGGCATGACCTGGCATTGCACAGCGGGGCAGCTGCACCAGCAGACAGAGCACCACTAAGGAAGGACTGCGTTCTGGTCCACACACGTGGCATCCCCCTGACTTGCCATCTGTGTCCTAGAGTACATGGCAGCAGTCACAAGCTCCACAAACCACAGCAGCTGAGTGTCATGAAATTTTATAGGGTGAGTGGGAGCCAAGAAGGTAAAATCCTGCTGGAAGCTGAGCACCTGTCTTTGATTTTAGCTGATTCTGAATCCAACAGTCCTATCTGTACTAAGTAGGAAGATAAAATTGTGCACAAATTGGACTGGTCACTTGTATGTGCTCATCTTCTAGTTAGTCCCTTCTTGGAGAGAACCAGAACTACCACATTTCAATACCAACAGACTCAGCTGAGAAACTCAGAAATGACAGAGTAGTGAAGAATTTTTGGTTGATCAACATGTCATCAGAGTATGGTCAAAAAGTCTGTTCTGAACAGGGAGTTCTACATCTGATAGTCACTTAGCAAAGTGCCAGGTGTAAATGCCCTTACCACTGCCAGCTCGCAATGTACCGCATGGCTGCATGAAGACCTACCCCTCCTCTGCCAGTACAGCTCAACTGGTTACATCCCAAGGTGAAAGACCAGTTACCAAGAGAGCTGGGAGAGGAAAGGTTAAATTTTTCCCACCCTAGACATGTACAACAGCATGTCCTCACTCAGCCAGGCCCATTCACACATCACTCACCATTTCAGACACACAAAGCAATGCCAGATACAAACTAAGAGGAATGTTTTGTAAAGACACTCTCTGAGTATGAACAGGGAAAACAAAGGGTTATTTATCAACTCAAGTACTGTTGCATCATTCTTGTAAGGTAGGGAAGCAGAGGAGCTGAGATGAGGAACTGAGAGGACAAACTGGAGTGGTCACAGAGGTCGAGTCTAGTCTTCCAGACTACGAAATGCATTCTGCATATCCTCAAACAGCTGAGCATAGTCCGCCTTGATTTTTGTTTCACCATCTTTCACAGGGTCCTGAAAGAACACCACAAACAAAAGATCAGTCAGGAAAAGCACGGTGTACCTGAGACAACCCTGCTTTGCCAGTGCTGTAACCTCTCGACCTTGGGATTAACGTTTGCTAACTACTGAGTAGGCCCTGTAGCTCCAGCTTTGGCTCCTGTCTGTCTCACCAACAGCCAACAAGGTTTTAATCTCATTCTCTTTCACATTCCATGAGCAGGCAGAATGGATACGGGACAGAGAATTTTTTTGTGAGCAGTGGTTACTGTATTGAAAAGCAACTGATTTGTAGAGGAATCAGTAATACTGAGGGGTTTTGTTAATGTTGTGTGATTCATGAGCTGCAGTGATTAATATCACCTGCTATCCCCACATCAAATGCAGTGAGGATCTTTGTGACTTAAATGCTCTGCTGCACTTTCTTAGGGGTGCATCCCCGGTAAGTGCAAGAGTTACTCTGTCATCACTCAAAGATTGCTTGGTTTGAATTAAAATCTATCATGTAATCATAAGCAGATCAAAAATACCTTTGTACAGCTTCGTTTTCTCAGAATAGTTTTCATGAGAGACAAAGGTTAAAAAAATGTACTAATCAGCTTTGCTCTGAGGCTGCAAAGTTTTCTCTGCAAGAAGCATTAACTGCCAGGCTTTGAAATCTGATTGATGTTTCCACCATTCCCCAGTTACTCTGGGCCAGTGCATCTCTTGGGAAACACAGGGGCCTGTATGTGTGAATGCACCTTCTTACATTGTCCCTCCAAAGTGCCCAGACCACAGGATGCAGGACATCTAAATTCTCACATCTTTCAGACTTACCCAGGGAATATAATTTTCCTTTCATAACTATTAGAGGGCCAGCTCCACTTATCATATATTCACCCTCTGGGTTCCCCTTCTCAGCCACACTGCCCACCAGTCTGCTGTACATCAGATGACTGCTGGTGGCCAGGATTTGAAGAAAGGGTTTTAATTCCCCTGCCTCTACATAACCAGCTCTCATGTTCCCAAGTGTTATCCTGTTATGTTCTCGATGCTTTGAAAATATGTATCAGGGATCTGCTTGCTGCAGAAACAAGCCAGTACCCTGCAGGATCACTGACATGCCAGAACACTTAATTCTAAACATAATTCTATGGTACTACTTCTTGAAAAATTTGCAATATTGACTTCTATGAGTTGTAACAGAGTAAGCATTATATTTCATATAGGATATTCCTTAGCTACTTTGACAACAGCCAGTATCACAGGTTACTACTGTCCTACCAGTAAGTGCTACACCAGCATGCTCTGGATGAGTTTTAGGAAAGCTGTACCCTAAAACAATGGCTACTGAAGTTACCCAGAGCAGGTGCTCCAATCCTTTTCTCTTTAGCCCATGTTGAAGTTACTCCTCCCTTCCTCTCCTCCTAGTTGCCTGCCTTCAGTCCTGAAGCCAAACACAGGGCACACCACGCATTATTGCGGCAGACTAGCATTTCTTTCCTTAACTTCCATTTAAAATAACTTGATCAACATTTCTATCATTCACTTTTTAGCACATTCCTGGATTTAAAATTCAGGGTGTTTTTATCTGATAATAGTCTTTTTAAAACACGTTATATATTTTTACATAACTTTATCACAAAACCCCCAAAGCAAACAGGAAAGGTCCTGGTACTGTTACCATGACTATTTGTAACATAAAAAAGACTACTAAAGGTGGGGTTGCCAAGGCTGTGCAGGCAGCACCACCCAACCAGATTTCTGTACCAACCATTCCTGTGCCCACAAACCAATTCTTTAGTGTGTTCAAATGATGGCAAAGAGTCTCTGTTCACAGACCTTTACCTAAGGTCTTGGGTCATCACCATCGAGTCACAGCTTTTCAGAGGCACTGGAAGCTCCCAGAAAGCAGGGCAGCCCACTTCCTTCCAAACATACCTTGAACTTCATGGAGGTAAGTCTGTAGAGGATTTCGCTCATGTTCTCTCGGATGATGGACCACGTGATCTTATTGTCACTCTGAGCTGTGGTTTCTACAGCACGGCGTGCCATGTCATAAAATGCAATCATATTGGAAAGCATTCCCACTGTTTTGTAGAAAGGGCAGAACCTGAGAGAAAAGAAGAGGACCCATCAGGCATCTTGGAACAGTTAACAGGACTAGCCTTTGCTCCTCTGGTTTCTCATCTGACAGCAGGAGTACTAGCCTGCTTTACTCCTGGTATTTTTAATACACACTGTCTAAGCAGAGGGACTGTCTCCAATAGGATCCACATTTTTAAACAGGCAAATCACAGGCCAAGACTAATCATCCTGAAGTGAGGTTTCTGAAGCAGCCCCAAAACACTAGGCAAAACAGGAGAGAACAGGAACCACAGCTCTACAAGTCTCACATTTCAATCTGTGCCACTGCTAACAAGGAAAGGAAAAAAACTGAGCAGCCATCGAAATTCCTTCTTCCTGTTTTGTCCATCAAGGGAGTAGGCTTCCTCCTAACAGCCAGGGATAACCTGACAGCTCTGCATGCTTCTTTGCTCACAGGAAAGGGAGTGTTTCTATGACAAGCTCTTCATGCACAAAAAGCTCAGTTTTTAATGGGTAGATGATTGCCATGAAAGGCACCTCATTATTATTTATGTGCTACTTCCTGTGCTTCCCTATTGCACACACACATATGTGTCCCAGTAACCTGATCACCGGCACCATTACAAAATGATGTATGTCTACATTTCCAGTGATGATTACTCAGGACTTCCCAAGCTACCTGGGCCAGGGAGTGAGATGAAGTACAAAAAGCCCCCTTATCAGGTGTTAAAACACAAGGATAGCAAGAAAAGAAGCAGAACAATACCAGAATAATAAGCACTGTACTAGGAAAAAAAAATAGAGTAAGGTTTTTTTGATGGCTCAAACTTACTCAAGAATTATGCAATAGTAACTGAATGCAGATTCTTGCAGTTCCCTGTGCATTGATGGAATAAACAGGATGACTTTGGATGTTGTCTGTGTTGTCTCTCCTCCTCAAAAACATTGGCTAACTGAACAATAGGTGAGGACCTGAGAACCCCAAATGCTGTGTACTGCATTCAGAACAGGTCTGCATGCCTTGGGCAAGACAATGTGAATGCACTGTTCAATGGCCTACCTAAGCACAGCTCTTACATTTCTTTATGGAAAGTAACATTCATTTCAGCACTGGCCAATTTCCAAGTAAAATAACTGTATAAATCCAGACTGCACAGGACACTAAGAGAGCAGGGTGCCCAGTCAGATCTCACCTGTCATAAGGCGTATACCCATTCTGTTGCAAAAAGTCATCTTTTATCAGCTTGGCAACCTCCAAGGTAATTTTATCCGTTTCTGCCAAGGAAGCCTAGAAAAGTAAGGTGAAAAGTTAGTTTAGCACTCAAGAACACAGTATGTCCTGGCCAAGAACAGTTATCTTCCAGGACTTCTCTCCTTCACATCCTCTTAAAAGGGTGTCAAGCAAAACTATGTCTTTTGGGTGTTTCTCACTGTCTGCTATAGAACAGCCAATTTAAGTGATTGCCAAATTAAGATGGGTAAATCAGTCAGTAATTCTGCTTTAATTCTATAGGATGAGAAACAACAGAAAGGAAGTTTCCTTTAAGATAATGGAAAAGCCACCAGACACAGAAAGTGCACATTGCTTTGCTATGAGGTATGTTGAAACATCACCTTCCTATGTAAAGATATAAATTCATTCTTACCTTCCTCAGTCCTTATGGAAGAAAAACTAGATCTCAGCATGCTAGATCAAGAAGTAATCTTAAGAATTTAGTACTAGCCTGCACAGTCACCAATGGCCTTTTCCTGTCTTGGATTCAAGGAGTTGGTGACAATGCCTGTCATACCACACAGGACAGCCACAACACTGCTGCACACTGCTGCTCTTTGCATATGACTTCTCCACCTTCATTGTCCTTCTGCTAAACAAGGCCAACTGAGTTTTAAGGACCCCAAATTGCTTTCTGGACAGGAAGTTTAAACCTTCTTTCACGAGGAGACTAACAGAATTCTGAGATTAAAAAAAAAAAAAGAAACTCCTCCTTTCTCAAGGTTTGTTGCAGTTGTCAGCTAAGCCCAGACCAAAAGAAACTGTCAAAAAGAACATCTCTGAGAACAAAATCACCAGTTACAATACTTCTATCATAGGAATAATTCCTAGTCACAAGTACTGCCTTATCAATATCCCTTCCACACCAAGGAACCAATTCTACCCTGCTCTGTAAACTGCTCTTTTAGAACACGGTTTTGTAAATAGAAAACTGCAGAAGGCCCTATGACCCCATTTCCTTTCCTTCAAAGGCACATCTAGAGAAGAGAGCTCTACTAGGCGAGATCATCTTGGCTGGGCTAGAATATCAGTGAACAGAGCACCAGGAGCAAACTTCCTCCAAATAACTGCAGTTAATACATGTTACCACATACTACTACCACTTTTTGCACCAGCACAGCTCATCTGAACATTATGGGATTCAATTACTGTCAAGTAGGTGCCAGGCATCTGTCAGTTACATTTATACAGTGCTGAGCTGAAACACAGTTTTCACTACACCCCTTCTGAGAGCGTTCAATGGAAATTTTCCTGTCCAACTTTAGCTTTCTCTCCGAAACACTGAAATAAATAAAGGAAATTAAAAAACATCTGCAAATTGGAGCCATATGTCATGTCACAGGTTTACAAAGGAAAACCAAACAATCACCAGTTTTTAGGAAAAGCAGACTTCACTTCTATTTCTACAGGCCAACATGTAAATGCCAACACCTCTGTTCTGCAGCTGGCAGCATGGCTTCTAATAAGCTGTAACCCTTCAGATGACTTCAACAGTAACGATCAGTTTGCATAATTTGTCTTACAAAGACTCCTTCCAATGGAGTCCTACTGTAAGTTGCAGCAAAGGGCATTTTAGCAACACCAGACACTGAAGCAAGTGAATTTATGTAAGAATTTACATGGGAAAAAGTAGCATCAAGCCAAGGTTTAGCAAATCTAACCAAGTATTTGTCATTAAAAGACAAAAAAACACATAAGGAAGTTGGAATAAAACGCAGTTTGAAGCAGGAGAGTGACATCTCCCAGTGATTTTTTGCACAATGCAGTATCCATAGAGTCTGGTCTGTGAGATGGTCAAAGCCTGTGCTAGCCATAAGGAAATGGAGGGCTCACTGACACCACATTTCCTCACAGCTGGTTACTCACCTTCCCCACAAGCTGCACAATCTCTGCAAGGTCCTCTTCCTCCTGCAGGATCTCTTTGGCCTTTGTTCTGAGAGGGACAAACTCTGTAAAATGCTTGTCATAGTACTCGTCCAAGGCCCGTGTGTATTTGCTGTAACTGATCAGCCAGTTGACAGACGGAAAGTGCTTGCGTTGTGCCAGCTTCTTATCCAGACCCCAGAAAACCTGTCAGAAGCCAGAAAGAACAACCAGTGCTCCAAATCAAAAGTGAACCAAAGGAATTAAAGGCAATTTTAAACAAAAAAATGCAGAAAGCAAGTTTGAGCAAATGTAACATGGCAAAATGTATTAAAACTGAAAGCCCAAGAGAGAAAGAAAGCCTTCCTTATGTTAATTTAACCACAGCAGTGACTTTCAAATACACTTCTCAAAAAACAACACATCTTTTAAGCTGAGTTCAGACTTATTGGAGACTGCTTGTGAGGGAGCAGCCAGCTGTATCAAAAACACTGTCAACAATGGCACGTAATTAAGTGCAGACCTATTTGATATAACTGATTTTCCCAAAAGAGGACTGCAAACAGTTGCAAGACATTCATCTCTCAGCCAGCTTCTCTGAGGGTATTTTTTGTGGTTTCAATGCACCTGTATTAAGAACAGCCTGCTTTCCATCCCAGCTGAGACACATTTGAAGTGCAGCTCAATGGGCAGCAATCAGGAAGCACACAGATATTCCTGAGCAGTCACCATTGGAAGGAGTTGATACTTTTGCTCCCTCTTCCAAAGGGATCTCAAACACATCTCAAACACACTTAGAAACCATCTCATAAGGTCACCAGTTAGAACATTTTCCAAAGCACTCTACTAAGCTGCCTGTGTTAATCAAACACAGCTCTGACCCCAGCCACTGGCACAATTGTCCTGAAGCACAACCATTTTGAGTTTAACGAAGTGGACAGAAGAGCTGCAGCGTTCTGGGACGTACCTGAACAATGCCCAGCGTAGCAGATGTGACAGGATCAGAGAAGTCACCTCCTGGGGGAGAGACACTGAGCAGGAAGAGATGAGGAAAAGTTAACAGAGTTGCTTTCACAGCTCAGACTGAAGTACTGAACAGGTGACTGCACAGCTCAGTGATCACAGAAACCAGAAAAGTCAACAAACTTTCAAGTAAGTAACATATTGCAACGTGTTTGCAGAAAGTGTTTGATGCATACCCACACAGGTGTAAAATCAACCAGACCATGAAATACAGTTACATCAGTGACTGATTGACAGTATCAAGGTGATTTCAGTCACTTTATCTCCAAGGAGTAACTCCAGCTTGGTTTATCAAACCTGTCTCACTTTG